>BPTQ01000006.1:228455630-228687103 GCA_019973895.1 Chrysanthemum seticuspe | reverse complement strand
TGGACCCAGTGACGCATGCACTAAACCTTCTTAGCCACTCAAGTTTCTCTCAACAGAAGCTTGTTTCATTCTCACAGGGAACCCTACATAAACTATTGGCTTTCTCTTAGAGATCGCTGGTATTGAAGAAGGAGACCCTCTCCCTAGTCTCCGCTCAGGAAAACCAAAACGCACTGTTGCGTCTAGAGCCACGAGATTCATCAAAAGATCTCTTAGGAACACTTGACATTTAATCACTTGTTGATCAACAAATAAGATCTTCAGTGATTCAGTGGTTCATATCGAGTCCTTCACAGATCTTAGCAATCTGTCGAGAACATTTATGAGAGGTTCACATCTGTGATCCTCAGTGATTGAATGGAAACTCCTGCCAGGGTCAACATCAAACAGCCCTGACAGCAGGTCGCTTCGGTAACTCCCCGTGGATTACGCGGAGTGTGTCTCAAACGGTCTACAGTCGTGAGGTGATGCTTCGGTGTACCTCAGCGACTCATCTGAACTGTAGATGTACTTCGGTACATCGCGTTATCTCACTTGTGGGACTCCAGTTCAGGAACGGCCTTTGTAAGAATTAGAGTTGTGTTTTCACACTATGCTGTTAACACTCTCGAAGTTCAAACTTGTAAGTGCCGGAAACCGCTTATTTCTAACCGTTTGCAATGTTTTCTTCTTATGGAAGCTCTGGAGCGGGACGATCGTGCTGATTCTTCTCATGCTCACGCCAACATCATCACTAATGAAAGTTCTATTCGAATGCAACACAACAGTCAGAATGATTCTTCATCAATCAAAGAATCTACAAAGTTAAAGACTTACAGAACTTCATCAGTATTGATTTCCAACGTCAAGGAGCGTGTGAGCATGTTGAAGAATGACGTGGAGACACTGGAGCAGCGAAGCAGACCTGAGGCAGACTGATGCAGACAACAACATACTATCACTTTCACCACAAAGAACAAATGATCAAAGAACAAAGTTAATGATGACGTCAAAGCATAACTGCTCAAAGATAACGATCTCTCTACACTGGGGAGATTGTTCGAATCAAGGCAATTCCTCTCACAAGAAAGAAGAATGTCAGAAGACGTCTCAGCTACTATTACATCAACGCCTTCACCGTTTACATTCATATATACTTGAGGGGGAGATTGTTGGAATCACTCCTAAACTGTATTTCAAGTATTTATATTTCATATGTAATAGGTAGCTTTATTATGGCCTTTATGTTTGTTTAAGGTCCAGCTTATGTAGAAGGCCCATAAGCTGAGGCCCAAGCCCAATAAGGAATAGGGAAGGAGAGGGAGTGTTGCCCTAGCTCCTTGCCTATAAATACAGTGTAATAACCTTCATTTGAAGGTTGGTTGTTCAAGTTATTCTCTTTCACTCACTCCTTTGCATAACCGGTCATACTATTACGTGTGTGTGTGTGTTTAGCTTGTTCATCCGCCTTCATCTCTTTCTCTATAAGCTTGTGTTGTAAAACTAGTGACCTAACAGAAGAAAACTTGGATGATGACATGGAATACTTGGAAGATTATTTGATCTCTAATAACGCGTCATGCTATGTTAATGAAGAAGAAGAGGAGTTCAAAAAAAAGAAGTTTAAATTACTTGCAATTCCTTATGAGAAACCAAGATGGAGTCATAAACTTGCGATAGTAGACGATGATAATAATGCAAGAAAGGAAGATATTTTTCATGACTTAATTAAGAAGAATATTTGGGAAAACAACAATAATGGCTTGAAGTACGAGATCTTATTTCGTGAAGAATTAAGAAGATTGATAACTGAAGTATTGTAAATGAAGAGATAGTAGGAGAAAGATTCAAGAGAATATGCTTAGAGTCGTTAGAGAAAAGATTAGTAACGGATATGAGTCAACTTCTAGTAGCAAGACACGGTATAATGAAGAATTTGAAGAGGACGAGCTACTAAGGTGCGAAAATGAAGGAACTCAATACACTACACATAAGATAATGGTGGAAACTTTCGAGTTAAAGAGATATGAGATTTATGACGATGAATGTCACGTTCGTATGAAGCATTTGAAGATTGAAGAGCTACCGGTAAGTGGAAAGAACATTTGGTTAATTAAAAATGGGATTATGGAAGAAATGGAGATGGCGGATCTCGTGAAGAAAGCAACGTAGAGCTGAAGGGAGTCTAACTTAAATACTTTTCAATAAACAAAAGTGCTTACCGAGAGACAAACCGGAATGTTATTTCATTTTTTGTATCGAGTATGTTTGCCCAGTATATCAATACAGTGTATCCAACTCCATGGATACGGCGTATTGAGTGATCTGTACAATTTATCTTTTGTTTTTTGTACGCTTTAAACTTTATTGTCAAATTGTTATTATGGAGAAAACATTAGGAAAAAAATGCACATTACCACAAATCTAAGACAATTCAGTTTCACACTCAACTACCCTACCATCTTATTCACTAAATAGATAGCACGTTTCACGTATGAAATCAACCGTATAAAATCGACACCCGTAACCAAACACAAACTTTAAACGACATCACAAAGTACCTTCGACCAAAGATTATACCATATGTATAAAATTAGTACTGATGACTACACACGACAGCCTAAAAGACATCACAAAGACTAAAGAAACAAAAATACACATGTAGGAATCCACTAATGACATCCAAATAAGAAAATGGTTTTGGAAAAGAATCATCCGAAACTAAAACACAACTTGTAGCAGATCACATATAAGCGGCACTTATGATCACAATGAGACTCATCACAAAGATTAACCAAACACAAACCCTAACCCGCCATTTCACAACAGAAGACTCATCATAAAGATTAAACAAACACAAACTCAGACCTGTCATTTCACCGCCTGCATACAAAGTAACATGGAAACACAATACTGTCCATTGACCAATGATATGCTAATCATAATTCTATCTCAATCTTCCCTCAATAAGCAATCATCATAAAATGATTCAACATTTCAAAATATAAACCCACAAAATAAAACAAACAACCATAATCCAAGAACAGTAAAGCACCTAATATATGAAGATATATCCTTATCAACGTGATTTCAATAAGCCATCAAACAACAAATAAGCTGGTGTTGTATCTGCAATAACAAATGTCACAGGCGCTTCTATAACCTAAACGTTGAAACAACCATGCATTTGAATTTCACATCAGAAAACATTAACACAACACCAAACAACTGAAGTAAATTACACAGATACACCTTCCAAACTATATACTCAAATGAAAATAGCCCTAAAATACACTCATATGAACATCCACAATAAGGGTTTATAAACTTACATATAGGACTGAGAATCACCTAATACACACAATACAAACCTCCAAAAATGTAAACAAACAAACATGTACAATCAGAACTATCCACTAATAATCTCAGAACACGTGATTGCAACAAATAATATTTGCCACTGCAACAAATAATATTCAAAGCGATTATCTAAACTGACCTGAAACGATAAACCGTAAGCAAAATCTTGCACTGTAGTAGCTCTTTTAGACTAAAACACAACTTCTAACAAACCATAACAAATCAACACTCATTATAACAAATTAAACATATGACAAAGATTAAACAAACACAAACACATATCTACAAATTAAAAACAGGAACCAAAATACCTTATGTTGGAATCACTCCTAAACTATATTTCAAATGTTTGTAATTAACATGTAATAGGTTGCTTAATTAGGCTTTTAAGTTAGTATTAATGGCAAGGCTTATGTAGAAAGCCCATGAGCCTTGGCCCAAGCCTAATAAGGAAAGGAAGGGAACTTGTGTGTTGCCCTAGCTCCTTCCCCTATAAATAATGTTGTAAACTCCCATTTGGGAGTTGGTTGTTCACTTTGCAATATCACTATACGCATAACATTTCTCCATTTCATACGTGTGTGTTTTTTTAAGTGTTCATCCGATCATCTCTTCTATATTTCTAACATATTGATGCTTGTGTTACAATATGGTGACCTAACAGTGGTATCATTCGCCATCTAGTTGGGTGAAACGTTTTGTTTGAAGTTTTTGTAGTGATACGCGTAAGTTTACTCTCGTTCTAAACCTTTCTCACGCATAAAACTTTTATTTTTTCACTTGTAAACTCAAGATTCTTATGGGTTAAGGTTTATATTGTGTTAAAGTTTCTAGTTTTTTGCAAAAAGTTTCAACCTTTACGTGTTTTACATAGTTTTCAAACTCGTTTTTATTTCATACCATCATCTTACGCTTAAGCTCAAAACATATTTTGGTTCATTAAGTTCTCAACTTTCTTGTTCTTTTTGTATTTTTGAAGCTTTTTCATCATTAAAAACGAGTTTACAAAACATCTTTGTGCTTAAAAATACGTTTTTGGTAAAATCTGTTGAGTTTACGCCTAAGGAAAACCCTTTTCTTACGCTTATGCTGTAAACCCTCTTTCTACGCCTAAGGAAACCCTAATCCTACGCGTAAGCATTACGCTTAAGTCAGAAGTTACGCATAAGCTTCTACGCGTAAGGAATTTTCTTCAACGATCATCAAAGCTAGTGGTAACTCAGTGGTTTTCTTGCTTGGATAAGCATGAAAACACTTCGACTTTGGATATCTTTTAGACTGGTATAAGTGTAAAGGATTTTTGGGCAAAACCCTAGTTTTACGCCTAAGCTTAATACTTACGCGTAGAATCTTCTTACGCCTAAGCTTGTCTTACGCCTAAAGAAATATTACGCATAAGGATTCTACTACTAAGTCTTTGGTTTACGCCTAAAGAAATATTACGCCTAAGCTACGTTTTCCTCAAGTCTACGCCTAAGCTGTCTCTACGCGTAAACTCTCTTCTACGCGTAAGTTGGGTAATACACGTAAGGTTCTTTCTACGCATAAGCTGGTTTCTATACTTAAGGTTACTTCATCAACAAAGTTTCATTCGACTACAAAGATCCATCATCAACACAAGTAGAATTTAAAAAAAAACTCAATTTTTGGCGGGAAAATTTGAGTAAAATTTAATTTTTAGGGGAGACTAAACATTCAATTTTTACGCGAGATTCAAATTTTGGTTTAACTGCGAAAAGTTTGGTCAAAAATTCACATTTTTGGGCCCAAATTCGAATTTTTCGGGTCAAATTTGGCGTCAAAATTGTCAAAACTCAAATTTTTCTTACAACCTTAGAATTGAATTTTATAGTGAATTTCAAATTTTGGAAGTCAAAATTTTTCATAATTATTTTTGGAGGGAAATTGAAATTCACCATATCGACCTTCTGTGTGCTATATCGACTTCGCACCTTTTCTCTTTAATTCTTCTGCAGGGTAGAGAAAGTGTATACATCAATGGCACAAATGATTGTACAGAAGTCACAAATCTACTCATCCTACCAACATCAGATTTGTGGAAATGAACAAAACATGGATGTTACTAACTAAGTTGATGAGCTCAAAAGGGTTATTAGCATTGGAAAAGCAGAATGACAGCAGCAGATCAGGGGAGGATATCATACCCACCTATGAAACTGAGCCCAACTTTGATAAAGAACAAATGGTCGAGGAAGATATCGTACCCACCTATGACACTGACACAGAACAGATGGTCGAGGTAAAATCTACTGTTGATCATATTATGCCTGCAAATGCGAAACAACATACTGAGCAACCTGATCTCAGAAATGAAGGAGAGGTTGACCAGTGTGTTGCACAATGTCGAGACAACTGTCTTATGTCTGAGCCCTTACTTGCAAACAATTCAACTGAAACGTCAAATCAAACTCTTGAATTTGAAAACATTCTTCTCAAAAAGACCATTGCTCAGTTTGAAAAAGATTTTTCAAAACTAGAGGCTCGTTGCATCTCTCTTGAACTTAAAATGCAAAACAAATTTTTAAACTCTGAGCCAAATAGTAAATCTTTGAATGAACAAAGTAATCGTGTGGATACATTAGTTAAAGAAAATGAGCATTTAAAGGCTCAACTTCAAGCAAATGGGCTTGCACATGTTGCTTTACAAAGCAAACTGAGAAGATTAACTGACAAGAGTGTGGATACTAATTTTGCAAAACCAACAATCTTGGGGAAATCGTCTCTAAAACCAATCAGTAGTTAGACAACCAACCGCTTTTAAATCTGAACGTTCAAAATCTTCAATAACACGGTTTGCCTCCCAAGTTGTTGAGAATAATCATTTGTCAAAACCAGTCACTCCACATTCCTAGCCTAAGAAAGTTGCTTATGTCTCTGTTATACCTGTTTATGTTAAACCTCAACAAGTGACTACTTCTGGCCAGTCTAGGATTAGTTCGAAAACAATGTCTAAACCGAGCATCAAACTTCAATATTCATATGATACAAATGACTTGCACAAGAACTATGATCTAGAAAATGCTAGGAAAAGGGCACTACTCCAAAAGGATGGAATCTTAGGTTCACGACCTGGTGTATCACCTTCTAGTGTATTACTGAACACTGCTTGTAGTAGCAAACCAAAACCTAAGAATACTCAACAAACAGTTCGAAATAAACCCGTTGATCTAAAAGTAAAATTTCATAAACCTAATAGGTGGATCAATATAGGACGCAGACTCTTCCCAAAAGAAGTTTCAACATCCCCTAGATCTAACCTTAGATGGATACCAACGGGTAGAGTTTTCAAAACTGTTGGTCTTAGGTGGATTCCTACAGGCAAGATACTAAGTAGTTGCATCACAACAAGTGTGAAACCCACAACATCCATCCCTGAGGCAGGAAAGGAAATCATCAAAATAACGTGTTCAGGTGTCAAGAAGATAATTGACACTACATCTTTATGCTTCTAGCATCTGCAACCCAGTTACACTTGGGGATCCATGGTTTTTTATTTCTTGCCCCCTCTTATTTTCTATACAGGTACAACATCAATGGCATCTAAGTAACACAGCTTAGGACCCGTTTCTCACCGTCGAAAATTTAATGATCCATCAGCTGCTCCAACATTGTACTTATTTGTCAAGAATTGGAAACATTGCTTGCTCCTCTGGTTAAAGATTTTGTCAAAAGTTGTGCTTCAGATGTATCGAATGTTTCCGCTGCACAACCTGATTATACTCTAATTTTAGATACACCTGAAACTACAACAACAACCGTTGCTGTAGCTGCACCTCCAATCGAATCTCTGACAATAGAAGACCAAAATGCTTCCTATAACAATGACACAGCTGATGATCCACTTAATGAACAGAGAAGTTTTATCAGCATTTGATTCTCACGGGATATTTATGGTACTTCACACTTGTTCGATTAATTGGACATACATGGTTTCGCTATCTCCTTATACATGGTTTCGCTATCTCCAATTCATCATCAACATACGTGGTGTATGATTCTGATTCATTGAAAACATCGGGGGGAAGAGAGTGTATTGGTCATGTGTTGTCCTTGTCTTCTTCGAGAAAAACCCTATCTCTTCTTGAATCTCTTCAATTAGGGGGGAAAAATGAGATGATCTGTGGTTCAAACGTCTCACTTTGGTGTTATCTTCTCACTTTCTCAGGGTTATCGTGTGTGAAGTTACCTAAATATGATGATATGATGCTTCACACACGGTCATTTTATCGAGAAATTGCATACTCATAGGTAATTATTATTCCGATAGACCGCAACATTCAGGGGGAAGTCGTTTCATTTCATCTTTCATGGTTTGTTTGGTGTGAAGCATCTACATTCGTGAGAAGATTTTGTTGATTTCTTGTATGTTACCCCCGAACGGATTTTCCGCAATATGTCAGATTTACATTGTGTGGTTTACTGCTCATCTACAAATTACGCTGCGTACTGAAACCTTCAAAAGTTATAGGAAATGTCGACTTCATCAAAGTTTCAAATCTGCTAAAGACAGTTGTCAGTTTGGGGGGAAGCTGATTCTGAAACGTCATCTAATGGCTTCGGAGCAAAACAGCTTAGAACCCGGTCATAACCGTCTAAACTTCCCCCAAACCCCATCATCAGCTGAACCAAGCTTACAGCTTACTCGACGTCAAATGGAACAGCTATTTGCTCCTCTGTTTAGTGATGATGTTAATCAACGTGCTCTAGATGTATCAACTGTTTCCGCTGCTCAACCTGATAATACTCCAATACCTGATACACCTGAAACAACAACAACTGTTGAAGAAGCACCTCCAATTGATTCTACAACAACAGCCGAATAAACCGCATCCAATGACGCTGAACCAGCTGATGATCTTCTGAACCAAGAAGTACCTACACCTGCAGTTTATGATCCAAATGCGTTCTTCAATCCTTTTGAAAATGAAACTGCCACTCCTGATGTTGCGGAATCAACCACAAGCTATTTGAATCCTCCTAATCTGCACAATGTATATCAACATCAACCATCCACACATCGTTGGACTAAAGACCATCCTCTTGTGAACATTATTGGAAACCCGAATCAACCAGTCGTAACTAGACAACGCCTTCAGACTGATGGAGAACATTACATTTATGCATTAACAGTGTGTCAATCTGAACCCAAAAACATTAAAGAAGCAATGACTTATGACAACTGGATTGAATCCATGCAAGAATAACTTAATCAGTTTAAATGTCTTAAAGTATGGGAATTGGTTGAAAAACCAACAGGGGTCTATGTTATTGGTCTTAAATGGATTTGGAAAACCAAGTTGGATGCTGAAGGTACGATTATCATAAATTAGTCACGTCTGGTGGCTAAGGGTTATAGAAAAGAAAAGGGGATTGACTTCGAGGAATCATTCGCACTGGTTGCTAGACTTGAGGTTGTACGGATTGTTCTGGCATTCGCGGCTCACATGAACATCACGGTCTATCAGATGGATGTTAAAACCGCTTTTCTGAATGGTAAACTGAATGAAACGGTCTATGTTAGTCAGCCAGAAGGATTTATTGATCCAGAGTTCCCTAATCACGTCTACAAACTGAACAAGGCTCTCTACGATCTCAAACAAGCCCCTAGGGCGTGGTACGATGAGTTATCATCCTTACTCCTATCTCATCATTTTGTTAAAGGATCGGTCGACCCAACACTGTTCATAAAATATCACGGGGAACACATTTTAATCGTTAAAATATATGTGGATGACATCATTTTTGGATCAACACATAAAAAGTACTCAAACGTCTTTTCAAAACTTATGAAAACACATTTTGAAATGTCCATGATAGGTGAACTTACATTCTTTCTAGGGTTGCAAGTTCATCAATCACCCCGTGGTACTTTCCTTAGTCAGTCCAAATATGCTCTTGAAATTTAAACAAACATGGAATGCAAAGTTGTGATACCTATGCCACACCAATGGCACATACCAAGAAACTGGACGCTGATTTGCATGGGAAATTGGTTGACCCTACCAAATACCGAAGTATTATTGGGTCTCTCATGTATCTAACAGCCAGTAGATCTGACATTGTATTTGCTGTATGTAACATATTGGATTTCACAAATACATCAAACCATGATCAATATGAGGCGTATAATATTAGGTTTTAGAGAGAGAAAGAGTTAGAGGTTTAGGAACTTAGTGAGAGAAAGTGAAAATGTTATTATGAGCTTCAACCCTCTACCTTGGGAGGTAGAGGGTATTTATAGTCTTACATAAAACGCCACCTACTGGCTGTGGATCAGGCATACAGTGGGTAAAGACCCGTCCGTCCTCCACGGTGTTACTTAACTAAATACTACTTAACATTAAATAACTACGACTATGAGCTTTCTAATGATTACATATACTTGAGGTGACTGACACTTTAATAACTTGATTTACTAAATCCTAACAATCTCCCCCTAAGGGAGGTCACCTCAAATTACATTGAATACAAACTGATATTACATTAAGATTGTTCTTGGATTCTTGTTAAAGTTCTTTACTCTTTAGCCCGTAGTCTTTGATTCTTCATTATTGCATGTTTGGTTAATCCAAGTAGAGGTCTTTAACTGATCCACGTGATAATGAGTTTTGAGCCAGCATTGAGATCATCAGCTACCATAAATCTCTGACTCTTCCATTGTGGTGTTGACATTATGTGAAGTTGTGACTTTTGGACCATCATGCTCACATTCTAGATCATGAAATCTTTTCATCAGAGTAGCGGAAGCTTTAGTTGATTCATGATATTTGCAGCAGCGTGGCAGAAACATGGAGTGATAATATCAGAGTAGTTGATGCATTTCTCATGATTTCCTTAGAAGTGAATGTGTTGTGTGAGCATGCGGCTATGGATTGACCTCTCCATTCTGATCAGCTGCAAACGTCGGGGGTACCTGCATACAACAGTTAGCAATAAAGCGCATGAAAGTGTCTTTGATCACTTTCGTTGAATTGAGGTACACGGCCCACGGTTTCCCATTGATCAGTATAAGTACTGCCTGTGATCAGGTATAATTTCGAAGAATCTCCTTGACATGGTTTCACAGCTGTTCAAGCTGTTCTCAGACCATAACGTCTCAAAGAAGACAACACGGAGTGAGTGAACCAGCGAATTTGAGATTCACTGATTTATGAAAAGAGATTTGAAAAACAATCGAGTATTGCTTAATAAATTGTTTTTGCAATACAACGAAGGTTTTAAGATAAATAAATTATCAATCATAAGCACCTTTTATATTTGAAATATTAATACACAGTCGATGTGCTAAAGAAAAGAAATTTTTAAGCACAACGACCGGTTTTTCAAAGGTATCCGTCAATCCATAACCTGAACCAGGATTGATTCAAAAGATTGAATCGCCCCATTGTTTCTGTTCAGTTGTCACATGGTTGATCCATTTGATAGATCTCACATGCCACCTACCAAGAGCTTGTTTGATGTTGGCTCTAGAAGGCTTTCCATCTTCATCGTGAATATGTTTGCATATCACTCAGATGTTCTGGCAATACCACAAGGATAATACGTAGGACCCTTAAGATTTAATCTCTCTTTCCACATTGTGTGAAATAGAGAGTCTTCATTGACAGTGTCCTAAAGAGATTTATTAGATGATCTCGTGGCTCTAGACTCAATTGTGCGCATTTGGTTCCTATGCCGGAGACCAGGGAGAGGGTCTCCTTCTTCAGTATCAACAATCTCTAAGAGAAAGTCGATAGATTATGTAGGTTCCCTGTGAGAATGAAACAAGTCCCTTTTAAGAGAAACTTGAGTGGCTTGGGAAGATAAGTGCAGTGCATCACTGGGTCCATGATGTCTTGTCTTCAATACCAGTGTTACCTTAGTAACTACCAGTACCATATGAATTGAACCCGGTTTCTGCCCTAAGGTTGAATTATTGGAGGGCTATTTCTTTTCACCCTTTTTCATTTAATTCTTTTTCATTCTACAACCCCTTCAGTGCTTACCAAGACTTCATAACTAGAACCTTGCTGGGTTTATTCCAGTTCTAGCTCTTTCTCAGTCCGCACTCTTCCCATATCTCACTTTTCTCCTTTTTTCATCATACCTAAGGACTCTACACTATCTAGTGGATTGTCCCTGGGTAGATCCCTCCGGCTCTGGCGGGATCGTGGGAACGAATACCTAACCTAACCATCCTTATATCACCATACATAAAGTAAATGTGGTCGGTCTATTTGGTATTGTTCATCTGCCATTGGAACCAATTGAAAACCATTTGAAAATCAATCCAGATACTTGTGATATATTATCAAAGCATTTTGTACCTGAATTGTTTTTGATATTTTTAGAAAAAGAGCTCCCCCTCAACATGTGCATCATGTATTTGAAATCGTTTTGGCACAATGAGGCAAGAGGAAGGATTCACCTCTTTGACTACCATTTTCTAAAAGATATCAACATCACTTTCCTGATCAAAATTAGTATTTTTCATACTTTGTTAAGGATAATTTTGGGAAGGATGTGGTTTTCAAAAAGTTGCTCCCCCTCAATATGTGCATAGAAATTTGAAAGTGTTTTGCACATATTAGGGAAAACCTGCACATTGAAACAAATCAATCACATTTCAATCCTTTTTGGTTTGAAATAGATGCTCCCCCTCAACATGTGCATGGAAAATTTGAAATCGTTTGGCACATGTGGGGAGGAAAGCTTGTAAGTCATCATAAAATCATTTATCGAATTATCAGTTTAAATCCAATTTAAATCACAAATTCTCCCCCGATCATAATTTTCAAATCATTTGAGATTTGTGATCTCTTGTAGATTTAAATTGATTTTGAAACCTTTTGAGAAGAATTGTGATTTGCTTATGAAAACATTTAACCGATAAGGATCAAAGCTGAGACTTTAAACTCCAAAAAACATGCTTGAGTATCTTTTAAAAACATGACATAAACCTTGGTCTGAACCAATTGTATGACAACTAACCTTTTGATTTAGATATAAAATCATTCTCCCCCTCAATCAATGACATAAGTTGTTGATTGAGAGATAGATATTTTGACAAATGTCAAGTTCAGACGATTTTCAAAAATTGAGATCGAGTTAGTTTTATTAGTTTTCAAAAAGATAACAAATATTTGTTTTTAGAATCAGAGCATGAGATTTGAAAAGTAAGATAAAGCATGGCTCTGTTCTTTCTTTTAAAAAAACGGGTTATAGACTGAAATGACTATAAGCCTTAGTTTCACATTTTCTCTTAATTTTTTTTTATTATTTTTTATTTAAAAAAAAACAAATTATGTACATTCGAAGAACATCTAAAAACCCGTGACATTCTTTGAATGTCAACACAAAGTCCGTAGATGATATCGAATAAGGAAACCATGACAAAATAACAATAATTTTTGGAATTTTTCAAGATTTTCTAATTTTTATGGAATTTGAAAATTTTATATTTTTCTATTTGCTTTTTGTTGGTTTTGTAATTTTGTATTTTGCTTTTTGAATAACTTATTTACAAGAGATGGATGCAGAAAACCTTTTACTCATCTTCTTCCTCTTGAAGACGTTTAAGTGTTTCCGGTTGTAAACTCTTTAGACCAAGTCGTGGGAGGATAAACTCAAAACGTTCTCTAGGAAGAGCTTTGGTGAAGATGTCTGCTAACTGGTATTCAGTTCTCACAAAATAAAGTTCCACCACACCGTTTTCCACTTGCTCCCTGATAAAATGATGTCGAATGTCGATGTGCTTTGCTCTTGAGTGTTGTACGTTGTTGCATGAGAGAGCAATGGCACTTTTGTTATCACAATACAGAGGGATTTTGTTGAATTCAAAGCCATAATCAGATAATTGGGATCTCATCCATAGGATTTGAGCACAACAAGATGACATGGCTATGTATTCAGCCTCTGTAGAGGATATAGAAGTACTCATTTTTTTCTTAGAAGACCAGCTCACAAGCTTATCACCCAAAAACTGAGCACCTCCTGACGTGCTTCGACGTGTATCTTGACATCCTGCATGATCAGCATCTGCATAGGCTGTTAGTGACATACCGGTGTCCTTCGGGTACCAAAGTCCCATATTGATGGTTCCTTGGAGATACCGAAAGACCCGTTTAACCGCTTCAAGGTGCTTTTTGGTAGGCTTAGCCTGGTATCTAGCACACATGCATACAACGAACAGAATATATGGTCTACTGGCTGTGAGGTACATCAGGGATCCAATCATACTACGATATTTCGTTTGGTCTACCATGATCCCTAAGTGGTCCTCATCCAGTTTAGTACGCTCTATCATGGGAGTGTCAACAGGGTCACAAGAATCGAATCCAAAATTTTTTAAAATCTCATTTGCATATTTAGATTGATTTATAAAAATGCCTTCGGGACTTTGTGAAATTTGTAATCTCAAGAAAAATGACATTTGTCCCATCATAGACATTTGAAATTTTGAACTCATCTCATTAGAAAATCGGTCACATTCATTGGGGTCAGTCGAGGCAAAAATAATATCATCAACATAAATTTGAACGTGAATTAAATGTTTGCCTGACATTCTGGTGAACAATGTTGGATCAACTGCTCCTTTGCTGAATCCGGTAGATAGAAGAAACTTTGATAGCGTATCATACCATGCCTTTGGAGCTTGCTTCAAACTGTAAAGGGCCTTCTTCAAGCGACAGACATGAGTAGGATGCTCTGGATTCACAAAGCCTTTCGGTTGACTGACGTATACGACTTCTTTAAGATCTCCATTAAGAAAAGCCGTCTTTACATCCATCTGATAGACAACCATGTTCTTATTTGCAGCATTAGCCATGAAGATTCTGATTGCCTTGATACGTGCAACTGGAGCAAATGATTCTTCAAAGTCAATACCCTCCTCTTGACGGTATCCTTTTGCAACCAATCGAGCCTTGTTCTTTAATACATCACCATGCTCATCAAGTTTTACTTTGAAGATCCAATTTAGAGCAATGATCATAGCACAGTCAGGAGCAGGTACTAATTCCCATACATCTAGTCGATCAAACTCATGAATTTCTTCTTGCATGGCATTGAACCAGCTGTCTTCATTCATGGCAGTTTTTACGTCTTTAGGTTCGACCTTAGATAGTACGGAATTGAAGAAGCACCATAAGGCATCAGTTGCAAGTTGTTTACGAGTGGATACTGGACGAGAGAGGTTTCCAATGATGTTGTCCAATGGATGATCATGTGTCCATTTTCTAAGTTGTTCATGTGGTTGTTGTTGAGGAACTGAAGTAGCAGAGTCATTTTCTCCTGATGAAGATGGATCTGATGATGGTTCAGGAGCAAATATGTTCTCAAATGGGGCATCTTCAGGAGTAGCAAAAGGATTATCTCCATCATAGGTGCCAGACACAATTCCATGATGTACACTCGATGATTGATGATTTGTTGATGAGACAGAGTGATCAGCAGCTGGTGCTTCTTGACTTAATGACATAGAAACTGAAGGGTTGACTTCATTGACAGGGATAGGAGCAGCCTCTGTTGATGGAATTGACAGATCATTAGCAATTGGCTCATAGTGTTCATCAAACATTGGATCAAACAATTTCTTCAAATCATCTTCTGAAGGAGGTACATAAGGAGTTGCTGGTGAGAGATTTTGTACAAGAGACGAACCAATAGGACTACGTAATGAAGGTTGTGTTGCGGGTCCAGAACTTGATTGTCCTAGAGCCATTTTCCCGGACAGCTCATCGAACGTGACATGAATAGTTTCCATGATATCTCGAGTTCTTTTGTTGTAGATTCGGTAACCCTTCTTGTTTGATGCATAACCTACAAAAACTCCAATGTCCGCCTTAGCTCTTAATTTACCTAAATCTTGACCGTCATTCGTTGGATAGCACAATGCACCGAACACACGAAGGTAGGAGAGATCAGGTTTTCGTTTATGGACAAGTTCATATGGAGTTTTTGCATGAGAGGTGTGTATAAGGGAACGATTTTGGGGGTAGCAAGAAGTGGCAATAGCTTCAGCCCAAAGAAACATTGGAACCTTTAAATAAATTAGCATTGTTCTTGCGGCTTCCACAAGAGTTCAATTTCGTCTTTCAACTACACCATTCTGTTGAGGAGTTCGAGGAACACTTCTTTGATGACTGATTCCAACACTTTCATAAAATTGACTTAAGTCTTTGTTAACAAACTCTGTGCCATTGTCTGTTCGAACAATTCTAAAAGTATTGTTGAGTCGAACCTGAAGCTGCTTGATAAGTTTGATGATGACTAAAATATATTTCTACAACGACTAAAATATAGTTCTTCCCATTTATTGTTTGCACTCTCATTGGTCCGCACAAATCCATATGAAGGGTATGAAGAACTTCCATTACTGAGTTTGTGGGTTTGGGTTTGTGGGCATATTTCTTGCTTTTTCCCAATTGGCATGCTGAACAAAGATGATCTTTTTCATACTTTAATCTGGGTAAGCCTCTTACAAGATCCTTTCTGGAAATATTATTAATGGTTCCGAAGTTCAAGTGATTGAGACGACGATGCCATAACCATGATTTTGTTTTCGATGCCTTTGACAACAAGCAGATTGGAGAAGACTTCATCATGTCTTTGATAGAGATGGTGTAAAGATTTGAACCACGAGTTCCTCTTAACAGTTCCACACCATCAAGTTCTCTAACAAAACAAGTATGTTTTCTAAAAGCCACTTCTAGATCGGAATCACAGAATTGACCAACAGAGAATAAGTTATGACCAAGACCTTCAATATAATATACCCTGGAGATTACACTTTCACCAACAACATAGTCTCCATAACCCATAATTGCACCAAAATGGTCGTTCCCAAATCTAACTGTTCCGATGAATTTACTCACGAAGTTTATGAGCCACGAGCGATCTCCAGTCATATGCTTGGAACAGCCTGAGTCCAGGTACCACAGAACGATTTGAACGATCTGCAGTTGAACACAGACAAGAAAGGATAACTGGATAATTAGGATCCCCATGCAAGAATGGGTTCCATTTGGTTAGTAACAGTGATTGGAACACCCACATCAGAAGTGGAAACAATGGAATCATCAGGGATAGATGCAGTGCTAGTGTCCGTATTTGACCTATTCAAAGTATGTTCACTTCTTAAAGGAATCGTTCTACCAGTAGGCATCCATTTTCTAATGGGCATTGACTTGAAAATTTTAGGGCACAACTCATTAATATTAAACTTGTGGCCAGTAGGTATCCACTGATAACCTATGTTACTAAATTTCCTTCTTGTGGGTTTCCAATGTTTTCTAACCTTCTTTCTCCACTGCTTTCTAGCCTTCTTAACATGTTTTATGGCATTAACAGTCTTAACAGGGCTTTTAACAGCATTAATCAAATCATTCACACCACATTCATGATTAGTAACAGAAACCAAGCAATCATCATTACATGTTTTGCCAAAAGTAGCAGAATTCGAATTAATTACAGTATGCTTATAGCTAATACTAGAATCAACACGATTCATTTTATTCAACTCAAACTTAGTGTTCCTAGGGTGGTCTTCTACTCTCTTCCAATGCACATTCTTAGCTTGCGAGGTCCTATCTTGCTTTGTATTGCCTGGAGGCTTTGACCCGCTTGCTTTAATGTCACTGATTACTCCTGTAGAGGGAATTATGGGAACATTAGTTGGTTGGGCTACCTTTTGAATTCCTGAACTAGAAGTGCAGGGATCTGAACTACTTGAAGGCACATTAAAATTCAGTTTCTTAATGTTGGGCATAGAATGGTTTGTATACTTAGCACTAGGCATGGAACAAGGCATCACAGCTTTATCTTTCGCACCTAAGGATTTAGGACATGTTGCTATTAAACATTCTAACATCTTCTGAGATCGTTTGGCATGAATGCAAGCAAACCTAATTTCACTATCAAGTGGCTTATTTATGAAGTCCTCTTCTACAATCTCACGGAGACATTCAAGACTATCCTTAAGGCAAGCAAGATAATTATGAAATACAAGTTCATTATTCCTAAGATGAGAAGGAATGTATTTAACAGTCACAGTATATAGAGTCTGGAGATGACTTTGATGCAACATTCTCATTGAAGACAAGTGGCATTTTCTCTTTTTCCTGACTCTTGAGATTCTCAATTTCCTTTTGTAAAGACGTTATTTTTTCGTTATTCTTGTCACGAGTGACTTTCATTGAATCCTATAACTCTTTAAAGTGTCGTTTAACTATTTCATTTTCTTCTAGAAAACTCTCATTTTCCTTTTGTAAAACATTAACCAAGTTTTGAAGATGAAAAGTTTGAGAACACTGAGAATCTAAAGGAGGAGGCATTTGGGAGCCAGTCACATTGTTCTTTTCACCCTTTAATTGTGAAATTTAGGCTTTCAACTTTCTGATCGTGTTACAATGAGCTTGAATCTGTTCGTCACGTTTGTTTATTTGAAAAACTGTATCAAACTCTGGAACATTTGAGGATGTTTTGATGTTTGAGGTTTTGACATTTTCTTTGAGATGTTGATATTTTAGTTGCAGATCAAAATGTTCAACTTCTAGCTTAGAAAGATGTTTTACCAAATTATCATGATCATCCTGATCAATTTTCTCATTTAGTTCTGAGTTTTTGTTTTCAAGCTCAATGACACGATCATGGGAAACTTTCAAAGCAACAGATAATTCATGAAAATGAGATGCAGTAATAGAATACTTAGTCACAGTATAAAACACATCTTGAGCAACACAACTCGAAATCAAATTCTCATTTAAGATATGCAAGTTCTTCCTTTCAACTTCATTATATTTGAGTTCCTGTTCATAATCATTGACCGCAACTATCATTGCATCAAATTCCTTTTCCATTTCTTTAATATCTGAGTTTATTCCCTTTTGAAGACTCTCAAATTAACCTTTTAATTGTTTAAAGAAAGGCATGACCTCAGTTAAATAACATTCTTTAGTTTGCTCAAAACCCCTTTCCCCTTCAGTAATCCCAGTGGGTGTGATCCTTTTCTTACAAGTTTTCTCAAAATCAACAAATAGTTGATAAACAACATACAAGCTGATTAAGGTCTTGCTATTAGTGGAAATAGTTCTAGGAACTAAATGCATTAGTGTATTTGGAGGATACACAGTAGCTGCATGCATTTTCCTAAGGGGAGTGTTTGTGTCAACAAGTTCTTTAGCTTTTTGCTTATCCATATCTTTCTTCCAAAAAATTTGTTCTGGGGTTAATTGAGTTTGAGGCTTAAACATGTTCTGGGAGATCCAATTTTCTTTAGTGTAATCATGCGGTTTGAACGTTATGTTTTGCTTTTTACACTCAGGATCTTTAAGATTCTTATCCATTTTCTCCCTATTGACTTCTTCAAACTGCATATCTTCCTCAGTGCACTTAGCGCAACTAGGTTTCTGCCTAGGCTTAAGGATTTCATTACCATCATATATTACCTTCTAAGCCTCTCTATCTATTTTACCATACTTAGGATTGGGTTTCTCAACGAGGGGAATACTATGCTTATCGCTTAAGACTCTATGCTTAGTGATCATGTGAGTAGTCTGGATGGTATTCCCTTGTACGTACAACTTATTTTCAAGCTTGTTTTTCAAAGTTTTTAGATTGGAAAAATCATTCAAAAGTTTTGATTCCTTAGCATTAAATTCTTGTTTAAGCACTTTAACATTATCTTGAAGTTCTTGCTTTTGCTTAACAGTTTTAGAAAGCTTTTTGATTCGCTCCCGAACAGTCAAGTTTTCTCACTCAAGCCGGCCACTTGTGAATGGCCGACCGTAAGAAACTTAAAACGGTTCAGAAACGAATGCAATGAAGATCTGGGGAGTATAGTGTTTCCCCGGGTCGTTATGTCCCAGCGAGCTATGCGAAGAATCACCAAACGTATAGTGATCCAAAGATTTGAACGGAAAAAGGATTTGGAATGATTATAACTACAGAAGAAGTACATAAACTACAAGGGCTTAAATGCAAATTAAAGGAAATTAAAAAGATAAAAAAAAAATATTAAATAAACGCTATCACTATTTGCAAAATGATGTTTTTGATTTTTATGTTTTTATAAAACTTAATTTAAAAACTACGCGACGTACAAATGAAAAAGTGAAACTGAACCAGTAATAATCCTAAAAATATGAAAATGATATTTTTACAATCCTAATGATAAAAGAAAATTTTTAGAAAAAGAAAATTATTTTTTATAACTATTTATCTAATTATTATTAATTAAAAACTATTTTTAACTATTTAATAATAACCTAAAATACAAGAAAATAGGAAATAAAGCTAGAAAAATAAAATTATGACTTAGAAAAATCTAAAATAACAAAAGAGAATTTTCAAAACTATTTTTGTATTTTTCTGATTATTTTTCTATTTTCTACTAATTTAAAACTATTAAAAACTAATTTAAATTGTGAAAAATACCAAATAAAAGGGGAAAAATAGGGAAAAATATTTTTTATGCTTTTTATATTTTTCTTAAACTGGGAAAATTGAAAAATTATTTTTTTGGAACTTTTTCTTAATTATTTGCAATAAAAGCTATTTAAAAATGATTAAAAACTGTTTTAAATCTAGAAAAATAGCAAACAATGACCAAAAATTATGAAAATCTCAGGAAAATTCTAAAATGTTATTCTGGTTTTATGAAAAATATCAAATATGATGCTTATGTATGAGAAATAAGGGCTGCAGTGTTACTTGATGCAAATAAGCACTTTTAAATAAGCAATCTAGCACAATAAGCCACCAAACTTCAACACAAGCAATATTACACTAAAATAAGCTATTATCAACTGATTAATTCTACTCCTAATCTCTGATAAGCAATCCAACAAGATTTGATGCCAAATGATTTTGATTCAACAGCTTATTAAGGCCCTAAGTTTGAGCTTATGCACAAGCTAACCTAAGAAGCTGAAGTAAAAAACAGATATGTGGTCTTCAAGACCACCTAGCACACTGCAACTGGACCAAATATGAGACCCTAACTACTTAAAATAAGCAGTGTGCAATTGCTGCAAGATCTGCAAAAAACAGATTTTTGACATGTTTGACTTTTGAAAACAGTTTGGTAATTTGACTTATGTGAGATTCAAATGCAAATGTAGGACTGAAATAGATGAAATATTATGAAATGAAACTTTATCAAGCTAGTTTATCAAGTTTTAAACCTATATGAATTGATATCAGTAACTGGTTTCAACAGTTATGCTTAGAAGATCAGTGGAATGGTGATGTTGACTTAGAGCACAAATGGCAGCAGAACAAAGACAGATATGACATCAAATAACTATGACAAGCCTCAAACAACTGATATATTCCAAAATGTTAACCTCTAGCTCAGTTTTAGTACTAATCCAAACACCCCTTTAGTAACTCTAACAAACAACTTAATCAATCTAATCCTATAACTACTGAAGCAGACAATGAAATGAGCAGAAAACTAAGATCTTAAAACTACAACAAGATCAGATCAAGCATACAACACCATCTAAAATGACCATAAGAATGAGTGCATAATATGACAGATTTGAGCCTAAAACTTACAAGAAGTCCAGCTGAGTTTTAGCATCATAACAGAACCAAATCAACTATTTCTAACCCAAATCCAAGTCTCTGCACCTACCATTATCCATTACCAAGCCCCATTGAGCTCCAGTTGACTTTTATTGACCATGTTACAAAATTGCTTAAAACTGATAAGCAAGCTTACCCAAGGTTAAAATAAGCTTAAATAAGCTTATTTGATTTTAACTTAAGCTTATGAGAAGCTTTGGACATAAAATTTGAAACTGAAAATTTCCACAGTAACTACAAACTTGGAACTTATATGAAAACTTGAATTGATACTCAAAAGCACAATACAATGATGTTTTAACTTAAATGAGATACAAATAAACTGAAACTACAACATTTTGGCTTAAACTAGAACATTAATTTAAAAAAACGACATTAAGAAAATTTATAAAAACTAACTACTCCCTTTAGCTTGCTTCTTCTCTCTCTTTTATAGCTCCAAATTGTTTCTCTCACTTCCCTGATTGTTTCCCACCACTTTCCATAACCATTGGATCACTTTAGTGAATCCTGGCCCTTGATTGCATTTTGGCGGGAAATGTGTTTTTAACAGCTGGATGAGTTTGAGTGTTTGGGGAGGGGATGCAATTAATGTATCTTGGATTGTTATGTTTGGAGTGATAAGGTGTAGGGGTGATGATGGAGGTGGAGTGTGAGCAGAGGTGTTGCAGGAAGTGATGATGGTGGGTGTATCTCGTGAGGGAGGGAAGGAGAGAAGTCAAATGGTGTTTGACTGGATTATTAAAAGGGGGGGGGTCCAAAGGTAGGGGGTCCAAAAGAGTTGGCAGGGGTCACAATTGTTTAAGACATGGTCCAAAGGTGCAAAAGGGTTTAATATTCATAAGGACCTAATTTGCAATTTCTGAAAGACAAGGGACCTGTTCTGCCAATTATGCAAAGTTGTTCCAAGGGCTGAAATTGACAAGTGTCAATAGTACAAGGACCAAAGCTGACATTTTCAAATTTCCAGGGACCAATTTTGCCAATTTCTAAACTTGAAGGACCAAACTTGTAATTTCTCAAAACTTTTGATATTTTTCACCAAAGGACTAATTTTGACAACTTATGATTTTAAAAGGACCTTTGGTGATTTTTCTTTTGAAATTAGGACTCAGGGACTATTTCTGACAATTTTAGAAACTTGGGGGACTGAAACTGCCAATTATGCAAACTTTGCTCATTTTTCATCTGATTTTGAACATTTTGCATCTGAAACATATAAAATGCAATTTTGGAATATTTTCAGTATTTTGATGCATTTCTGAGCATTTTTAAACGTTTTGCAGTTCAGATTTGACTAAAAATGATGAGTATTTACACACTCATCAATCCTCCACACTAAACTATTGCTAGTCCCTAGCAATCTTTTGAGAAAAACTTAATGGATTTCAATCTCTTTACCAAAAGCCATTACTTCTGGAGTAGCCAAATGTTTCAGTTCAAGTAAGAACCATGGTACACCGATAACCATGTGATTTTGAGCAAACCACCAGCTTTCAACGGATTTGATTTTGTCTTTACCAGAAGCCGTTTGCTTCTGGACTAGCCAACTCTTAGATAAATTATCAATATTATCTTTGGTGAGCTGATTACCAATTATGGTTTTTCCACTGCCTTTACCACAAGCCATAAACTTGCGGGCTAGCCAACTCTTCACTTTTTAGGATATGGTGAGCTGAATACCATACAATTTTGGGCAAATTGCAAGCCGTTAACGGATTTGAGATATCTTTACCAAGAGCCGTTTGCTCCTGGATTAGCCAATCCTTTTGTTTATTAGACAAGGCGGACTGATAACCAAATGAGTAAGTGCAAAACACTTACTCCAAAAAAAAAATTGGCCAAAAACGGGGGAATTAGGCGGTATATTTATATGATAAAATTCGTGAGAATTCCCCCCCACACTTAGAAATGAATATTGCCCTCAATATTCAAAGTACCGGCGGTTATGCCGAAACTGAGAACGTAAAAGGGAAATACTACGGCCATTATTTAGAAAGATTTTTTTTTTTTTTTTTTTTTTTTTTTTTTTTTTTTTTTAAGAAAACTTATATATACACAACATGTGGGGAAACTCCCCCACACTAGGGTGGAACACATGGGTGAAAACCCATGTTTAACTACTTTTTTTGATTACCGAGTCGCTAGCTTGACTCGACCCCGAATTAATTGGTTCATGGGGAAGCAAAGTGGAAGAAACAATCTCCATCGGACTTTCATTCAAGATGTTTGGACAAACATTTGAAGCACGAAAGTTCCACACCGATGAGATATAGAGAGAACCGGCTCAAAAATGATAAATGAAAATGCCGGGGTCAAAGATAGTGTCTTCATTCCCGAAGGAGTGAAGAACAGGAGAAGTGACAGAATATATGAAGAAAAGAAAGAAAATCATGATAGAAATCATGACTAACTCTTCATCCTCAATAGGAGAATTCATAGTTTCATGAATCTCATCAGTTAAGCTCGCTTGATCAAGACATATTATGGGTGTGTCTAGATCAAAGTAGAAATTATCATACTCCGGCGGAGATATGATATGTGTGAGTTCATCTGAGAACTCCATGAAGGTGAATGAATCATATTCAGAATTGATATGAGTGGGTTCAATGGTGAACTCCTCCAATGTAAATGATTCATAATCGGGGAGAGAATTATGAGAACGAAAAGTGGTACTGCCACTAATCTTCTCTCCCATATTATCAAAACAGAAGGCTTTCATTTCCGGATTAGAATCATCGGAAAGAATGTCACTACCCTTAATGGGGGTAGGAGATGAAATTGGTTTCTCTTTGAAAGCTTCGATTTTAGAAATGAGAAGACTGACATTCAATAATGTAAGACGAAAAGCTTCATCTTTGATTTCAGTTTCAGTAACTTCATCATTCTCTTCTTCTAAGCTAACAAGCTCAGAAGGTAAATCTTCCACATAAACGATGTCTCCACAAGATAACGAATCATCATCAGAATCGGAGAACATCTCAGCATGATCTTTTGGGAAGACAAGAGGGGTAGGGATATCACACAAATGCTCGAGAATTCCCTGTGACTCTCTTGGGATTGGGACAAGGTTCTCAACACTAGACTTTATGAATTCGTCCGATTCCTTTTCAGGAACAGTGTCAAGATGCTCGTCCCCCATGTTTAGAGAGTGAGTAGGAATATCGAGTGTGATAGCAGTTGTTTGAGAATGAATCTCAACTGCTGGGATATCAACTGACTGAGGGAGTTGAGAAATATTATCTTTAAAAGGATAAAAACTCTCCTCTTCATCATCATATAGAGCTGCCTTAAGAAATTGGGAACGCCTTAGAGCTGCATGCTCTAGGACTAATAATTCTTCCCTAGATTTATGGGCCTCTCGTTCTTCTCGTTCTTCGGCCAGCAATTCTCCTATGGTCTTTTCACCACTCACTTGATTCTTAAAGTTACTAATCATATCATCAAGTGTTTTCATTGTGGTTTCAAAATCTTGGGAGATTTCTTGAGATAACGGCTCCGGTGGAGTTTGAACCGCATGATACTGTGGAGGTTGGAAATTGTCAAACCTGTAAGAGTCATGATTGTTACAAGGAAATGGATTCCCTATTTGACAATCAGAGCTGAAGTGCGGACCTCCACAGTACTCACAACAGTAAAACTGTTGAGTCTGGACTGGTGAATCATATGGATTTTGGTCATAACCAAAGTTCTGAGCATCACTGGAAAACTGTTCATAGACAAACGTGTTTCCGGATTGACACTCAAATCCTTGGTGAGGACCTCCACAAAATTCACAACAGTAATGGTGATTATATGCAGATAAGTCGGGCTGTGGTGGGTAATCGGAAAAGTTTGAGGGGTCGTTAAATGAGTTCGGATTAGGATCATAATCAAATGAATTCCTCGAACCACAAAACAAACAACTCCCGTTATGAATATCATTACCACATTGTACACACGTACACCAACGACAGGGTGAACCAAAAAGAGGCTCACCACAACCGACACAAGGAATAAACGATTTCATTTGAGAGTTATGAAAAGGAATCTGTTTATTCAAAGAATCAACAAAACCAACATGGTGATCCGAATGACTATCAAGTCTCGAAGAACATTTTGAAAAATCCGGAGGTGGGACAAGTGGTGTGCTCTGAGAGCTAGCAATTTCCACCACTTCCGTTATGGTCTCCGGTTCTTGAACGGGTTCATCGGGTTGTGGCGGATGGTCGGAAAAACTTGGAGAATCATCGAGAGAGTTATCAGATAATTCGCACCAATAACAATATTTGCTTGCACCCATCCTTCCACATTTCTTGCATAAACAATCTGGATTCTGACAACAGAGCTTATCCTCTTCCATACGGCTTTTGCAGTGGAAACAACGAGGATAATCGAACGTCGCCATGAGAATTAAACATGTAGAGGGTTAAAGAAATAGAATTAAACGGTTTTGAGGTTAAAGAAGAGTAGAATCAAACTGTACGAGGGGGTAAGAGAAATAGAATCATACGGATAAGAGGAATGAGAAGAGTATTTTTGAAAAACATTTTGCAAAAACAAAGAATGGAAATCTTTTTGGGTTTTTGATTTTTATAAGAAAATATAAACACATACAGATGGTATAAACAAGGAGTGAATATCCAAATCACTAATCTGCTAGACGGAAGATAATCAGCACAGCTCCCCGGCAGCGGCGCCAAAAATTTGATTTGTGCCGAACCGTCAAGTTTTCTCACGCAAGCTGACCACTTGTGAATGGCCAACTGTAAGAAACTTAAAACAGCTTAAGCACAAATGCAATGAAGATCTGGGGAGTATAGTGTTTCCCCGGGTCGTTATGTCCCAGCGAGCTATGCGAAGAATCACCAAACGTATAGTGATCGAGAGATTTGAACGGAAAAAGGATTTGGAATGATTATAACTACAGAAGAAGTACATAAACTACAAGGGCTTAAATGCAAATTAAAGGAAATTAAAAAGATAAAAAAATATTAAATAAACGCTATCACTATTTGCAAAATGATGTTTTTGATTTTTATGTTTTTATAAAACTTAATTTAAAAACTACGCGACGTACAAATGAAAAAGTGAAACTGAACCAGTATTAATCCTAAAAATATGAAAATGATATTTTTACAATCCTAATGATAAAAAAAAATTTATAGAAAAAGAAAATGATTTTTAAAACTACTTAAAATAAGACCCTAACTACTTAAAATAAGTAGTGTGCAATTGCTGCAAGATCTGCAAAAAACAGATTTTTGACATGTTTGACTTTTGAAAACAGTTTGGTAATTTGACTTATGTGAGATTCAAATGCAAATGTAGGACTGAAATAGATGAAATATTATGAAATGAAACTTTATCAAGCTAGTTTATCAAGTTTTAAACCTATATGAATTGATATCAGTAACTGGTTTCAACAGTTATGCTTAGAAGATCAGTGGAATGGTGATGTTGACTTAGAGCACAAATGGCAGCAGAACAAAGACAGATATGACATCAAATAACTATGACAAGCCTCAAACAACTGATATATTCCAAAATGTTAACCTCTAGCTCAGTTTTAGTACTAATCCAAACACCCCTTTAGTAACTCTAACAAACAACTTAATCAATCTAATCCTATAACTACTGAAGCAGACAATGAAATGAGCAGAAAACTAAGATCTTAAAACTACAACAAGATCAGATCAAGCATACAACACCATCTAAAATGACCATAAGAATGAGTGCATAATATGACAGATTTGAGCCTAAAACTTACAAGAAGTCCAGCTGAGTTTTAGCATCATAACAGAACCAAATCAACTATTTCTAACCCAAATCCAAGTCTCTGCACCTACCATTATCCATTACCAAGCCCCATTGAGCTCCAGTTGACTTTTATTGACCATGTTACAAAATTGCTTAAAACTGATAAGCAAGCTTACCCAAGGTTAAAATAAGCTTAAATAAGCTTATTTGATTTTAACTTAAGCTTATGAGAAGCTTTGGACATAAAATTTGAAACTGAAAATTTCCACAGTAACTACAAACTTGGAACTTATATGAAAACTTGAATTGATACTCAAAAGCACAATACAATGATGTTTTAACTTAAATGAGATACAAATAAACTGAAACTACAACATTTTGGCTTAAACTAGAACATTAATTTAAAAAAACGACATTAAGAAAATTTATAAAAACTAACTACTCCCTTTAGCTTGCTTCTTCTCTCTCTTTTATAGCTCCAAATTGTTTCTCTCACTTCCCTGATTGTTTCCCACCACTTTCCATAACCATTGGATCACTTTAGTGAATCCTGGCCCTTGATTGCATTTTGGCGGGAAATGTGTTTTTAACAGCTGGATGAGTTTGAGTGTTTGGGGAGGGGATGAAATTAATGTATCTTGGATTGTTATGTTTGGAGTGATAAGGTGTAGGGGTGATGATGAAGGTGGAGTGTGAGCAGAGGTGTTGCAGGAAGTGATGATGGTGGGTGTATCTCGTGAGGGAGGGAAGGAGAGAAGTCAAATGGTGTTTGACTGGATTATTAAAAGGGGGGGGTCCAAAGGTAGGGGGTCCAAAAGAGTTGGCAGGGGTCACAATTGTTTAAGACATGGTCCAAAGGTGCAAAAGGGTTTAATATTCATAAGGACCTAATTTGCAATTTCTGAAAGACAAGGGACCTGTTCTGCCAATTATGCAAAGTTGTTCCAAGGGCTGAAATTGACAAGTGTCAATAGTACAAGGACCAAAGCTGACATTTTCAAATTTCCAGGGACCAATTTTGCCAATTTCTAAACTTGAAGGACCAAACTTGTAATTTGTCAAAACTTTTGATATTTTTCACCAAAGGACTAATTTTGACAACTTATGATTTTAAAAGGACCTTTGGTGATTTTTTTTTTGAAATTAGGACTCAGGGACTATTTCTGACAATTTTAGAAACTTGGGGGACTGAAACTGCCAATTATGCAAACTTTGCTCATTTTTCATCTGATTTTGAACATTTTGCATCTGAAACATATAAAATGCAATTTTGGAATATTTTCAGTATTTTGATGCATTTCTGAGCATTTTTAAACGTTTTGCAGTTCAGATTTGACTAAAAATGATGAGTATTTACACACTCATCACTTTTCTTGTAAGGAATTTAACTCTTGTTTTAACACTTCTTCTCTAAAATTACTTTTTCTAATTATTGTACGCATTTGGTCATCCATTTCCTGCTCACGGCTAGTTAGCTCAAACTTAGCACGTTGTTCATAAATATCAACTTGTTCTTTATAGGCATTCAGTTCAGAGATAACATAATCATCAGGGGCACAAGCAGTGTATTCATCAAAAACATAGTCATCATTGACTGCAGAAGATGCATCACTTGGTATAATCTCACTTTCACTTTGCGTCACATATTGATCATATGAGACAATATTGCTATTACCCTCATTATCAATATCTAATTCATAAGTTTCAAGACATTGTACTTCATTATGAATCTTTTGCTCATCAACTTCATCGTATAGTTTTAATACCTCTGAAATGATTGATTCTTTGGATGGACCAGCCTGTTGTGGTGATGAGACCTTTGGAGAGACCATAGGTGAGATGCTAGCCATGAAGATTGTCTGGGCAGTAGGTTCATCATCGACATCAGAGTCAAATGCATCACAGTCTGCGACTTGAAAGGCATTTTGATGATTGTGACCTATTTCCTGAATTGGCTGCTCATCCACATCAGCATCATATGTCTTAGCATTCCCTTCTGCAAGAAACAAAAACTCCTCTTCATCCAATGCTGCTCATCCACATCAACATCTTGTCTCTGAAGTATTCTGCATTCTGTGGACGTTTTGGAGATGTGCAGTTCCTCGCAATATGTCCCTCACCACCACAGTTGTAACATTTGATTGGCTTTGCTTGTCCTTGATTTACATTTCTTCCATGATTCTGATTAGCCACATACCCTCCACCAACTCCACCTCTTCCTTGTTCATACTGCCTTCCTTGAACTGGTTGCACCATAACCTTCCCATCTCTGACGGTAGCTTGATTCTATGGGTTGGATGTTGTTCTGAGGTTATTGTTGGTGTGTGGGAGGGAATTCAGATTTTGACTGACCATGAAAGATAGTTGATTGATGAAGTTGTCCATTTATGTGTTTGAATCAGGAGGCTTGTATGATGGATCTGGAATGAGTTTGTAGTTACCGTTTCCCGTTGGTATGACTTGAGAAGCTTTGGTGGTAATTCCAATATTGGTGTAAAAGGTTGTTGAATCATTTGACGAACTTGATTCTCCCTGTTTAGATTTGAACTGTTCAAGAATCCTTCGTTCCAACATAGCATGTCTCTCATTCTGAAGAAGGAAGGCATACAGTTGCTCATAGTTGGTGTTCTTCAATCCTTTGGTTAGCTTCACAGAGGTGACAAATTTTTGCCATTCGGGATTCATGTTGTTTACAAACTTTGAGTTCAGCTGCATATTTGGCATGGTCATTTTGATATTCCTCATATCATTCACAAGCTTGTGGAATCTCACGTAATATTCATAGACACTTTCTTCTGGTTTCATCTTAAAGTGCTCAAATTCATCATACAGTTGTGATTCTCTGTCTTCCTTAGTTAATTCAGAACCCGAGAGAAGTATCTTGACATTATCCCAAACCGCCTTGGCTTCAGTGTTGTGATTGATAAGCTTGTAGATATCTTTTGGAAGACCTTGAAGTATAATGTTTGAAGCCCTGATATCAGCATCGAATCTCTTTTTCTCCTTATCACTGAGCTCATCATACGTCTTTGGTCTGTCCAATCCAAAGATCATTGTTCCATCTGCAGCAGTATCGAGTGTGTCTCTAGTTGTCTCAACTTGATAAGGTCCTTCATCAATTGACTTGAGAATGTTGACTCCATTTTCCTTTCCCATACAATACAACCTAATTCGTTGAGCCCATGAGTCATAGTCAGTTCTGTCAAGCATGGGTGGACGAGTATCTGAACCAGCTGCTTGAACGTCCTCAGCTACAGTAGAGATGATTGTAGGCACGTTGGTAGACATGTTTACAGATTTCACGGGATTTTATAACTCTATGATTAAACCGGGAAATAGATTCTTTCACGGGATTTTACTAAATCCAGAGAAAACCGTATTAGAAACAAAAATCAACCAAGTCGCTAAGTCACCAAGTCGCTAAGTAGCAACTCGCTAAACCTCAAGTCGCTGTGAATCAAGTCGCTAAGCACAAGTCGCTAAGACCCAAGTCGCTGAACACAAGTCGCTAAAGCACCAAATCACTAAGTAGACAAGTCGCTAAAGAGCAACTCGCTAAGTATCCAAGTCGCTAAGAATCAACTCGCTAAGAACAATAAGGACAAGTCGCTAGAAATAATAGAGACAAGTCGCTACGCCAACCAAGTCGCTAGCCTAAGTGGAACCTCCACTACGTTGTACTGTTTGTCGGCTTGTCTCAATAGACAAGTCACTAGGTTCAAGTCGCTAATCCTCTAACTACAAGTCGTTGGAAATTAACAAAGTAAATCGCTACCAAGAAAACAACTCCGAGAGCCAAGTCGCTAGGTAGAAAACTTTAAGAACAATACTTTTCAATCCAAAACAAGCCCAACCACAGTGATTTAAGCTTTCCAAATCAAAACCCAAGCACTTACAATGATTCTAAACATAAAAGTACACTCAAAATTCAAACTTTAACACAAGAAATGATCCAAATGATGCAAAAACCACTAAAATTTTTAAAACCCAAAAACCATATAAAACCACTAGAAATCCAAGGATATGTAAGAGAGATGATCAAACCATGGCTCTTGATACCATTTGTAACATATTGGATTTCACAAATACATCAAACCATGATCAATATGAGGCGTATAATATTAGGTTTTAGAGAGAGAAAGAGTTAGAGGTTTGGGAACTTAGTGAGAGAAAGTGAAAATGTTATTATGAGCTCCAACCCTCTACCTTGGGAGGTAGAGGGTATTTATAGTCTTACATAAAACGCCACCTACGGGCTGTGGATCAGGCATACAGTGGGTAAAGACCCGTCTGTCCTCAACGGTGTTACTTAACTAAATACTACTTAACATTAAATAACTACGACTACGAGCTTTCTAACGATTACATATACTTGAGGTGACCGACATTTTAATAATTGGATTTACTAAATCCTAACACTGTATATCTTTGCTCCCGTTATCAGTCGAGACCAACTGAAAATCACCTCTCTGAGGCTAAAAGAATCCTCCAATACATCAAGGGAACCATTAATTTGGGAATCTGGTATCCGAAGGATTCTGGTTTTGAACTAATAGCTTTTTCAGACGCTGATCACGCAGGTTGCTTAGATTCTCGGAAAAGTACTTCAGGTGCGCTACAATTTCTTGGTGATAAACTGGTGTCATGGCAATCGAAGAAGCATGATTGTACATCGTTGTCCTTAACTGAAGCAGAATATGTAGCCATGTCGGCGTGTTGTACTCAAGTCATTTGGATGAGAACACAACTCAAAGACTATGGTTACATATTTGAAAGAATCCCAATGTACTGGCGACAATCAAAGTGCTATTGCGATCTCGTGCAACTCCGTCCAACAATTGAAGTCCAATCACATCGATCTTCGATATCATTTCATAAAAGAGCACGTGGAAAAGGGTACCGTTGAATTATATTTTGTAGGTACTGAACACCAATTGGCAGATCTTCTCACCAAAGCTTTGCCTCCAGCAAGGTTTATTGATTTAATCCACCGGATTGGCATGAGGTGTTTGACTCCAGAAGAACTGGATGAACTTTTAAAACATTCTTGAAAACAGTCAAACACCAAAACCTCTTTTGTAAATAAATTTCTCAAAAACAAAATAGAAAAATATAAAATCTGATAAAATCCAAAAATATTCTTCTATCTAAATTTCTTTCAAACATCGCAAGTACAAATCTTCCGTCAACACTGTGTTCTATCAAACTTTTCACAATTTTCCCGAACAAGTGTTGAGGGGGAGAAAGTAAATATTTTTCAGTTTCATAAAACCTTGTACTTGCATGTTTCCAAAAATATGTTGTTTCTTCTAAAATGGTGGATACGTTTCTTGTCAAATACTCTCCTCGGACTCAAATGTTTTCAAAATTCATTATTTCAAAAGTCGAGGGGGAGTATCGTTAATTTTCTTGCCTTACAAGTGTTTTGTCTAACCTAAACGGAAGTTAAAGGATCTTGGTTGGAACCTTTTTGAGGTTGAGGGACTGAATGTGTCAACTTGGCAAAGTAATTTTAACAAAATCATTCACCTAACACATTCAATGCACCACTTCATGTGCATTTACTCCTAAACCACCAAGATCAAACGGCCCAAATCAAATCTTCAAAATCCGTTCAAGCTGTTCATAATCTGTAAGTTCTAAATTGTTTTGATCAAGATTCTAAACAGGGATTTCAAAAATCTTTCAAATTTAACGGTTAAAACTCTTTAAATTGATTTTGGAAAACTGTTCACTCGAACGAACTGGGTGTTTATGCATAAAAGTGTTTGGATTGAAATGAGTTATGTTAAAACCTTTCTTAGTGTCTATTAAACTTGTTTCAATCGTCCAAAACCAACCAGAATCTTAAATTTCATTATTTTGAATTCTAGGGTTCTTGCGCTCATTTAGGGTTTTTCTATTCTGTGATATGTTATTAGGTGGTCAAGAAAGTGTTAGAATAAGTATATATGCATGTTTTGAACCTTTAAATTAGCCCAGAAACATCTAAACTGTAAGAATTTAAGTTTTAGGGTTTTAGAGTTCATATCCTATGAATCTTCTGATTTTGTGGTGGAAATGTGTTATATCTTGTTCCATTGCACTCAAATGACATCTAGGACACTCCAGAAACATTATTGTTTGATTTGTGTGGCTATATCTATTACGTGTAGATAAAGGGTTTAGGGTTTAAGAAATTTTACGCCTAAGTCTTTCTGTGTGTATCTGAAATGTTCTTGTGCTTGCTTTGTGATCTAAAAGATGTTTGGAATATACTGTCATCAAGTTTTCATGTTTATATTTAACAATGTCAGAATCTTCAGGTGTTCAAACCGTTACTCTTAAGAAATACTCCATGCGTAAAGGTTACACCTAAGAGAAATCTTGTGCGTAACTCTTACGCATAAGAGGTCTACAGTGAATTACGCGTATCTTGGAAAGGTATTCGTAAACAAGGCTTGCAACGCATAAGCTTTACTCTTACGAGTAAACTTTACGCGTAACATCTAGCTTATTCCTACGCGTAAGTCTAAAGCCTTTGAACTTGTCTTACGCGTAAGAAACTCTTATGCATAAGCTTGGTCTTACACTTTAGCTCACTCCTACGCATAAGCTCCTTTCTTACGTATAAGGATCCTTGTTACACATAACCCACTGTTCACTTCATTTTGGCCCGTTACGCATATGTTACTTGTTAAATGTTACGCATAAGTCACAAATACCTGATGTTTCATATAAGCTTACAAATGTTAATATGTTGTGTGTTAAGTAAATAATTAGACTTTGAAATTTCAAAATTAACATGTTCACGTAACTTTTCACATCAACTTCAAACAATTGGAAAAATGTGACTTAGAACTTGTAACTAACATAAACATGTTACCATCAAACAAGTAATTAGATAATAAATCAGACTAAAACAAACACATTTTGTTTCCATATGTCTGTCTATTTTTCTAATGACTTTCAGATCACAAAATGGCTGCAAATCAAGCAAACATCAATGCCCCAGCTGAGCTCACAATGGCAAACACATTCCCAGCTGGATACGACAAAACAATTGGCAAGAACAATCTCCGTGTCGTCTTCAACATCTTCATATGATTAGAATCATCTTGCAGAATTGCTGTGGTTATCCTTCTGCAATATCCATTCAATTACATGCTCACAAAGTCATCCTCAATCCGTGACTTCTTTCTAATAATGAGTATGATTCAATGGATGAAGTATGAAAATTTCGTAAGACATTAAAGCAGAAAAGGATGGAATATCATGCTTCAACCTTTCCGGTTAATCAACCAGGTGGGGCAGGAGGGTCAAGCAGTAGTCCTCCACTTATGGAAGATCCATTGCAAACAACTCTCACCCCATCTGATCCGGTTAATCAACCTGGTAAGGATCAGGGTGTCACTGTCACTACAACTGTTGAAATGAAGCAACCACAACAATAACTAAAACTACCGCAAGAAGAATAGCATGATGAAGATGAGGAAACTTATGACAAAGGAGATTACGATCATGATAAGGATGAAAGATTCACTGATGATGATAATTTGGCGGTTGAAGAGGAAATGATGCGAAAAGAGGCAGAAGAAGCTGCTTGAGCTAAAGAGGAAAATGTTAATACAAATAAGCCGTAAAAACGTTTATTTATATTTTACGATCTTCTAATGTTTTGTCGATAACAAACGTAAAATCATTTTAACGAAACAAATAAAATACGTAAATGGTTTGAACTAATAGTTTCTAACATATTCACATTTTTACATAAAACACTAAAACATGTATAAGTGATTTTATGATTTAATGTTACATATGTACAACAACTAGTGTTTACATATTTGGGTAAAATATACACATAACTAGTATGTAGTATATTGGGTAATATAAATGGGTAGAAACTTAAGTATCATAACCCATTGACCAAATACATTGAATGTAGTTGGGTATAACCCAAAGCCCATGACCCATGGAGCTTGACCCATAATCCATTGCATGACATCATGCTTATATCATATATGGATAATATCCTTAACTCATGGTATTGACCCATACCCATGTGATTAGGTGCATTGCACTCAAGAGATACATTGTATCTAGCTAAAGACCCATGGATCAACCCATGACCCATAACCAAAATACCCATGGGTAAAGAGGAGCGTCCCATGGATCCTTAGCTTTACGCTAGACGGATCCCTTGTGGGAGGGATCCGTGGGATCCGGGGAACAGTAGAATTTTTCCTCTATAAATAGTGAGCCATTTCTTCATTGTTGCTCACCCCTTTCCAACATACTTTCCCCTTGAGTTAAAAACTCTCTAACCTCATATCCAAGAGATCTATGTTTGTAGTTTTGTTTTTTGTGTGATCTTCTAGGTTCCTCTTAAAGGCGAGATCACCACCTTTGAAGTCGAGCAAGCTCAAGTCCATGAGTTGCCATGCTTCCTCATCATCAAGACTACTGAAGTCTTCTTGTTGATGATTGTTTTTCTTTTCCTAAGAAGTGTTGAAGACATTTGTGAAAGGTGTCTCAAGTGTCAAGACGAAGATATTAGTGAAGGGTATCTTTCGTCCATATCATAAGCACTTGTGGTGGGTGCTTAGAAGTCAAGACTAGAAGCATTAGTGAAGGGTGCTTAGAAGTCAAGACACAAGACATTAGTGAAGGGTGTCTTGAAGATCTAGTTAAAGGCATTACTGAAAGGTGCCTTAGATGTACATTCGATATGGTGTGTTTCGATGTACAAGATAGATTAGTACTAGATCCAAGGATATTGATATCCTTGATGATGTTGTAAAAAGGAGTTGATCTCCTTTGGGATTAGTCGTTGGTGTAGTGTTGGGTAGTAGTTCCTCCATTGCAATGGAACTAGGTGCTTAGCCTAGTACCTAATTAATGGTAGGCGACGTTGTGTAGGTGTGGTTCACCTTGGTGTGAAAGAACTAGGTACTTAGCCTAGTACCTGATAAAGGGTAGGCGACGTTGTGTAGGTGTGGTTCACCTTGGAGTGAAAGAACCCAGTGGTTAGCCTAGCACCGAAAAAAGGGTAGGTGACGTTGTGAAGGCTTCTCCTCCATAAGGAGTTGGTGTAGTGATTACGAACTCTCGAGTAGGTGACTCTGGGAGTGGAGTAGGGCAAGGAAGGTGTCCTTGTAGCCGAACCACTATAAATACTCGCATTGTGTTTTTGTGCTTCTTACTCTTATCTTTTCATTACATACTTATATATGTTTTTTCATCAACATCCAACACACACATCCAAATAGATTGACATAAGTCGATCTAAATAGTTTAAAAGGAAGTTTTAATTGGCAAAACTATTCAACCCCCCCTTCTAGTTTTCCACAGAAAAGTTAAAGAAGGAATCTGACAATCCAACACACAAACCTCATCAGTCTTCTGAACCACCTCTTGACACTTCCACCAAACCCAAATCATCATCTCAATCATCACCTCCATCAACAAAAGAAACAACTAAGTCAACAAAAAATCTGTTAAGAAAGCAACTCCATCCGATGATTCGACAAATGGTTAAGCAGGTTAACACCACTACACAACAAGCTACACAGCCACCACCATCTGATCAACCAAGGAATTCAGAAACCACACCACCAATGGAGAAAACCATTGATCACTTTACATACACTGGTGGTGAGGATCACGATATACCTGAGCCCTAACCTGAATCTCAACCGAAATTTAGATCAAGTACATTACTGCACTCCTTGTTTTCATACGCATCAAATCAAAGAGCGTGTTGAAGATCTCCACCTCGGGGTCGAATCTTACCAAAAACAACTCAATCTCACCGCCCCACTCATACACTTCAATGGAATCAATCAAGAACCTCAGCACAAAATCGTTTATAAACCAAAGTTTGGGTTTGTCTACCGAAGTGAAAATCATCATAGTTGCTTCATGGCTTTCGATGAAATTCACAAGTTCTATGACGCCACCCTGAAGATAGTTTGAGATGGATTGGCTTATTGATTGAAGGACATTGAGTTGGGTACAATTCAGACGAAGAGTTGGAATTCAAAGGATCGCAAGGATGTTCTGCGGTTTATCTCTAGGATTGATGAAAGGTTAATTCATCGGAATCAGATGCGACGGTTGGAGAGCTATGTGGGAGGAAGACCAAGCTTTCCGATTCAGACATACCAACGTCCTCAAAAAGTAGTTGATCGTGTGTAATCATTGGGTACTCTCTTAACATTCTTGAGTGTGATTTTGTTTGTTTGATATATTCATAATGGCTTGTGCACACATAACAACGTACAACCCGTTCTTGTAATGAAAGGACCTTGTGATACGCTTCAGTGCCACAATCCTTATACAAGGAGCGAAAGCTTCTTACTTTTGAGTAAAACTTATAAAAACTTTCATTTTTTCAAAGTTTTGCTCAAAAGAACAAGTACTTCCCCTTATGTTTTCAAAACCTCAAAAAGTGATCATCACTTGTTGAGGGGGAGTATTTGCTTTCAAATCTTTGTTCACAAAACGTTCTTCGTGGAAATCTTCCCACAAAACTCGAAATGGTCATATTCGATATCAAAATTTCATCAAAAATAACATTAATATGCCATTTTTGAGGGGGAGAAAAAATATGTGATACAAATATGTTGTAAATATGATTGAATCTTCGTGTGACTAAGACTTAACCCATGAATTGACGAGATCTGAACTGTCATACGTCGAAAAGATTTGTCTTCCGAGACTTATCCGAGTAGATCGTACCTTTTCGAAAAGCTCTTGATAGACATGAACTTTGACGGGTTTGACAACCTTTCGAGGTTGTTCACACCTTCAAGATAGTTATTAGAGCTAGTTGTCACCTAAAATCTGACAATGCAACTCTTTAACTATGCAACGTAACCGTGTCTCGCGGGGAATTGTCTATCTTGAGTCTATCAATTCAAAAGTGCGCGCTCTTCTCTCACCGTGCAGATTTCAGTCAAAACGCTTAAGCATGTGTGGAGGGGGGGTATTTCTGCAAAAGTTTTAAACTCTCACAGTGGTACAAAATGTTTTTACTCATAACCACTTTGAGATATTTTCAAGAAATTGGTTTTATGGCAACATAGGTTAGTCATGGTGTTATAAGGTGACTAAGGTTAGGAATAACCGTCCTATGATCCGCCAGAGCCGGAGGGATCTACCCAAGGACACCACCAATAGTTATAGTTTAGATGTCCTTAGGTATGATTATAAAATGGAGAAAATGAGAATCAGAGAAAGAAGGAGTTGAAGAATTAAAAAGAAATGTAAAGAAAAGGGTGAAAAGAAATAGCCCTCCAAATTATTCAACTTAGGGCAGACACCGGGTTCAATTCATATGCTACTGATTGTCACTAGATGACATCGGTATTGAAGAATAAAGTCGTCATGGACCCAGTGACGCATGCACTAAACCTTCTTAGCCACTCAAGTTTCTCTCAACAGAAGCTTGTTTCATTCTCACAGGGAACCCTACGTAAACTATCGGCTTTCTCTTAGAGATTGCTGGTATTGAAGAAGGAGACCCTCTCCCTAGTCTCCGCTTAGGAAAACCAAAGCGCACTATTGAGTCTAGAGCCACGAGATTCATCAAAAGATCTCTTAGGAACACTCAACATTTCATCACTTGTCGTTCAACATTAAGGACGCAAGTGATACATTATCGAGTCCTTCACAGATCTTAGCAATCTGTCGAGAACATTTATGAGAGGTTCACAATTGTGATCCTCAGTGATTGAATGGAAACTCCTGCCAGGGTCAACATCAAACAGCCCTGACAGCAGGTCGCTTCGGTAACTCCTCGTGGGTTACGCTTAGTGTTGTCTCAAACGGTTTACAGTCGTGAGGTGATGCTTTGGTGTACCTCAGCGACTCACCTGAACTGTAGGTGTACTTCGGTACATCATGTTATCCTACTTGAGGGACTCCAGTTCAGGAACAGCCTTTGCTAGAATTAGAGATGTGTTTTCACACTATGCTGTTAACACGCTCGAAGTTCGAACTTGTAAGTGCTGGAAATCCCGCTAAGGATATTCCTTTCAAGAATCGAGTCCTGAATATGTGGGTCATTACTTGAACTTGTTCAAAGTAATGCCAACTGTCCCTTACGGGATTCGGACGGCTGATTCGCCCGACCAAGGTGAATGGAATCAAGACATTCATCAGAAGAACAATCGTAGTGGTCAATTCTTTAAGAAACAACCACAGTGATCGATTGGTGTTTATCACTAACTCACTCTTATGTTTTCTTCTTATGGATGCTCCTGGGAGATGATCGTGCAGATTCTCCACATGCTCATACCAACCACAACACAAATTGAAGTTCTCTCGAAAGGCAACACAAAAGTCGAAATGATTCTTCATCTAAGCCAAAGAATCTACAAAGTTTAAAGACTGAAGAGAACTACATCAATCATGAAATCCAACGTCAAAGAGCGTGTGAGCATGTTGAAGAAGGACGTGGAGACACCTGAGCGACGAAGCGGACCTGATGCAGATTGCAACAACATAACATCGTCATATCCACACCAGAACAAAGAACAAAGATAAATGAAGACGTCAAAGCTGAAAACTTCAAAGAAAAACAAAATCCTCACACTGGGGAGATTGTTAGAATCAAGGCACTTCTTCTCACAAGAAAGAAGAATGTCAGAAGACGTCAAAGCAACTATTACATCAGCACCAACAACGTTTCATGATTACTGAAGATATTAATTACCAACACTTAGGGGAGATTGTTGGAATCACTCCTAAACTATATTTCAAGTGTTTGTAATTAACATGTAATAGGTTGCTTAATTAGGCTTTTAAGTTAGTTTTAATGGCAAGGCTTATGTAGAAAGCCCATGAGCCTTGGCCCAAGCCCAATAAGGAAAAGAAGGGAACTTGTGTGTTGCCCTAGTTCCTTCCCTTATAAATAATGTTGTAAACTCCCATTTGGGAGTTGGTTGTTCACTTTGCAATATCACTATACGCATAACATTTCTCCATTTCATACGTGTGTGTTTGTTTAAGTGTTCATCCGATCATCTCTTCTATATTTCTAACATATTACAATATGGTGACCTAACACCTTACATTAATGAATCAAGCATCAATGAAACCACGCTATTGAATCTTGAAACACTGAAACCCTATGCACCTACCGCTCTAAAAAATCACTTTCTTGATTAGAGAGAGAAATCACAGACCAAAGAAATGATTTTAGGCGATTACTTTTGTACATGAATCTAGCTTCGATATAATCCAAAAACACGTGTATAACATGCAACCAACACCAAAGATTTAATGCCCAAATTTAACGGTACTAGAAATAGGTGTACGACTCACAACTAACCCTGGAACTAAGTGGAAGTTTAATGGATAACCCACCCACAAATCCACTAACCTAATATTTTAATCACCCTAAGCCGATGGCTCAGCTCGGCGTGTGCACAATGTCGGCTCAAGCTGCGGCTCACAGTGCACCCAAGCCGCCTCACTCTCTCAACCCGATCCTTTAAGCAGCGACTTCGAAATAGTGCCGGCTCCCCAAACCATTTCAATTAACACTATATGGTATAATAGAGACGCACTTTTGACAATTGTTCTTTTAGTAATTACTTTTTGTAATCATTAAAAATTATTATGTGTAACTTTTAGTTGACTAATTTCCCTATTTCAAACCAAGACTTGGCATAACTAGATTAACGTGACATAAAGTTCGGGAAAATGGTTACTGTAAGCCATAAACTTTTAGTATGCCTATTAGAATATTAAATTTTTTTAATCATGTACGCACCGTTATCATTTAATCAGGAATAAATTACATAAATTTACACCAGTTCGTACCAATTATCATTTAATTAAGAATAAATCACATAAATCATCTTTGTGGCTCCAAAAGGTTACACCGGTCGTCCTCAATATCATTTTATCAAAAATATATTACATAAATCGTCCTTATGGCTCTGAAAATTTATGTCGGTCGTCCGTATACGTATAAATTGCATAAATCATCCTTGCTTCCATTTTTATACGTTTTTTGTGCTTCCATACCACTCGATCGATTTTTTTTGCTTCCATTATACGTTTTTTTCTTCGATAGCACTTGATCAATTTTTTTGCTTCCATTTTTTATACGGCTTTTTCTTCTATGTTTTATACGTTTTTTTCTTCGATGCCACTCGATCAATTTTTTTTGCTTCCATTTTTTATACTTTTTTTTCTTTCTTTTTTTATACATTTTTTCCTTCGATACCTCTCGATCAATTTTTTTTGCTTCCATGTTTTATACGTGATCGATCACGTATACATTTCTTGCTACCAAATTTTTATACGTGATCGATAAAAATTTCATTGAATCAAAAATGTGATTGATCACGTATAGGGATCTTCGGGGTTTCATAAAAACTTATAAGTGATCGATCACGTTTTTGCTTTCATAAAAATGTATACGTGACCGATACTCTCGAGCTTTATAAAAACGTGTACGTTATAAATCACGTTTTTGCTTCAATGAAATTTTTATCGATCACGTATAAAAATTTGCAACCCGGGCCACATTTTTATACGTATACGTATACAAATTTCATCAAAGCAAAAACGTGATCGATTATAAAATATTTTTTTATGTATACATATACATTTTTATCAAACAGAAAACTTGATCGATTACGTATACACTTTTATGAATCCCTGAGGATCTGTATACGATCATAAAACATTTTTTTTACGTATATGTATACATTTTAAGAAAGTTTAATCATTTTATAAGAAAATTAAAAGTTTGTAGCTTATAATGATGCCCGAGTTGCAAATTTTTATCGATCACGTATAAAAATTTGCAACTCGATCACATTTTTGCTTCGATGAAAATTTTATCGATCACGTATAAAAAATTGGAAGCAAGAAATGTATACGTGATCGATCACGTATAAAACATGGAAGCAAAAAAATTTGATCGAGCGGTATCGAAGAAAAAAATGTATAAAAAATGAAAGAAAAAAAGGTATAAAAAATGGAAGCAAAAAAAAATTGATCGAGTGGCATCGAAGAAAAAAAACGTATAAAACATAGAAGAAAAAGCCGTATAAAAATGGAAGCAAAAAAATTGATATTTAAATCACATTTTCTCCCCCGATCAAAAATATGAAACCCTTTGAGATTTTGGATTTCAAGTGATTTAAATCATTTAGAAAAATTTGGGGAAAGACGTGGCTTGATTTAATTTTGAAATTAACTGATAAAGAACAGTTTTAGACATTAAAGATTGTTAGTGTCAGGTATGATGAAATTAAAATAAAAGTTTTCATTTTGAAAGATCTTTGATTTTAACGAAAAAATCATACTCTGACACATAACATTAAATCTTTAGATCATTACTTATTTTGTACAAATTGAACAGACACAAATTACTAAAACAAGTCCATTTGAAAAAATATTGTTTTGAAAATATAAAATTTTGAAATCCCTCTCCCCCTCAATCTATAACACAAGTCACAGATTGAGTGATAGAATTTATGAAAGATTGAGTCCGATTGATTTCCAAAAATTTAAGTCCATTTTATTTTCAAACAATGTTATTCTACCATGATAAATACGAACATGGTAGTTTTCACTACTTTTCATGCACAAAGATACGTTAGGTGGAGAAAAATAGAAGTTGCTTCAGTTGTTGCTGTAAGGCTTGAAGAAAACCATCTAGTGAAGCAGTGAGACCTCTGAAGTTGTATATATCATGCAAAGAGATATGATTAAGTTCCGTTTCTTCTTTTGTCGACCCAAGATATCGTTGCCCTTTCCTATTAGCACCCAATCATCAACTTTTGTGGGAACGTTCTCATAACCATCTTATCTGCATACGTTAGTCAACACAGATAAACATATATATGGTGGTCGACAACACCCAAACAGCAATCGACTAATAAAAGTCAATCCAACATATAAAATCATTCAAACAGATCATAAAAAGGCATGGGAATTATGTGTTCATCAAACTCTAATCATCTAATCCTAACATTCATATCCTAGGCTCCTTAGCCTTTCAAAGTTGGCAAATACCTTTTTCAGTTAAGCATGTAGGATAATTAAAGAAGCCTGTTAGATGATATAAATTTGAAAACATTCCCCCCCTCAATCAGTGACTTATTTCATGAAAAGTTTAAAAATGCTGTAGTCATTGATTGAGTTTGCAAATTTATGAAAACTCCAAGACTGGTTGATTTTCAGCAAATCATTTTCCACCATTTTTGAGACACAACAAATATTTTTCTAAAGAATCTTTAGAAAGAAAAACATTTGTTTAGGAACATCAGTCTTTTTGTCGACATGCTTTCCTCATTTTGTTTTTGGATAAATGCTCGAATTTATGAAAATTGATTAAGCGTAGCACTTTCCCTTTTTGAAGAACGGGTTGCATATCTGAAATAAATAGCAAATCATAGTTTAAGTGCGGGTTACAATCTGAAATAACTGCAAGCCATAGTTTTAGACATATACAACTAATCATGAATAATAAAAAAATGTTATATTTTATTAACCATATTACATTACTTCACTAATTTTAGTTCTTACTATTGGTTGTGTTTCTTTTGCAGGAACACTTAATTCGTGCAACACTCGTCACCAATTTTAATGAATATATGTTATTATAATGTTATCATAATAGAAATACATCAAATGTTTTCATGATATCAGTATCAATTTAATGCATTATATTTATAAAATATCATTTAGGCACTTTTATCAAACATTTAAAATCAGTGCATCACAATGTAAAAGCAGTACATCACAGTAATAAAATTTCATTTAGGCATTTTATCAAACACCTTGTGTGCAGTTTTTCTAAACACGTTTTTCATTTTTTTTTCTCAACTTTGCTTCAAATAACTGATCTATACAATACATCATGTTGCAAAACTCTTAAAATCGATACATCTGTGAACACACCTGATGATCACCGAATCAAAATTCATGAAACACAACCCTAACTCATAACAAACAATAATATGTGCAAAATAAACTCTAACAAACCCATAAAAGCTTTATAGTTGATCTTATAACAAAACTAATAAAATTTTAATAAAATAAAGTTAGAATACTTACTTTGATCGATGATTTGAGAATTAGAATGAGAGAAATTCGTGAATCTGAACAAATCGTGTTTATTGTGTGGAGATCAGAAGCAATGTTAACTGGGAAGAAATGAAAAGAGTGATTCGGGAGAGAACCGAATAATGAATGAAAAAATGAAAATTTTAGGCATTTTATATGATAGAGTGACAAATAGAGACGAATTGACAAAATTTACCTTTAAAAAGTTACAAAATGGCCCCTGTAGTTAGGAGGAAAAAAAAGGAGGAGAAGAGGGGTGATCTAACGGTTGAGATCACTTCTCTCACTTTTCTTTTGAGATCAACTTTTTAAATGATCTAATCTATATATATATATATATATATATATATATATATATATATATATATATATATATATATATATATATAATTAATTATTTATTTTATCTCTTTAATTTATATTAAAACAATCCCAAATCCAAATCTGATTCTAACCATCTACAAACCAAACGCATCGTGAGAAGTAAGAACAATATAGAAGAATTAAGATGTAAGATTAAGGTGAGAGGCTTTTACCACCTTTTCTTTTGCTAAATTATACTCCCTCCGTCCTTAAATACGTATTTACTATTGACTTTTAAAGTCTTTTTTTTTAACTTTGACTTTAAATTATTTTATTTGTGTTATGTAATACTTGATGCAAAATATATGAATGTATTGGGTTTGAAATTTATTTTTATTTATATAATTTTTATTAAGTATTACATAACACAAAATTAATAATTTAAAGTTAAAGTTGAAAAAAAAAAAAAAAAAAAAAAAAAAAAAAAAAACAACTTTAAAAGTCAATAATAAACATTCATTTAAAGACGAAGGTAGTACTTTAACTAGTCCAAGGTACTTATTTTTTAATCCAAAAATAATGAACGGTTGTAAAATTAACAAAAGTCATAAGTCGGGCAAAACAGGAAAATCGTTTGGTACACCAAAATATACAAAGTATACTTTATGTCAATACATATTAATAAAACATAAGACTAAAAGGTTGATAGTTGCAATTGTGAAAAGCAATGTTTTGAAACCCGGGTCGACCCGGCCGGGTTAACCGGTTGGACCGGTTCCGGACAAAAAAACATGTCAAAAAAACCTGGGTTTTAAAAAACGGGTCAATCATTTAGACCCGCCGGGTTTTAAGTGACCCGGGTCAACCCGGGTCTCGAAACCCGGTCGGGTTTGGTTTTTATCATTTTTTTTAATACAAAACCTCAAAAAATAAACCGTGAGTATTTTAGTTCACTTTAAGTTTATGCTTTTGCGTTGTCTTTTGATGTATAAAACTTGTAAATCTCGTAGGATTTATGTCTTTTGAAGTATAAAACTTGTAAAACTAGATTCATGTCTTTAGAAGTATGAAACTAGTAATCTCGTAGGATTTATGCCTTTTGAAGTATGAAAACATGTAATCCCATAGGATTTATGGTTGTTTAAAAAATTATGCAGGTTTATATCCTTGTCCACCTTTGATTTGTTGTTTGGAGCATGAAAAATGGTTCTTTGCTTTTTTTCACAGCAAAAGTTGTGTTTGGACATTATGTTTGGACAATAGAAAATGGATGTTTGGACATATGCATAAAACCGGGTCTAACCGGGTTGACTCGGCGGTCGAACCGGTTGACCCGGTAACCCGGTCACTCGGCCGAGTCGATCACAAACCCGGGTTTCAAAACATTGGTGAAAAGTATAAAGGTAATGTATGTAATATTAGCTTTTAATTTGGAAATAGGCTTTTGTTTCGCTCCCCACGTGAAATACGTAGTATGAAATTTGTTCAATCGCTTTAACAAAAAACGTGTTTCTTTATTTTTGGTGGTGGCACATTTTTTGGGGGTCTGCACATGACACATTTATTTTGTAAGTATCGAGATAGTGAAACATTTGTCGTTTTCATCATATGTATATGAAAAAATATCTTGATAAATTACAGAGTGTTATGGATACTTGTATGTTTATGTTCTTATCTGCTATCAATAGTTAAAAACTTTATATGTAACTAGAAGATATGCATTCTTTATTCGAAGCTTTATTTCTTTATATATATATATATATATATATATATATATATATATATATATATATATATATATATATATATATACTAGTTTTCGAAGCCCGTCCAATGGGCGGGCATGACTTGTGATTATTCTTTAATTGTATTACTTTTTTAATAGTAAGATATATATGTATACGAAGCTGTTAGTAGCGTAAGAAGGGTGAAAATAATAGATGATCAAGTGAAAGATTCAATAACGAATTCAACTAAATAGATATTAATCAGATAAGGAGAGTGCCCTATGAGTTCCCACACAGGCCACCATCATTAAGTTGAATATTTACCAGTATGAGCAAAAGGTTATTGGAAGAATGATAACGGTTAATTGCATGTTCAGTTTAAAGAAATCTTCGGGCAACCATATCCAACCAATACAATACTCCTCCCTATACATCACAACTTAGGAAATTTTCCCTTGCGAAAAGTCTACGAAGTACACAAAACACACACACATGATGATATTAAAAAAGATAATTACTGAATATATTAAATACAACTTTTTGACTAAAGAAACTATTTGTCTCTACTTAAGAACTTGTTTACATTTCACAGTTGACATCAACAACGAACTCACTTGATCATTAAACTAAACTTTAATTTGTAAATTGAATAATTTAAATTTTAAAGTAGGAAGTTTGTGTATATTATACATTTGAATCTAGATCTATATGTAACACAAGGATAATAGCCCGCTACGTTGCAGCAAGTATTATTTTTCTTTTTTTGAATTTAACTGTTAGTGCAGAAATGATTAACTTCATTGCAGAGACGGATAACACTATAACATTTTATCAAATTAATCGGGCGTCTCTAAGACATCCCGTAAATTGTTACATACCGTTTTCGCAAATCAATAAAATCAGATTGAACCATTTCAAATCCTGTGCACCGACTAACCGTCGGTTAGTTGATACAAAAGAATAAGTTTCCCTAGCCGCAGCCATTGTTGAATTCGTTCGTCATTCTGTTCAGCAGCAGCGGGTTCTGTGAGCAGAAGGAGATGATTAAGAGATAAATTCGTTAACAACCATGCACATCCAATTCCACAATTAAAATCCGGAAGTCGTCGACAAAATGACAACAAAAAACTAATAAGTATTATTATTTGCTCATTATACTACTAAAAACACCTTTGTTTGAAGAGTCTTCAGTCAGATGGTGTAATTTACACTTATGCATGAAAGAATTGAGATTCCTAAGCAAACAAACGTGACATACTCTTAAAGGAAGTATATGATTGAGCTGTTATCGTTTCAACGTCTCGCGTGAAAAAGAATTGAGCAACAACTTAGTTAAAGATATTCAGTACTACAGTACTACAATTCATTTCTAGTTAAAATTGAAGGACACATTAATGAACTGGAAATCATATATATAGTTAGTTTGATATCTTTCTGATTTTGTAAAACAACATTAAGGATCAAAAGTACTTTGATGAAGTTATTGAATTTATAAGTGAACTTAATGAATTTTCCTAATCCGAAAGTATTTTTTTGAATGAATTTACTGTATAAAGTTAAATAAAGGGCCATGAGATCTTATCAACTATAATACAATAGGAATACTTACCGGGAAATACGCATTGTCCAACGACCATAGAAGGCTATGGTCTTGTCTTTGCTTGCACTGTATTGTTATAAGTGAGACCATTCAAAGTCTACGTTGCACGGTTTTCAGCAGTAGATGCATCCGTAGCGCCACCGCCACAACAACCAAGAGCTTCACAGTTCTAATGCATCGGCAACAGGTGCTGCAATTTCCATTTGTCATTATCCAATGAAGTTTACACAGATATTTGCACCATCTATAAGAGAATTAAGATAGGATACTAACACTAAGATACATGCCTTCATTTATAAATTGATTCGTTTGATTGTCCGCGACATCAGTTATTTTGTTTTAAAATGGTCGTGGAGAATTATCTTAAGGTAGCTAGCCGACCATTTTAGTGCAGGTGGTGTTTCCTATTGCTGAACCACTGGACAGGCGACATGGATTGGGTAAACCTAAATTATAACACATAGATCACACGAAAATATAGGTAGGCGAAATAAATAATCTATGCATTTGAGATTTGTGAGTGTGGTTAACAGAGCGCGTCTTTGTATACACGACATGCATATAGTACAGTTAAAGATGAAACCTGAGGCTCCATGTGCTCGCCGACGGGAACATGTAACGGTGCTGCCTTCATGGGCCAAGGCCATTTTCTGTATAGGTGTCCGTGGTACTAATATATAAACACCAATAGTTCAGTATAAGTATTGTTTATGGTTTGATGACATTGTTGCGAAAAAATAAATTTGGGAAAACCAATAAATGAATATAAATAGAAACTCACCATCTACCCGCGGAGTGGCTCTAATATCAACGTTTCTGCACCGACTTGTATCAATGGTAAAGGAGTATAAACGCCATTTAACTTATCCAGTGTATTTTCAGCAAAACTGTAGGTGTCTGAAAATCCAACACATGTCGCGACGATGTAGGAGCTGTAAACATTGAACAATTGTCATAAGAGGCTGCGTACTGTCGAATGACATAGGTAACACAATTTCATAGCTAAAAAAATTGGTTTGGTAAAATAAAACGCCACCGACCTGTGCCTTCAGGCTGTATCGATTCATAAATGATTCTATTAGTATTTACTGATGGTCCCGTGCACATAATTCAATGCGAGTGTTAGGAGCATCACCCCCTTAGCCTTTCCCTTGTTGGCAGTAGATAAGTGCCTCTTCTTAAGAATATAGATGCAATAGACCTTCTAGCAGAAGAATGTTCACGAATAACTTTACCCGCAGCAGAAGAGGTAACCTTTTTATGCGCGTCGTATCAACCGGGGTTACAAAATCTGCACCTAACAATTGCGTTCATGATTGAAGAACATTGTTGCCAATAAAGAAATTTTGGAAAACCAATAAATGAATATAACTTGGAACTCACCATCTGATCCATAAAAGTATAAAAGAAGCAACTAAGAGATATTAATAAGAGGCTTTGATATGGGCTTAGCAATGCCTTAAAACTCACCAACTGTGAAAAACAGCGCTCCAAAACCACGAGTTCAATGCTAGGAGACCATACAAATGCCATAGACCAGCATAATCATAGTATGGCTTATTATCTGATTTCGTTGGTAGCTTGTAATGCAAAAGGATAAAGAAGGATAGCCACCAATGAAAATGCATTACCAGATTGAGTACAAAAAATGCGACAGAAGCAGGCTCCTGAAAATAATAGTAGACATTACTCGAATCAATATTTAAAAATATATAAGATTAAATAAGGTACTTTGAATCAACTTTAACTAAATCATAATGGGATTATGAGGCTTAAGATTAACGTAACAAACCTGAATCTCGAATACTCGTTTGAAGGGCCATTTTCCATGATACTTAATAGGCCCGTGACCAGATGCTGCTCTATCATTCTCCCTATTGAGCATACAATGATACCGGCAATCACTTAGGCAAGACCATTGTTTCAATTTATTATAATGAGGTTCTTGCATGTACCAGGGACCATCAACCGATGCACCATTTGATGAAAAGTTGCAGTGTGGAAAGGCTTTGATATGGTCTTAGCAATGCCTTAAAACTCACCAACTGTGAAAAACAGCGCTCCAAAACCACGAGTTCAATGCTAGGAGACCATACAGATGCCATAGACCAGTATAATCATAGTATGGCTTATTATCTGATTTCGTTGGTAGCTTGTAATGCAAAAGGATAAAGAAGGATAGCCACCCATGAAAATGCATTACCAGATTGAGTACAGAAAATGCTACAGAAGCAGGCTCCTGAAAATAATAGAAGACATTACTCGAATCAATATTTAAAAAATATAAGATTAAATAAGGTACTTTGAATCAACTTTAACTAAATCGTAATGGGATTATGAGGCTTAAGATTAACGTAACAAACCTGAATCCCGAATACTCGTTTGAAGGGCCATTTGCCATGATACTTAATTGAACTTGAGACCTCTCACTTATTTTAGTCAATTTGATTATGTTGCAAACGCAAAAGAAACAGGATTTCTGAAATAGTGTATTAGCAAATAATCTGAATATTCATATTTTACGTAAATAGTTTGACTATTGAAGGTATTTGAGCAGAGTCATCTGCAAAATATGCTTCTTAAAGAGCATATTCCTTGTTCATCTTGTTTCTGGTTTCCTACTTAAGAATCATTTACATAAGCAATACCTTACTGCCATGTTTCAGATAGGTAAACTCTATGCTCTTATCTTGCAATAACATAAATGATTATTCCAGTGAAATGGATAATTTAAAATACTCGCGTCATTAAGAAAGATATCATGACAAATAGATCAGTTTCTCCCTTCTAGCAAGCCTCTGATATCACGAAAAAGTTATATCATATATTCATATAAGGCTGCCATTGCAGCTCCAAGATCTTTTCAGTTTAATACCAAAAATAGAATTGCATTTGATAGAAAATGCCAATACATGAGTATATAGTCTAGCTGTATTGCAAATATTGGGGTTACACTGTTCTGAATGCCACATTCCTTGTTATCTGATATTGAAAATCTGTTTCATTGTGCGCTTTTTTATCTTTGATCAACTGCATTTTTGCTCTGAAAAATAGGCACGTCAGGCATACCTTGTTGGCCACAAGGCTTTAGCCAAGGAACTGAGTGTAAAAGGGCAATTACACAACCTGCAGATGAAGGCTGCTCATGAAAAAGCTCAAGAATCTATCTACTATCAGAGGTTTGTTTTTATCTCTGCTCTTAAAGGTGGAATTTTGAACACAAGTTCAAACATCTTAAATAAATATGACGACAGAGTAGACCATGTTTTTGACTATACTATAAGTATGTATACTTTGTACTTTTTATATACTATTATCTCCTCAGTATGCCAAGGCAGCCATGTACCAAATTATAATTTTATCTCTTTTATTTTAACTTCTGATTTCTACCCAATTGTCTTTGTCCTAATGATATGAGTGAATCTGTGCAATTTCATCTCTAATTCATCCCCTTTTATATACGACCATTAATGGGTACTCGCCATCTATAAAGATGTACTATACAGTGTTGGATCAGTAAGACGTCTCACTACAGGTATGATGCATGCGTTCTAACTGTTTAATAATAAGAGCCCCAACTGAATCATACACGTTTGTGGTACAAAAGAGAACCTGATAAAAGTCAGCATCAGCTGCTGCTCCCGCTAAGGCAAAGAAGAAAGTTGCTGCTCTATAATAAGTTTAAGTATAAGGTGGGTGACTTAGCACTTGCTTACTTAATCCAGGTGAAGAGCAGCGCCCTTTGCATAGTATCCATTTGGTGGTATGTGGCATAGACTTGAAAAAAAATGCATTACCAATTTATCATAGATTCATAGTGATGTATATAGACTATTATAGACTTGTCAGAATTTTAGAAATCCAGAGAAGTGTGGAAGGTAATCATGTAAACATCTGTAGTCAATGTTGCTCTAACAATTATAGTCAAATGGACGAATCACAATGTGATGCTATACTCAGAAAACTGTATTCAAATAAATAAGATTCTTCATTTACCTTATAGACCGGTCCAAATTCGCCCTCTCCAAGTTTATTATCGAGTGAAAAATTAGCAGTAGCTTTAGCTACTCTAGAGAAGCTAAACAACGGTAGCTCCATGGCTTCTCTCCCGCTTTCACCTACATTTAGTGCCCCCCCTGTGAAATAATAATACAAATCCCGTCAAACTGGTTGAACCTGCTCACAGAACACAAACTATTCTGAACCATTTAACATACTTGTTACTTCAGGTTTAATTTTTTTAATTAATTCTTATCACTTTATTGCTAAAATTTAAAAATATCTTACCTTCCTCAGTTTGTGGTGAAAGATGCCTTTTTTTCCAAGCATACGACAACCATGTGCTCAAACATATCACAAAAACAGCCAAAAAGACTACAATCAAGATGATATTGATGTTTGTTCCTCCGTCCTTTTTGAAAAACGATGGAGCAAGTACATGATCTTAACACAAAAAGTCAAAAACAACATCGTTAATCAAGTTACAGATTCATAACAATCATGAAAGTAACCAGAAATATTAGATGATAGTTACCTCATAATGGTATTTTAGGAGTAAGTTACCTAGATGTAGAAATTTGTGAAAGTACATTGTTAATGGGCTTAAACCATTATTTTATAAGTTATTATGTAGATCAGTTTTTAGTCATTTAGGACATAAAAAGTGAAAGTTCTTCTCCTAACTGAGAGTTCTGCCTAATTACAGGTTAAAGGTTGCTTGTCTATGCTATATGCAGGAATGATAAATATAGCCAAGGAATTGAATGATCAAATAAACAATCAGATACTCTCTACCTTAGTACGTGGAGACAAGATCAGCAAATTAAAAACTATCCCCACACACTGATTAAAGTGATACTCTATACAGTAAAGCCACCAAGGTAAGCAAAAAGTCTAAATAAAGGCCATCCAACTATAAAAATGTCAAAGGAGGCCAAAACTGCACGGGATCACAGGAGGGAGGCCGTTGGCATATATATGCAAATCAAGATGAGGTATTGATGACATCAAATCAAGGTGAGGTTGGCCTCCTTTGACGTTTTTATAATCCGGTGGCTTATTGAGACTGTTTGCATGTTGTGGTTGCCTTCTATATCTATTTTACATATATATGCAAATGATGAATGGTGATTTTCTGTGAAGAAGTGGAACAGTTTGAAAATAATAATTAATAAATTTAACATGTCAAGGTCTTGTATGCTTTCATCATTAACATATTATAAACTTGCATCTGACATATGAAAAGTATGGTTACATATTTGAGGTAGTAACTTCAAATTAGAATAACATTCTGTTTACAACCCTTTTTCTAAAAATCAATGTAAAGTGTTGAATATTTTCAGAAAACCATAGTTGCGAAAGAATAAGAAAGATAATTTAACCAATAACGATATAAAAATAAATATGGTGCAAGAGTTACTACCAAAATCAATATAGAAACATAGCATCTTTTAAGTACGCGTTCCATACCTGCAACCGAAGCACACGCAACGCATTATACTTAGCATCGTCTTCATAAATACCTGTTCCTAGCCCAAAAAAGAAACCCTCTCTTGTTCCTATCTATCGACCATACATGCAATAACAGTGCATCAACAAATACCACAAAATTAAACATTAAAATCCTTAAAATTAAAGCATTCATAAATCATATAAAAAGTTCAAAAGCTCACATATAGCAACAAAAATGCATTATATAGTTACATTAGCCATATAAGTTACATATAAATTTGCATTATATAGTCTACTAAAGGTTTCACAGTAGCCAAAAACACGTCATGAATGTCTAAACTTTTTTCACATGCCCATATACAATAGTCTACTAAATATTTCTTTATACATTTGAATAATGTGTAACACCCCCAAAATACCGCAGCGGAAGACTGTGTCATTGGGGTGCTACTTCATAATACAAAGTACAAGTTATAGAAAACGACCTCTAAATGAGATGTTTTGAAAAGTTACCATTCGATTAATGAAATCAGAGTTACAAACTGAGGTCCCAAAGTATAATATATAAATGTTTACAAAATGTTTCGAATGGTAAATGATAAAAGCGTAAGTCTTCAAAATATGTCGTGCGACTCTATGTTCCATGCAACAGCTATCGTCTTATTGACCTGAGATAAACATGCTAAAGTGTCAACACAATGGTTGGTGAGTTCATAGAGTTTGTTTTGAATAAGTTGAAAAGCATTGAAAGAATGTTTACACAGCAAAGGCATTGTAAATCCACTCAGTTCCAAGTTCCGCCATAAAGAACTTGCAACCTGTGTGTTCACAACCCACTGCCAAAATATAGTTTGCACAATACACCGGATTATATTCACCCATGGCCAAGAATCCGCACACATGGGCGGGGGCATCCCAAATAGTACTATATTAATCCCATGGTCATGAATCGGGTACCATGGGCGGGGGCATGTACCCGACTTATAGTACTATCAATACCTCTCCGACAGCATAGAGTATTGTCGCACGTTTGTAAATACAATTCATGTATTTAGGCAAGTATTTCCAAGCATGTAAAACGAAATCAAGTGTAACGTAATCAAGTATAATGCAACCAAGTATAATGTGATCAAGGATAATGCAATCACGTGTAATACAATCAAGTATAATGTTTTGAGTATTTGTAAAAGTAAAAGAAATAGTTGAGCATGTATCTCCCCCAAAAGTAATTCAAAACGTATAAAAGTAGGGGCTATGAAACTCACAGTAATATGTCAAAGTTTAGAATATTTGTGAAAGTAAAAGCAAGTAGTTGAGCATGTATCTCCCCCAAAAGTTTGAAACGAGTATAAAAATGGGGCTAAGAACTCACCTGATAATAACTGATGAATGATACTAGAAAATTGGGCAGCGCTTCCGCATCTAAATTCAAAAGTCCATTTCCTAAACTATTAAAACCTCTAAATCACCTCATATCTACCCCATAACTATCCCAATAGCTTCAAAAACAAAAACCCATCTTTAATATTGCCCGATCTATACTTGCAAAAGTTTTGAGAATTTCCTGGGACCCACAGCTCTAACCCACCATTGTGTAGCTCTTAATCCAACCGCGGAAATACAAAATAAACTTAATTTTTACGTAGAGAATACTAATGCCTTCAACTTATGTGTATAACTCACAGCCTGAAAATCAAGTATGGAGGGTGTATGGAGGGTGGCGACATCAAAGAGGAGGGGGGAAATGTGTGTGTTTTTCTGTGAAATAAAATGAACTAGTTTTCTTTCTATTTATAGGGAAAATATCTGAAAATATCTAGATATTTTGATGAATAGTGTTTAGATATTTTGATGAATAGTGTTTAGATATTTTTATTAAAATATATTATAAGAAAATATCTTAGATATTTATAATAAAATATATTATAATAAAATATCTTTAGATATTTATAACAGTAACTAGATATTTATATATTAGGAGTACAGAGTATATTGTTTATGCATAAAAATCGTGTAAAAGTACTTACTTGTTCAATTTAGGCGAAATTAGTAAATAATAAAAATTACGGTGAATAGTAACTCGTGAATAGTAATTTGTGAATAGTAATTTTCGGAAAAAAGTTTGAGTTTAAATAATGACCCAAAATATAATGAATAGTAAAAATGAATAGTAACAGTGAATAGTAAAAATGAATAGTGTCCCGAAAATACGAATTGTTACAGTCTCTACCCCTTAAGGGAACTTCGTCCCGAAGTTCTATTGATGTTAACTACTTATAGCGTGTCTAAGAAAAGTGTGGTCTCTAAAACAGTGAGGTTCTCTCTTATTTAATAGGAATAGTGTATGGGTTACGTTGTAATACACCCATAATGTGGTTAGGGAATCGTATCAGATGCAAATAAGCCCACTTATTTATAATTCATTACTTACATAAAGAAGCGTCCAAATTTATGTAAGTAATGGATTATAAACTTATGGTTCGGTGGTTTATAATTTCTTTATTTGAACAAAGAGGCGTCCCAATCCATTCAAATAAGGAGATTATAAATCATCCTACTTAAGATTTTCTGACACAAAACTCACTTCCTGAGACAGATAATAAGATAACCAAGTCATCAAATGTCTAAAGCTAAGTAATAATATTATTTAACTTAAATCTCATGTCTCATCAAACAAGAACTGTCACAAGATAAAGTTAAATAATTAGTTACTACTGAGCTCCATATTTTTAATGACTCGATTAAATTATGTGGTTTCCTTATTATTACTAAAGTCATATCATCCAACAACGTGGATCTAAGCAAACAACTAACAAGAAGCATATGCGCACGAAGTGTGTGTAAGGTAATCATAGTGGAGAGTCTTAACGGATAAAGCAGTTATAGTCTAGGCTCTTAAATGCAACCTAGTTCTCTATAACCAATGCTCTGATACCAATCTGTAACACCCCCAAAATACCGCAGCGGAAGACTGTGTCATTGGGTTGCTACTTCATAATACAAAGTACAAGTTATAGAAAACGACCTCTAAATGAGATGTTTTGAAAAGTTACCATTCGATTAATGAAATCAGAGTTACAAACAATGAGGTCCCAAAGTATAATATATAAATGTTTACAAAATGTTTCGAATGGTAAATGATAAAAGCGTAAGTCTTCAAAATATGTCGTGCGACTCTATGTTCCATGCAACAGCTATCGTCTTATTGACCTGAGATAAACATGCTAAAGTGTCAACACAATGGTTGGTGAGTTCATAGAGTTTGTTTTGAATAAGTTGAAAAGCATTGAAAGAATGTTTACACAGCAAAGGCATTGTAAATCCACTCAGTTCCAAGTTCCGCCATAAAGAACTTGCAACCTGTGTGTTCACAACCAACTGCCAAAATATAGTTTGCACAATACACCGGATTATATTCACCCATGGCCAAGAATCCGCACACATGGGCGGGGGCATCCCAAATAGTACTATATTAATCCCATGGTCATGAATCGGGTACCATGGGCGGGGGCATGTATCCGACTTATAGTACTATCAATACCTCTCCGACAGCATAGAGTATTGTCGCACGTTTGTAAATACAATTCATGTATTTAGGCAAGTATTTCCAAGCATGTAAAACGAAATCAAGTGTAACGTAATCAAGTATAATGCAACCAAGTATAATGTGATCAAGGATAATGCAATCACGTGTAATACAATCAAGTATAATGTTTTGAGTATTTGTAAAAGTAAAAGAAATAGTTGAGCATGTATCTCCCCCAAAAGTAATTCAAAACGTATAAAAGTAGGGGCTATGAAACTCACAGTAATATGTCAAAGTTTAGAATATTTGTGAAAGTAAAAGCAAGTAGTTGAGCATGTATCTCCCCCAAGAGTTTGAAACGAGTATAAAAATGGGGCTAAGAACTCACCTGATAATAACTGATGAATGATACTAGAAAATTGGGCAGCGCTTCCGCATCTAAATTCAAAAGTCCATTTCCTAAACTATAAAAACCTCTAAATCACCTCATATCTACCCCATAACTATCCCAATAGCTTCAAAAACAAAAACCCATCTTTAATATTGCCCGATCTATACTTGCAAAAGTTTTGAGAATTTCCTGGGACCCACAGCTCTAACCCACCATTGTGTAGCTCTTAATCCAACCGCGGAAATACAAAATAAACTTAATTTTTACGTAGAGAATACTAATGCCTTCAACTTATGTGTATAACTCAGAGCCTGAAAATCAAGTATGGAGGGTGTATGGAGGGTGGCGACATCAAAGAGGAGGGGGGAAATGTGTGTGTTTTTCTGTGAAATAAAATGAACTAGTTTTCTTTCTATTTATAGGGAAAATATCGGAAAATATCTAGATATTTTGATGAATAGTGTTTAGATATTTTTATTAAAATATATTATAAGAAAATATCTTAGATATTTATAATAAAATATATTATAATAAAATATCTTTAGATATTTATATATTAGGAGTACAAAGTATATTGTTTATGCATAAAAATCGTGTAAAAGTACTTACTTGTTCAATTTAGGCGAAATTAGTAAATAATAAAAATTACGGTGAATAGTAACTCGTGAATAGTAATTTGTGAATAGTAATTTTCGGAAAAAAGTTTGAGTTTAAATAATGACCCAAAATATAATGAATAGTAAAAATGAATAGTAACAGTGAATAGTAAAAATGAATAGTGTCCCGAAAATACGAATTGTTACATAATGGTTGCTTGCATCTAGACATTGGTGGAAGGTTTCATGTGTCTGCTTCTCTTTCATATGCCTACTGCTACGTAAAACTAATAACAGGTCATGAATTGTCACCTAAAACTAATGACAAACACAGGAATATAATAATCATTCATTAAATATAAATCAAATATTATAAATAGAAAAAAGGTAAACGAAGAGATACAAAGTACAATATAATGAATACTTACTTCCATTCTAGAGTTTTGATGATACGTGAATGAACATAGTTGGTAATATATAAGTGTTTATAATAAGTATAAGAAACATAGGAATGTATAATACACATGGACCGAATCGAAACATGCCAACAAAACACATAATCACCTTGAATCATATACTTTTAAATCATAAAAGTAAAATTTTATATGTTTAGATTATTAAAAAAACCTGAAGAGTTGTTCTTCATGCTCCTACTTGAAAGCAATGGATTGAATAACATGTAAAAAAAATGTGTCAAAACAAATGTTAATGACAAATCAATATTAGCATTTATCATCTCTTTCTTTGCTAACATCACCAACAATCTTATCAATTAACAATTAATAAAAAAAGTATGAACTTTAATGCTGATTCGTAATTAAAATTAAAAGATGTTAGATTAGGAATGAATTAAAAGATCAACTTTGATAAAAAATTTGCGCAGAAACTGACCTAACAATGTTGGCAACTTCATGGTCGTAGTCCTTCTCGTTAACACTAACATAGCTGGAATATCAGCACCTTTTGCTGAAACATGAGTGAATACTAAAAACAAAAGTTATACATAAAAAACTGCATGAATACGATTTAAATACAAAAGTTATATAACAATTATGAACATGATAAATCACAAAAGAAGCCAAATAAAAATTATGAATCATTATACAGGATGATGAATGAATGATATTAGGGTTTTGAGAAAAAAATAGGGTATTAATTATATTACGATGAATGAATATAAAAGGTGGGATAACATTTACCTAAATCCTAACTAATTACGGAATGAAAGGTTATCCTTTATAAATTATAATATGCAACATAATTATCAAAATAATTTGTTGCCTAAGTGGTAAACACACAAGTTAATTATTCAAATAACCAAGGTTCAATCCTTGCAAGGCTCATTTTTTATAAATAATTTTCAAAAACATTGCATAAAAATCAGAAATTTATAAAAATAAAATCCGAAATTTATAAAAATAATTATTAAAATTCAGGAAAAATCCGAAATTAATATAAAAAAATATTAAATCCGAAAAAAAATGTTGGATTATTAAATTGCTTAGGTGGCATGAAAATGATTATGTGGCATTGAGGTGGCAATGAGGTGGCATTGAGGTGGCATTAATGCCAAATGACTCCTGTTATATATATATATATATATATATATATATATATATATATATATATATATATATATTTCAAAAGTATTGCCTATTTTATGGTGTTATGTGATGTTTCTATATATATATTATTCTTTCATCTATGATTTTAGTCTATTTCTTATAGAGATCGAACAAGGGTAACTGAATTCAAATCTTTTTTTAGTTAAAAGACATCATTTGTGGTTCTATCTAGAGGTGTTATTCGGGTTGACTCGGTCGGGTTCGGGTCAACTCGGGTCGGGTCAAGTCGGGTTAAACCATAAAAAAATTAAAGATCAAATAAACCATTCTTAACTATTTTTTTCTTCATCAAAACAATAAAATAAACTTTCACTTTCATTTTTAAAAACTAAATATTTCACAAACCGTAGATGAAACTAATCATACCATCACGACAAGTATAAAATTACCTTTAATTTGATATCCCACATCATATACTTTCGACTAATTTTTTTCCCCGACTTTTTTGTAGGTTTAGGGTTTACGGTTAGGGTTTAGGTGTTTAAGGTTTAGAGGTTTGATTTTTGGGTTAAGCTTTTTAAGGGTTAAGAGTTTAGGTTTCTTACGGTTTAGCGGAAAGGGTTAAGTTTTTTTGGTTTAGCGGTTAGGGTTTTAGGGTTTTTAGGGGTTTAGGGGTTAGGGTTTTTTACGGTTTAGTGGTTAGGGTTTTTAGGGTTTAGGGTTTGTAGTTTAGGGGTTGTGTTAACACAAATGAGTATTTTTAAAACTTTCATTTATAATGTAATATATTGAAACCCGCAAAAAAAACGATAAAAAATAAAAATATACAATATTGGATCTTTATAGGAAGATAATTTTATTATTGTCGCAATGGTATAATTAGTGTTATATAACTATTAACGATTTGTGAGATATTTAATTTTTAAATATAAGAGTAAAAATGAATTTAATTAATGTGATAAAAAATGGATGGTTGAAATTGATACATTTGATTTTTAGCATTTATGTGATCTTTATTGATCTCACCCCACTCATCCATATATTTTTAATGCGTGAAATGGTAAATAGTTAATAAATACACTACATTTTAAGTTATCACATGTGTTTATTATAAGGTAAAGTGCAAAAAATATTCATGTGTTTGGTTCAAAATGCAAGTATTGTCCCTATTAAGATTTTTACGCAATGCGTGTCCATGATAACAATGTTTCCGTGCAAATTATATCCTTGTCAGTAACATTCGTTTTGAGGGACATGCAATGCGTAAAACAGTGTTTTGAGGGACACGCAATGCGTAAAAAACTTAATAGGGACAATACTTGCAATTTCGACCAAACACAAAGACATTTTTTGCAGTTTACCTTTTATTATATGTTAAACATGCTTGCAAATTTTCATTAATAAAAAAGTAACTATGGCCAAAAGATATTTCAATAAAATAACACTTTACAAAACAACAGCCTCATGCATGATATAGAGTTACAAATGTATTCCTTTAAGTATAAATTAATAATTTGGATATGACAAATTTAAGTCTTTGTGAGGATATATATATAATTATGATTTTTGTTTGGATATATATGTAATTATTGGTATTTATAAAAATATATATATATATGTAATTTCCCCTAAAATAAAAAAATCAAATTACAATTCATGCCAAATGACAAAATGTCTGAAATCCTTTGTAGCATCAGTCGGTTATCGAATTATGATGCCCGGTATTTTTTAGTCACCTCAAAAATCTTCATATTAAACAAACAGAAAAGAGTAATTTACTAACCAAACAAAGAATAAAAAGGGAATATGTCACCCATTAGTAACCAAGTTTCACGAGTGTTCTAATTTGATACCTCAAACTTTATACTAATCATAAAAACCATCAAAGTTTCAAAATTCTTTCATTCTTATGTAATTTTCTGAAATTAATGTGCTTAAAAAATCTATCTATGCATTAACATGTTGTACATTAATTTTAAACACCCACCCCTGAATTTAACTAATTCCAACCAACTTTATGTACAACCCGTTAAAGCACGACTAAACATAAACAATAACCACAAAATAATAACCAAGTTTGAGAAGTGTTCCATTCTGGTCACTTTAACATAAAAATTACATAAGAATGGAACAGTTTTGAAACTTTGATGGTTTTTATGGTTGATACAAAATTTGAGGTACCAGATTGGAACAGATCTCAAACTTGGTTACTATTTGATGATTTTCACCCTAAAACACTAAAAAAAATAACAAACTTGAGTGATTAAAGATACAACAAACTTGAGTGATTAAAGGTACATTATGATCTTGTGTAATGTTATAGTGTAAACAAGTATGTTGACATACTTTGCGATTTTAAAACAAGAACTCATAAATAGTAAATAAATGTGAATATTAGGGGTGAGCATCGGGTCAAAACCGACCCGACCTTACAAAACCAAAACCCGAAAATTTGAAAAAACCCAAACCGAAACCGAAACCGAAATTACTCGTTTTTACGGTTTTTCGCTCGAACCAAACCGAAACCGAAATTTGGTAAAAAGCTAAACCGAGTTAGAACCGAGTTTGGTCGGTTTGGTTTCGATCGGCTCGGTTTTGTCAGATTTCTCGGTTCGGTTCGGGTTTAATTCAGTTTTGCTCACCCCTAAATGTTATATAGCAAGCTAGCATCAGGCAATGAAGTTTTCGAAGTACAATATGTGGTCACAAACATAACACTAGAAAAAACGAAAATTTTAGTGAATTGCTAGCTAATAAAAGATATTAGCAATACTCCAATATTAAATAATACCTTATGCTCTGTTTTTTTTTTAAGTAATGGAAGGGGAGAGTGTGACAACTGGCAATTTAGGGAGTCTATTTTAGGTAATCGTATTACGTTAAACTAAACCGAGCTTTTGCCTTTATCACTATTTTTATCGACCATGACTTGATTTGATATCGTTTATTGGTTTTTATGATTTATTTTGTTATTGAATGAGTTATCGTGTGAGTTTTAACTCTTTTTTATAGGAACTATTCGATTCGGCACAATAAAAACCTAAAACAAGAAATAACGTAACTTTTACACCGTAACTCGAAAATTGACAAATAAATAGTCAAAACTCGTGGAAAAACAAAAATAAACATAATAGAAAGTCGAATGAACGTCGTGGGACACTCGTAGGAAAATATATGAGATCGGGAATGGGTAAACAGGATAGTTTACGAAATATGACGGCTTCAGCCCCTCCTTTTAACCATGGCCGGCCACCCCCCCCCCCCTTCCAAAATTAATTTTATTTTAGTCCCTAGCACCCATGTATATAAGCCCCTCCCACCCTCATTTCATCCCTTTCATCCTCTCACTAAAATACACACATACACTACTTTCTCTCTCTAACCTTTCTCCCTCCACCAACCCTAAAAATACCACCATAACCGCCGCCTCTCTCCGGCCATATTCCAACCAAAATCCGACGAGTGACATTACACCTCCACCACCATTTTGTATATCTCTCTTTCCTCTTTCCATCCATATAAAAATCTCTCACAAAATCCTACATTAACACCTCCAAATCTTACAAATACGATTCGTGATTCTAGGGTTTTCATTAAATCTTGTAGATCGGGTTGTAAAAAGGTAAATGGAACATGGGTCAAGCTTGTTTTGGCCATGGAAAGCCACATATGGGTCGTATTAGACTCGTACATGGTTCGAATTTTAGGGCTTTTGGTTTAAACATGGGATTAAAACTAATTTACAATTAAATAAACATGTAGCTAGTGATTTGGTATCATGTGGTGTATCATATTGTTGGGTTTTTGCATTTTAGGTTTAGTTTCATGAAATGGGTCTAGATTAGTTGTGGGTTTGATGTTTGGATGATGATTAGAGGTTGATTGATTGTGTTTGGTTGTGGTAGAAGCCATTTGGTAGCATTTGGGAGTGTGTGATGAGGCGTACGAGCCACTAGGGACTCGTACGTGACTCATGGGTGGCGTACGAGATCCATTTGGACCAAGGGTCCGGGTCGGGTTGTCGTGGTAGCTTGTTGGTTGATATTGTTGGTGTTTGGATGAGACGGGTGGAGCCGAAAATCTTCTAGAGCTTGTTTGGTTCACGTGGTCTTAACCGTGACCGTGTCATGACCATTAGGGTCATAATATTGGTTTCGGGTGTATTTGGTTGGTTGATTGGTTGGCGAGATTGAATTGGGTTGATTTGAGATTGAATTGCGCTATTATGACTTTTATTTGGACTTATTATATAAATTGTCAACTTTGAGCAATGTCGGTGTTACTTTGACTTTTTAGTAAATAGTTGACCCCGATAACGCCGTAACATGGACTTTAGTATAGTTTGGATTATTGATTGATTAAAAGCCGAGAAGTCATGACTCGTGCTTATGGACTCGAAACGAATAACGATATGAAACTAATATTGAAATTGACGATATATATATATATATATATATATATATATATATATATATATATATATATATATATATGAAAATGCTAATAAACTATGAAACATAAATAATAAGAAGGCTTTTATATCAAAAATATCGATAACAAGACTTGTCTTGTTATTTACTATTTTAAATGGAAACTAACGACTAAAAACGGAAAGGTTTTATAATAAATAAGTAATTAATGTTTCGAGTGCACATTTATCGAAATGTGCCATTTATGAGCATTTAATACTATTTTCAAGTATTTATTTATACACGTTGTATGCATGGGTTACGGATAACCTAACATTAATAGTGTCGATCCACGTGGATGACAGACTTATTAGGTTGACAAATCTAATAAGAGCCCGTTAGGTATGTTGGATAACAATATTAATGGGTGAAATATCCTTATGACTTGTTAGGATGTGACCGGTTTATGTGATAATAAGCGACACGAATAAATAATTGAGTTTATCGAGTTGACGAATTCGATAAGGTCTACTATTTATTCCGAAACTTACTGGACTATGGAGCTTATCGCTTAGATGTCTCATTATGTTGCATTGAGTCACATATTGGTTGTTTGAGTGCATTCATGAAATCATATTGAGTCGATACACCCACATGAGGATACCAAACGCTAGGACTAAACGGTGAAACAAGACATTTTTGGAGATAAAGAAAAGGAATACATTGGGGTAGATAACGTTGATTTTGGGAAATATATATTAAAATTGGTTTACATTAATAGGTTGTGCCGAGTCGATAGTTGTTGTGCCGTGATTAGCTGTTATCTTCTGCTAGTGTTTATTTGTGCGTTGCTTGCTTGAGGTGAGTTTCATAGCCCCACTTTTATCTATGTTTTTAACTAAATTATGGTGAGAATCATGCTACTATTTTTGGACATTCTAAACTGTTTTGATTTGCTTATGTGCTTGACTGATTAGATAGATATGTGGTAGATGTTGCCTTAGTCTAGGGTAGCAATCCTAATTGCTATAACACTTGCCTAGCTAAGTATAGACTTCTACCTCGACCTAGTCCAAGGTTAGCAATCTTTCTAGACTTTTCTACGACTGTGCTGGCTAGTGTCTCTAGGGGCCCATTATGATATCAGATATGATATTTGTTTGTGATTGACGTGTATCTATCTTAGGTCTCGCATAGCAAATTAACTCCTACAGGTCCACTACTTTTTACTTGAATTTAAACCTATGAACTCACCAGCGTTAGCTGACCTTTTAGCATGCTTTCTCAGGTAATTAAGTGATGTTTAGAGTACGTGTTATGTGGAAGCTTGGCAAGGAGGCACGGTTCAAGGATCATAATCGACTCCGATAATTTATGGGGACCTATTTTTATTAAATCATGTTTGGGCCTAATATTTACATTTTGGGATTAATGTTTTGAATATTTAAATTTGGGATTGGTTTTGAATGATAATGAATATCTTGTTTGCTATACTTGTGTGAGATACCAATCCAATTGTAACGCCCCGAAAACTTGATTAAGTCTTCCACTGTACCGATATTTGGGGGTGTTATAGATTGGTATCAGAGATCAAGGTTATAGAAAACTAGGTATTTAATAAAACCTAAACTATAACCACTTTTAAGAAAAATTGATCCTCGACCGACGCATGCCCGCCTGCCAAGTCGAAGCTTCTTATTTGATTTTGGTATGAATTGCGATTTGATTTATGAGATATTATGAATTGTGAATTGTTTATTGAGATGTTATGTTTTGAGATATGATTATTGGTTTTGGGATATGTGATTCGATTGTCGAGATATTATGGATTTGATTTGGATTATCGATATGTTATGATTTTGGGATTTTGAGCGTGATTATATGATTGATTTGATTTGGGATTATATGATGCGTGGATTATATGATAGAACAGAACTTACGTGTTTTATTTAAAGGCATGTTTTGAGTAATGCGGTACCTCTATTTTACAGCTTTCATTATGTGATATATGTTTTGGTTGAGTTGATGCGCTTATTAGAACTAGTTGTTTTCAAACACTTATACCTACCCTATGCCATTGTCACAGACTATGCCTTCACTAGCTTATGATGTGTCTGGGGATGTCCTTGCTGTTGCTAGTTCCCCAGCATTAACTCTCATGACTGTTGCGCAAGGTGATCCCTATGTGATTGCCCATCACTCTAGTTCATCATCATCAGATCGTCCTATCGTCATAGCTCATCTAGGCAGCTCACTTTGCATCAGGTCTTAGCACGAGCCCAGACTCCTAGACTTACTCGTTGTACTGCCCGCATGTTCGTGCAACCACCATCATCACATATTCGCCTAGCATCCCACACTCTTATGTCATCACCACTAGCATCACCATGTCTTAGAAGACCTAGATCCCCTACTGTACCACCTCAGGATTCACCCACACAAAGACGCCGAATCATGGACTCTACCTCTAAAGACGAGGGCGAGGAGGAGCATGAGATCGAGGAGGAGCATGAGATTGAGGAGGAGTATGTAGATGAGGATGAGGATCCTCAGGAGGTGGATGATGAGGATATCCCAGATAGGGGTACTCCTCCATTGCAGAGTCCTGCGCATTCTGCGCATTCTCCAGGACCAGGCTCTCCTTTAGCTTTGCCTGAGCCTGATTCTCCTGGGCAGCCTTTTGATTTTGGTTCACCTCCACATTCACCTGAGATAGGTATCCCATTAGGATCAGAGATACCATCGGAGATTTCTTCAGAGCCCGAGGAGTATAGGGAGAGGGGTCTGATGTGGGAGAGGATTACATCTCAGGGTATTAGGCTTAGTAGGTTGATAGATCGGTTGGATGGAGTATCGAGGGCTAGTGTAGAGGATTTGAGAGCAGATATGGGTTCGGTAGTTAGGAGAACTACGATCCTGAGAGAGGGTATGTCGGAGCTCCAGGAGCAGGTTGGGACCTGCTGAGAGGGTTCGCGACAGCCCGAGATGTAGACAGAGCGATATGGCGCTGGATAGGTGAGTTGGAGAGAGAGGTCGTTGATAAGAAGAGTGATCGCGACGCTCAGAGTGTTGAGCTTTCATCTTTGTGGAGAGAGGTTGACGATGTTAGGAGATCTGTTAGTGGTATTCGTGATCGTGGCTAGATTGTGTTAGCTTCATGGCTTTGTACCATGTTGAAACTGAGTAGTCTCTAGTTCGAGATGTAGATCTATCCTAGTTATCTTGCTAGTATCGTTGTTAGGATCGTTTTTGATTTCTCCGTATCCTTTCATGTATTTACTTTGGAACCTAAGAGTTATGGTTATTAGAACGTGCATCCTTTAGTTATGATTCGGTCTCTGATTGTTTTGTTATGGTATAACGTTATCCTTGTTGACCTTGATTATGTATTCGAGCGTTATTTGGTGATCCTTGGAACCCAACTCGGTCTTTTAGAGTGTGAATTCTGAACTTATGAAACTGTTATTCTTGCCTTCAGAATGATGGCACCAAGACGAAACCCGCCTAGGACTAACCGAGCAGCCCCTGCTGTCGTGGTTGCCCCTGTCGAGAACATGAACACTGATAACCCAACTGTAGAGAACCCAAATGTGAACGACCGTGCTGAGAATGGTCCTATTCCACAAAACCTTCCACCTTTGGACCCAGCCCACATCGAATAGCTTGTGACGCAGCGTGTAGCTGAACTGCTAGCTGAGTCTAATCTCTCTAACACCTCTGGTGGAACCCCACTGCTTAATCGAGCTCGAGGTTGTACCTATAAAGAGTTCTGATTCTGTGGTCCCATCGAGTTCGGAGGAACCGAGGGAGTGGTTTACCTAACTAGGTGGATGGAGAAAACTGAGTCTGTGTTTACCGTTAGCAAATGTGAAGAGGATTGTAAGGTTAAGTATGCAACATTTACCTTGAAGGACGAAGCGTTGACCTGGTGGAACAACTATCACAGATCCGTAGGAAGTGATGTAGCTTATAGCATGACTTGGACCCAGTTTAAGGCTCTCTTGATCAAGACTTACTGTCCTTGGAATGAAGTTAAGAAGCTAGAGATTGAGTTCTGGAACCATAAGGTTAAGGGTACCGACATGACGACTTACAATCGTCGTTTCCAAGAGTTGTAGTTGCTTTTCCCTGATATGGTTCGCACTGAAGCCCTTAAGATTGATAGGTATACCGATGGATTGCCTTTAGCTACCAGGAATGATGTCATCGCTGCGAAGCCAGTTAACTTGCATGAGGCAATTACTGTGGCTCAGCGTTTGATGGACTCTTATGTATTAGAAGTAGGAGACAAGGGTAAGAATGATAAGAGTGATAAGAGGAAGAGGAATGAAGTTGTTAAAGGGAATGGCAACAAACGGCAAGAGACAGCCAGGGTGTTCGCCATAAGAAATGGAGAGAAGAAGGGTTATGAAGGTAGCAAGCCCTTGTGTGGTCGTTGCAATCGACACCACCATGGACCATGCTCAATAGTGTGTAGGAATTGATCTAAGGTAGGACACATGGCCAAAGACTGTAGGTCCCGTCCACTTGCTTCGGCTCAAACTGCATAAGGAGCGGACTGGAAGGCCACTGTTACATGTTTTGGATGTGGAAAGAAAGGGCACTACAAGAATGAGTATCGAGAGCCGTGGATGAAAGGAAACCCTGGTAATGGAGGAGGATTTGTTAACCGAGGTGTGGGAAGTAATGGCTTAAATCCTGTGAAGCGTGAGGTTGTGGAGAATCAGGGAAATCAGAGTGCTAGGAATCAGCAGAGAGACATGGGAACAACGCGTGTGTATGCTATTGGGAAGGAAGCTAGTGAGGACCCTAAAATGGTTACGGGTACGTTCCTTCTCAATAATCGCTATGCTTCCATACTGTTTGATACTGGTGCCGATATGAGTTTCGTATCCACTACCTTTATGCCATTACTAGGAATTTTCCAAACACCTCTAGGGTTCAGTTACGATGTGGAATTAGCTAATGGGAATAGGGAGAAGATAGACACCGTAGTCCGAGGTTGTATCTTAAGTTTCCTAGACCACCCGTTTAGCATAGACCTATTGCCAGTCACCCTAAGAAGTTTTGACGTCATCATCGGAATGGATTGGTTGTTGAAGAACGGTGCATACATCATCTGCGATGAGAAGGTCATGTGTGTACCGTATGGCGGAAAATTTTTGAGCATACAAGGAGATCGGAGCGACTGTGGAAGTCCTTCCCGGTTGAGCATCATCTCTTGTATTAAGGCCCAGAAGTACATCGATAGAGGAGGTTGTCTTTTCTTAGCTCAAATTTCTGAAAAGAAAAGCGAGGAAAAGAGTAAAAGACACCTTAATGATGTACCCGTCGTTAGAGAGTTTCCAGATGTGTTTCCTGACGATCTGCCAGGGATTCCACCTGTCCGACAAGTGGAATTCCAAATCGAGTTGATACCCAGTGCTGCACCCGTAGCCCGGGCACCCTATCGACTTGCTCCAAGAGAATTGGAGGAACTGTCTAAACAGTTGGCAGAGTTGTCAGAGAAGGGATTCATTCGACCAAGTTCGTCACCGTGGGGAGCACCAGTATTGTTTGTTAAGAAGAAGGATGGATCGTTCCGGATGTGTATTGACTACAGGGAGTTGAATAAGTTGACGGTGAAGAATCGATATCCGTTACCTAGAATAGATGACCTATTTGATCAACTCCAAAGAGATAGTGTCTTTTCCAAGATCGACTTACGGTCTGGTTATCACCAGCTTAGAGTTCGAGAGGAGGATATCCCTAAGACGGCGTTTAGAACTCGTTATGGGCACTATGAATTCCAAGTGATGTCATTTGGTTTGACCAACGCGCCAACGGTATTCATGGATCTCATGAACCGAGTATGTAAGCCATACCTGGATAAGTTTGTGATAGTATTGTTGGGAACTATATTTAAAGTTGATAAGACAAAATACATGAAAGATAAAGGACTGTTGAAGACAAAGAAAGACAAGGGACCTACTTGTCAAAGAAGTATTTATTATCTAGTACCTTGTAGTCATTTGTAACCCTAGTATATTTATTATATAAAGAGATACAGGGAATTAGGTTTGTGGGTGTCAAGATGTAAAACACCTAAGTGTGTGTGTGTGGGAAAACCCAGGCGTGAGGTGCCTAGGGTTTTGGTGAATGTCGACATATAGTGTTTAGCCCCAAGGATCATTGATCCCTATTGTGTAACCGTCTTAGATTTGATCATCTAAGATTGGGGTTGTAGATGTGTTTTGTAGAACACATGATGATGACGAAGAAACCTTAATAATAACAATGATAGTTTGATTATTCCGCTGTGCATATATATATATATTGTTCATTGTTATTTGTGCATTATTGATAATCCTAGATAAGGTCTAAACAACCTAGAGCATCGATGCTAACATGTGGTATTAGAGCGGGTGGCTCTTGATATCTAGGATTTCGTAAGGTTTCTTGAAGAGGAAGAAAAATTCGCAACTGGTTCAATTTTCGTAATGCTTCTGCAGGTTAGTTTTCAAACAGGTTTAACTTTTCTGTTAACTGTTGGATCGTGATGAAATTTTTGGTGGACGTTCTCTATATACCCATCTAACGTTTCACCGGAGGGATCGTCGATCTGAGCTCTCAATAAAAAGTTATAAGGTGTCGAATATGGCTGCTGAAGGAGTTTTTGAAAGTCGAATTTTAGGGTTTTCTTTGATCTTTAACTTTCTAAAATCATGTTTTCTTGTTTTAATTCGTCATGGAGGATGGTTCTTGATCGTCTAATGTTTATAATTCATTCCAAGAAAGCAGATTTGATGATGGTTTAGGGTTTTCATGTAACAGCAGGTTACACTTTGTTTATACTGATGCTACTTTTGATAAAAGCTTAATGAAAGTGGAAAAGGGAGGAGAGCATTCAAGTACTTTATGCCACGTTATTTAGTACTGCTACAGGTTTCATCAAGTTACAGTTACTACTGCTACTCGCAAGGTAACCACTGCTAGTTAATTGTTTCCACTGCTAAGCTTGTTCTTTACCACTGCTTGTGAAAGGTATCCACTGCTGGTGTTTATCGTTTCCACTGCTAGAACTCGTTACCACTGGTACCTTATTCGTTTCCACTGCTAGTATGATTTGTTACCGCTACTACAAGTCTCGTTACCACTGCTAGTGATAGTTTCCACTGCTAGCTTTCTCGTTTCTGCTGCTTATTGTTTGATTATTTTATGCTACAACGAGGGGTTCAAACTGTTGTGAATGTAATCCGGTTAGTACTGCTTGTGGCGTCCCTGAAAGTATTTTTGTACTGCTAGCATTGCTCGATATTGGACGGTACATGGTTTTTGATTCTCGTATGGTTTTGGATTTGAGGGGAAGTCGAGCATGGTGATTGTTATGGATGTTGGATGACACACACAGCTTATTGGTTTACACACACAGGAGTTTGGTTGTTTGGTCTTCAATGTTTTAAAACGGCTCGCATTTGTATTCTATTGAAGAAGTGATTACGAAGAAGGTTATTTATCACTTATTTGAAGGTGAAGTGGATTTCTTAGATGGGTGTTCTTATTTTTGTACATTCTTATTGTAACAAAGAATTGAAAAAACACTTGAAGGAGTTACGTTATTGTGCTCAGTGATTATTGTTAAGAGATTGCGGTCTCCCTATACATGGATATACGTTCGGAGTTATGTGGTTTGTACAAGACACAAGAAATACGTTTGGCTTATTCTACTTCTTCAACAAGAAGATGGTTAACACATGGGTTTCAGGGAAAGCTTATTGTTCAATGTGATCATTTCAAGGAGCTACAGATTTCAAGAATCAAGTGATCATTACAAGGAGCTACAAATTTCAAGAATCAAGAAGATGGTTAACACATGGGTTTCATGGAAAGCTTATTGTTCAATGTTTAACCATCTACATGCATCATTCGAGGGGAAGATTTTTAATCTTGTAATTCATTATTATTACTTTTGATTTAAGTATCTAGTGTCTTAAGTTCATTTTTAGTTGCGGAAAACTTCATGGTGGGTAATTTGAGACATTAGATGGCTGAATTGGAAGTGTGGTGATGATTTGTGATGGTCAAGATCAAAGTTTCTTATATTCGCGGTTCTCCTAATTAAAGATGACAAAAAGGGGAAGAATATTTACATAGAAGATTGCAACTTGAAGATTCTTGGTGATTGAATGTTTAAGGGGAAGTTTGTTTATCTTTCATGACATACTTGTTCGTGCTTATTTGGTTTTGTCATTATCAACTAGGGGAAGATTGTTGGGAACTATATTTAAAGTTGATAAGACAAAATACATGAAAGATGAAGGACTGTTGAAGACAAAGAAAGACAAGGGACCTACTTGTCAAAGAAGTATTTATTATCTAGTCCCTTGTAGTCATTTGTAACCCTAGTATCTTTATTATATAAAGAGATACAGGGAATTAGGTTTGTGGGTGTCAAGATGTAAAACACCTAAGTGTGTGTGTGTGGGAAAACCCAGGCGTGGGGTGCCTAGGGTTTTGGTGAATTTCGACATATAGTGTTTAGCCCCAAGGATCATTGATCCCTGTTGTGTAACCGTCTTAGAGTTGATCGTCTAGGATTGGGGCTGTAGATGTGTTTTGTAGAACACATGATGATGACGAAGAAACCTTAATAATAACAATGATAGTTTGATTATTCCGCTGTGCATATATATTGTTCATTGTTACTTGTGCTTTATTGATAATCCTAAATAAGGTCTAAACAACCTAGAGCATCGATTCTATCTAACAGGGATCAATGATCCTTGAGGCTAAACTAAACAAACTCTAACCCTAGACGTTTATAGGAACACGTCTAGGTTACACACACACACCTTAAATGACTACATATTGGAAGACTTAGTTATTAAAACCTACATCCCATGTCCTCTTTATATACTAGAGGATTATGGTTTACAAATCTCTACGAAGGGCTAATAAATAAAACTTCTTTTGCAAGCAAGTCATTCCTTCTTTTTGTAGATTTCCTTCTTGTCACTTTAAGTCCTTGATGTTTCATTCTTTATTGTTTTGTATCATCGAATCAATAAACCTAACAAGTATTCATAGATGACATCTTGATATACTCCAGGAGTAGAGAGGAGCACGAAGAGCATTTGAGGCTCATTTTAGAATTATTGCGAGAAGAGAAGCTGTATGCCAATTTCTCTAAGTGTGAATTTTGGATTCCGTCCGTGCAATTCTTAGGTCACGTGATAGATAGTCAAGGAGTTCACGTCGACCCAGCCAAGATTGAGGCCATTAAGGAATGGGCAGCCCCTAAGAACCCATCAGAAGTCCGCCAGTTTCTAGGTTTAGCAGGCTATTACCGGAGGTTCATTGAGGGATTCTCCAAAATAGCTAAGTCGCTGACCAAACTGATGCAGAAGGACGTTAAGTATGAATGGGGAGAAAAGGAAGAAGAAGCATTCCAACTTCTGAAGGAGAAGTTGTGTAGTTCGCCCATCCTAGCTTTGCCTGAAGGAAGCGAAGACTTTGTCGTGTACAACGACGCTTCGCATAAAGGCTTAGGTACTGTTTTGATGCAACGGGAGAAGGTGATAGCTTATGCCTCTCGACAACTTAAGAAGCATGAGAAAAACTACACCACCCATGATCTTGAGTTAGGTGCTGTAGTGTTTGCTCTTAGAATCTGGAGACATTATCTGTATGGAACCAAGTGTGTAGTGTTTACCGACCATAAGAGCTTGAAGCATATCTTAGATCAGAAGGAGCTGAATATGAGATAGCGTCGTTGGTTAGAGTTGCTTAGTGATTATGACTGTGAGATTCGTTATCATCCTGGTAAGGCCAATGTTGTTGCTAATGCACTTACTCGTAAGGAGAACATTCCACCTTTACTCGTTCGATCCCTTGGAATGACCATTAGTTCGCCCCTACCATCTCAAATCTTAGCCGCCCAAGCTGCGGCATTGACGGAAGAGAACCGTCCTTATGAGAATCTGCATGGAATGGTAGAAAGTGAAAACGGCTTCTTGAAGCGTTCCGACGGAACCTTATGCTTCAAAGACAGAAGCTGGATACCATTTCATGGTGGAATCCATGAGTTGATTATGCACGAGTCGCATAAATCAAAATACTCTATTCATCTCGAAGCCGATAAGATGTATCAGGACTTGAAGAAACTCTACTGGTGGCCTAACATGAAAGCCGACATATTTCAGTATTTCAGTTGGTGCTTGACTTGTTCTAAGGTAAAGGCCGAACACCAGAAACCCCCAGGACTCTTAGTTCAACCCGAACTCCCGGAATGGAAATGGGAGCGAATCACCATGGACTTTATCACCAAATTACCGAGAACAGCTAGCGGCAATGACGCTATCTGGGTAATCGTAGATCGATTAACTAAGTCCGCTCACTTCTTAGCCATTAGCGATGTCGATAGTCTCGACAAGCTCGCTCGGCTGTACATTAAGGAGATAGTATCGCGTCATGGAGTACCGGTATCTATCATTTCCGACCGAGATAGCCGTTTTACATCCCACTTTTGGATATGAGCACTGCATATCATCCTCAAACCGACTGTCAGAGCGAAAGAACCATTCAGACCTTAGAGGATATGCTTAGAGCCTGTGTCATTGATTTCGGAAAAGGCTGGGAGAGACATCTCCCTTTGGCGAAATTCTCCTACAACAATAGTTATCATTCTAGCATTAAGGCCGCTCCATTTGAAGCACTGTATGGCCGAAAATGTCGTTCTCCTGTTTGTTGGGCTGAAGTTGGTGAGAGTCAACTTACCGGTCCCGAACTTGTCCTAGAAACCACTGAGAAGATAGTTCCTATTCGTAACCGTTTGCAAACCGCTCGAGATAGAAAAAAGAGTTATGCCGATAGGAGACGTAAACCTTTAGAATTTCAGGTTGGAGATCGTGTTATGTTAAAGGTTTCTCCTTGGAAAGGAGTGATTCGTTTTGGAAAGCGTGGAAAACTCAATCCCCGATATATTGGTCCCTTTCCAATCCTGGAAAGAATCGGACCAGTAGCTTACCGTCTTGAGCTACCATCGTAATTGAGCAGTGTACACAATGTCTTTCATGTTAGTAATCTTAAGAAATGTATTTCGGAGGAAAACATAGTTGTGCCTTTAAGAGATATCCGTATTGATGAGAAGTTGAATTTCGTTGAGGAACCGATAGAGATCGTGGATCGTGAGATTAAACGGCTGAAGCATAGCAGTATTCCGATTATCAAAGTTCGTTGGAACTCCCGACATGGACCGGAGTTCACTTGGGAATGTGAGGATGTATTCCGTAGGAAGTACCCTAAACTCTTCATGAAATCAAGAAACTCGGAGTGAAACCCAAGACGGGTTTCTTCTAAGGCTGGGAGGCTGTGAAAACTGGCAATTTAGGGAGTCTATTTTAGGTAACCGCAATACGTTAAACTAAACCGAGCTTTTGCCTTTATCACTATTTTTTATCGACCATGACTTGATTTGATATCGTTTATTGGTTTTTATGATTTATTTTGTTATTGAATGAGTTATCGTGTGAGTTTTAACTCTTTTTGATAGACACTATTCGATTCGGCACAATAAAAGCCTAAAACAAGAAATAACGTAACTTTTAGACCGTACTCGAAAATTGGAAAATAAATAGTCAAAACTCGTGGAAAAACATAAATAAACATAATAGAAAGTCGAATGAATGTCGTGGGACACTCGTAGGACAATATAAGAGCTCGGGAATGGGTAAACGGGATAGTTTACGAAAAATGACGGCTTCGGCCCCTCCTTTTAACCATGGCCGGCCACCCCCCCCCCTCCCAAAATTAATTTTATTTTAGTCCCTAGCACCCATGTATATAAGCCCCTCCTACCCTCATTTCATCCCTTTCATCCTCTCACTAAAAACACACACATACACTACTTTCTCTCGCTAATCTTTCTCTCTCCACCAAACAAACCCTCTCCGGCCATATTCCGGCCAAAATCCGGTGAGTGACATTACACCTCCACCACCATTTTGTAGATATCTCTTTCCTCTTTCCATCCATATAAAAATCTCTCACAAAATCCTACATTAACACCTCCAAATCTTACAAATACGATTCGTGATTCTAGGGTTTTCATTAAATCTTGTAGATCGGGTTGTAAAAAAGGTAAATGGAACATGGGTCAAGCTTGTTTTGGCCATGGAAAGCCACGTATGGGTCGTATTAGGCTCGTACATGGTTCGAATTTTAGGGCTTTTGGTTTAAACATGGGATTAAAACTAATTTACACTTAAATAAACATTTAGCTAGTGATTTGGTATCATTTGGTGTATCATATTGTTGGGTTTTTGCATTTTAGGTTTAGTTTCATGAAATGGGTCTAGATTAGTTGTGGGTTTGATGTTTGGATGATGATTGGAGGTTGATTGATTGTGTTTGATTGTGGTAGAAGCCATTTGGTAGCGTTTGGGAGTGTGTGATGAGGCGTACGAGCCACTAAGGACTCGTATGTGACTCATGGGTGGCGTACGAGACCCACTTGGACCAAGTGTCCGGGTCGGGTTGTCGTGGTAGCTTGTTGGTTGATATTGTTGGTGTTTGGATGAGACGCGTGGAGCCAAAAATCTTCTAGAGCTTGTTTGGTTCACGTGGTCTTAACCGTGACCGTGTCATGACCATTAGGCTCATAACATTGGTTTCGGGTGTATTTGATTGGTTGATTGGTTGGCGAGATTGAATTGGGTTGTTTTGAGATTGAATTGCGCTATTATGACTTTTATTTGGACTTATTATATAAATTGTCAACTTTGAGCAACGTCGGTGTTACTTTGACTTTTAGTCAATAGTTGACCCCGACAACGCCGTAAAATGGACTTTAGTATAGTTTGGACTATTGATTGATTAAAAGCCGAGAAGTCATGACTCGTGCTTGTGGACTCGAAACGAAAACGATATGAAACTAATATTGAAATTGACGATATATATATATATATATATATATATATATATATATATATATATATGAAAATGCTAATAAACTATGAAACATAAATAATAAAAATGCTTTTATATCAAAAATATCGATAACAATACTTGTCTTGTTATTTACTATTTTAAATGGAAACAAACGACTAAAAACGGAAAGGTTTTCTAATAAATAAGTAATTAATGTTTCGAGTGCACGTTTATCGAAATGTGGCATTTATGAGCATTTATTACTATTTTCAAGTATTTATTTATTTACGTTGTGTGCATGAGTTACGGATAACCTAACATTAATAGCGTCGATCCACGTGGATGACGGACTTATTAGGTTGACGAATCTAATAAGAGCCCGTTAGGTACGTTGGATAACAATATTAATGGGTGAATTATCCTTATGACTCATTAGGATGCGATCGGTTTATGGGATAATAAGCGACATGAATAAATAGTTGAGTTTATCGAGTTGACGAATTCGATAAGGTCTACTATTTATTCCGAAAGTTATTAGACTATGGAGCTTATCGCTTAGATGTTTCATTATGTTGCATTGAGTCACATATTGGTTGTTTGAGTGCATTCATGAAATCATATTGAGTCGATTCACCCACATGAGGATACCAAACGCTAGGACTAAACGGTGAAACAAGACATTTTTGGAGATAAAGAAAAGGAATACATTAGGGTAGATGTAACACCCCCAATTTCGTGATACGCAGCGGAATTCAAGCTGGGTGTTACTTCCAGGCTCAACAGTTATAATAATAGAAAACGAACTCTAATTGTGTCGTTTTAAAAGATTTATCATTCGATTTATATAAATATCGGAGTTTACAAAATGAGGTCCCAATGGTTTTACAGTTTATTAAATAAGTTTTCGAATGATAATATAGCCTTCTTGAGTATCCGTGCCCTTCCATGCCATCCTCGTAAATTATAAACCTGAGATAAACATGCTAAAAAGTGTCAACACAAAGGTTGGTGAGTTCATAGAGTTTATAGATAAAACAATTGAGTTCAGTAGTTTCGAGTTTGAGTGATAATCGTAATAAATATAGATATCGATAATATAAGTAGTGGGCTATGTTGTTATACACCCATAGTAATTTGTTTGCCCTAACCGGGTCAAAAATTGAGTGAATCCATAGAGTTTGTATGCAAATCAGTTGAACACAAGTTTCAAGGTTGGGCCACGTCGTTGCACCCATAAATTCAGTAGTTGCAGCATTTGTATCATTGCAACATAGTATATATTGCCTTAAGTCTCATGAACGCAAACCTTAACACGAACGCGTCATAATAATGACGTAAGTTACAAACATCATAATAATGATGTAAGCAACAATGCCCTCTGGTAGGAGTTTGCCATTCTCCTAGTATTCTCAAATAAAGTGCATTTGGTTACCTATCCGGCTAACACAAATGGGGCGTTAACTGCCAATAGATCTATTCACTATATTCGCGTTCACTCGCAAGTGATTAATGGTTCATGATATGAGGGACTTTTAGTGGCAATAGTGTATAACTTAGGCAATAACAATCAGGATCGCATACAGGTAGTACTTGTGTTCAGGTTTGTAGCAAAACGTATAAAGTGTGATTATGAACTCATAGCAGTATGTAAAAGCTTTAGAGTACTTGTGAAAGTAAAAATAGGTAATTGAGCATGTATCTCCCCCAAAACAGTTTAAAAACAAGTAAAGATAGGGGCCATGAACTCACAGTAATATGAAAAAGTTTAGAATACTTGTGAAAGTAAAATAGGTAATTGAGCATGTATCTCCCCCAAAAATAGTATAAAACGCATAAAAGTAGGGGCTATGAAACTCACCTCGATGTTACAGTAGTCTGGATGGAAAACAAATTAAGTAATGTGAATAAACTGCTTCGACTCATGACCTGAGTTAGTATGTCATGTTTTTAGTATTCGAGTTCAAGTTTATGCGATGATAATGCTTTATCGATAATTAGATAACATGAAGTCTCTTCAAAAATTAGTAATACTTATCATATTTATTTTTTTGGCTCGGATGATTGTTAATAAATTTTATCGAAACCCAAGTTATTATATATTTTATGTTTCCAAAATGCTATAATTTACAACCTTAAATATTTACGGTTTTTACCCTCGCACTTTCAAAAATGACACTTTAAACCCTCAACTATGGATTATTGACAAAATCAACCCTTGTATAACTAACTTTGCAGAAATTACAATTTTTAACCCAAGAAAACTTTACCTTTCAAAATTTACAATTTTTATACTTGTAATTTTATAAGAAAAATTCACTTGTTTTTTGCCTAAATTGACAAAAGTACGGGTAAATAAAAGTGGGGCCTTAAAAGGTTTTACTGCGTTCTTGATCCCTTCAAGAGTTTGTCCGGTGATCTTTCTAATGGTTTAAACTAGAGGTCTTAAGCTTTTACGGTTTGGTCGCAATGATTTCTCAAAGTAGAGGGGTTAGGTTCCTTTTGTTGTTTTTGGGCGATAACAGGGCTAAACAAGGGCATATTTTACACGAGGCAAGCTAGTGTTTCTACAACGCGTTTGACCCTTTAAACGCTTTGCTGTAAACTTTTCTAAATGGTATAGGTCTCATGTCCTAGTTCTCTTTGATTAGAAAGATACAAGTCCACGAACATGGCCACTTGGCCACGACGCGTTTTAAGAAAATTTTATTTTTTACTCGTTAACTTTCACGGTGTCATCTAGGGACGTTGTAATATGTTTATTAACTCTTTTTAAGTTATTTCCCATCATCCTATAACTCCCACGACTCAATTTTTGAAAAGTGTACATAAGGCTTATTTATGAAAATTCCTGCGAGTCACCCTCTTTGTGGTTAATTATAAAATAGACTATAAGTGCTTTTAAAGACGTTATTGGGGCATTAAAATCTTTGCAGCGAGCCCTTTAAAACGGTGTAAACCTCGTACTTTGAAACCCTTTAATTAGCAAAATATTAACTACGAAAAAGGGCTACTTAGGCTATTCTTGCCAAATTGCAATTTTCGTTTTTAAACCATAAAACTCTATATCTTTTGCATGCGTCCTTGTGAAATGTTGTTTAACTCATTTCTAATGTTTCTAATATAGTTCCTAATCAAATTTATCAAAAAAATCCCGTGTTTTCCCACATACCCGTTGTAAGAAGCTTTTGGTGTTTAGGACTTTTGGCCAAAATGAAGGGCTGTCTTTAAGCATAACGACTAGGCTTTTTAACCGGGTTATGGAGGCGTTTTGTAGTATCCTAGGTGGTGTTTACAACGGTATTTTGGTTGACCCTAATACCTTTGACATGATGCAAATAAATGGGGCGCAAGTAGGGGGCTGGAACTATTTTTGTAACATATATATAACAGCTGTTGGGATTTTTATTAAATTCTGGCTTCGTTATGCGTTTTCTAGACCCGTGCACCTGAGTTTTTGAAGAAAACGTTGTTCCGGACAACTTTCGTGCTTTAACTTTTTCATGAAACGGACCAGAAATGCCTCGTTTCGCGTGCCTAAACATTCTGTCACAGAAAGTTTCGGACAGATTTTTGGCAACTTCTTTAGACCATAACTTTTGACTCGTGTACTCGTTTTAAGTGATTCAAATTGCTACGTTTTCCTTCTAAAATCCTTTTTAACAGTATGCAATTGATATTAAAAGTTAAAACGAAATAGGATGAGTTTAAAAGACTTACATGCTTGGGATTTTGACAAGAACAACAATGAGAATAGGTTGGCTTCTAAATGGAACAAGACTCTTTCCCTCCTTCCTTTACTTTACCTTGGGACTTAAGATCAGTTTATAAGTGTGTGATTGAGTGGTTTGTTGTTAGAACAAAGAATGAGGTGAAAAGTGTGTTTGTGTGATTTATATAGGCAAGGAGAATTTGGATTTGTGGAAGGTAATTTGGCCACTTGCATTAAGTTGTAGCCATAATAAGGAATGTGGTGAAGAACAAGGTGATGTGGTGTATTAGAGATTGTGTGGTGCTTGTGATGGTGATGAGGGAGGCGTAGGGTGGTGGTGTTTTTAGCCATGAGTAGTGCCTCAACTTTTGACTATGGTAAATTGTCACACCCTCGCCGGAGGCGGAAATACGAGGTGTAACGGAAGGGAACATAAGCACAAGATAATAGAACATACCAACGTTAAGATTAAAAAGAAATAATACGCCATTACAATACTAGTTTAGCCGTCATCGGCAAATATATTACAAAGTTTAGTTCCCAAAATATTGCGTTCTATTACATAATGATTTGTAGCAACAAGTGAAAACTCCATTATGCAAGACCCGGTAGAAAAACTTACTAACGATCACCTGAAATGCATGAGAGAAAAACGGGTCAACTATGAAAATAGTTGGTGAGTAAACATGTTTAGCAAAATAAGAAAACTCGTAAGAAATATTCAAAGCTTTCGGTCAACGAAACATAGTCCACAAAGCAAAGGCATTGTAAATCCACTCAGTTCCAAGTTCCGCCCATACAAAACTTGCAACCTATGTATTCACAACCCATTGCACAATATATAGCGTATGAAGTAGTCAAGTATAAGCGGTTATAATAGTTCACAATATAGTACTACGAATATAATAATTCAGGTATGCTACCGATGAAACCAAATTAAGTTGGGTGCCACTACCCAAAGTTATGTTGGGTGCCTCTTCCCAAAGATATACTGGGTGCCTCTTCCCAAAGATATACTGGGTGCCTCTTCCCAAAGATATACTGGGTGCCTCTTCCCAAAGATATACTCCGAACATAGGAGTCTTTATAGTGATGCTCCGAACATGGGAGACTTTATAGTGATGCTCCGAACATGGGAGACTTTAGGTCAAGGCCATAACATGTACGGTTCAATAAGTTCAAATAAGTCATAATTTCCTAATTAAGTTCAAAGATTTGATTCGAATTCACAAGTTCTAGTCAAACAAGTTAATAAAAGTAGTGATCAATTTAGCTCAAGAAAGGTTCATGCATTTCGCCCCAAAATATAGTAAAAACGGTAAAAAGGGGGTTTGTGATTACTCACTCGATGAATAGATGCGATGACAAAAGTGGTTACACCGAAATGTAGCGTGAATCCCGAAACTGACCTATTATGAATGATATGATATGCAATAAGTCATGATGTAATGTTATGCACGCAATTCGTATGTTATTTATACCATTTGCAAGTTTTGAAAAATATTACTTATCGTCGAAAAATCCTCTTTTGACGTCTTGACCATTCTTAAATCACTTTACAAGTATTTACGTCAAAATGTCATCCTACAATGGTTTTATAATGATTTATGGTGAAATTATCACTTTTCGTCGCAAAACAATGTCGTCGGAAATTTCATGAAAGTAACAAAAATAGCTTTGAAAAACTAGTCGTAAAATAGTGTACGTCGATCGTTAGGAAACGAACTCGACGGTTTTGGAAAGTTTGTATCGAAATCTAGAAGTTTCAGTTCAGGAGTTTTCGTCATAAAGGTCTCGAACATAAAGATAATAAGGGTTAAAGATGGTGATTTTGTCTAATTGTTGTGTAAAAAGTGAGTTTCGGCCAAGTTTAGACGGCCATAAATAATTTATTACAACTCCGCTATACAAACGGTTGGTTGTTTTGAAAAATATGCTCGGTGATCTTGATTTTACTAGAAGACATTTCGTTCCAAAAAGTTCCACATCATAGTTAAAAACAGCCTCCAACATGGTCGTTTTAGTTACCGTAACACTTTTCTCGTAAAAATAATATAGTTTTTCAGAAAATAATAGTTACGGCAGTTTTATGAAAACGTGCATATCTTTGTCGTTTCAAATCCGTTTTCTACGTATAATACGTCCTTAGCTTCGTATCAAAGTATACTAATATATTTTTGATAAGTCGAAATAATTTGTAAAGCTTAGGACTCGTTTTTGACTCGTACAAGATAAAAATAGTATGCTGAAATTTTCTGAAAAATATATATTTCGTCGTCAACTTGAAAAATTCATAACTTCTTCGTTATAACTCTGTTTTAATCCGTTCAAGCGGCCACGGATTCTTTTTAAAGTATATTTTCTAAATATCAAGGCCGAAAAGTCGTGCCTACTGTCGGATTTTCCAGAAAATCAAAACAAGGACAGAACACATTTTATACTTATCGAAAATAGTTTTTCTCGTACCAAACCTATTCTAATCCCTTCAAATCAACTCCAAAGCTAATCTAATCCTACCATACACCTTCTTAGGGTGTCATGGGTTCCTAAACATCATCAAGACCAAAGTATACCAAGGGGATAATTATAGGATGACCTTATATATATATATTTCTAAAAATCATGTAAAAATGGTATAAACAACACAAATCATGCATGCTTGCTCCAAAAATGAAGAGATACTTATGAAATGAAAAGGAGATATGAAAAATATGAATGATATGCTTACAAGTTAATATGATGAGGTGCAAGGAACAAGGTTTGACTTAAACACTCTAGGTTTTTATTTCAAAACCTTATAAAGAGTGTGATCTAGATTGTATTTAACTTGAGCTTGAGAAAAATTGATGATCCCTTTAAAAACACCTATATGGCCGGTTTGATGAAGGAGGAACCAAAGAGAGAAAATGAAGTTTACTTGACTTGAAAATGAGATTGAAGGAATGAGATATTTACTTGGAGTATGGTTCTATATAACCAAGAAAAATTTTCCAACTTCAATAAATGCAATCCCTCCCCCTTGGCCGGTTTTTAGGGGGAGGTGTTTCACAATTTTATTTTTTTTTCTTCTTATAACTTATATATATATATGTAAGTAATTGTTAAAAGGTTAAGTAAAATGTATAGTTAAGTAGAAATTGTTGTAACTTGTGCATAGTTGTGAAATTAGAGTGGTATGGACTAAACTAAGTTTTAAGGGATCAAAGTAAAGTATATTGTAGTTATAAAAATTATATAAATACATTTCTTGTAAAATTTGAGTGATATAATAATTATCGTATAGTTTTTAAGAAAAGTGTCGTAATAATATAACTTTAACGATTTATGTACAAAATAAATTTAGAACACTAGGTAAACTCTAAATATAGTTTTTATAAACTAAACATAAGTATAAAAATATATCGGGATCATTTTTGGAAGTAACGGATTTAATATTCAAATTAATAACTCACGCGATAACGTTTATTTAATATAAAATTCACGCGTTTAATATGAAATGCAAAATCATGAATGAACTAATCATGATGCATATTTAATTTAAGAAATGACCGGAAATTGAGAATTGTGACATTCTTCCCATGTCAGCGGAATCACGTCCTCGTGATTCGATTAACGATACTATGGTCCGAACCTCGACAAGAGTTCTAAAAGTTCATGCTCGTACGAACAGTTTAAATGATCATATCAATGCCCATGCGTACAGGTTCCCCATTCACTAAGTACGTGCCCGTGATTAGATTGGATAGGGTAAACTTGCCCAATATCGAACGTAGCTCTCAAAAGACCTTTAGGTAGTCGATTCTAATTTAATCTCACAACTCATCAAACAAGAACTGTCATGAGATTAAACTAAACCGACTTGAGTAAACTTGTCTCTTAGCTTGATTTTCGCAACTCATCAAACAAGAACTGTCACTAGATCAAGCTAGGAAACAAGTTGTTAGAAAGATAGGATTCAACATCCTTGAATGAAGTCTTTTGAAAGATTCGTTCGATCTTGGATTTGCTTACACAATTCAAATCAAATCAACAAAATATATATAACAACTAAGGTCGATATCAATAGGTCTCAAATTAATCAATGTCGTGAACGTGGTAAAGATTGGAAGGAAGTTATGCACTCAAAATTATGTCGTACAGAAATAAGGTAGTTGCTCAAAAGAATGTACCCGTTACGCGTTGCGGGCTTCCTCGGTACCCAGATAGAATGCTCGACCCTGTAGTAGACCCGCAGAGAACTCAACCTTGTTTCCTTCAGCACATTTCGTGATACTAAGCTTCGACTCAACATTCTCGAACCAGGTTAGCAGTCCAATGGCACCCTCAGTACCATGAAATTCCATTGGCTTACATGTCATGAAAGTTTTGTAGCTGCATCCTTGACCAGCGTTTGAAGTACCTTCTCCGTTGTTGGTTCGTCTAGCATCGAGATGTGTTATAATTTGGGTGAGTAGATCCGCTATTCCAGCAGCGTTGTTGTCTGGATTGTCATTGTTGTTTGGGTTGCCGTTGTTGTTACCTCCTGAACGTGTGTTTCTTGCAGCCATGATCCTACAGAGGACCAAAACATCGGGTTGAGTAAACGACATTCTAACGAAGTCAGATGAGGTGCAGAACGGTGGTAATGTGTTATAGTGATCGAAACATGACAGGAACAGAGACATGCTATGTCTAACAAGTCGAAAGATGGAAAAGAGAAGATATGAACAAGGTACGGTAATGTAGACGTGAACGTAAAAACATGCTATGCATACCCACCCGACCAATGCAACTTCAGGTGACCAGACTCAAAAGACTCGACTAAACATGATTTAAAACTACTACTCTTATCATTGTATGGTTCTTCATAAATTAGACATAGTTGATCAGGCTATGTATAATTTATGATTAACGATGCAACGATAGGACTAGGTGACTCGGATGATGTTCAATGTTTAATAAAATAAAATAAAAATTATTCCAGTTATAGCTGTGATTTTTATTTTTGAAAAATCGGCATTCTCTATAACCTTTGGCTCTGGTACCAATCTGTCACACCCTCGCCGGAGGCGGAAATACGAGGTGTAACGGAAGGGAACATAAGCACAAGATAATAGAACATACCAACGTTAAGATTAAAAAGAAATAATACGCCATTACAATACTAGTTTAGCCGTCATCGGCAAATATATTACAAAGTTTAGTTCCCAACATATTGCGTTCTATTACATAATGATTTGTAGCAACAAGTGAAAACTTCATTATGCAAGACCCGGTAGAAAAACTTACTAACGATCACCTGAAATGCATGAGAGAAAAACGGGTCAACTATGAAAATAGTTGGTGAGTAAACATGTTTAGCAAAATAAGAAAACTCGTAAGAAATATTCAAAGCTTTCGGTCAATGAAAAATAGTCCACAAAGCAAAGGCATTGTAAATCCACTCAGTTCCAAGTTCCGCCCATACAAAACTTGCAACCTGTGTATTCACAACCCATTGCACAATATATAGCGTATGAAGTAGTCAAGTATAAGCGGTCATAATAGTTCACAATATAGTACTACGAATATAATAATTCAGGTATGCTACCGATGAAACCAAATTAAGTTGGGTGCCACTACCCAAAGTTATGTTGGGTGCCTCTTCCCAAAGATATACTGGGTGCCTCTTCCCAAAGATATACTGGGTGCCTCTTCCCAAAGATATACTCCGAACATAGGAGTCTTTATAGTGATGCTCCGAACATGGGAGACTTTATAGTGATGCTCCGAACATGGGAGACTTTAGGTCAAGGCCATAACATGTACGGTTCAATAAGTTCAAATAAGTCATAATTTCCTAATTAAGTTCAAAGATTTGATTCGAATTCACAAGTTCTAGTCAAACAAGTTAATAAAAGTAGTGATCAATTTAGCTCAAGAAAGGTTCATGCATTTCGCCCCAAAATATAGTAAAAACGGTAAAAAGGGGGTTTGTGATTACTCACTCGATGAATAGATGCGATGACAAAAGTGGTTACACCGAAATGTAGCGTGAATCCCGAAACTGACCTATTATGAATGATATGATATGCAATAAGTCATGATGTAATGTTATGCACGCAATTCGTATGTTATTTATACCATTTGCAAGTTTTGAAAAATATTACTTATCGTCGAAAAATCCTCTTTTGACGTCTTGACCATTCTTAAATCACTTTACAAGTATTTACGTCAAAATGTCATCCTACAATGGTTTTATAATGATTTATGGTGAAATTATCACTTTTCGTCGCAAAACAATGTCGTCGGAAATTTCATGAAAGTAACAAAAATAGCTTTGAAAAACTAGTCGTAAAATAGTGTACGTCGATCGTTAGGAAACGAACTCGACGGTTTTGGAAAGTTTGTATCGAAATCTAGAAGTTTCAGTTCAGGAGTTTTCGTCATAAAGGTCTCGAACATAAAGATAATAAGGGTTAAAGATGGTGATTTTGTCTAATTGTTGTGTAAAAAGTGAGTTTCGGCCAAGTTTAGACGGCCATAAATAATTTATTACAACTCCGCTATACAAACGGTTGGTTGTTTTGAAAAATATGCTCGGTGATCTTGATTTTACTAGAAGACATTTTGTTCCAAAAAGTTCCACATCATAGTTAAAAACAGCCTCCAACATGGTCGTTTTAGTTACCGTAACACTTGTCTCGTAAAAATAATATAGTTTTTCAGAAAATAATAGTTACGGCAATTTTATGAAAACGTGCATATCTTTGTCGTTTCAAATCCGTTTTCTACGTATAATACGTCCTTAGCTTCGTATCAAAGTATACTAATATATTTTTGATAAGTCGAAATAATTTGTAAAGCTTAGGACTCGTTTTTGACTCGTACAAGATAAAAATAGTATGCTGAAATTTTCTGAAAAATATATATTTCGTCGTCAACTTGAAAAATTCATAACTTCTTCGTTATAACTCCGTTTTAATCCGTTCAAGCGGCCACGGATTCGTTTTAAAGTATATTTTCTAAATATCAAGGCCAAAAAGTCGTGCCTACTGTCGGATTTTCCAGAAAATCAAAACAAGGACAGAACACATTTTATACTTATCGAAAATAGTTTTTCTCGTACCAAACCTATTCTAATCCCTTCAAATCAACTCCAAAGCTAATCTAATCCTACCATACACCTTCTTAGGGTGTCATGGGTTCCTAAACATCATCAAGACCAAAGTATACCAAGGGGATAATTATAGGATGACCTTATATATATATATTTCTAAAAATCATGTAAAAATGGTATAAACAACACAAATCATGCATGCTTGCTCCAAAAATGAAGAGATACTTATGAAATGAAAAGGAGATATGAAAAATATGAATGATATGCTTACAAGTTAATATGATGAGGTGCAAGGAACAAGGTTTAACTTAAACACTCTAGGTTTTTATTTCAAAACCTTATAAAGAGTGTGATCTAGATTGTATTTAACTTGAGCTTGAGAAAAATTGATGATCCCTTTAAAAACACCTATATGGCCGGTTTGATGAAGGAGGAACCAAAGAGAGAAAATGAAGTTTACTTGACTTGAAAATGAGATTGAAGGAATGAGATATTTACTTGGAGTATGGTTCTATATAACCAAGAAAAATTTTCCAACTTCAATAAATGCAATCCCTCCCCCTTGGCCGGTTTTTAGGGGGAGGTGTTTCACAATTTTATTTTTTTTTCTTCTTATAACTTATATATATATATATATGTAAGTAATTGTTAAAAGGTTAAGTAAAATGTATAGTTAAGTAGAAATTGTTGTAACTTGTGCATAGTTGTGAAATTAGAGTGGTATGGACTAAACTAAGTTTTAAGGGATCAAAGTAAAGTATATTGTAGTTATAAAAATTATATAAATACATTTCTTGTAAAATTTGAGTGATATAATAATTATCGTATAGTTTTTAAGAAAAGTGTCGTAATAATATAACTTTAACGATTTATGTACAAAATAAATTTAGAACACTAGGTAAACTCTAAATATAGTTTTTATAAACTAAACATAAGTATAAAAATATATCGGGATCATTTTTGGAAGTAACGGATTTAATATTCAAATTAATAACTCACGCGATAACGTTTATTTAATATAAAATTCACGCGTTTAATATGAAATGCAAAATCATGAATGAACTAATCATGATGCATATTTAATTTAAGAAATGACCGGAAATTGAGAATTGTGACATAAATTCTTAAGGTAAAAGGAATGATGTGTAAATATTATGTGCAAGTAACTAATTGTGGCTAGGGTTTTTACATGTAGTACTAGGTAACTAAGTGGTAACTAGTTAGTTCATTTTTAACCATGGTAAAAAGGGGGGCGTTAGGCATTGAAGGGTAGTACCTAGGGCTTTTTAGGTTGTACCTATTGTGTAGCCATGTAAAAACTTAGTTAAGTTTCTAATTTACTTTAGGTAAAATCTAGTTTAGGTTAATTTACATGTAATAAATAAAAGTAAAGGCTTAAGTTTTGGTGCATTATTGTTTGTACATTAGTATTGTTTTGTTATACTTACTAAAAAGAAAAAATATTTTTAAGGCTTGTGCATTATAGGGTTGTACCTTGTGCTTAAAAATAGGTACATTGAGGTTTATAATATAATTTATATAAGTATTAAGCTTGTATGCATTAAAGACTTGTACATATGCTTGAAAGACTTGTACATTAATATTTTGAAAATATATCATGTACATAAAATCATAGAGTTGTATATTAGGGCTTGTAACGGAAATTAAAGTATAGCTAGGTTTCGTGCTTTAATGACTTGTACTCTAGGTATAAAATGTTGTACTTTACCATTTATGAAAAATCGTAGCTATAATAAATTAGGGTTTCATGTAAGCTCAAATAAATGGTTAACGTTTAACTTGAAAGTTCAATAATTGTACCTTAACGTAATAACGTTAAGTGGTAAATAAAAGTTGAAAACTTTTATACTTGACATATAAGGAATAAACTTAAGACATTCTGATGTTGGTGTGTGAGTTACGTGATATTAGTTAGTTGTTGTGATCAAATAAAAGGATATCGTTTCTTTAAAAAAAATTGGACGTAGAAAATGGATAAGTATTCTTTCGTTAGAATAATATATTAGTTTAATACGAGGTAAAATTTACCGGTGGTTACAGTAGATAACGTTGATTTTGGGAAATATATATTAAAATTGGTTTACATTAATAGGTTGTGTCGAGTCAATAGTTGATGTGCCGTGATTAGCTGTTATCTTCTGCTAGTGTTTATTTGTGCGTTGCTTGCTTGAGGTGAGTTTATAGCCCCACTTTTATCTATGTTTTTAACTAAATTGGGGTGAGAATCATGCTACTATTTTTGGACCTTCTAAACTATTTTGATTTACTTATGTGCTTGACTGATTAGATAGATATGTGGTAGCTGTTGCCTTATTCTAGGGTAGCAATCCTAATTGCTATAACACTTGCCTAGCTAAGTATAGACTTCTACCTCGACCTAGTCCAGGGTTAGCAATTGTTCTAGACTTTGCTACGACTATGCTGGCTAGTGTCGCTAGGGGCCCATTATGATATCAAATATGATATTTGTTTGTGATTGATGTGTATCTATCTTAGGTCTCGCATAGCAAATTAACTCCTACATGTCCACTACTTTTTACTTGAATTTAAACCTATGAACTTACCAGCGTTAGCTGACCTTTTAGCATGCTTTCTCTGGTAATTAAGTGATGTTTGGAGTACGTGTTCTGTGGAAGCTTGGCAAGGAGGCATAGTTCAAGGATCATAATCGACTCTGATAATTTATGGGGACCTATTTTTATTAAATCATGTTTGGGCCTAATATTTACATTTTGGGATTAATGTTTTGAATATTTAAATTTGGGATTGGTTTTGAATGATAATGACTATCTTGTTTGCTATACTTGTGTGAGATACCAATCCAATTGTAACGCCCCGAAAACTTGATTAAGTCTTCCACTGTACCGAGATTTAGGGGTGTTACAGAGAGGAAGGGAAATCAAAAAGGGGTGTTCTTGGGGGTTTTGTAAGATGGAAAGGTGTGGGACAGGAAAGTGGGAGGGAGGGAAGGGATGGGCTTTTGAGTGATATTTGGTTCCGTCTAATTTTGGGCGGATTGGAAAGGAACGGGTTTTCAACATTACAGGCCTTAGTTAAATTACAATATCAACCTCTATATTCATGCACGCTCTTTATATATTTGACCTAGTTCTCCCATATCAAATTGAATCTGCTGAAAACGGCTGGCATCAAAGCATAAACTAACATGTAAGTTTCTGTCAATCTGCATCGTAGTACTCCTAATCATGTAGATAAGAATAGAGCGTGTCTGGATAAGCAATCCCAAAACTGCTATTGAACTCGATCTGTCTTGCAGTTTTATTATTTTTTTATTTTTTATTTTCTATGTATACATGATCTGCAGTTTGCTGTTGATCTTACATATCCTTCTACCTAGTATGTTTATACAGTTTGTAAGTAGGTTTTCTATGTATACATGATCTGCAGTATACCTAGGCCTTGTTTACTAATATAAGTGGTGTGTGTCTTTTTCATATGAGCCACTTATTATAGAGAGAACACTTTTTGTAACTCCACCCATTAAGAGGGAATAAGGGTTAGGCCCACTCATTAAGTGGCTCATATGGAAAAAATAAACACCCTCTTACTATAGACTTTGTAAGTAGGTTTTTTTTTTATGTATACATGATTTGCCCTTTTTTTCCCAAATCATGCGTACATGCATTGATGCACAGACTGAAAATTCCCTCTCACTTCTATGTTGATCCTCATATTGCTTCATTCTAACTTGTGCCCTTGACTGTCCTTCGAAATCTGTATGACAGTCGACTGCTCCTTGAGATGACTCTCTGCCGAGGCAACACAACACATAGGTTTCATTCGAGTCGGCCTATAACCCGGAAATAGCATGTGATAGTAAACCAAACTTTCCCAGTGTTCTTCCATTAAAATTAAAAAATAGCAAAAAAAGAAAAAAAAATGAAAAAAAAAGAAAAAAATCTAGAATACTTAAACGAAGTAATCCGAACCTAGAAGACGGCTGACAAATGATTTAACATCAAAAGCTTCAAACTCGCCCATATGTTCACCAGTACCAATAAATATGACTGGGCTTTTTTTTGCCGCGACTCTGCATGTAGGATAAGAGAAGACGATTATTATATATTCATACAGCTTACGGGATTCGAGCTTGGGTCCTCCTATTAAGAATCCTAAGTCCTTACTGCTAGGCCACCCTTTGGGGTTAACAACAAATGGGTTGTGATGTGGTTGTCTGAATAGTGAAGTTCCAGCTTCCGCTTGAGAACCAGGTAAGGTGCTCCGAGTGATGGAAGGAGTCCACATTTTAAGCATTAAGTTTTACATTCAAATTTATTCGCTCTGCTCTTGTAATACGTTAAACTCATCTTAAGATAAACTTGGTTAGCATTCTCAGAAACGTCTTAAAATACTAAATAACTTTGGTCAGGGCAAAGAATACTTAGGACTGTCGTAAGAAATGTAGGTTGAAACGGTGACTAAACCCACTTCCAACCAACAATGTTCGTCACAGAGACTAGAGCATTGGTATCATTTATCAGAAAAACACACAAAGCATTATTTATACTCTTTTATTCCTTTTTTCTTCTTTATTATTGTTTTCGATTTTTAATTGAGATTCTTCCTTTTATCCTATTACTAGTATCATTTTTCTTCTGCCTGTGAATATTATGTCCAGACTATGTGCCAGACTTTGTCTATAGTTACTTTAAGGTTCCCATTCAAGTCCACAAAGCGATCGAACTTCACAAGCAGAAACACGACTATAACTGGAACAAAACAAAAAGACTTGCACCGAGTATTTAATAGAACACGCTCTCTATTAATCAGAAAATACAAAGCTCAAAAAACTGATATCTAATGCACGCCCAAACTATGAGCTCGTTTGATTTGCTTATATAGGACATTAGAATAAGCTCTCCTAATCCTACTACAACTCTAATCAAGTAAACAAGTCCTTATCTAAAAAGCTAAAATAAGACTCCTAATTAAACTAGAGTTGTGATTGTAATTATCCATGTGCTCGGTTTGTTTTGACTGTCCATAGGCTCGGATCAGTAATTATCCCAACATTCACCCCCTAATTTCTGACTCGAGATAGGTAGGTCTTCAACTCCGAGTAACTCTTGCATCTCCTTGAACTTAATCCTTGCGAGAGCTTTCGTCAGAATATCAGCACGCTGCAAATCACCTCTTACAAACTCAACTTGTACTTGGTCTCTTTCAACACACTCTCGGATAAAATGATAACGTGTGTTTATATGCTTGCTTCTCCCGTGAAAGACTGGATTTTTCATAAGTGCAATAGCCGATTTGTTATCAACAAATAAGACCACCACTTTCTCTTCCATTCCGGTTATTTCACTCAACAACCCACGTAACCATATCCCTTGACACGCGGCTGAGGTTGCAGCCATGAACTCGGCTTCACAAGACGATAGAGCCACCGTGTTTTGCTTTTGTGAGCACCAAGTGATAGGTGATTTACCTAGATAAAATACATGCCCAGTTGTGCTTCGACCATCATCTTGGTCCATAGCAAAACTACTATCACTAAACCCCACTAACTCCTTGGTTTTCTCTTGGTTGTATCGTATTCCAAAATTCAAACTACCTTGGATATACCGCAGTATTTGTTTCACAGCTGCCATATGTGATTCTTTTGGTTCTTGCATGTAACAACTAACCAAACCAACCGAATAAGATAAATCAGGTCGAGTGTGTAGTAAATACCTTAGACAGCCAACTCGTCGTCTATACAAAGTTGCATCAACTGGTTTTCCTTCCTTATCCAAGCTTAACTTCATTCCAGGTTCTAATGGACATTGAGTAGGATTTGCTTCATGCATCCCAGCATCTTTCAAGATCTTCTTTGCATAGCTTTCTTGACTTATTGAGATACTCGAATCCTCTTGCTTTACTTCAATGCCAAGATAATAGCTCAATTTTCCCAAATCACTCATATCGAACCTTTCTTGCATTTGTCTCTTAAATTCACCAATTTCGACAAGCTTCGGACCGGTTACTAAGAGATCATCTACATAGACTGCAATAATCAAGATTGACTTGTTTGTCTTCTTCACATACACCGCTTGTTCGTGTTGACATCGTTTGAAAGACATTTGCTTGAGTTCTCTATCAAGTTTTGTATTCCACGCCCTTGGTGCTTGTTTAAGTCCATAAAGCGCCTTTTTCAACTTGTAGATCTTCCTTTCTTCTCCTTTCTTCACGAACCCCTCCGGTTGTGTAACAAACACTCGCTCTTTTAGTTCTCCATGTAAAAACGCTGACTTTACATCCAGATGATGTAGCTCCCATGCTTCTTTTGCAGCCAATGAGATCAATAAACGTATCGTTTCAATCCATGCTACGGGCGCAAATACCTCGTCATAGTCAATTCCTTCCTTTTGAGCATAACCCTTTACAACTAAACGAGCTTTAAACTTATTAATTGAACCATCCGGATTTCTCTTAATTTTGTACACCCACTTTAGCCCAATGGGATTAACATTAACCGGAGCTTCAACTAATTCCCATGAATCATTCTTCTCGATAGACTCAACCTCTTGCTTCATAGCAAACTTCCACTTGCTTGAAACTTTTGCTTCTTGGAACGTTCTTGGTTCATCATCTTCAATCAAAAGTAGATTTTGATCTTCATTAGCAACTGAGGTTCTAGAACTAGACCCCATGATAAAGTCATTAAATCTTGTTGGCCTAGTTGAAACCCTCGAAGAACGCCTCATAATTGGTTGAGTTTCTGTCACAGGATTAGGGTCATTACCCGCCTTGATTTGGTCTTCTTGTTCGGTATTGACTGGTTGAATTTCATCAGCATCATGTTGATTTTCAGGTTCTTGTTCTTCAGCCTCTACCTCATTGGTCACACCTCCTCTATCGGTCCTTAGGGTTATAATCTTCTTTCCCGACTTCTTCTCAACTAAAGCTTTGAACTTTTTGAAGTATTCAAATGCTTCTCCTTTTTCCTTCAAGGTAAAAGTCCACATAAAGCGTGAGAAGTCATCAATAAGAACAAATATGTACATGTTGCCCGCTATGGATGGTGGAGAAATTGGTCCACATAGGTCGGCATGTATAAGTTGAAGAGAATGTGTTGCCTTAAATTTTGCAGCTTTAGGAAACGCCTTCTTGGTTTGTTTTCCTACCAAGCAAGATTCACACAACTTGTTCTCTTGATGAATTATTGGAAACTTTTCAACCATGACCTTCCTTGCCATTAATTCCATCATCTCGAAATTAATGTGACCCATCCTAGCATGCCATAACCAAGCATCATCTTCCATCTTTGCTTTTAGACACACCGGACTTCCAACTTGGAGCTTTATCTTGTAAAGTCTATTACTTGTTCTAGGAACCTTCATCAGAAGCTTGCCATCTGAGTCACGCATAGTAAGAAGGTTACCTTTCATACGAATGTCACATCCGCCTTTGGTAGCTTGCCCAAGACTAATTATGTTGCTTTTTAGCTCGGGTAGGTAATAGACTCCAGTGATTAACCGTTGCTCACCCGTTTTCCCTTCAATGATTATCGAACCCTTCCCTTTTATCTCGATGTAGGAGTTATCACCAAACTTCACTCTGCCGGAGATATTCTCATTCAACTCCGAAAAGTATTCTCGGATCCCCGTCATGTGATTACTTGCTCCATTATCCAAATACCAAGTGTCTTCCTCGTTTGGCTTAGTATTCAATTGGTTTGGGATAATCTTTTCTTCATTCAAGAAAACTACTTCTTGAACGCTTTTCATCATAAAAAGTGTCTGGTCATCATCATCCTCCGATTTCAAAAGGTTTGATTCATGCTTTTGCTTCTGTTCACTTCGTTCAGGGCAGTTAGAAGCAAAGTGACCATATTCGTCACATCTGAAGCATTGAATCTTTGAAAGGTCTCGACTTTTGTTCTTCTTTTGCTCCGTATTGCTCCCGGAGTTGTTACGGTTGTGGTTATTAGCTTGACCACTACCACAAGATTTGTTTTGAGAAGAAAAGTTTTGACCTTTACCGTTGCCACCAGAGGAATTCCTTCCTCGACCTTTCTTATCATATCTTTCAGCCCTTCCGAACATCAACTTGCCTTGATCTTCAGAAGTGGTGTCAACACCCTTCATTCTTCCTTCAAAAGCTTTCAACCTTCCAATTGCTTCTTGAAAAGACATAGTATTCAAGTCAGCAAATTGTTCTATTGAGGCAACAATTGCAACAAACTTTTCCGGAACGGATGCAAGCAGCTTCTTAACAAGTTTCTTGTCTTCATAAACTGTTCCCAAGCTGTTTACTTCAGTTACAATTTTGCCCACCCTAGCCGCAAAGTCATCAACTGATTCGTTGACTTTCATCTTTAAAGATTCGAATTCCGTCTCCAAGGTTTGCAACCTTGCTTCACGAACCCGATCAACACCCACATACCTGGTCTTTAAGGCTCCCCAGATTTCTTTGGCTGTGTTGAATTGTGAAACTTGAAAAACAAGTTCTTCTGGAATCGCCTGGAAGAGTAACGCCACTGCCATGTGATCTTGCTTAGCAACAACTTGTGTTCCTTCCCCTGGTTCCAGTGCATCGAGTATTCCATGGACTCGGAATACCGCTTTAACTCTTATTGCCCATATGTTATAGTTTGTGCTTGTTAACATTGGACATTGAAGAGCCGTTTTAGAATGTTCAACAGGAGGTGGTTGACTCGACTCGCCTTGCACCATCCTTCTTGTACGTCTTCTGTAAGTTACAGGTGTAGTTTGTTCGACTTCCAGCCCTAGGTTCTAGAGGTCTATTGTCGATCCTTCTTGGTTAAAACCTTTGTCGATCCTTCTTGATAACTAAAAACCCTTGGTCGACTTCTGCTTGTTGTAAAACCAAGAACCCTTGGTCGACTTCTGCTTAAGAACCCTTTGGTCGATCACTTGCTGCAAACCTTTGGTCGATCATCTTGTTGAATAACCTTTGATCGATCTTGCTGTTGAATAACCTTGCTCTTGATACCAATTCAAGTCCACAAAGCGATCGAACTTCACAAGCAGAAACACGACTATAACTGGAACAAAACAAAAAGACTTGCACCGAGTATTTAATAGAACACGCTCTCTATTAATCAGAAAATACAAAGCTCAAAAAACTGATATCTAATGCACGCCCAAACTATGAGCTCGTTTGATTTGCTTATATAGGACATTAGAATAAGCTCTCCTAATCCTACTACAACTCTAATCAAGTAAACAAGTTCTTATCTAAAAAGCTAAAATAAGACTCCTAATTAAACTAGAGTTGTGATTGTAATTATCCATGTGCTCGGTTTGTTTTGACTGTCCATAGGCTCGGATCAGTAATTATCCCAACACCCATTAGCTTGCTTCTATTCTTTTCCCCTTCAAAACAATCACAGGTCCTTCCCTAAATGTGCAGAAAGAAACAAATCTCTTCTTCCTTATAAGCAAAACCAGGCCTTTCAGTTTGTTTGGTAAGAAAAAAGTATTCTTATGTTATAATTTCACACATGCTAGGTTGATATGTCTCTTGAAAGAGCTTATTTTATCACAAAGTACCCATAATGCAACACTAGGAAAATGACACTTACGCACTAAGTGCTCCTCCTCCCTTTGCATGGCCATCCATTTTGGTAACAATTACAGCTCCAACATCAACACTCTGCCTAAATGCTTGTGATAGTAGCTAAATTTATAAATTTATATGTTATATGTGTGAGCATGTCAATTTTTATGCACATGTCAATTGGTTCACTTCCAAACTGTCAAGTTTATTACACAAGTCAACCACTTGTGAATGGTCAACCGTAATAAAATTCAAACAGTCTAAAACCAATGCAATTAAGTCCAGAGGAGTATAGCGTTTCCCCAGGTCGTTAAGTCCCAACGAGGTGTGTAAACTGTAATACAACGAATGTGTGTGCTTAAATGATATTGAATATACAAAAACAGGAATCTGATTGACTAACACTAGGAATGTGAATAGTGATAGCTCTGTCACAGCTATGTCGTTAAAAACGTGCAATCAGAAACCTAAAAACGTAAAAGATATACAAACGTACGTTTAACTTAAATTAAACGTAAACGTATAAAAACAAAACGATTATAACTATAGTAGGGTTTTGCATGCCTTGGGGCTTAAATGCAAATTAAACAAACTTAAAATTTATTTATAATTTACAAATTTATATAAAAGTTAAGAAAACCTAAAAAAACTAAAATGCGTACGTATGGTAGTAATTACATAATCGTAACAAAATAAAAAGTGAATTTGTTCCAATACAACTCCCACAAATGTGAAAATCATATTTTTGGAATCCTAAAAAGATAATAAAATTATTAGAAAATTAAAATAAATTTTTACACTATTAAATTAATTAATATAAATTAAAAATGAATTAAATGTATTTAAAAATGAATTTAATAATAAAAAAATCTAAAATTAACTTAAATAAATGAAATAAGGAATCTGAAAAATCTAAAATATTATAAAATGAATTTTAAAACTGAAAATGTATTTTTTACACAATTATTCTATTTATTATTAATTATTTACTATTATTAATTTCTAAAAACTATTATTGATTTATTATAAATAATAAATAAATAAAGAAAAATCTGAAACTTTTTACATAATTCTAAAATAAATAAAAGAAGCTAGGAAAAATATAAAAACTATATGTTATTAACAGAAATAAGCTAATAAGCAATTAAGCTTCTAAAGAGAAGCTATCACTTATTTGAAAAAGCTCTTTTTTGGAATTTTCTTTTTCTGGACTAACTAAATATTGATATTATACATGTTTAATGAAAACAAAACTATACAAACCTAGAAATAAGCACTTCACGAGCTTATTACTCAAGACAGTCAAGCATAAGCTTGACTGTTGAGACTTAAGCTTAGAATAAGCTTGGAAAAAGCTATAAACATGAAACAAAAGAAAAATAATATGTGTACAAGTCCAATAGATAAATATAAACAGGAAAATGGACTGGTGGTGTGAGCTTAAGGTTTAGACAGTTAAGCTTTTTGAGCTTAACTTGGATGGAATGGAAGCTTGCAAAAGCTTGGTATAAGCTCCACACTGGAAAGTAAAAGAAAAATAATATATGTACAAGTGATATGAACAAGTATGCACAAGCTGGTACACTGACAATCACTCATAAGCTAGGTATAAGCTAATAAGCACTTCCAGTCCCAAGGTACTGCTAGTGCATCAGACTGCTGCTACTTTAAGAGGCATATTAAGCTATGAGAATAAGCTCAAAAATACCAAATAAGTATGGGAGTAGCAAGCCAGGTTGGTTGGCTTTCCAAAAAGCCCAAGCTCAACCTGTGGGGTCCACATGTTAGCTTTTGAGGAGCTTATGAAAAACCTCCCATGTCTGAGTGCTCAGTGTATGCTGATACACTCAGTATACACTGATGGAATGGGACAAACAAAAAAGCTGGTTGCAGCCCTACTTAATAAGCTGCAACATGGTATTTAAGCACTGGGTCCTTGAGTTGGGTGGATGAGCTTCACATAAAACTAAAACACACAAGCTAATGACCACAAATGCACTTTTTAGGAGCTTATGAACTAAGCTTGAGTAGACTGATTTCTCAGTATGCTCAGGAAATGGGGCAAACAATAAGCTCTTATTTAACTTATCAAATGAGCTCATGAGAGCTCAACAAGCACTGAAATACTGAGTATGATTGGTTAGCTTCACATGAAGCCAAAGATCACAAGCTCAAGGTCAATGAGGAACTTTTCATGAGCTTAGAACTACAACTCAACTTCACTGTTTGCTCAGTGAATTGAGTGAGTTTGAACAAAATAGGTGTGTTGATTAAGCTATCTAAATAAGCTATAAACTTGAAAATAAGAATAAACATAACAAATAAGCCACAAAGGCAACACAAATAAGCCAAATGCACTGGATAGGGCCAACTCCACAAGCTTTTGCAAGCTCATGGTTTTAACAGTCCTAACCATGGTGCAGGGCAAAAACAAGCTATAAAAAGCTATAAAATAAGCAGTTAAACATGGAAAATAAAAATTATCAAAAATATATCTAACAAGATTAGCAACAAAACTAAAACATCCTAAAAGCACAGATTATGAAATTCAATATTAAAGCCTAGAGAAAATTATCTAGTTTATTCAAAAATGACAAAAAGGAAAATTTGACTTTTAACTGAAAACTAAAAAGTTGACTAAACTGAATTTAAAACTTAAACTACTAATTTAATATGTTATATTAAGCTATAAGAACATGAAATAAACAAAGATACACAACATTTAAACACTTATGCAAGATTCTAGGATCCAACAACCTCACAGTTCTCATATATAGATCATCAAGTGTCAAGTTGACTTTCCAACATGCTAAACCCTTTGGTTAGTGTTTCTCTGAGCTGTTTAGACCATGTTAAGGGTACATCAAACAAGAACAACCATATACACAGCCCTAAACACATATTGACTATTAAATCTAAACAATCCTTAAAATGGCTCAAAATGAGGTTTTCAAAGCATAAGACTGCATAAACTTATTTCATCAAATCCAGAGATCATATTGTGTAAAAATAGACCTTTTTAAGCATAAACAAGTAGTTACTCAAGTCTAAACCTAGGTTTCTCAAAAACTAGCATATGGCAGTCCAAATACCATTTCAAACCACAATCAAATCCAAAACATAAAAACCTAAGATTAAGCTCTAATATCATTAACAAACAGCAAAGAAACACAGAAACATGATAATTAAAGCATATAAAACACTGGAACAGTAAAATGCAAAAATGGTAAAAATGAGCTTACAAGTGAATCCAAGCTGAAAATGAGAACCATGGTCACAGAACACATCCTAAGGCTTTCCACAAAGCTTCTAAACCAAAGGCAATCCACAATTAACCTTGCTCCATGCAGTTTCACCAAGATCACTTCATTATTTTTGGATTTTCATTGTTTTTCTTGATTTTTTAGAGTTTTCTGAATTTTAAAGACTGAACTTGTTTTAATATATCTAAAAGCTTTAAAGCTTTTGTCAGGAGCTTATATGAGCTTAAAGAGTCCATTAAACAACTACATAACATGAAATTGAAATGACATGAAAATTAAAGGTAATTAAGCAAAAGCTTGAAACTGAAAGATACTTGAAATTAAACTAAAAATAAAGTTTCATTACACTACTTTGATGAAAATTACAACATTAAACCTGTAAATGACAAGTAATTTACAGAAAGCATTAAAATCGTTATACTACTTGACAATTGGCTAGTCCAAGGTAGTCTTCTCTCTTCCTTCTCTTCTCTTTTATAACATACTGAGTTCCCACCATCTTCCTGGTCAAATCCCACTTTAATTTGTGTCCATTGGATAAGCAGAAATCATCCTAGCCGTTTAAATTACTTTTGGCGCCAAAAGTCATCCACGCTGCTAGGGGCAGTTTGAAAGCAATTAATGAACCTTGGTGTGTTGTGGAGGTGGAGGGGACAAGGTGGGAAAGGTTGGTGATGAGCTGGTGGTGAAACCAGGGAGGTGTAGGGCAGTTTCTGGTTTTGGCGGGTATGTGAGGAAGGAGATGGGTTTGACTGGTATTTGACCCTGGTTTTCTTATAAAGGGTTGGGCTGGGTATGGATTTGGGCTTGGGTTTTGGGTTTAATAAAACAAAGGGTCCGGTTTGGTTTAGTATATCACAAAGACCATAAGTGTAATTTCTGATTTTTTTCAAGGACGCATGTTGCCAAATTTCCCAAGTTATCATAAGGACCAAACCTGCCAATAAACAATAACACAAAGACCAAAGTTGATAATTTTAACATTTTAAAACTTTAAGGACCATTTGTGTCAATTTTGGATTTTGAGGGGGTAAAATTGTAAATTTCCCAAAAGTTATCAAAAGGTTCCAAATTATAAGTTATGAATAGTACAAGGGTATTATTTGATAAATTATATTTTTAAATACCCAAGGACTAATTTTGCCATTTTTGTAACTTGAGGGGTAAAAGTTGCCAAGTTGTGAAAACTTTTATCCAGGGATTATTTGTGAACATGTTTGATATCCCAAGGAATAAAGTTGACTTTTCATACATTTTAAACTTTCAGGGACTAGTTTTGTTAATTTGTGAAACTCCAGGGACTGAAAATGACAATTTTGTGAACTTTGCATGCTTTTCACTTATTTTCAATCTTTTTGTACCTGAATCACATAAAAACACATTTCAATGATATTTGTAACATTTATATAGTCATTTGTGTGTTTTTGACTGTTTTTGTGGGTTTAAACAAGGTAAAATATATGTGTTTTTAGACACATATCATCAATACATGAGGGTCTTTTAGTTATGTGCTACATAACCTAACATCCAAAAGGGGCTTTTTAACAAAAGGATACTCGTTAGATTTGATTGCAACTACAGGTGACTTTTAAACAAAAGGATACTTTTTAAAGTAGCATATTGGTAATGCGAGGGTATATTGGTAATTTGCGTAGCTTTCTTTCCTTTCCTTGCTACTTTAAAAAAAAAGTCAAGAACACAAAAATAAATAACCACTTTTTTCCCATCCCATCACCTTCCATTCTTTAAATTTTAGACTTGAGAACAGAGCATTAGAGTGAATCTCCTTTTGATGTAGTATGAGCTGATGAGCATGACTGCATGACCGACACAAACGTGTCTGAAGGGCCTATTGGAATTTTTCGTTACTAGAAAATATTATAAAATTGGCTATATTATTAGACTAGCTAAAAGACCCGTGAAATTCACGGGTATTTTAAAGAAAAGTGAAAAAAGCTACATAATGTTTGATTGGATAAATGTCGAGAAATCAAACATACAGACAGTCCAACAATTACAAAATATGTTAAAAAGAGCATAAAATCATATACAAAAGTATAGTTTATGATACAATACACAATTAGGCTTAAATTTCTACAAACTCGTACATCTGCAAGATCATGATGACGCCTTCATTCACTTAGTGCTTGAAACCTAATACCAAAGTGTTGGGAATAATCTGTTACCACTGATAGTTGTAGAAGATACTGCTATGTATTGCACTAGCAGTGGAAACGTAGTACCACTGCTGGCACATTATTACCACTGCTATTAGATAATTGTTAGGAAAACGTGTTTAGATAAGTATAGAAAAGATCTTGTGTATATTCTATATTGTTAGCTTTATACTTATCTTGTAAAGGACTCCTTGTACTATAACAGGAGGTCCTAGGTCATTGTCTTAGGTACTTACTTACATACGTATCATTCACATAAGCTTCAAGGTGTAACCCTAGTGATAAGAAAGATCACTCGTATTATTCATTAATAATATTGGAGCTTAGTTTTGTGTTTAATCTGTGTTCACTTACAATACATCATATAATCCGTCTTCTAAGTATTACTAAGTAAATTCCGCGTGCTTATTAATATAATACAAAATATCACTGACACAAGGTGTGTGTCCAGATCCATCAAGTGGTATTAGATCAAAGGTTCTGATATTTTGTTTTAGAAGATCCAAGGAATACGCTTAACCTACTCACTCAATGGAGATGGAAAACAACCAGTCCAATGCTTCTACTCCAAGACTTCCTAAGCTCAAACTTAATGAGTTTGAGATATGGAGGATAATGATTGAGCAATACTTTCTCATTCAAGACTATGCTCTATGGGAGATCATCTTAACTGGTGATTCTTTCAAGCCTGTGACTAGTACTCAGAAGGTTGGTGACACAGATGTTGTGACAATTTCTGTGCCTGAGACTAATATTGAAAAAGCACTGAAGAAGAATGATTTAAAGGCTAGAAGTTTGTTGCTGATGACTCTTCCTAGAGACCAGATCATAGCATTCAGCAAGTTCAAGACAGCTAAAGAACTTTTTGAAGAGATTTGCTCAGTGTTTGGTGGTAGATGCTACAAAGAAGACTTAAAAGACATTGTTGAAGCAAAGTTATGAAAACTTCTCTGCTTCAAGCAGTGATTCTCTTGATAGCATCTTCACCAAACTCCAGAAGATTGTTACACAACTGACTGTGTTTGGCATTGAGGTAGAAAAGGAAGACCTCAATTTAAAGTTTCTAAGAAGTTTGCCTTCAAAGTTTCATACTAATGTTACTGTCTGGGAAAATAAACCAGATATTGAAACTATGAAGGTCAATGATCTTTACAACAACTTCAAACTTATTGAACAAAGATTGAAAAAGGCTGGGAAACTTGGTACAAGCTCAAGCAGCTTGGCTTTGATGTCAACCTCTGTTGACAGTGATGATTCTGAAGATGATTGTGATGATGATATTGCCACTGCTGGTTCTACAATTTCCACTGGTAATGTTAGCGTTACCACTGCAGGTTCAAAGAAAAAGATTGCTGGTATTGGAGATCCTACCTTTTATGCTTTTATCTCTACTCAAGTTAATGACTCTATATTAACTCATGAAGACATAGAGCAAATTGATGAAGATGACTTGGAGGAGATGGATATTAAATGGCAAATAGCTCTTCTTAGCATGAGGGCTAGGAAATTCTACAAGAAGACTGGCAAGCCTATTCACATCAATGGTGGTGAAACTGCAGGCTTTGACAAAAAGAAAGTAGAGTGTTTCAATTGTCACAAGTTGAGGCATTTTGCTAGGGAATGCAGAAGACCAAGGATGAAGGACAACAGGTCTACTTGGTACAAGCAAAAGAAAGAACCAACTGTGGAAGAACCAAAGGCAATGTTGGTAATTGATGGTGTGAGCTATGATTGGAGTTTCATGGCTGATGAACAAGAGGAAGAACCTTCAGATGCTGCTCTTGTGTCTACTGAATTTGCTCTCATGGCTTTCTCTAACTTTGAGGTACAAAACTTTGAAAGTTGTTCTAAAACATGTAGGGCTGCTAGAGAAGTTGAAAGGCTTATTGATCTATATTCTAATGAAAGACAAGAGTTGTATACTGCTAATTATAATGTGTCAAACCTTAGGAGAGCTATAGCCGTATTAGAAAACCAACTAGAGCACTATAGAGAAAATGAGTCAAAATATAATGATGATATGATTCTTCTTAGAAGAGAGGTAGATCATAAGACAGCTGTGAATAAGGCATACCAAGAAGAGTTTGAAAAACTTAAAAAGATAAATGAAAATGTCAATTTAACTGTAGACACCTGTTATTATCAGTCTAAGTCAATTGATAAAATTTGGAATGCTCAAATTATGAGTAAAGCTAAGTCAGGTATGTGATATCATACTGTTCCACTACCACTAAGAGGTGTTCCATCACCTCCAGGCATAGATTTAGCTCATACAGGCTTAGAAGATTTTCAAGAACTTCAACGTGAATATGGTCCTCTAAAGGACACATTTGTGAAAAATGAGGAAAAGGTTAAGCATGAAACTGATGTTTTTGAAAGTGCTAGTGACTCATCAGTTGTTGATGAGAATGTTAAAAAGAATGTAGAGGCTTCTATCCCAAAAGTTGTTAATACTGTTACAGAGGAACCTAGAAAATAAGCTAATAAACCTAGATCAACTGTAAGGTATGCTGAGATGTATAGGAACAAGCCTACAGCTCCTAGGGGTAACCAGAGGAGTTGGAATCATGTTAAATCTCAACAACTAGGTAGTGATTTTGTGATTTACAATAAAGCATGCTATATCTAGTGGTAGTTTTGATCATTTACATGCTTATTGTGACTATCATGTTGGGAGAAGGGAAGTCCATGGGAATAAAAGGGTGGAGTCTAACAGATTTCAAAATAATTTGCACCCTAATTCACACAGCAAAATGATCCCAAGAGCAGTTCAACTAAGAAGTGGCCTGAAAACTTTTGCCACTGCAAAGACTGTTAACACTGCTCACCCTAAGTCACCTGTTACAAGTGCAAAATCCAAAACAACTTTTGCAAAATCTGCACAAACAGGGAAAAGAACTTATCAAAATAAAAAGGTTCATTATAACCAACAGTGGGTACCTAAAACCAAACCAGTAGTTTCCACTACTCATTCAAAAGTTCCTACTTCAAGGGTTGTAAACAAGAAAATGGGGGACATGGGCAATGCTGTGAAGGCCTCAGCACGTTGGGAATGGAAACCTAAAGGAATTACCTCATCAACCAATCCCAATGGTGTATCAATGACCTTTGATAGATTTAACTATATTGATACACGAGGCAGATCCGAGTCAATCATGGCCTGGGTCCCTAAAAGAAACTTACTCTTTACTTTAATGTGTAGGAACATCCAAAGACAAAAAGATCAGATCAAGGTTACACAGATAGTGGGTGTTCAAGGCACATGACTGGCAAAAAGTCCTATATTTCAAATTTTAAACATTATGATGGACAGTATGTCAGCTTTGGAGGTGGAGTAAATGGAAAAGTTGCTGGTAAAGGGATAATAAAAACTGGTAACTTGGAGTTTGAACCTGTGTACTATATAAAAGAGCTTAAGTATAATCTTTTTAGTGTGTCTCAAATGTGTGACAAGAAGAACAATGTTCTTTTTACCAAAGATATGTGTTTTGTTCTCTCTAAGGATTTTAAGATGCCTGATGAAAGTCAGATTCTTCTTAAGATTCCTAGAAAAGGCAACTTATATAGCTTTGATATGAACAACATTGTTGCTAAAGATGATTATGCTTGCTTGATTGCAAAGGCCACAGTGGATGAATCCATGTTATGGCATAGAATACTTGGTCATGTTAACTTCAAAACCATTAACAAGATTGTCAAAGATGGTTTGGTAAGAGGTTTGCCTCAGAAAAGATTTGAGAATGATCAAACCTGTGTGGCTTGTCTTAAAGGCAAACAACACAGAGCTTCTTGCAGGTCAAAGTTGGTTAACTCTATTGCTCACCCACTACAAATGTTACATATGGACTTGTTTGGTCCTACATCTATGAGCAGCTTAAATCTTAAAAATATTGTCTTGTTGTAACTGATGGTTTCAGCAGGTTTACATGGGTTTTCTTTCTTAATACAAAGGATGAAACAACTGGCATCCTTAAGACTATTATCACACAAGTAGAAAACCAATATGAATTCAAAGTGAAAATCATCAGGTGTGACAATGGGACAGAGTTTAAGAATAGAGTTATGGATGATTTTTGCAGAGATAAAGGTATTAAAAGAGAATTTAGTGTTGCTAGAACTCCTCAACAAAATGGTGTTGCTGAGAGGAGGAACAGGACACTTATAGAGGCTGCTAGAACCATGTTGGCAGATTCAAAATTGCCAATCACTTTTTGGGCTGAAGCAGTTAACACTGCATGTTATGTGCAAAACAGGGTTTAAGTGGTAAAAACAAAGAACAAGACACCTTATGAGTTATTTAGGGGTAGACCACCTATCCTTAACTTCATGAGACCATTTGGATGTCATGTATCTATTCTCAATACCATAGATTATCTAGGCAAATTTGAAGAAAAAGCTGATGAAGGGTATTTTGTTGGGTATTCCATGGTCAGTAAAGCTTTCAGAGTATTCAACTTAAGAACCCAAAAGATTGAAGAAAATCTGCATGTTGAGTTCCTGGAGAACAAAGTGAATGTCAAAGGAACTGGTCCAGACAGGCTGTTTGATCTTGATACTCTAACCAATACTATGAATTATGTGCCTATCTCTACAGGGACATCTACTTATGATTTTGCAGGTTCAGAAGAGTTTCTTGATGATGATGAACCAAGCAAAGATCAAGCAGAAGATCAAGATGAATTCAGTTTTCCACTTTAGGACTTTGCAGACAATAATGATATTTCAAGGACTGGAGATGCTCATCCTTCTAATGATTCTGGTAAAGAAGAAGATAGCAACATGAACACTGAAGATCCTAAAAGCAGTGGAAATTTAGATTCCACTGCCAGGCCAAAATTTTCCACTGCAACACCAGAAGTGGAAATTACAACTCCAGTTACAGAGGAAGCTCAAGCCAATGATGTTGAAATCTCTAATATGCCAAATGAGATTGTAATTCCTCAGACTCTCCATACTTCAATTCATAAATCACATCCTCTTGAAAATGTGATTGGGGCTGTCAATTCACCAGTGAAGACTAGAAGAGAAACAAAATTGCGTGATATTAATGGATTCATTAGTGAAATATATGAATCTAAGACTCATGAAGGCAAGAATGAATGTCTCTTTATGTGCTTTCTGTCACAAATGGAGCCAAAGAATGCATACAAGGCACTTAAAGATGAAAGTTGGGTGGAAGCAATGCAAGAAGAGTTGCTCCAATTCAAGCTTCAAAAGGTTTGGGTGCTTTGTGATTTACCTTCTAGCAAGAAGGTAATAGGTATGTAGGATCGTTATTTTATGTGTTTGATGATTCGGGTGGTCTTGGGAGATCAAAATACATGTTTGCCATAGTTAGAGAGTTAGTAGAGAGAGAGGGTGTTCTTGCTAGAGGTTTACTCAAAGTATGAAATATTAGATTAATGAAGAAGCACCACCCCTTCCATGGATGGAAGGGGTATTTATACTTACAGACACAACGACCTCCTATCGGCCTGTGGATCAGGTATACAGTGGGTAAAGGCCCGTCCTTCCTCCACGGTGTTGCTCTAAACTAAACTACGCTACTAATTAACTAATTAACTACTACATAACGTAAATAACGACAAGTCTACGAGCTAACTTAAGCTAGATAACATTTGGGGTGACCGACTCTTCACTAAGGAATTTTCTAATTCCTAACAATCTCCCCCTAAGGGAGGTCACCCCATGTTTTACATTTCGAATCCTAGCATTCTATTCTTGACTTTGTTCTTGAGCTCGTAGACTTGAATTCTTCATTTCCGCAATCTTTGTGCTTTTGTAGCGATTCTTCAAAGTCCGCATAGTTTTGTACTATCAGTGGAGGCCTTAACTGATCCACATCTTTGATGATCTTCGAGCTTTCATTGAGATCATCAGCCACAGTAAATCTCTCTGGATCATCCATAGTTGTGTTGCCTTCATGTGATGTTGTGACTTTTGGACCGACATGCTCACACTTTTGAATCATGACATCTTTCCATCAGAGTAGCGGAAGCCTTACTGGTTCATGATATTTGCAGCAGCGTAGCAGAAGCATAGTATAAAAATATCAGAACCAGTTATGTAGATATGCACCAGTCATGATTTCTTCAATTAAGTGTGGATGCTGTGAGCAGGCGGCTTTGGATTGACTCCTCAATTCTGATCAGCTGCAACCGTCAAAATGTACCTGCAAACAACAGTTAGCAATAAAACACACGAAAGTGTCTTTGACCACTTTCGTTGAATTGAGGTACACGGCCCACGGTTCCCCGTTGATCAGTATAAATACTGCCTGTGATCAGGTAGGATTCCTAAGAATCTCCTTGACAGGGTTTCGCAGCTGCTCTAGCTGTTCTCAAACCGGAACGTCTCAAAGAAGACAACACGGAGTGAGTGAACCAGCGAATTAAGATTCACTGATTGATGAAAAATGATTTGAAAAACAATCGCGTATTGCTTGAAAGAAAGAGTTTTGCAATACGACGAAGGTTTTATGAGAAAGATCAATTTTCAAACAAAATACTTTTTGTATTAGAGAATGAGTACACATTCGACGTGCTAGCGAAAAGAAGAGATTCGCACATCGAATGGTTTTTCTAAAAGTATTTTTCAATCAGAGATACTTTTTGAATTTGAAAACATAAGTACACATTCGACGTGCTAGAGAAAAGAAGGTTTGCACATCGAATGGTTTTTCCAAAAGTATTCGTCAATTCCAATCCTGGACCAAGGTTGATTCAAGAATGAATCTCCCCATCGTTTCTATCCAGTTGTCACAAGTTTGATCTTACGAGAAGATCTCACATGTCACCCACCAAGAGCTTGTTTGATGTTGGCTCTAGAAGGATTTCCATCTTCATCGTGAATATTTTCATATCACTCGGATGTTCTGGCAATACCACAAGGATAATGCGTAGGACTCTTAATATATTCTTACTTTCCACATTGTGTGAAACAGCAAGTCTTCAAGAATTTAGTGTCCTAATGAGATATTGTGGATGATCTCTTGGCTCTAGACTCAATAGTGCACATTTGGTTCCTGTGCCGGAGACTAGGGAGAGGGTCTCCTACTTCAATATCAACCATCTCTAAGAGAAAGTCGATAGATTATGTCGGTTCCCCGTGAGAATGAAACAAGCCCTTTTAAGAGGAACTTGAGTGGCTTGGGAAGTTTAGTGCAGTGCGTCACTGGGTCCATGACGTCTTGTCTTCAATACCAGTGTTACCTTAGTAACAACCAGTAGCATATGTATTGAACCCGGTTACTGCCCTAAGGTTGAATTATTGGAGGGCTATTTCTTTTCACCCTTTTCATATTCAATTCTTTTTCATTCTTCAACCCCTTCAGTGCTTACCGAGACTTCATCACTACAACCTTGTTGGGTTTATTCCAGTACTAGCTCTGTCTCAGTCCGCACTCTTCCCATATCTCATTTTTCTCCTTTTTTTCATCATACCTAAAGACTCTACACTATCTAGTGGATTGTCCCTGGGTAGATCCCTCCGGTTCTGGCGGATCGTGGGAACTAATACCTAACCTAACCATCCTTATAACACCATGCATAAAGTAAATTGGTCGGTCTTTTGGTACAGTTCATTCTTCCTTAAAACCAATTGAAAAATCATTTGGAAAAACAATCAAGGTACTTGTGATACGAGATCAAAGCATTTTGTACCTTAATAGTTTTGATCATTTAGAAAACCTCCCCCTCAACATGTGCGTGTGATTTATAAATTGTTTGGCACATGGAGGCAAGAGGACTTTGAAATATTTTCTTTGATCACAATTTTCATATGAAAAAGCCATTTGATTTTCTTGGTAAAATTCTCCCCCTCAATATGTGCATAGGATATTTTAAAAAATTTTATCACATAGAGGCAAGAGTTCTTTTGAAGCACATCCACGATCACAAAATCCATTAAGAAAACCATTTGAAAACACAATCAAGGTACTTTATGTTAAAACATAAAAGCATTTGCACCTCGATAGTTTCTTTTCTTATAAAATGCTCCCCCTCAATATATGCTTCGAGATTCGAAAGCTTTTAGCACATATGAGAGAGCAGCCTGCACAACTGAATCAAAACGATCATTTTTTATCAAATTTCATTATTAAATCACAAATTCTCCCCCGATCAAAAATATCAAATCCTTTGAGATTTTGGATCCCAAGTGATTTAATTAGGTTTAGAAAACATGGGAGAAAATGTGGCCTTGTTTAAATACTCTTCTGGTTTTTTGGATAAATCCTCCTCCTCAACATGTGCATTGTATATTTGAAATCGTTTGGCACATGGAGGCAGGAGTGCCTATAAAGGACTAATATCAATTCCCTTAAAACAGATTTGAGATTTAAATCACGATCTCTCCCTTGATCAAAAATTTCAAACCAATTAGGGTTTTGGATCCCGATTGATTTAAATCATTTAGAAAGTTTTAGGGAAAGACGTGGCAAGATTTAATTTTGAAAAATGACAGATAAGGACCAGATTTAGACATTAAAGATTGTTAGTGTCAGGTATGATAGTTTTTAAGAGATCTTTAAGTAAAATAAAACAATTTCACAATCAAACAAGAACAGAAAAAATTTCATTTTGACAGATCTTTGAGTTTTAAAGAAAATCATACCATGACATAACATTAAATCTTTAGATCACCATTTATTTTGTACAAACGGACTTTTTGTGAAGAAATATCATTTGAAAATATTAAATTTAAAATCACTCTCCCCCTCAATTGATGACCGAAGTCGATAATTGAGTGACTTAAGTTTTGATAAAATGAAGTCCGGTGATTTTCAAGATTTAGTCCAATTAATTTTCAGAACAATATTTTCCCATTTTCAAAACAATTTAATCAAATTTTTCAAAATTGTTTAAAAAAATGGTATCCTGCACAAAGATATATTAAGTGGTTGAGAAGCTTCTGTTGTTGCTGTAGGGCTTGGAAGAAAAACCGTCTGCAGATGCAGTGAGACTTCTTCTTATGTTGCATTTTGAATGCCAACTGAGGTCAGATTAAGCTCCGTTTCTTCAATCACTTAGAAGAAAACCATCTGCTGATGCAGTGATACCTCTTACGTTGCATTTATGCCAACTCTCCATAGAAGTCCAATTAAGCTCCTTTTCTTCATTTGTCAACCCAAGATATCGTTACCCTTTCCTTGCGGCATCCAATCATGTTCATTAGTGGGATCCGGATCGGGAACATTCTTATATACCAATATACCTGCATATGTTAGTGAACACACATACAAATATATGGTGGTCGACAACACCCAAACAACAATCGACTAATAAAGGTCAATCCAACATATCAATCGGATCATGTAAGGTATGGGTATAATGTGTTTCTCAAACTCTAATCATCTAAACCTAACAATCATATCCTAGAAACCTAGTCCTTCAACATAGGCAATTATATTTTTTCAGATAAGCACGTAGGATAACTAAGAAAGTCCGTTAGATGATATAAATTTGAAAACATTTTCCCCCTCAATCAATGACTTATTTTCTGAAAAGATTAAAAGCGCTGAAGTCATTGATTGAGTTTTCAATTTTCACAAAAACTCTGAATCTGATTGTTTTTAAAGCAACTCATTTACCACCATTTTTGAAAAACAACAAATATTTTTCTGAAGAATTTTAGACGGAAAAACATTTGTGTAGGAACAGCAGTCCTTCGACATACTTTCCTCAAATTGTTTTAGGATAAGTGCACGAAATATTTGAAAATTGTTTAGCGTAGCACTTTCCTTTCTTTAAAAGAGGGGGTTGCTATCAGAAATAATAGCAAGCCATTATTTGAAATCCGGGTTACAGTCTGAAATAACTGTAAGCCATATTTAGAGACATGTAATAGAAAAAAATATTTACACCTACTGCTCGAACTTCATCTATGGTCCCGTGCCATTATTGAATGACATTTCTAAGACCGTAGATGTTATCGATACCAGAAGACATGTCTTTAGAAAACATATTTTTGGTATTTTTCAAATTTTCTGATTTTTATGGATTTTTTGAAGGTTTTATATTTTTCTATTTTCTTTTTGAGGTTTTCTATTTTTGTATTTGGTTTTGCTGGTTTTATATTTTTGTATTTTGTTTTTTTTGAATAAATATATACAAGGATAGAATAGATGATATAGTTAAGAGGATGATGATACGAGTACCAAGATAAGAATATCGAGCAGCCTCATTGTAGAAGATAGAAGTCATCATCTCTTAAACATTCACCACCAAAGCTTCCGAGGCTCTTGCATTGAAGAAAGAAATTGAACCATCTGAAAGAGAGACTTTGGCAGCTTCCCCCCAAACTGAAAATCCATAAGATGAGCAGATTCGAAGCTCTATTTCAAGCTTGCCTTAGCCAGGTGCACAGATAAGCACACCACTATCATAAAATCCGCTGCTCCATTTAAGAACGATAATCAATGATCTCCATTCGGGGTTATATCATCAAGAAGAATAGCAACGTATCATCCCACTCATAAATAATCTTCTCAAATTTCATAACCACTGAATTCTGACGCAATCCATTCCAAAAGGTGTCAAGAGAACAGTTCCCCCACGTAGTTGAATTGATGCAGTCAGTCTCTTAGACTAGAGCTCACGAACCCGAACACACAAACCCGAAGACAAAGAAACTTATACCATCGAAGTAGCAGATTAAGTCCAATAGCTAAAGAATAACCCCGATGTATACTTTTCTCTCCTCCTGAAGAAAGTGTATGAAGCTCAAGAACCCGAAGTACCCGAATGCCCAAAGAGAGAATAACCGATAACATTGAAGAAGCAAGCCAAATCACTGATTATCTCTGCGGGTGACAATCTCTGCGGATGTCAACTCCGGAATAAGTGATTATATCTCTGAATCATAGATTAATCCCTCAAGTGAAACAACTGAGCATCCCCAATGTACACAATTCTCTCTCCCCTGATGATTGCGATAACATCGAAATCATCACACACTTGTGTACCTTCTTTCATCATCAGAAACTAACTCTTACATCTCTTCCCCCGCGTAGTTGGAATAAGAACACTAAACGCTTTGATGAGTAAAACCTTGAGTTTCTCTACGGTCATGACATTTGTTTTCCCGGGATATCTTCAATCACTTAGAAGAGTTAAGTTCATCAAGTTTACTCGCCATGAGTCAAACCTTGAGTTTCTCTGCGGTAATAACATTTGTCTTCCCGGGATATCTTCAATTACTTAGAAGTATTAAGCTCATCAAGTTTACTCGCGTTTAGATGCTTGTCTCCTTCCCCCTTGTTGGTTTTGATACTTCAGAATCAGCAACATATTATAAGCCCGTATACTAGAAATTTGTTGAGAAGAACACTTGAACTCTTGTGGGAATCAACTTGCTGAAGAATATGAGCAAGTCTAATTGGGGCTTAAATTCGACATATCACTCTCCCCCAATTAGTGCTCTCCCCTAAACTGACAATCTGAATGATGAATGACCAGATTAAGAAGAATTCTTTTGATAATCAACTGCAACTCGTCTTTTAGTCTTCTAACATGTAGCAGAAAATGTAGAATAGACTGTAGACTCGACCTTCTTCAAGATTGTCTAGTTGGGGAATAGATAGTTAACATCTTCAACTCACCAAAACAAGAACATCACCAAAAAGCATCCCAATCAACTTACATCTTGCAAATCCCCTTAACTAGAATCCCTCCCAATCAAACAAGAACAGAAAGATGTTCATCAAGGAAATCAGCAATCAGGCCGCAACGAACACACAAAATGGTAACACCAAGCAAACAATCACATCACACAAGAACAGAAGGTTGTTCGGAATCATCATGTTGATGTGCACGTGAAGCATTAACCGGAAGCACTTTGCAAAATTAACTCATATCAGCTTGTGAAGATGTCAACTAACGGCTCTTAAGAAGAAACTCCATGTGAAGATTACCCGATAAGAAGAAGCTCGGTTCTTACATGAGTTTAGAGCCGTATGACCATTTAAATTCTCAAATAATAATCAACCATGCAGTAATTTCACACTTCTTCTCCCCCTCAAGAATTGCATACGGAGTTGCGATTCTTGATTAAATAAGTGAAAATCATCCGAATGTTCTATTCACACTTCTCTCCCGCAAAATAAGCACATGATGTCGCCATCTTCATTATAATCGAGCAAGTGGAATGAGAAAAACAATCAGTGGTAGCTCGGTTCACTTGATAATCGAAAGCACATGGAAAAAGCATGAAGCATGTTGATGAGAATGGTCATAATAGAGAAGATTTCTCTTCTTCAGAAGATAAAGCGCACTGACACGTACACTTTTCTTTTCTTTGAGGAACGAGGCTTGAACTGTTGTGTTCAAACGTCATAAGAAGATTTCTCTTCTTTTGAAGATAAAGCGCACTGAAACGTACACTTTTCTTTTCTTTAGAGTACGAGGCCTGAACTGAAGTGAACAGACGTCATAAGAAGATTTCTCTTCTTTCGAAGATAATGCGCACTGAAACGTACACATTTCTTTTCTTTGGAGTACGAGGCCTGAACTGAAGTGAACAGACGTCATAATCTCTCTCTTTTCAGCTCTCTTAGCAAAACATGTAATCAATCCCATTATCATTTTGTAGGCTCTTTGTCGTGACAGCTGATGGAGATAACCCAATATGATGAATTTGACCCTGAAGTAAACTAACCCGAACTCGTGACTTAAACTTGCACATATGTAACAAAGAACGGTGCCGAGACTTCATGCTCCATTGAATCTCTAAGTACTCTATACTCTTCATCCAACCAACCATCAAGTATAAGACGTACATCACCTCTTGAAAATCCACAATTGAATGTGACACTGAGCACTACAACGTAACTCCTTTAAGTGATAGTTATTTTGAGGTGATAAGAGCCCAATTCCCCCAAGTGGTAAAAGAAAAGGTAAAAGACACCCAATAATAACTAGATTTCCAAGTCTTCTTTTTTTTTTTGATAATAAGTTCGAACAAGGATCATGAAGAATCTTCATCCATCCATCCCCGATACCTTCAGATACTAAGTACACTTGCCCGTGATATTTCACTTCAACCTCAAATAAATAATACTGAATTAACGCCGTTGTCACATCTTCTGAACTGCTCAAATCTAGCCTTCTTAGACATTTAAATGAACTTAGATAATGGTTTCATCCCGTCCATGGTCAACACCACATAACCCCGAAAAACCATGTAATAACCAAACTGCCATGAAGACAACCCAAACACACACCCAATTCATGAAGTACACCCTTTCATCCCTTCTTCGAAACAGAACCCGTAACATCAGCATCATAAGACCCCGAAATACGCTTTCCTTTCTCCAAGATGGTTCCATCATCACGGGGTTTTACTATTCTATAGTTTAAATCGAGAAATAGTTTCTTTCGCGGGATTTTACAAAACCAAGAATAAACCGTATGATAGTTCCGGAAATGCACTTTACTATTACTGGGATGTTTCCATAGTCACGGGATTTTACAAGTCTATGATTTAAACCGAGAAATAGGTTCTTTCGCGGGATTTTACAAAATCAAGACAAAACCGTAAACAATGTTAGCTTGAATATGTTATGACGACATTGGTTTCAGTGTATATCTGTTTTAGGGGAATATGCAGCGGTTCATCAGCGGTCCATTATCCATCATCATCAACATCATCAACCATCCAATTAACACTTTGGTAAACACATCATTCACGCATTATGTCGGCTATTGTGGTGACCACATGGAGAAGTAAACCCGATATGCCAAACTTGATCATGAAGTGAAAATCCCCTGATTCGTTACTTAAACTTGTACTAATCCTTGTGAAGAAGAAACGGTGTACCCAATGTACAAAACCTCTTGACGTATCCTCAACTGCGTGAGACACCGAAGTGATAGCTACGTTGTGAGTTAAGCGAGAAAGAATCACAACGGTAACTAAATAGCCAAGTCTTTATCACCCTCAATAAATGCCCAAACAAGTCATCTTCGCGGAAGGGTAGAGAGAAAGAAGACGAAATAAGTGAACTCGCCCGGAAAACCTCACTTCAAATCCAAATAAGAAATACCAAACAAACAACCCCGTAGACAAACATGTTCCAATTACACTTTTAAGCCATGACATAATAATCTCTGTGGAAATGTATAAGTCAAAGTATCAAACCTCATAACCCATCAAACCACATCAACACACCAATTGTCACACCCCCAATTTACCTGTTTTGCAGCGGAATGGAATTCCTGGGGGATTGACTGTCATAGCACCACAATCACAGTTATATTGAACGACCTAAAGTGTCGTTTTAAAACACATCGTTGGATATTTCATAAAAACATTCAGAGTACAACATCGGTCCCAAAAGGTTTACAAAGTTTGCGGAAATACAATTATATTACAAATCCAAACGATGTTTTTGAAATAAAGTACCATAATGTACAATAATGTAAGTCGACGCCGCGACTCAAAATGTAGGTCCCTAAACCATGTCATGATGATAGTGCCTCAGTTACCTGAAAATACATTGCTAAAAAGGTCAACAATAATGTTGGTGAGAAATCATAGGTTTATGTAAATGTTTTATACGACTACACAAGTATAGATCAGGCATGACAATCAAGTCACGTAAAAATGTTACAATTGCAATAAGTCCATGACACCGAAACTAGACAATTCATAATATATGCCCCTGCAGAGTGTTTGCCAGACAACTCCGTAATGTTATAAAATGAAATGCATCCGTATGACTAGTTGGGATTCACCAACCCGGATGGAGGCGTCACCCTCGATAGATCTATCCACTCATCCTCGTTTCAAAGATTAACGGTTCATGTTCAGGTAATGGGAATGGGGACTTTCAATTGGCAAATACGGTAACTTAAGCAATGTAATGATTTTAATGTACTTGGTATCGTAATAAAAATGTTGTGCAATGTATTCTCCCCCGTAGGTTTGAAAATAATTAAAAGCATGCGACGGGGCTATGAAAACTCACTCGGCAAACTGGAATAATGGCAAAAGTGAGTACACCGAGGTATAATGTAATGCGTTAACCGGGACCTATTACGAATGATATGACATGTCATGAGTTGCAATGTAATGTTATGATATGCATGCACTACGTATGTCATTTATACCATTTGCGAGTTTTGAAAATAATACTTTTCGTCGAAAAAATATACTTTTGACGTCTTGACCCTTCAAAAATGACTTTACAAGTTTTTACGTCAAAATGTCATCCTACAATAGTTTTATAATGATTTTTGGTGAAATTACCACTTTTCGTCGCAAAACAATGTCGTCGAAATTTTATTGAAATTAACAAAAATGGCTTTGGAAAACTGGTCGTAAAATGGTGTACGTCGATCGTTAGAGAACGAACTCGACTGTTTTGGAAAGTTTGTATCGATATCTAGAAGTTTCAGTTCAGGAGTTTTCGTCCAAAAGGTCTCGATCATAAAGATATTAAGGGCTAAAGATAGTGATTTTTGCTAATTGTGTGCAGAAAATGAGTTTCGGCCAAGTTTGAACATCCGTAATTAATTTACTACAACTCCGCTATACAAACGGCTTGTCGTTTTGAAAAATATGGCCGGTGAACTTGATTTTACTAGAAGACATTTCGTTCCAAAAAGTTTCACATCATGGTTAAAAACAGCCGCAAACATGGACGTTACAGCTACTAAAATACTTGTATCGTAAAAATAATATAGATTTTCAGAAAATAATAGTTACGGCAACTTTATAAAAACGTGCATATCTTTGTCGTTTCAAATCCGTTTTCTACGTATAATATGTCCTTAGCTTTGAATCGAAGTAAACTAATATATTTTTGACTAGTCGAAATATTTTGTGAAGCTTAAGGCTCGTTTTTGACCCGAACAAACTAAAAACTGCATGCTGAAATTTCAGAAAACTATTTATTTCGTCGTCAAACTTTAAAAATCCATAACTTCTTCGTTATAACTCCGTTTTTATCCGTTCAAGCGGCCACGGATTCGTTTTAAAGTATATTTTCTAAATATCAAGGCCAAAGTTTCGTACCAACAGTAGGTTTTTCCAGAAATTCGAAATAAGGACAGAACATAAATATATAGTTATCGAAAATAGTTTTTCTCGGACAAAACCTATTCTAATCCCTTCAAATCAACTCCAAAGCTAATCTAATCCTACCATACACCTTCTTAGGGTGTCATGGGTTCCTAATCACCATCAAGACCAAAGAATACCATGGGAATATTTATAGGATGACCAATATGTATATATATAACTCAATAATTCATGAAAAATGGTATAAATCACATATCATGCATATTATCTCCAAAAATGAAAAGAAACATATGAAAATGAAAAGGAAACATGAAAATGATAAAAACAAGCTTACAAGTGAAAATGATGAGGTGAAAGTAACAAGGTAAAACTTAAATACCCTTGGTTTTTATTTCAAAACCATATAAAGAGTATACACTAGATTGTAAAAACACTAGAACTTGAAAATCTTGATCCCTTGGATTTCTTGAGTGTGGCCGGTTTGGAGAGGAGAGAAACAAAGGAGAGAACTTTTGCTTAACACTTGAGAATGATTGAAGTAAATGAGATAAAAAGGTGTTAAGTAAGCCTTATAAGTTAAAAATCACAAACCAAACCTCATTAATTGTCACCTCCCCCTAGGTCGGCCAAGGGGGGAGGGACTTAGATATTTTGTATTTTTTTTTAAAACTATACTTATATATATATTGTGTATTATTTGTAAAGAAAGTGTAGTAAAAGTGTAAGAAATGTACAAGTATAGGCAATTGGAAAATTTTGGTACAAGTAAGTTTTTAGTAAATCAAAATAGAATGTAATGAGTTAATAAAAATTGTAAAAATACTTTCCTTGTGAAAATTGAGTGATAAAATAATTATCGTATAATTTTTAAGAAAAACGACGTAATAATATAACTTTAACGATTCATGTACCAAATAAATTTGAAACACTAGGAAAACTCAAAATATAGTTTTTATGAACTAGATGTAAATATAAAAATACCTCGGGATCATTTTTGAAAGTAACGGATTAAATATTAAAAATAATAACTCACGCGATAACGTTTATTTAATATAAAAATTACGCGCTTAAAGTGAAATGAAATGTCATGAATGAATTGATATGATGCAAATGATGTCAATGAAATGTAGACTAATCTTAGTCCATATGAAATGTACGTGATGTTATGATCATGAATTCGCCGCTAAACCTTTAAGGTTACGCGAATTTGAAACAAGTAAACCAAGTTTACTATAAATGTTGAAATTGTAAGGCATGAATTGTGTCGAGAAATGACCTGAAAGTACGGGTTGTCACATTCGCCCATCCAAAAAGGAATTCAGTCCCTGAATTCAATCGTTGTTAGGTCAAACGGTGTCGGTGAAAAGATGAGGATACTTGTGTCGCATCTGGTCTTCCCGTTCCCAAGTAAACTCAGGACCTCGTCGAGAATTCCAACGAACTTTCACAATAGGAATACGACTCTGTTTCAACTGCTTGACCTCGCGGTCCATAATTTCTACAGGTTCCTCCACAAAATTGAGTTTGTCGTCAAGCTGAACTTCGTCCAATGGAATAACGAGCGATTCGTCCGATAGACACTTCTTCAGGTTTGAAACGTGAAACGTGTTGTGCACATGACTGAGTTCTGGTGGAAGATCAAGTCGATAAGCTACCGGACCAACTCAGCTCAAAATCTTGAATGGTCCAATGTATCTCGGGTTCAACTTTCCACGCTTTCCAAAACGTACCACGCCCTTCCAAGGCGATACTTTCAACATAACTTTGTCACCCACTTGAAATTCCAAATCCTTGCGTCTAACATCCGCATAACTTTTCTGTCGACTCCTGGCAGTTCTGAGTCTATCACGAATTTGAACGATCTTTTCCGTGGTTTCCCGTACCATTTCTGGACCAGTAAGTTGTGCGTCTCCTACTTCGGCCCAACAAACAGGTGATCGGCACTTTCGGCCATAGAGTGCCTCGAATGGTGCCATCTTTATACTAGTGTGATAACTATTGTTGTACGAGAATTCAATCAATGGCAAATGGTTAGCCCAACCATTTCCAAAATCAATTACACATGCTCTCAGCATATCTTCTAATGTTTGAATAGTCCTTTCACTTTGACCATCGGTTTGTGGGTGATATGCTGTGCTCATCTCTAATCTAGTTCCGAACGAATCTTGCAATGAATTCCAGAAATTTGAAGTGAATCTACTATCTCTGTCGTAAATGATAGAAATTGGTGCGCCGTGCCTCGAGACTATTTCCTTGACGTAAAGTCTAGTGAGTTGCTCCATGGAATAAGTCTCTCTAATCGGTATGAAATGGGCTGACTTGGTAAGGCGATCAACAATAACCCAAATAGCGTCGTAACCTCCCGATGTCTTAGGAAGTTTCGTAACAAAGTCCATCGTAATGCGTTCCCATTTCCATTGAGGAATTTCCGGTTGTTGGAGTAAACCTGAAGGCTTCTGGTATTCGACTTTTACCTTAGCGCAGGTAAGACATTTGCTAACGTACGTGGCAATCTCTGCTTTCATGTTCGGCCACCAATAAAGCTTCTTAAGATCTTGATACATCTTATCCGATCCTGGGTGAATAGAATACTTTGACTTATGCGACTCATGCATAATCAATTCTCGTATTCCGCCATACAATGGAACCCACATTCTATCCTTGAAACATAATACTCCATCTGCTCTCTTCACAAAACCATTTGCGCTTTCAGGCATACCATAAAGCTTTTCACTTGGTCGGTTTTCCTCCTTAAGTGCCTCGACTTGTGCTTCGTGGATTTTCGATGGTAAAGGAGAAATAATCGTCATTCCCAATGATCGAACTCTTAAAGGTTTGGGCCTCTCTTTCCGACTAAGAGCATCAGCCACAACATTGGCTTTTCCCGGGTGATACTTGATTTCACAATCATAGTCGCTGAGTAACTCCAACCAACGACGTTGCCTCATATTAATCTCCTTCTGATCAAGAATATATTGCAAACTCTTGTGGTCAGTAAACACTGTGCACTTTGTACCGTAGAGGTAGTGTCTCCAAATCTTGAGTGCAAAAACTACGGCTCCTAACTCGAGATCATGAGTGGTGTAATTCTTCTCATGAGTCTTAAGTTGTCGAGAAGCATACGCTATCACCTTCTCATTTTGCATTAAAACAGCTCCAAGTCCTTTATGCGAAGCGTCGCAATATACAACGAAATTCTCAATGCCTTCGGGTAATGCCAAAATTGGGGCGCTACAAAGCTTTTGTTTCAACAACTGAAAAGCAGCTTCTTGTTTCTTTCCCCACTCGTACTTCTTGTTTTTCTGAGTCAACTTGGTCAAAGGTCTCGCTATCTTTGAAAAACCTTCGATGAACCTTCGGTAATACCCGGCTAGTCCTAGAAATTGTCGAATTTCCGTAGGATTTGTTGGAGTAGCCCAATCTTTCACGGCTTCAATCTTTGCGGGATCAACTTGTAGTCCTTGTTTATCAATGACGTGACCAAGAAATTGCACTTTGTGGTTCCAAAAATCACACTTCGAATATTTGGCATACAACTTCTCATTCTTGAGTAGACTTAAAATCGTCCTTAAATGTTCTTCGTGCTCTTCTTTGCTCTTGGAGTAAATCAATATGTCGTCAATGAACACTATCACAAACTTGTCCAAATACGGTTTACATACTCTATTCATGAGATCCATGAATACCGCCGGTGCATTAGTCACTCCAAACGGCATCACTTGAAACTCGTAATGACCGTAACGTGTTCTAAACGCTGTTTTCGGAATATCCTCTTCCCGAACTCGAAGCTGATGATAACCCGACCGGAGATCAATCTTGGAATAGATACTAGAACCTTGCAACTGATCGAATAAATCGTCAATTCTGGGGAGTGGATAACGATTCTTCACCGTTAACTTGTTCAATTCTCGATAATCTATGCACATTCGGAAGGATCCATCTTTCTTCTTCACAAACAAGACCGGTGCTCCCCAAGGCGAGGAACTCGGCCTAATGAATCCTTTGTCTAGAAGTTCTTGCAATTGATTAGACAACTCTTGCATTTCGGATGGTGCTAGACGGTACGGTGCTCGCGCAATCGGTGCAGCTCCGGGCACTAAGTCAATTTGAAATTCCACTTGACGTGCCGGTGGAAGTCCCGGTAAATCCTCGGGAAAAACTTCAGAAAATTCACGGACAATAGGTACATCTTCAAGTCGCTTCTCCTCCGACTTTTTCTCGGTTACATGGGCTAAGAAAACAAGACAACCTTTCTTAATGTACTTTTCCGTTTTGATGCACGATATGATACTAAGTCTAGTTCCACTTCTTTCCCCACGAATAATCAAAGTTTCGCCGTTGTAGGGAAGATGAACAACTTTCTCATCACAAATGATCTTTGCACGATGCTTAGATAACCAATCCATGCCGATGACAACGTCAAAACTACCAAGCTCTACGGGCATGAGGTCTATGTTGAAGGGATGATTAAGAAAATTGAACGTGCAACCGCGGACAATGGTGTTGGTGCTAACTAAATTACCATTAGCTAATTCGACAATGTATGATGTATCTAAGGTGGTTGGTTTAATGTTGAGAAAAGGTGCAAATGCATTGGACACAAAACTTTTATCGGCACCCGAATCAAATAAAACTGAAGCGTAACGATTATTGAGAAGGAACGTACCCGTAATGACATTCGGGTCCTCCCTATCCTCTCTGCCTCCAATGACGTAAACCCTTCCTTGTGTCGTACCTCCTTGATTCGGATTTGCTTGATTCTTTCCCTTCTTACAATCAGATTTGTAGTGTCCACGTTCCCCGCAACCAAAACATGTAACTTGTGGCGACTTGCAATCACTAGTTCGGTGACCAACTTTCTTGCAATTTTCACATGGATCAGGACATCGACCTGGATTGTGATGACTCAAACACCTATTACACTTCGGCAAAACCCCCGTATACCTTTTTCCTTCCTTTTGACCCGCGGCATAAACCTTAGCAACCTCCTGCCTCTTGGGCGGTTGTTGAGTAGCATTTCTACCCCTGGTGTTGTCCCATTTGCGCTTGTTATTGTTGCTATTGTTGTTGTAGTTGGATCGGTTATTGTTGTTATTGAAGCGGTTGTTGGGGTTGTTGTTGTTATTTCGGTTAATGGTGGTGTACTTACCTCTCTTTACCACTTGCTCCATCAACTTCTGAGTTACTCGAATAGCTTCCTCCATTGTTTGTGGATCAAACGAAGTCACATCTCCTTGAATCACTTCGGGAAGTCCCCCGATACAAGCCTCTAGCAACTTTTCATTATCAGAAACCATGGACGGGCATAACACAGCCAATTCCTGGAATCTCCGAATGTAAGTGTCAATATCATAGCCAATAGTTACTAATTCATAGAACTCCGTCTCCAACTTTTTGATTTCCGTTCGAGGACAAAACTTCTTAGTCACCAAACCCTTAAATTCCTCCCAAGTAAGCTTGAAAGCATTCTCCATTCCAATCGGTTGAGCGTAAGAATTCCACCACGATAATGCTCCATCGAGTAAAGTACTCGTAGCAAATTTTACCTTACTATCATCCGGACAGTTACAAAGCAAAAACACGGATTCCAACTTTTCAAACCATCGCACCATGGCTGTAGCTCCCTCGGTACCCCGAAACTTGGTGGGTTCACCACTTTTGAAATCTTTGTACGAACATTTCTTAACTCCGGATCCTCCGGCATTACCAGTAGCAGCAGCTAGCCTAGCGGCTTCAGCAGCAGCCGCGGCCTCAGCAGCAGCAGCAGCCACTGTTTCCCGTTCAACTCTTAAAGCATTAGCAATGCTATCATTCACCAACTTTTGAATTGCTGCTTGGGTCATTTCAACTGTAGCTTTCTTCGGTGCCATAACTCTTCAAAATCACAAGATGAAACAATCATGAGAACTCGTAAGTAGAAACAACCATCATACAAATATATCCACAACCACAACATGCATAAAGATAAATGGAATCACAACGGAACAATAACGAAATATCACAAATATAATCACAACACACATGGATAATATACATGAAAATTTCGGCCTACATGGACCGATATCATACATAATAAAAACCATTCCTACATAGTAGAGTCAATACTTGATATATTTGTTTGTACAACAATCAAAAGACAACAAGTTCTTTAAACTACGTCACACACCTTGTGACTAGGATAATAATGGTCAAAACTATACATGACAAAAGTCTACATAAGGCACCTCATGGTGCTCCGCCGGCCCTATCCTGAAGATCGCGAACCTGAGTAACCAAACTATCCACCAAACTCCTCAACTCATCCATCTGACCCTGCAATGTAACAATAGTCTCACGAGCTAGAGATAACTCCTGTGACTGACTCTGTAACTCATCTCGTGCCATATCGGCTCTGTCGAACAACTCGGGCATCTCCTGACTCAACTCCGTGATATGCTCTCTATCCTCTATCTGTCTATGCTGAATACTCTGATGAGATAAGTCAATCGAAACCCTGCCTAACACTAAACCCTCGACCTCCTCAGCAATGGGCTCAATCCTATCTACCGACAGTTCCTCCAACTGTCGCGTCAAACTATCAATCTGGATCTGCTGAGCATCAATACGGGCTCCTAATGCCTCGGTAGAAGGCTGTCGTGCAACTGCGGCCCTAGAACTCTCTCCTAACTCGAACCTAGCAGGTGGCTCGGGCTCAGTAGATGGTGGTGTAGGGATATCAAAACGAGCACGCTTTTTGGGCGGCAAGTCTGTCGTAGGCAAAGGATCCCTAAGAAAATATGATGGTGATGGTGCTGGCAGTGGTGATGGTGGGTGCATCTGGTAAGGAGCAGGGCTAACGTGAGGAGTGGGTGCGACTTCGCCCTCCTCGAAGGGTTCAGTCTCAGTGTCGGTCATGACTAGTGGGAAGGCTGCAGTAGAACCAATGGAAGATACGATCTCAGTGGAATGTGATGCAACATCATCCATGATGGGGTTAGCCGGAACATCATCCGAGCTAGAGTCCGATGATATGGTGATAGGGTGAGAATCTGAAGACATGTCTATGACAACCGATGTGAAACAAAAGTAAATAATCTCGAATAAAGTGTAAGTGAATCCGCATGAAAAGTGAATATGTACAATGATGAAATGATGAGATGCTATGATAATGTAGCTATAGTCTAGGGTCAATGATGCAACCTAGTTCTCTATAACTGTAGCTCTGGTACCAATCTGTCACACCCCCAATTTACCTGTTTTGCAGCGGAATGGAATTCCTGGGGGATTGACTGTCATAGCACCACAATCACAGTTATATTGAACGACCTAAAGTGTCGTTTTAAAACACATCGTTGGATATTTCATAAAAACATTCAGAGTACAACATCGGTCCCAAAAGGTTTACAAAGTTTGCGGAAATACAATTATATTACAAATCCAAACGATGTTTTTGAAATAAAGTACCATAATGTACAATAATGTAAGTCGACGCCGCGACTCAAAATGTAGGTCCCTAAACCATGTCATGATGATAGTGCCTCAGTTACCTGAAAATACATTGCTAAAAAGGTCAACAATAATGTTGGTGAGAAATCATAGGTTTATGTAAATGTTTTATACGACTACACAAGTATAGATCAGGCATGACAATCAAGTCACGTAAAAATGTTACAATTGCAATAAGTCCATGACACCGAAACTAGACAATTCATAATATATGCCCCTGCAGAGTGTTTGCCAGACAACTCCGTAATGTTATAAAATGAAATGCATCCGTATGACTAGTTGGGATTCACCAACCCGGATGGAGGCGTCACCCTCGATAGATCTATCCACTCATCCTCGTTTCAAAGATTAACGGTTCATGTTCAGGTAATGGGAATGGGGACTTTCAATTGGCAAATACGGTAACTTAAGCAATGTAATGATTTTAATGTACTTGGTATCGTAATAAAAATGTTGTGCAATGTATTCTCCCCCGTAGGTTTGAAAATAATTAAAAGCATGCGACGGGGCTATGAAAACTCACTTGGCAAACTGGAATAATGGCAAAAGTGAGTACACCGAGGTATAATGTAATGCGTCAACCGGGACCTATTACGAATGATATGACATGTCATGAGTTGCAATGTAATGTTATGATATGCATGCACTACGTATGTCATTTATACCATTTGCGAGTTTTGAAAATAATACTTTTCGTCGAAAAAATATACTTTTGACGTCTTGACCCTTCAAAAATGACTTTACAAGTTTTTACATCAAAATGTCATCCTACAATAGTTTTATAATGATTTTTGGTGAAATTACCACTTTTCGTCGCAAAACAATGTCGTCGAAATTTTATTGAAATTAACAAAAATGGCTTTGGAAAACTGGTCGTAAAATGGTGTACGTCGATCGTTAGAGAACGAACTCGACTGTTTTGGAAAGTTTGTATCGATATCTAGAAGTTTCAGTTCAGGAGTTTTCGTCCAAAAGGTCTCGATCATAAAGATATTAAGGGCTAAAGATAGTGATTTTTGCTAATTGTGTGCAGAAAATGAGTTTCGGCCAAGTTTGAACATCCGTAATTAATTTACTACAACTCCGCTATACAAACGGCTTGTCGTTTTGAAAAATATGGCCGGTGAACTTGATTTTACTAGAAGACATTTCGTTCCAAAAAGTTTCACATCATGGTTAAAAACAGCCGCAAACATGGACGTTACAGCTACTAAAATACTTGTATCGTAAAAATAATATAGATTTTCAGAAAATAATAGTTACGGCAACTTTATAAAAACGTGCATATCTTTGTCGTTTCAAATCCGTTTTCTACGTATAATATGTCCTTAGCTTTGAATCGAAGTAAACAAATATATTTTTGACTAGTCGAAATATTTTGTGAAGCTTAAGGCTCGTTTTTGACCCGAACAAACTAAAAACTGCATGCTGAAATTTCAGAAAACTATTTATTTCGTCGTCAAACTTTAAAAATCCATAACTTCTTCGTTATAACTCCGTTTTTATCCGTTCAAGCGGCCACGGATTCGTTTTAAAGTATATTTTCTAAATATCAAGGCCAAAGTTTCGTACCAACAGTAGGTTTTTCCAGAAATTCAAAATAAGGACAGAACATAAATATATAGTTATCGAAAATAGTTTTTCTCGGACAAAACCTATTCTAATCCCTTCAAATCAACTCCAAAGCTAATCTAATCCTACCATACACCTTCTTAGGGTGTCATGGGTTCCTAATCACCATCAAGACCAAAGAATACCATGGGAATATTTATAGGATGACCAATATGTATATATATAACTCAATAATTCATGAAAAATGGTATAAATCACATATCATGCATATTATCTCCAAAAATGAAAAGAAACATATGAAAATGAAAAGGAAACATGAAAATGATAAAAACAAGCTTACAAGTGAAAATGATGAGGTGAAAGTAACAAGGTAAAACTTAAATACCCTTGGTTTTTATTTCAAAACCATATAAAGAGTATACACTAGATTGTAAAAACACTAGAACTTGAAAATCTTGATCCCTTGGATTTCTTGAGTGTGGCCGGTTTGGAGAGGAGAGAAACAAAGGAGAGAACTTTTGCTTAACACTTGAGAATGATTGAAGTAAATGAGATAAAAAGGTGTTAAGTAAGCCTTATAAGTTAAAAATCACAAACCAAACCTCATTAATTGTCACCTCCCCCTAGGTCGGCCAAGGGGGGAGGGACTTAGATATTTTGTATTTTTTTTTTAAAACTATACTTATATATATATATTGTGTATTATTTGTAAAGAAAGTGTAGTAAAAGTGTAAGAAATGTACAAGTATAGGCAATTGGAAAATTTTGGTACAAGTAAGTTTTTAGTAAATCAAAATAGAATGTAATGAGTTAATAAAAATTGTAAAAGTACTTTCCTTGTGAAAATTGAGTGATAAAATAATTATCGTATAATTTTTAAGAAAAACGACGTAATAATATAACTTTAACGATTCATGTACCAAATAAATTTGAAACACTAGGAAAACTCAAAATATAGTTTTTATGAACTAGATGTAAATATAAAAATACCTCGGGATCATTTTTGAAAGTAACGGATTAAATATTAAAAATAATAACTCACGCGATAACGTTTATTTAATATAAAAATTACGCGCTTAAAGTGAAATGAAATGTCATGAATGAATTGATATGATGCAAATGATGTCAATGAAATGTAGACTAATCTTAGTCCATATGAAATGTACGTGATGTTATGATCATGAATTCGCCGCTAAACCTTTAAGGTTACGCGAATTTGAAACAAGTAAACCAAGTTTACTATAAATGTTGAAATTGTAAGGCATGAATTGTGTCGAGAAATGACCTGAAAGTACGGGTTGTCACACCAATTCTCACCATCAAGTCACAATCTTTTAGCTAGATGAAACACAAACATTAGCCGTAAGCTCATGTATCATTAGTTGAAATTTAATGACCAAACATTGTTTCATTAGTCCTCAAGGTCAATCATAATATTCGTTGACCTCCTCAATAAATCGGCACATCATTATTGCAACAAAGCTTCGTTGGAGAATAAGTTCGGTTCAACCACAATCCATATACCTGAGCCATTACAAATTCATGGACTTAAGACAATTACACAACTTTAAAAAAATGTCCGCCCAATTCAACATTACTCCACAGAGACCCATTCAAATTAAATGAAGTCCAGAACTAAACTCGGATAGCAGTTTAAAGACTCACCCACACTAAATGATGTAATACCCGGTCAAATCATAAACTCCATATTTGGTCCATATTCTTTCAACCAAGTAACACATGTTGTCTCCAACTAGACCCATGAATGTATTTACACAAAGCCCAAACAATCACGGCCCACGAGATATACCACACTATCCATCTCACACACCCCTTAACCAGAAAATCCATTAGATGCCTAAACCATTTGAGAAACCATTTGATATAACAGAACTTCGGGGTTTAATATTAAATCCAAAGTACACAAACCATTTGAGATATAATCAAGTAGACGTCTACAAATAATAAGCCATGGTATCAATCCTCGAGCCCAACAAATAACACACCAAACTCGGCCCAAAATCCATATTGCATCCAAGTCCGGCCCCTTGATAGTCCAAATCAGATCCGGTTCATTCCCCTACCCTAAATATTCTTGGTATTTAACTCACTTATCAAACCCTAATAATCCACATCACAATACGCCGCTCTCTCCTCCATTATCATCTCACCACTCCAAATATCTTTCACAAACCCAAGTCACAGATAATTGTATGCAACCTCCCCTAATTGTACGCAACCTCAAAACATCTTTCAACACTAATTATACCATCAGTTGAATAATATTCGACATTGATGACATCTATCCTAGACACGGATAGCCTCGCCACAGGGATGGCTTGAGGGTTCTTATGAGACGGCAATAGGACAAAGATGAGGTTACAGGTAGGCTTTGAGAAACGATGTGACATAACCACAGGGATGGTTCATTTGAGACGGCATCAAGATAGGTATTACTTTCGTCCTTCTTGATTTTAAGTATTAAACGAACGAGATGGAAGGGTTAATAGATTATTGTTGATACCTTTATCTTGTGAGGTGGTCTTATAAACGAATCAAGAAGATCAAATAACATACTTGTTAATTTGATTTATCTTATGTATTCGCATATTTTGATGAAAAACAGGTCTATGATGAGTTTACTTCGTGTATAATGACCTAAGATGGTTGGATATTGATTCACTAATACACGAAAAACTTGAGATCTTTGAATGAAAGAAGTTAAGAAACACCGTATACCCAAATCGTTATAAAACATCTGTTGTGCTTTTCCAAACTCTTGTTTTTTTTTTTTTTTTTTTTTCAAAACGAATCAGTGAAGATATCTTCATTTAGTGCTTTAGACCTTATGGTCTTGATGTAACTCTTGAGTTCCACGAAAATAAAGAGACTGAGATCTATTAACTTTTTCATTAATGAGTCTTTGAACATGAACCAATGATGTAATATAGAGACTGAGGTTAGATGATGGAATATGGTTTTTTTGTATTGTTGATATGGTATTGAGTCGATGTAAGGTTGTTCTTTTTATGCTCTGTTTATTTCTTTTGAACATGGACTGATGATGGTTCATATTGAAACTGAAGTCGTGTTGTGTTTGGTATATGATATGTCGTGATATTATGGTGTTGGTCTTGTGTTCAATTCTTCTTCTTCCTTTCTGTCCTCTGTCAAGTCGCTAAGCATTTGTCTTGAGTCAAGTTGCTACCCGTTTTATCAAAGCAAGTCGCTACCTATTTCAAAACAGTCGCTACCCACTTTTACAAAGTAAGTCGCTACGACTTGTTAAATAACAAGTCGCCAGGCCATCTTTTAACCAAGTCGCTACATAGCATTTGACGTAACTCGCTTTTGACTTTCAAAAAAGTCAACGATATCCAAGTCGCTATAATATTTCAACATTCACAAGTCGCTAAACAACGACTTGTAAATACAAGTCGCTAGGTAGAATCAATGAATTTGGACTATTTTAGAGGCAACTCGCTAAGACATGTAAAAACAAGTCGCTATACAAAAAAATTGTAGTACAACTCGCTATTGACTATTTGACCTTACACTGAATCTGGACAGTGACCAACTCGCTATGAAGAACTCGACCAAGTCTCTACCATGAACAACATACGCTGCAGTTTGAATGACCAGTAATAACCCACTTTTTGACAATAAAACAGCATAGGACACACACAATTCGCTATTAAAAAGCTTGTCTCACAAACTGGTTAACACTTAAATCATAGAAAGCAGCACACAAGCATTTTGACCATAAAAAGTTAGGACCAACACATATGAAAGAATGCTTGAAAAAACAGTTTTAACCAAGTTTGGATTTAAACAAGACCATGTCAACCAACATACAACCATATCAACCTTGAAAGTATATCAACACATATCAAACCGCCACATAGAAACGAGCAAACCACATACACCAACGAGTACAAAAACCAAACAAATCATCAAAACACATAACCTTGGTTCTGGTACCAATTGTAGGATTGTTATTTTATGTGTTTGATGATTCGGGTGGTCTTGGGAGATCAAAATACATGTTTGCCATAGTTAGAGAGTTAGTAGAGAGAGAGGGTGTTCTTGCTAGAGGTTTACTCAAAGTATGAAATATTAGATTAATGAAGAAGCACCACCCCTTCCATGGATGGAAGGGGTATTTATACTTACAGACACAACGACCTCCTATCGGCCTGTGGATCAGGTATACAGTGGGTAAAGACCCGTCCTTCCTCCACGGTGTTGCTCTAAACTAAACTACGCTACTAATTAACTAATTAACTACTACATAACGTAAATAACGACAAGTCTACGAGCTAACTTAAGCTAGATAACATTTGGGGTGACCGACTCTTCACTAAGGAATTTTCTAATTCCTAACAAGGTACTAAATGAGTGTTCAGAAATAAGAAGGATGAAAGAGGAATTGTTATCAGAAACAAAGCTAGGCTTGTGGCTCAAGGATACACTCAGGAGGAGGGTATTGACTATGAAGAAGTGTTTGCCCCAGTTGCACGAATTGAAGCAATCAGGCTGTTCTTAGCCTATGCATCCTTTATGGGCTTTAAAGTCTATCAAATGGATGTAAAGAGTGCTTTTCTATATGGGCAGATTGATGAGGAGGTATATGTGTCACAACCTCCAGGCTTTGAAGACCCTGAATATCCAAACAAAGTATACAGGGTGGTTAAAGCTTTGTATGGCTTGCATCAAGCACCAAGGAAATGGTATGAAACCTTAACTACTTATCTTCTTGATAATGGGTTTCATAGAGGCAGAGTGGATCAAACTTTGTTCATCAAGAAAGACAAGAATGATATCTTGTTAGTTCATGTATATGTTGATGATATCATTTTTGGATCTACAAAGACATAGATGTGCAAAGAATTTGAGAAGCTAATGAAGGAAGAATTCAAGATGAGTTCTATAGGTGAACTCACATTCTTTTTGGGACTTCAAGTACAACAAAGGTCAGATGGTATTTTCATCAATCAAGATAAATATGTGGCTGAGATACTAAGGAAGTTCAAGTTCACTGATGCAAAGTCATCCAGCACCCCTGCAGATAAGACTACACATCAACTCTTGAAGGAAAATAGTGGTGAAGCAGTTGATGTACACATGTACAGGTCTATGATTGGTTCTTTGATGTATCTTACATCATCTAGACCAGATATTATGTTTGCAGTGTGTGCATGTGCAAGGTTTCAAGTCACTCCCAGATTCTCTCACTTGACTGCTGTGAAGAAGATTTTCAGATATCTTAAAGCATTTCCCACTCTGGGATTATGGTACCCTAGAGAATCTCCTCTAGATTTGGTTACTTACTCAGATAGTGACTATGCTGGAGATAGTTTGGATAGAAAATCTACAACTGGTGGATGCCAATTTCTTGGCAACAGATTAGTGTCATGGCAGTGCAAGAAACAAACAATGGTGACTAATTCATCAACTGAGGCAGAGTATGTGGCTACTGCAAGTTGCTGTGCTCAAGTTCTATGGCTTCAGAATCAACTTTTGGACTATGGGTACAATTTCATGAATACCATCATTCATATTGACAATAGAAGTACCATTTGCATTATTAAGAATCCAGTTCAACACACAAAGACTAAACATATTGAAATTAGACACCATTTCATAAGATACTGTTATGAAAAAGGACTAATTTAAGTTGTCAAAATCCATACTGATGACAACTATGCTGATTTATTAACAAAAGGACTTGATGTGGGTAGATTTCAGTACTTGGTAACAAGTATTGGAATGCTAAATCCATAAACTTTTTGTGTTTAATGGTCTTTGGTGTTGAGTGGAAGTCTTTGGGTACTAACATTGTTGTATAAGTTTGTATATGTTTTTGTGCTTGTGTTTTTGCTTGTTCAATAAGTTTTATGCAGCATAGATGGGAGTTGAACTTAAAAGGTGTATAACTGAGATACACAAAAAATGGTTATTGATTCACCATGTCTAACCCACATAAGAATCAACTAGTCCAGAGCAAACGCCTACTAATAAAGACTTATCAAATCTGTTTATGGTTGATAGTTTACCAAAAACTATATGGTTATCAACTCACCATATTCTATCTGATTAAGAGTTGGCTAGTCCATAGCAAACGACTCATGGTAAAGACATATCAAATCCGTTGATAGCTGGTAGTTTGCTAAAAACTATGATAAGAGCAGTCTATTTTTATATGTTTTTCTTTACCACTGCTCTTTGCAAATTTTTGTGAAAAATTACCACTGCTAGTTCATAGTTTCCACTGACAGTAGTATTTTTACCACTGTTGATCTAGCCGTTACAACTGTTGTGTCAGTAACTAATTTTTTTTACTAGCCGTTGTAGAAAAATTTCTTTCCATATATATAGGGTAACTTTTTAGAAGATTATCTACTTTCCTATTTGATATTTATCCCCTAAAGATAAATACTTTCCTTAGATAATCTTTTTTGCGCAAAACTCTTAAACCCTACCTCTATATATCTTTTGTCTCAATTGGCTAGTTATTCCTTCAATTCTTACTGACATAATATCTTTTTCATCAAAAGCTTTTATGGCACCTGTTGGAATCACTCCTAAACCATAATCAAGTGTTAGTAATTAATATGTAATAGTTAGCTTTATTATGGCCTTTATGTTTGTTATTAGCCTTAAGCTTATGTAGAAGGCCCATGAGCTTAGGCCCAAGCCAATTAAAGAAAGGATGGAAACTAGGAGTGTTGCCCTAGCTTTCCTCCTATAAATACCTTATGTAAACCTTCATTTGAAGGTTGGTTGTTCAAGTTATTCTTTCACCTACACTCTACGCATAACCGGTCTTAGTCTAACGTGTGTTTGTGTTTGTTTACTTGCTCAATCGCCTTATCTCTTTCTATATTACTTGTGTTTGTAAAACTAGTGACCTAACAGTGGTATCAATCGCCTACTAGTTGGGTGAATCGTGTTTGTTTTTGAAGTGGGTTTCGGTCCTACGCCTAAAACGCACATTTGATACTTTGGTTCGCTTAAAAACTTGTTTTTTACACTTTTTAATCCAAGATTCTTGTACTTTCAACGTTTTAAGGTGTTAAAATACTTGTTTTTGGAAAAAAGTTTCAAACTTTATGCGTGGATAGTTGTTTTTGATCGTGTTTTTGAACGAGGGTTTCATCCTACTCGTAACTGTTTTAGAGGCTTTGGTTCATCAAGTTTCACACTTTTGTGTATTTTGGTGTTATTGAAGCTATTTTATCACACAAAAACTGGTTTAGAAACACTTTTGGACAGAATCAAAATTTTGAGCATTTCTACGCGTAGTAAAACCCTAAAACTACGCGTAAGTGGTTCCTTGGTTTGATCTTCATTTTCGTGGTTTATTCCATGTTTTCTTACTTGGATAAGTCTGAAAATACGTCGACTTTGGATATCTTTTGCACTGTGATAGTGTAAAAGATCATTTGGGCAAAAACCCTAAAATTACGCATAAGCATAAGCTTACGCGTAGAAATCCTACGCCTAAGATTTTTCCTACGCTTAAGCCTAGTCTTACGCATAAGAAAATCCTACGCCTAACTTTCTACGCCTAACTTTTGTCTACGCCTAACTTTAGTGCTTTTCCCTACTTACGCGTAAGCTAAATCCTACGCGTAACTCCTTATTGTTACGCGTCACTTTGGTGTTTTTACGCATAAGTGCTACTTGGTTCTTGTCTTTTCTACGACTAAGGACACTTCATCAACAAAGGTTCATTCGACTACAAAGATCCATTGTTACCAACACAAGTTTTCAACATGTCTCAACCACCATACTCTAACTATTTCCCTTACACTTATCCTCAACGACAACAACAACTAAGTCCACAACATCAACAATGGAATCAACAACAAGCAATTTATCAACAACAATTTAATCAACAACATACTCCACAACTTGGTGCAATTCCCCCACCACAAATGGTTCAAACACCGCCAAGTCTTCAAGTTCAACCCTACACAAATGAATTCAATCAACATCCATCAAGGAACACTATGAAGGAACCCACTTGGTTTGCAAAGATGTGTGAAGCTTTAAGCAGCCAACAATCAATTCATGAAGCCGGATCACTTGATAGACCTCCAATGCTCACACCAGGAAACTATGATCAATGGGTGATAAGGTTCTTTAGGTTTTGTGATCTGAAAAAGCCACATGGAAAGTTCTTAAAGAATGTTATCTTGGAAGGTCCATTTGAGATACCTACTGTCATTGTACCCGGAGATCCAACTGCAGTTCCACCAAGAGATGAACAAACCAACATTGCTACTGTGGCAGATCTAAATGCAACAAAACTTCTACACTATGAAGCTGATGAGCTTGCAATGCAATATATCCTTTTAGGATTACCTAACCCAATTCTTCGAAGTGTTGATGCTCAAAAGACTGCAAAAGAAATGTGGGACCATATTCATCTTCTTATGGAAGGATTAGTACTTAATCAGGAGGATTTGGAATCCAAAATTTACTTGGCTTATGAACACTTCATGATTGAATCTGGAGAGACACTAGAGTCTTATCATCATCGATTTTCAGACATCATCAATGATTTGGATAAACACAACATCATCATGCCAAGAATTGTAGTGAATACTAAGTTCCTGAGTAGTCTTGGTCCTGAATGGGAGAAGTATGTCATTTTTCTCCGTCAAGCGAAAAATATGCATCATTCTACATATGGATTGTTGTACGATTACTTGAAGCCTCATGAAAAGGAAGTTGATCTGGAAAGGATTCTCCGTGCTCAAATTGCTCCACCTACACATCCGGAAAATCAACAACTTGCCTTATATGCTCAACAAATTTATCCTCCTCAACAAGCAACTCAACCAACTGCCTCAGTCACACCAAACGATCCATCACATCAATCTCAACAAAATCAATTGGTTCCTTACAACAACAACAATGATCAAGCACTTCATAGTCAAAATAATGAGGAATCCGATCCGTTCGAAGCATTGCAACAGGGGTTTGTTATGATTGCTAATGCTTTTAGCTGTTATACAAACAAATCCAACAATCATATTCGTTCCTCATCCAATACACGAAATCAGGCTGTTGTGAACAATGGACGAGTTGAAGTTCAGAATCGTGGTTATGGTCGTCAAATGGGAGGTGGTCAAGGGTTTAATGCTATGGGTAGGAATAACAACAGAGCTCAAGTGGTGGAACAGGGAAATGCTCAGAATGGTTTGAATGGTCTTCGATGCTACAACTGCAATGAGAAGGGACACCTGGCTAATGCATGCCCAAAGCCAAGGACTAGGGGCAGTGCTTATTTCAAAGAGGCTCTTCTTTTGGCTCTTAAGGATGAAGCTGGTGGATCTCTCACAAAAAAAGAACAGAGCTTTATGGCAGATGCAGACTCAGATGATGATATGGAGGACTTGCAGGCCAATGCAGCTGTTATGTTGATGGCTAATATGCATGAGTTACACATGAGTGACACAGGCCCAATGTATGACACTGATGGCTTGTCTCAGGTACCCGAACAAACCATCATCATATTTGAACTAATATCTCCGCCAATATCTGAATCCGGCACGGCTCAGACTGTTCAAAATGAGTCATCTACATCTCATTCTGACGATTTTCAAATAAACCCTGTAGTTACATTTGACGATCAAGATGACCTTATGGTTTCCCTTGATAATCAAATTGACTCCATGGTTATACTTGAGGATCTAAAGAATGATCATGTTGTGACTCACGTTGAACAAGATGAACTGTTGCCTCATCCAGATTTTGTTCGGTTAATTCAAGACCATCAAATCAAAATGGAGGAATGTTATGCATTAAATAAGGACTTAAAAAGCAAAAATGCACTGTTAACCAAGGATTTTGAATGCTTACAAATGCAACTCAACTTTTTCAAAACTCAAGAAAACCGTGAAAAAGGTTTTGAAGCCGCTTTTGCTAAATCTCATCAAAACGAAAAATATTTAGAGAGACAGATGATTGATCTAGCCGCTTCGAAGAATGCTTTGTTGTCTGATATAGAACAACTGAAACGTGAACATAAAAGGCAAATTAATGCTCTCACCTTGGAAAATCAACAATCTAAGGCTGAGTTGTTAAATTGTCAAAAACAGTTCTCAGCATACAAAAAGCATTCAACAAATCGGGTAGATGACCTTCTTGCAGAAATTATTGGCTTGCAAAACAAAATTAAAGAGTTTAAAACTGTTGTTTACAAACATGGTGAATCAGTAACAGCTATTGAAAAGTTTACCTTAAAACCTAATCCAAAAGGATATGGACCAAATCTAGCTGATTACAAACCAAAGCTTTCACTCAAAACATTCAAACCAAATCCTGAAGTTTCCAGTGCAGAATATAAAATTAATGATACTGTTATGAGTGTTGTTGAATATCATCGTCAAGAGGAATTAGATGCAGAATATGAGAGTCGATCAAAATTAAAAACAGTTGTTTACAACAAACCTTTTAATTATTCAAAACCGGTCACTTTCGTCACAACAACGGATTCTTCTAACACACCAAGGGTTATTATCAAAACACCTGAGTCTTCTAATGTTAATCCCCAACCAGACTATGCACAAATTTATGGTCCTTTACCTTCAATCAGTGAAGTAAACACAAAACCTGAAAATCGCAAAATTCTTAGATATTTTGATATTTTCATGGCTGACCTCAAAATTTTAGAACATGAGATAGAACATCATTCTGAAATCAAAGTTCAACACTTTCAATCGCCTTTAGCGCGAGAACAAAGAGACATTTTTCAGAAAAATCTTTTACCAAATGTTAAAAATTTGAAAAGTTGTGCATTAGCTTGGGAAAAGGATTTTCATAAGGAACTTGGAGTGATGAAGGTCGTTTTCGAGAAAACTGAAACATCTATTTCTAATACTAAACGCAAAAAGAAAATGCTGAGAAAAGATGTTGATCGACTCTTGGAAGATGTTATTTGTGCTGATATCCATAATGTTGTGTTATTCTATTCATTGCCACATGCATCTGATTATATCTCTGCTGATACTGTTGACTCTGTGGTAACTGTTGAGAATACTGATAATGTGCTTCAGATCGAGTCTTTAAAAGCTGAAAATAAACGATTACTTAACGAACTTTACAACGCAAAACGTCGTCTTCATTGGTGTGAAAAAGATATTCACAATCATCAACTTAGTTTTCAAAAGAAAATCGCTCAGTTGAGTGCAAAATCTTCTGAACCTAAAATTGAGCAACTAGATGATCAAAACGTGTCTTTGAAAAGTCAAATCTCTAAATATGAACAAGAACTTGTAACAGTTAAACAGGAATATGGTGTCATATTTGATTTACTCAATAAGACTCGACATGAAGCATCAAATGAACTTGATCACTATCTTGCTCACACTAGAGAAGTCATGAATTTTGCTGGTAATATTCGGTCTGAAAATCAAGATTTGATTCACACTATCTCTAAGTTAAGAGAAATGTTAGGAAAGTATGAACAACTTCCGCCAACCATCATTAAGAGATTAGCACCTGTCACACTTAGTAATCATGCACCTAGAATCCCTACTGACAAATCACAAGTTGATAACGTGCTTCCTTCTACTGAAACAGGAATAGTTGCGTCTTTTCCAAACGTCCGCACTTCACAGCCTAGGAGCACTCAATCGAAGAATAGGAAGTTGCGACCTAAGAAAAGATCAATAAGGAATGCTAAAGTAGAAGAACACCCTAGGACTATGAATAAGACTCACGTTGCTTCCACTATAGATGTTGCGTCTGGCAAATGTAATAGAAATAGTGATGTAACGAATGCTAAAACTTTAAGCACTTTTGATATTCAGTCTGATGCACCTTGTGTTATTTGTCGTAAAAGTATGAATTCTGATTGTCATGACAAATGTGTTGCTAAAGCTATAATCTCTCGTTTACGGAATCCTAAGAATCGGAATACCTCTAGGCCCACTAATCATTCTCAGTCTGTGCTTGGTAGACCGCCTTCTTTAGATTCTAAGGAAAACATTGCTGTCACTGTAGCTCCAGTTTCACCTCCTAAGAATGTAGTACCACCTAGTGCATTCACTAAGACTAAAGCAAAGAGTAGTCATAGATGGCAGAAATGGATATATAACACACTAGGATTTAAATGGATGCCTAAAGTCATTAATGTGTGCATGTCTCATATACCTGCTTCGGAACCCTCTAACATTTCGGGTTCCACATCTACTTCTATTCTATCTGTGTCGTCTGTGTGTAATGCAGGTGATACAGATCATTCTCTGGATTGTTGATAGCGGATGTTCCCGACACATGACAGGCAACCTTAAACTGTTATCAAACTTTATTGCAAAGTTCATTGGCACTGTCAGGTTCGGGAACAATCACTTCGCAGCTATCATGGGCTACAGAGATTATGTCAATGGGAACATCGAAATTAGCAGGGTTTACTATGTGGAAGGCCTCGGTCATAATTTGTTCTCAGTAGGTCAATTTTGTGATGGAGATTTGGAGGTTGCTTTCAGGGAGAAAACTTGTTTCATTCGTGATCTACAAGGAAATGACCTTATGTCTGGCTCGCGTAATTCTAGTCTCTACACTATCTCTATGCAAGACATGGTTGCTTCATCTCCCATATGCTTACTTTCAAAGGCAACATCAACAAAATCCTGGCTATGGCACCGTCGTCTCTCACATCTAAACTTTCAAACCATCACCAACCTCGCTCGACACAAACTAGTTGAAGGTCTCCCACGATTCCGGTATTCAAAAGATCATCTTTGCTCAGCCTGTGAACAAGGAAAAAGCACTCGTGCCCATTTTCCTTCAAAGGTGGAACACAACTCTCAGCATGTGCTTCATCTTCTTCACATGGATTTGTGTGGCCCGATGCGCGTGCAAACGATCAATGGCAAACGCTACATCTTAGTAATTGTTGATGACTACTCTCGATGGACTTGGGTCTATTTTCTTCGAAGCAAAGACCAAGCTCCACAAATGATCATCACCTTTCTCACGAAAATACAGGTTCAGCTCCGCAACACCGTCAGACTAATTCTGTAACACCCCCAAAATTATCGCAGCGGAAGATTGTGTCACTGGGGTATTACTTCATAGTTCACAGCACAAGTTACAGAAAACGACTCTAAATGAGACGTTTTGAAATCAATTATCATTCGATTAAAATATCAGAGTTTACAAACCGGTCCCACAAGTTTGTACAATCATAAAAAGTACAACATAGAAGTTGTGATGTTTTTGGAATGATAATATATGCATTGCCTTCAAAATATTTTTCCGTGCGCCTTCACATGCCATGCCAGCTAATTCCTTTCGAACCTGAGATAACATGCTAAAAAGTGTCAACACAAAGGTTGAGTGAGTTCATAGGTTTGTAAGCAAAACAGTTGATCACAAGATATCAAGTTTATCAAAGTAGTGGGCTACGCCCATAATGCGTTTGATTGCTTAACCAGTCAATACAAATGATAAAAACCTCCTAGGTTTGAAAACAGTAGTGGACAATATAGTTTGTAGTATAATTGCAATGTGTACAATTATCTCTTGAAAGTTATTATTGGTCTAAGCTCATGGCACTCACGACTGACTGTTGTATATATATCACCGGACGATATATATAGATAAGTAACTTGCCCCGGGTAGGTATTTTGCCCTATACCTAGATAATCTCAAATATAGTGCGCCTTGTTATTTCCGATAACATAGACGGGTTCGTCAATTCCAATAGGCCTATCCACAATATTTGCGCTCACTCCCAGTGATTAGTGGTCCATGATGTTGGGGACTTTTGGCATAAACAACTTAGTGGTTTGCAATAATACAGTCAAGGCATTCAGTTTACAAGTAATTGTCTATAATAAAGCATTTTAGCATATAGTAAAAGCAGTAGCATGTATCTCCCCCAAAGAGTTTATAAAACAGTTAAACAAAAGCTGGGGCTATGAAACTCACTGTACTGATCAGCATTGGATTGTAGCGATATAAGACAAATCGAGAGATCGCGAGCTTTAGTGATAACCTAAAGATATAATACGCGTCTTAGGTTATTATATACGACGAGAGTTTACGAAATAAACGTATATATAAGTATTTATAATATTTAAATGTTGTACACATTTATAAATTTAAATATGTGTCAAGAATCAAGTTTTAAAAATATTGACAAATCCCTATTTGTAGGTATCTCTAAGGTTCAAGTTTAAGATACTTTTGAAAGTCCACTATTCCGTTATCAATTATGTCAAGTCTTTATCGTAAGATAAAACAAGTCTAGTTCTCGGTAGTGGGTCCTACCACTCCGGTTTGCAAGTAAACGTGGTCAAGTGGTTTTAATTTATATTTATTCGATAACGTTAAGTTTCTATTAAGTTATTTTGGTTAGGAATATATATATATGGTCTTTGGTCATACAAGATTATGACATTGTTTATATTTTCTCAAACATATATTTATGTCTTTACATGTATAGTCATTTCACAACTTATATGTCAAAATTTGTATTTTTCATCACGTTTCGGTTTAAGAGTTTAACTATTCTAATTTTACGTTTACAATGTTACTAACACCTAAAAGGTCATAAATTGTTTCTTATGTCATTGAAATTGTATTTTAAATGTATACATGATTTCTAGTGACTTTATAACCTTAATTACATCATAATATGATTCAAGTTACTAGTTTATACTTGCCTTTCATTACAGAAATTTGGACAGCACTCAACAGTCCCGCGGTAAAGGCCATATTTTGAGTTCTACAACACTTTAGGACGCGAGGCTTTTTCCTACGTTTAAGTTTATAACTTAGCTACATTTCATAAAAGCCCGACGAGTTCCAGAAATGACCAGAACCGTCCCGTTTAGTCCAATTAAATCTGTTGGTCAGTTTTCGACACCTTTTACCGTTTTGGCTCTAATTTACTCATACGGATGAGTTACGGGGTGATCCAAGCGGCAAAACGACCACAAGACATAGATCTACCACTCTATTACACTCCCCAAGTTTCATGGTTCACTGATCGTTTTATTAAATTCGTTAAAAAGGGACTGTTTGGATTTTCAGTTTTCAAAAGTTAAGTAGGACTTGTTTTAGTTGCTTTTTCATGTTTTAGAGCTTGTGTACAACATCAAATACGTACATACTTATACATATATCATATAAATACATCAAATATACATCTAACTATTACAACCATATTGAAATACTAGGAAGAATATAAGCATAATCTTACAAGCTTTGTGGTGAATTTTAACAAGAACAAGGACACTAACAAACTCCTAATCACTTGTACTCTTTAACCCTTGCTTCCAAAACTTAACCAACTTGTTTTCAATCTTTACCCAACTTGACTTCAACCTTATAAAAACCCATTTATCTCAGCCCCTAAGTACCTTGTATAAGTCTTGTTTCAACCAAGGAATCTTCAAAACAACTCTTGGACCTTGTAGGGCTTACTAAACTCTTCATCTTTCTTGTAATACTTGAAGCTTGAATCAAAGTATGAATTGATATTTGTGTGTGTATAGTGGATGGAAAAGAGGAGAGAAACCAAGAGATTAGTGTGTGTTTTGCATGTGAAGAGATAGGATAGAGATGAGGTGATTGTGTAAGTGGGGGACAAGATTGAGAGGTGAGTAAGAGTGGTGGTATGAGATGAAGCCACATGGCTTGTGAGGAGCTCATCAAACGCCACCTCTCTTATGAGGTGGTAAGTTTGGTTTGTTTTATTATCATTTTGTGATAATATTGAGCCACGGAGTGTAGTTTGGTCCCGGTAATTACTAATGTTAAGCCCTTAAGTCACGAAACTTAAAATCGGGTAACGTAAAAATATAATACTTATTAAAATGTTTAAACTTATCCATATACTCCAACTAGGTATATTAAAAGTGTGATAAGTCTATTTGGGTGCGTCTATGTTGTTAAAACCTAATAACGTAGGTTCGAGCACGCGTATTACGTAAAGAGTAAAATATTTACGTAAAAATAACGAAGTGGCAATAGTTCATATAAAATATCACTATTGATAAAAATAGAGTATTTTGAACACCTAGACTTATCGTAGTCTTGTGTTGACCGCGAGGAAAGTTTACACAATTAAACTTTCGTAATTATTAAAGTCACAACTTTAAATAATTATTTATAGCCAAAGGTGAACAAAAATATTTAGAGTGTAATAATTCGAAACAGATTGAATTATTTAACTTGGGAAATTACTGGTTACTACCAGTTACAGTATTTGCTTTTACGTTACGGTAAAAGTCAAATAGTAAAAAGTCAAAGTCAACTTTTAAGAAGTCAAAGGGTAAAATAGTCATTTTACCTTATGAAAATTTACGAGTTGCTACAGCCTCCACCAGTTACGGAAATCATGTCCTCATGATTTAGTTCGTGTTATGAGTTAATGATGTTCCCGAGAAGAGGTGGGGGTACTTCAGTAATGGAACTTCGTCACAAAGTTCAGTGAGTGTTATATGCTAACGGTATATTTGAGTTCATCTTCACGTTCCTACGTGAATTGACAATAGGAATGCGACTTTTCTTAAGTCGTTTGACCTCATGGTCCATGATCTCAGTAGATTTTCTGATAAGATCAAACGTAAATCAATCTGGATCCCTTCCAGAGAAATAGGGAGTGTCTCATCAGTATGACACTTCTTCAGAATGCACACACGAAAGGCGGCGTGTACACTGCCAAGTTCGGGTAGTAGCTCGAGTTTGAAGGCTACCAGGCCAATTCTTGCTAATATCATATAAAGTCCAATATATCTTAAGTTTGGTTTTTCTAATTTCCCCAAACGAATCATACCTTACTGCAACGAGGCTTTCAACAAAATCTTAATCCTAGTATGATATTTTAAATGTTAACGCTTACATCTCTATAACCTTTCTGGTGATAATGTATGGCCTAATATTGCGGGGCCAGGAAGTGAATCTTGTACTAGGTTCCTTACAATGATTTTGTAAGCGGCAAGCTCAGAAATTCTAATCAGCAATTGTGCTACAATATTGCAAAGCCAAATATGCCACAAGCATGCTTCTGGGCAATGCTTTGTCAGGGTAAAATGTTGTTGCTCAATCTATTAGTATTGAGAATACTCACAAGATTTCTTGGACTAAGTTGAAGAAATTAGAATTCAAGAAGTATTGTCCTCGGAAGAGGTGTAAGAAATGGAGGTGAAGTTTCCTTGTTGTAAGAGTTGTTGATATCACAACTTATATTCGTCTCTTTCAAGCGTTGGCAATAGTGTGCCTAGTGATGGTCTCAACCAATGAGAAGTTATGGGAAAAGTTCATATGAGAACTTCCACTCGGTATTCAAGAGAACGAAACTTCGTTTGATCACTCACACTGGATGAAACAATTCAGATGTCTCATAACCTAGTGGATCAAGTTATGCAAGCTTAGACTGCTCAAGGATCTAACAATAGCAAAATAACAATAGTAACGACAATAGTAACAAACGGTGATGGGATGTGGAAAGTGAGAACCTTTCGAGAAATTATGTTCTCAAAATAATGGGCAACCAATCGGAGGAGCTCATGGGAAAGCTTATGTGATGGATAATGGGACATCGCACCCAGTTTGTTAGTTTGAGACTGAACTAAATCCATTAGCTCAAGAGTGTAACAAGCTCGTTAGCTCAATAATATGGTATATTTTTACTTATGCGACTCGTGCATAATCAAGTCCGTGGCAACCGAATTCTGTTCTTGAAACATATGATTCCATCAGGTCAGTTTTCAATTATGTTCTTGAAACATCTGATTCTATCAGGTCGGGTTTCAACTATGTTCTTGAAACATCTGATTCTATCAGGTCGGGTTTCAATTGACTTTAACCAATTTTGTTAGCTCAACAAATGGTTCATGTTTGTAAGGATTTGTAACAACAAAAGTGATAACTTAAGAATGAACTTAGGTTGTTCAAATGAGGTCTTAAGATTTTTGCTGAGTGGTAAAACACTATCGTGTTTTCTAGATCTTTTCAAAGAATACTTGTGATTCTCGAGTTTGAGTTCATACTCATGTCATATCGGATACAAATAAGCCCACTCATTTATAATTCATTACTTACATAAAGAAGCGTCCCAATTTATGTAAGTAAGAAATCATAAACTTATGGTTCGGCGATTTACAATTTCTTTATTTAAATGAAAAGGCGTCCCAGTCCATTTAAATAAGGATATTCTAAATCATCCTACTTAAGAATTTCCGACACAACACTCATACTTAATCGATGAGTTACAAGGTGGTGTATTATGAGACTTCGTAAGTGTTCCAAGAGTATGGAATGAATGTTGACACTCATCTTCGAAGACGATGAGGAGTAAAATAATCAAAGAAAATCGACATAGAGTTCAAGAGAGTCGATGAGTTCATAGTTATGAAATAGTTTTCTCCCGATGTTTGAGAAATACCAGTGAGACCAGTGTGCAACACACAATTTTTGAGAAATAGATAAAACTATTGTGTATCTCTTAATGTCTGAGATATATCTAAGTCAACTGTGTATCTCACAATGTTTGAGATATATCTAAGTCAATTGTGTATCTCACGATGTTTGAGATATAGGGAAGACCATTGCATACTTACAATGTCTTAATAGTAGTGAGACCATTGTATCAACTACAATGTCTAAGAAAGTTTCGTAGATCACAAAAAAAATGTATATGATCAGGGATATCTGGTTGTGCCATAATGCATTGGAATAGGCGTATGCAGTTATGTTTAGTCAATCGTTTACATAAACAGTCTTTATATAAATAACATAGTATTGTGTTACGGAGTAGGCATGGCGCACGGAATGTTGAAGACATCAATGAGTGATACAAGTTTAATGTAAGATGTAGTTATAGCTTAGGTTTAAATGCAACCTGGTTCTCTATAACTGAAGCTCTGATACCAATCTGTAACACCCCCAAAATTATCGCAGCGGAAGATTGTGTCACTGGGGTATTACTTGAAAGTTATTATTGGTCTAAGTGGGGGACAAGATTGAGAGGTGAGTAAGAGTGGTGGTATGAGATGAAGCCACATGGCTTGTGAGGAGCTCATCAAACGCCACCTCTCTTATGAGGTGGTAAGTTTGGTTTGTTTTATTATCATTTTGTGATAATATTGAGCCACGGAGTGTAGTTTGGTCCCGGTAATTACTAATGTTAAGCCCTTAAGTCACGAAACTTAAAACCGGGTAACATAAAAATATAATACTTATTAAAATGTTTAAACTTATCCATATACTCCAACTAGGTATATTAAAAGTGTGATAAGTCTATTTGGGTGCGTCTATGTTGTTAAAACCTAATAACGTAGGTTCGAGCACGCGTATTACGTAAAGAGTAAAATATTTACGTAAAAATAACGAAGTGGCAATAGTTCATATAAAATATCACTATTGATAAAAATAGAGTATTTTGAACACCTAGACTTATCGTAGTCTTGTGTTGACCGCGAGGAAAGTTTACACAATTAAACTTTCGTAATTATTAAAGTCACAACTTTAAATAATTATTTATAGCTAAAGGTGAACAAAAATATTTAGAGTGTAATAATTCGAAACAGATTGAATTATTTAACTTGGGAAATTACTGGTTACTACCAGTTACAGTATTTGCTTTTACGTTACGGTAAAAGTCAAATACTAAAAAGTCAAAGTCAACTTTTAAGAAGTCAAAGGGTAAAATAGTCATTTTACCTTATGAAAATTTACGAGTTGCTACAAATTCGAACAGACAAAGGAACTGAATTTGTTAACAAAACCCTTCGTGAATTCTATGAGAAAGTGGGAATTCAGCATCAAACATCTATTGCACGTACACCTGAACAAAATGGTGTTGTTGAAAGACGAAACCGAACGTTAGTGGAAGCTGCAAGAACAATGTTAATCAATGCTAAACTTCCAGATTACTTATGGGCAGAAGCTGTATCTACTGCATGCTATACTCAAAACCGTTCTATGATCACCAAACGCCACAACAAAACACCTTTCGAGCTTGTCCACAACCATAAACCGAATCTCAAACACTTTCATGTATTTGGATCCCTTTGATATCCGAATAATGATCGTGATGATATTGGAAAGCTCAAAGCCAAAGCTGATATTGGAGTCTTTATTGGATACTGTGATAACTCTAAAGGTTTCTGAATCTGGAATCGTCGAACTAAGGAGGTAATGGAAACGATTCATACTCATTTTGATGAACTTACGGAGATGGCTTCTGAGTACAACAGCTTAGAACCCGGTCACAACCGTTTAAACTTCCCTCAACCCCCATCATCAGCTGAACAAAGCCCCTAGCTAACTCGTCAACAAATGGAAAAGTTATTTGCTCCTCTGTTCAGTGACGATATTGATGAACGTGCTCCAGGTGTATCCGCTGTTTTCGCTGCACAACCTGATAATATTCCTATACCTGATACACCTGCTACAACAACTACTGTTGAAGATGCACCTACACCAGTTGACTCCAACACAACAGTTGAACACACCGCTTCCAACAATGATGAACCAACTGATGATATTCTGAATGAAGTACCCCCACCTACAGATTTTGATCCAAATGTGTTCTTCAACCCGTTTGCTAATGAGACTGCTGCACCAGATGTCGCGGAATCTTCAACAAACCATTTGAATCCTTAGAATCTGCACAATGTATACCAACATCAACCCTCTACATATCGATGGACAAAAGACCATCCTCTGGCTAATATTATTGGCAACCCGAATCAACCAATCGTTACGAGACAACGTTTTCACACAGATGGTGAACATTGCATTTATGCACTCACTGTCTGCCAATCTGAGCCTAAAAACATTAAAGACGCAATGACAAAAGACAACTGGATTGAATCCATACAGGAAGAACTCAACCAATTCAAACGTCTTGAAGTATGGGAACTGGTTGAAAGACCAACAGGGGTCTACGTCATTGGTCTAAAATGGATTTGGAAAAACAAATTGGATGCTGAAGGGAACGTCATCCGAAACAAGTCACGTCTAGTTGCCAAGGGTTATCGTCAGGAAGAGGGAATAGACTTTGAAGAATCTTTTGCTCCGGTTGCTCGTCTTGAGGCTGTTCGGATATTTCTCGCGTTCGCGGCTCATATGAACATGACGGTCTTTCAAATGGATGTCAAAACTGCGTTTCTCAACGGACAACTGAAAGAAACGGTTTATGTCAGCCAACCCGACGGATTCGTTAATCCAGAGTGCCCGAACCATGTCTACAAATTGAACAAAGCTCTTTATGGACTCAAACAAGCCCCTCGGGCATGGTACGATAAGCTATCATCTTTCCTCATTGCTAATAATTTCACCAAAGGCTCGGTTGACCCAACTCTTTTTATACAATATCACGGAGCACATATCTTAATTGTTCAAATTTACGTGGATGACATCATTTTTGGGTCGACACATAAAAAGTTTTCAACCGCTTTTGCAAAACTAATGAAGAAAAATTTTGAAATGTCCATGATGGGTGAACTTACGTTCTTTCTAGGACTGCAAGTTCATCAATCACCCCGTGGTATTTTCTTGAGTCAGTCCAAATATGTCCTTGAACTGTTAAAAAAATTTGGAATGACAACCTGTGACACTTATGCCACACCAATGGCTCATACCAAGAAGTTAGATGCTGATTTACATGGTAAATTAGTTGACCCTACCAAATACCGAAGTATTATTGGGTCTCTCATGTATCTAACAGCTAGCAGACCTGATATTGTCTTTGCCGTTTATCTATGCTCCCGTTATCAGTCGCGACCAACTGAAACCCACCTCTCTGAAGCGAAAAGAATCCTACGATACATCAAGGGAACCATTAACTTGGGGATCTGGTATCCGAAGGATTCTGGTTTTGAACTAATCGCCTTTTTAGACGCTGATCACGCAGGATGCTTAGACTCAAGGAAAAGTACTTCAGGAGCTCTACAATTTCTCGGGGATAAACTGGTGTCTTGGCAATCAAAGAAGCAGGATTGTACATCGCTGTCATCAACCGAAGTAGAATATGTAGCCATGTCTGCGTGTTGTTCTCAAGTCATCTGGATGAGAACACAACTCAAAGACTATGGTTACGTATTTGACAGAATCCCGATGTACTGCGACAATCGGAGTGCCATTGCGATCTCGTGCAACTCAGTTCAGCACTCGAAATCAAAGCACATCGATCTACGCTATCATTTCATCAAGGACCACGTGGAACAGGGTACCGTTGAATTATACTTTGTGGGTACAGAATACCAATTGGCAGATCTTCTCACCAAAGCCTTGCCTCCCGCTAGGTTTAATGAGCTGATCCACCGGATTGGTATGAGGTGTTTGACTCAAGAGGAATTGGATGACCTCTTAAAACAGTCTTAAAAACCTGTCAAACACCAAAACATCTTTTGTAAATAAATTTTTCAAAAACAAAATACAAAAATATAAAACCTGATAAAAACAAAAATATTCTTCTAATCTACTTTTCTCTCAACATGGCAAGTACATTTCTTCCATCAACACTATAATCTTTCAAAAATTCAGTATTTTTCCGATCAAGTGTTGAGGGGGAGAAAATTATCACTTAACTGTTTCAAAACATATGTGTACTTGCATATTATCATATCCTGGTTGTTTCTTTTAACAATGGTGGTAAAGTTTCTGGTTCAATGACACTCCTCGGACTAAAATTAATAACCTTTCATTATTTTCTAGAGTCGAGGGGGAGTGTCGTCAAGTCTCTTTCCTAAAAAACTTTGTTTGGTAACCAAAATGGAAGTTAAATGGCTTTGTTTGAAAAAGGAAAAGGTGGAGGGACTAAAACTATCAAAATGTTAAAGTCATTTTTAATAAAATACCTCCACCTAACTTTAACCTTTCACATTTATTACTCTCATCTATATATCATCCACGATCCAAAATCGTTTAACAAATCCGTGCTTTCGATCATCAATTTGTAAGTGTTTATACATTCTTTGCAACAATCTAAACATGGGTTTTGAATCGTTTTTCAAACTAACGGTTAGATTTGCGCCTAAAAGGGTTTTTGTGTTCTACGCGTAAAGTATGAACACATGATCAAATTTGTGTGTTTATGAGTGAAAGGATAGTGCCAAAATGTTTTTATTACATCAATGAATACACTTTCATCGTTTAAACATACCCAGCAACACGAATTGATTGATTTTCAAAAATTAGGGTTTATGCGTTAAGTTGGGTTTTTTCAAATGAGAACGTTTTTGGTGATAAAGATTGTTGTATGAGGTTGCTTTCAAGTTGAATTGAGCATATTTAAACCCAGAAATCACCCAGAAACACTATGGAATCATTAATTGAAAATTAGGGTTCTAGTTCATACGAATTGGGTATTTTTGATTCATGGCTTATTTGATGTTAAAACTTGGATAAACATACTCTATACGCTTCTTAGACCTCCCAGAAACACTTTAGTGCAAATCCTATGGCTAAAATTTTTATGCGTAAACTGTGAACTATTAGGGTATTGGCTTACGCGTAAGGTTTTCTACGCGTAACTGTTTGATAAGCTTTCATACCATGATCTGTTATAGAATGAGTGTTAGTGTTAATATTGATCTTATGATGATGTTATTTCAGGTTTGCTACTCGTAATACTCAGAATCAAGGTTATTGTAACTCTACGCATAAGGATTACCTTACGCGTAGGCAGTTATGCGTAAGAGAAATCCTACGCGTAACTACTACGCATAAGGTTCTACAATGGGACTACGCGTATCCTGTGAAGGATATGCGTAAACAGTAACTCTACGCATAAGGTCTACTCTTACGAGTAAGCCTTACGCGTAAGGTTTGAATACGCCTACTCGTAAGCTCTACGCTTAAGGTCCCCCTTTCCTACGCGTAACTTTTTTTATGCGTAAGTTAGGATCCTACGCGTAAGCTTTCGTCTACGCATATGTCATTACTGTTTACGCTTAACTTTGCCAAAACTACGCTTAAGCCTGGATTGACCTTCATAATGAATTGTTACGTGTACAAACTTGTAAATAAACTAATCATAACGTCACGAATCCAATAATGTCACTAATAAACTTAATCGTTTGATATGTTATGAACAATAAGTGATAACATAAACTTTAAAACTTAAAGTTAACTAACTCACGAAACATTTCACGACGTCATTAGACTATTGGACAAACAAGTGACTTAGGACTCGTAACAATCATTGACACTGTACATTCTAATAACTAGACAATAAGACCTTCTGTTGACTAACATTATGTCTTTCGATATGTTGGTTCTTTTGGCTAATGTTATTTCAGATCTCGACATGGCTGCTCAAATGAATGTGGATGCACCTGAGGTTCTCACTATTGCTAATATCTTCCCAAATGGCTATCCGAGAAAGCTTGGAAAGAACAACCTTAGGGTTGACTTTGACACACTCACATGCTCAGAATATTCTTGTCTCATTTCAGTGGATATTCTCAGGAATCATCCCTACCAGAACATGCTCTCACACTCTGCCACAATTCCAGAGGTCTACATTCAACAATTCTGGGATTCTATGCAGAGGATCACTGGTCAAAATGCTGTGAATGTGACTCTTAATCACAAACAAGTCACTATCACTCCTGATGACTTACGAGCTGTTCTCATCATTTCAGACATCGCTCCAACCGACTTCTTTGCTACTCCTACTGAAGAGACTGTCCTGCAATTCTTGATAGATATTGGTTATGATGAAGCTAAAGGAATCATTTCTAAGCACTCTCACGTGGAGCTGAAGAATATTCCTCAACCATGGAGGACACTCTATATGATCATCACCAAATCAGTCTCTGGTCGTGACAGTGGCTATGAGCATCCCAAGCTCATGGAACTGCAAATTTTCTGGTCGTTGATCAACAAGAAGGACATTATAATTGAAGCACTGCTATGGAAAGATATGATGTTGTCTCACAAGAAGCTTGGCTCCAAAATTCCCTATGTCAGATACACCAAACTGTTGATCCAGAGAGCTCTTGGACTTCATCCTGAAATCCCCGGGAGACTCAATGACCCAGATAATCATGACATCTTGACTGAGCACATACTATCTATCAGAATCAAAGAATCGTCTACGAAGAAACAGGGTGCTGAGTTGCCCGATCACCTTCTTACAAAGGAAATCAAAAAACTGGAAACCTACAAAAGGTATCGGGTAGCCGTAAAAGAAGGAAAAGTTGGCCATCTTGATGAAAAGGCTTCTGGGACACCTACTCGGAGAACCAGAAGAGGCAGTGATGGAAGTGCATTAAGCATAGAGAGTCATAGGAAGTTCCCCAAGAGGAACCCTCCTTCAAAGAGGATTGTTCCATCTAAGGAAGCTACTCCCATCCCAATCCCCAAGCCCGAACCGCAAAGAAAGCTTTTGGACGAAAGCTCTGAATGTACTGACACAGATGAAGAGATTTCCTACTCTGAAACTGCAAAGGATGACAATCCTTCAGTACCAAAACCTCCAAGTCCTCAAACTGATAAAGGAAAAGGGAAGACTCCTGCACTTGAGCTCTATGATGAAAGCTCTGAAGATGAAGAAGAGCAACTGGATCAATCCTACAGGAAGAAGTTTAAAATTGTTAGTCACCTTCAAAAGGCTGAAGAGTTTGCAAAAGACCAAATGGGTGACCCCGGAGGATCAAGTGGTGCTGCCCACTCCTCACCAGATCCTGATGCGCTTAATCGACCCGATAAGGGATCTGGTGCTACCACTCTTCTGCAACAACAAAAGCTTGTGGAGGATACTATCGAATATGAGTTTGAGAACCCTGAAACTGAGAAGTCTGAGAAAGATAAAGATGATGATTATGACAAGTTGCTTCTGGAAAGTCCCACACATTCACAGAAGGATACTTCTGAACCGCCTAAGGACCCCGAGCCTCCTCATGTCTCCTCATCATCAGACTCTTCATCTCATTCATCACCACCACCATCAAAGAAGTCAACCAAATCCACATCCAAATCTGTGAAGAAACCACCTCGATCTTGGATTTCTCATACTCATGAAGGAATTGTAAAAGCTGTCCAACAAGTCAGAAAGAAAGACATTCTCCAAAAGAAGTTGAATTTCTATGCTGATCACATACAGCATCTATATGACGAGCATGATAAGATGAAAGAAGAAAGGAAGTTTATTCAGGAATTCATGAAAAGTCATCGTCAAGAGGAACTGAACGAAATGATCGAAGGTTACACTAACAAGTACCTTCAGGATATCGTTCCTAAATTCACAAAGGAGATGTTTACCAGACAACTATATCCGAATCTTATGCAGATAGCCAAGCAAACTATAAGATCAACACCTTTAACCGTCACAATCAATCCATCTTGTCACACAAATGTCTCAACGATCTGGGACATTTACTTCTGAGGAAGGAAAGCTGTTTCAAGCATTGCTGGACTTCCAACTCAAAGAGGCTTGTAGATTCGAAGAAGAAAAGTCTAAACGTCCTAGAGACGATGAAGACAAGGATAAGGATAAGCATAATAAAGCTAAACGTCAAAAGAAGTCTGGTGAATCATCTTCTATGCAACCCACTCCTCAACGAACTCCTGCTCAACAAAGAACTCCTGCTCAACAAAGGTCCCCTCCTCGCTCTACAACTGAAAAACCTCAGGACGATTCCGAGTTACCACCCATGACTCAGAAAACTGGTGATTACTTTGAGTATACGGGTGGTGACGATGAAGAGGTCCTTGAGCCCCTACAACAACCCACCTCTCCCAAACAAGTTCAGAAACCGGAATCATCATCTAGGCCTTCGAAAAAGAAGAAAAAGAAGACGCCTCAGACTGACGTCGTATCTTGGCTAGATGACAATAAAACTAAAGAATTTGAATGGTTCTCTACTCTTGTTAACAACACTCCTTACCCTGAAGAAGGTCAGAATTTGGTAGATGGTCCTACATTGGAGCATGCAAAACTTTTGCAAGAAAAGTTCCATGTGAATAAAATGACGAAATCTGAGTTGAAGCGAATCAAGAATGAAGCGTTTCAACTTCTAAAAGACAGCTCTGAAAGTGCCCTCGAGGTCGAATATCACCTTGACAACATTGCTCGAGCTATGTCTAACAACATGGATTGGCTCAACCCGGAAGCAAACATTGATTTCACAAAAAGGGACAACCCTCCATACTACACCGATTGGACCAAACCTCTACCGACCATTGGCCAACCAGATGAACCACGGATTCCCTTCCGATATTTCTTCAACAAAGACCTGGAATTTCTTCTCCATGGTGGCGATGGTTCAAGGAAATATACTACATCCTTGACACTTCCATTCCCTGCAGCTATCTACTCAAAATGCATTGCCATTGAGGAACGTGCCACTCACTTGTTCTCCAACACAGTGGAAGCATACGACCGAGATGCATTGTATGGGATTCATCACTGGCCAGAACGCCGACGAATCTACTACAGAAGCAGTCAGGTTCAGAAGTCACAACATGCAGTGTTTAGTACTAAAGACATCGTTGCCATCCAACATGTTGGTCTTTCATCCAAATGGGACTACACCTTTCACAAGAAGATTGTGGTCAAAAGACAGGATGAAAGGGATTATGCATTCTGTGAAGCTGACTTTGAGAATTTGTCTCTCAACGATATTGAGTACCTTGCCAAAGTACAGGGTCGCATGAGACAATTTTCAACCGAAATACAACGAGAATTCATCAAGTCACTGCTCATTTTCATCAGACGCATAGTCATAAAAGAACGTGTTGAAGATCTCCAGCTTGCCGTTGAATCATATCAGACACGTGTCAACTTCACTCTACCACAGCTTGATCTTCCCGATATCAACCAGCTATCACAATTAACGCTCATCAGCAAACCGTTAGTGAACTTCATCGCAATTGCTTGATGGCGTGTAATGAGGTTCACAAATTTGGAGATCATACTCTGAAGATGGTTAGGGACGGATTAGCTTATCGATTGAAGGACATACGTGAAAACATTGGGAACCCTAAGCGATGGAATTCTCAGGATTGGAGGAATGTGAGAACGATCATCACCATGATTGATGAACGGTTGTTCAGAAGGGATCAGTTCAGACGATTGGAAAGCTATGTTGGTGGTCGACCCAGGATTAACATAACCGAGTTTCAACGCCCTGTGCGCACTCCTGGGAACATCACTGCACTTCCTGGTACCCCTTGAATTGTTTCTTTCATATAATTTTGGATGTGTGATTATATATGTCAATGGCTTGTGCACACATAACAGTGTACAACCCGTAATTTACAAGAAAGGACCCTGTGGTACGCCTCAGTGCCACAATCCTTATAAAAGGAGCGAAAGCTTCTTACTTTTGAGTAAAACCTATTAAACCTTTCATTTTTCAAGGTTTTGCTCAAAAGAACAAGTACTTCCCCGTATGTTTTTTTTCAAAGCCTCAACCGTTTATATCACTAGTTGAGGGGGAGTATTTGAATCAAAACTTTGTTCACAAATTGTTCATAGTGGTCATCTTCCCGCAACACTCGAAATGGTCATATTTATTCTCAACAGTTCAAAAATAACATTTTTATATGCCATTTTTGAGGGGGAGAAAACTGTGTACTTCAGACTTAACCAACGAATTGACGGAACTAAACTGTTAGTTACTCGAAAAGACTTGTCCTGGACTGGTAATAATTTCAAGCTAGTTCGCTAGTACTGTAAACGTGTCTCGCAAAGGACTTGTCCAAGTAAAAAGTACCATTCGAGACACTCTTGGTAGACATGAATTCTGACGGGTATGACAATCTTTCGAGGTTTGTCTACACCTTCAAGGTAATTATTAGAGCTAGTTGTCACCTAAAAGCTGACAATGTAACTCTTTAACTATGCAACGTAACCGTATCTCGCGGGGGATTGTCTATCTTCAGTGGATCAATTCAAAATGTGCGCTCTCTTTCCTCACTGTGCATTTAAACCATTAAAACTCTTTAGCACATGTGGAGGGGGAGTATTTATTCAAAATCCTATCTCTCATAGTGGTTCAAACATGTTTTTCATCTAAAAACCCCTTGAGAGATTTTTTCACAAACAGTGGTTTTAATGGCAACATAGGTCAGTCATGGAGTTATAAGGTGACTAAGGTTAGGAATAACCGTCCTATGATCCGCCAGAGCCGGAGGGATCTACCCAAGGACATCACAAATAGTTAGTACTTAGAAGTCCTTAGGTACGATTATAAAAAGGAGAAAATGAGAATCGGAGAAAGAAGGAGTTGAAGAATCAAAAAGAAATGCAAAGAAAAGGGTGAAAAGAAATAGCCCTCCAGATTATTCAACTTAGGGTAGACACCGGGTTCAATTCATATGCTACTAGTTGTCACTTAGTGACACCGGTATTGAAGATTAAAAGTCGTCATGGACCCAGTGACGCATGCACTAAACCTTCTTAGCCACTCAAGTTTCTCTCAACAGAAGCTTGTTTCATTCTCACAGGGAACCCTACGTAAACTATTGGCTTTCTCTTAGAGATCGCTGGTATTGAAGAAGGAGACCCTCTCCCTAGTCTCCGCTCAGGAAAACTAAAACGCACTATTGAGTCTAGAGCCACGAGATTCATCAAAAGATCTCTTAGGAACACTTGACATTTCATCACTTGTTGATCAACAAATAAGATCTTCAGTGATTCAGTGGTTCATATCGAGTCCTTCACAGATCTTAGCAATCTGTCGAGAACATTTATGAGAGGTTCACAACTGTGATCCTCAGTGATTGAATGGAAACTCCTGCCAGGGTCAACATCAAACAACCCTGACAGCAGGTCACTTCGGTAACTCCCCGTGGATTACGCGGAGTGTGTCTCAAACGGTCTACAGTTATGAGGTGATGCTACGGTGTACCTCAGCGACTCATCTGAACTGTAGATGTACTTCGGTACATCGTGTTATCTCACTTGTGGGACTCCAGTTCAGGAACGGCCTTTGTAAGAATTAGAGTTGTGTTTTCACACTATGCTGTTAACACTCTCGAAGTTCAAACTTGTAAGTGCCGGAACCTGCTTATTACTAACCGTTTGAAATGTTTTCTTCTTATGGAAGCTCCGGAGCAGGATGATCGTGCTGATTCTTCTCATGCTCACGCCAACATCATCACTAATGGAAGTTCTATCCAAAAGCAACACAACAGTCAGAATGATTCTTCGTCAAACCAAAGAATCTACAAAGTTAAAGACTTAGAGAACTTCATCAGTATTGAATTCCAATGTCAAAGAGCGTGTGAGCATGTTGAAGAATGACGTGGAGACACTGGAGCAGCAAAGCAGACCTGAGGCAGACTTGATGTAGACAACAACATACTATCACTTTCACCACAAAGAACAATGATCAAAGAACAAAGTTATAGATGACGTCAACGCATAACTGTTCAAAGACAACTATCTCTCTACACTGGGGAGATTGTTCGAATCAAGGCAATTCTTCTCACACGAAAGAAGAATGTCAGATGACGTCGGAGCTACTATTACATCAACGCCTTCACCGTTCATCACCAACACTTGAGGGGGAGATTGTTGGAATCACTCCTAAACCATAATCAAGTGTTAGTAATTAATATGTAATAGTTAGCTTTATTATGGCCTTTATGTTTGTTATTAGCCTTAAGCTTATGTAGAAGGCCCATGAGCTTAGGCCCAAGCCCATTAAAGAAAGGATGGAAACTAGGAGTGTTGCCCTAGCTTTCCTCCTATAAATACCTTATGTAAACCTTCATTTGAAGGTTGGTTGTTCAAGTTATTCTTTCACCTACACTCTACGCATAACCGGTCTTAGTCTAACGTGTGTTTGTGTTTGTTTACTTGCTCAATCGCCTTATCTCTTTCTATATTACTTGTGTTTGTAAAACTAGTGACCTAACAGCACCATTACAATTTGCAGATGAGCACAACCAAGTGGCCTACTTAGAAAAATCAAACGAGAAGAGTGGCCCTGTTTTTCATCGGATTGTGGACTTTCTCAATACTACCCATATAAGGTATGGCTGGCAATGTAAAAAGTTCAACAAAATTTTTAATGTATCCAAGGTTTGTGCAAGCAGTGCTAAATGAGTTTCAATTGCAATCCCATACAAGAACTTATAAAATTTGTTGCCTTAAGCCTAAAGTTTTTCAAATTATGAATAAAGATGGCAATATGGATTTTACACCTCTCTTTCCTCAAATGCTTGCAAAGATTTCACAGGTACAAACTACACCCATAATCACTGTTCCACATATTGATTATACTCCACCTGTTTCTCACACCTATGAGAGGAGGCAAAAAAAGCCAACTCCTCTACACAGCATGTACCTGATCCTTTTGGTTTAGGCACAAGCAGTGGTGGTTCCAGGCTTCAATCTAGTCCAACTAGGGAGGAACCTGAACCAATGCCCTATGATTCACCTCTCCCAACAGGTTACACAGTTGGAAGTGTTGAGGGCAGTGGGCAACAAATGGAATTGATGGTTTTGTGTACCAAATTAGCCAAGCAGGTTGAATCTCTACAACAAGAACTGGCACAAGTTAAGAAACAGCATGCCAAGGACATTACACACTTACAAGAGGAGATTCAGACCTTGAAAGAAGTGTTGCAGGGGTTGAAAAAGAACTGCAAAGATTATGCTATCATCTCCATCCTCATCTCCTGATGGTGATTCAGAAGATTTCAGTGCAGATTTGGGTAATTCTCCCAAACAAGGGAGGAAAACAGGTGCTGAAGCTATGGGGAGGAAGCTAGATTTTGGAGATGAAGGTGTTATAAGTAAAGGCACAAAAGAGGTTATTGAGAAAGAAGAACATCAACTAGAGCAAGAAATTTTCAGTACTGCAACCACTGATGATTTCATTCCCACTGTAGAAGAAATTACCATTGATGATCAAGAGATTACCACTGCAGAGGAAGAAATCAAAAAGAAGAAAGGTAAAACAGTTATGGAAAGTGAAGAGCAACTTGGAAGGAAGATTTCAAAGAAAGAACAAGCTCAAATTGCTTTTGATGCTGAAGTTGCTCAAAAGATTAGAGAAGAAGAAGAAGCAAAGAAGAAAATGTTAGATGAACAAGAAGTTGCAGACTTCATGGAGGCTAAAAGACTGGACAGAATGGAGGATACTGATACACTGGATGTTAATCCAATTTCCATTATTTCACCTACAGTTCTTAGAGAAAAGACTCTAGAGTTTTCATATGTGCCTACAGAAGAAGAAATAGAGTTCTTGATTGCACATGATCCAGTAATCAAGAAGAAGGCAATTGACCTTGTAGCTGATAAATCTTTAAATGAAGAACAAAGAACAGCTCAGTTAAAGGACTTTATTCAGATGAAGAATAATCAAGCACTTCAAGAGGTAATTGGTTCAGTCAGAAAAGGTCAAAGACATCAATTCAAATGAATGCCTGATGAAAAAGTTATTGCATACATGAAGACTTATTGTTGCAATATTGGTGGCTGGAAAAGACATCAATTCAAAGGAATGCCTGATGATAAAGTTGAAAGTATCTACTACAGAGTTCAAAGACAAGATAAAGATTTCATTCCAATGAACTCTGAAGAAGAAGCAAGAAGGTATCCTGATTTGAAGAGAAAGGCCAAAGACAATGATTCTCAGACTGTTAAGAAGACAAAGTTTGTTGAAGAACAAGAAGTTCCAACTGAGAAATTCACTGAAGAACAACTGACTGATATGATTGTGATTGAAGAAGAAGATTTTTATCCAGAACCACTGCAAGTCAGACATCCTATCATTGATTGAGAAGTGTTTACTGCTAGCAATTTTGCTCCAACATGGAAGATTACAAGGCTAGGTGGTGAAACTTCATCATTCATTCAATTTGAAGATCTCATCAAAGCTTGTGACAGAGATGATCTTGATACATTATGGAAATTAGTTCATGAAAGGGTTCATGCTGAAGATCTCAAATATATGAAGGAGATGCAGTTATGGGTTAATCTTAGAAGACTCTATGAACCAGATGTTAATGATGATTTTTGGAAATTCTCATGTTCATGTCCTGGTACTAAATGGTTCTACTATGATTCATGTGAAGTTCATCATGTTTCTACAGCAAATGGAGTAGATGCATTCATGCTTGATGAGAAAGAATATCCATTCAGAGCTGGAACTCTCACTGTGATGCTGTGTACCACTATAAGAGTTCATGAAGATAGTGAGAAAGTCAGAACATTGTTACACAGGCTTCAAGATCAATGTTCAAGAGCTATTCAAAATTTAAGGAAGAAGTGAAGTGTTTGGTAGAATTCCCCAAATCCTTGAAGATGATGCAGATTGAAGAAACTTATTGATTTGCAGAGAAATCATAAGTTTAGGGGAGGATTGTTGGGAATAATATGTTACCACTAATAGCTGTGGAAGACACTGCTATGTATTGCACTAGCAGTGGAAACGTATTACCACTGCTGGCACATTATTACCACTGCTATTAGATAATTGTTAGGAAAACGTGTTTGATAAGTATAGAAAAGATCTTGTGTATATTCTATATTGTTAGCTTTATACTTATCTTGTAAAGGACTCCTTTTACTATAAAAAGAGGTCCTAGGTCATTGTCTTATGTACTTACTTACATACGTATCCTTCACATAAGCTTCAAGGTGTAACCCTAGTGATAAGCAAGATCACTCGTATTATTCATTAATAATATTGGAGCTTAGTTTTGTGTTTAATTTGTGTTCACTTACAATACATCATATAATCCGTTTTCTAAGTATTACTAAGTAAATTCCGCGTGCTTATTAATATAATACAAAATATCACTGACACAAGGTGTGTGTCCAGATCCATCACAAAGCAATTCTCACTGTGACTTTAATTTCATTCATCTGCTAATAATAGTATTAAAATTATAAAAACAACAAAATTTGTTAGTATTTGCATTTCATACACATGTATAGCTTTATCTATCTTAACAAAATAATATGTAGCAATAAAACAAAAATATCGTAATAAGTAACACAACTTCGGGTAAAACACTTGTTTGCAAGTGATAATATAATGAACAATCTTACCAGTTGTTATAGAACCGTAAAATAACAAAAAGTTAGATAGTTACATGTTGTATGTCTCTTGTTGTTCATTTCTTGTGTAGTTGGAACCCAAAGTATATGATAGACCAACTTGTCGATAATTTGAGCTGTCCTTTTTAAAGCATGTCCAATTCAAATTGTAAAATCAAACGGGCACATGTAAATCATAGTTGAAAACCCTAAAAAAAGGTAGATTAAGCAAATGAAAATTCGAATTAAGATTTTTGAATATATATTTTGTTTACTTTTGATAACAAATTTTGTACATTTTGGTATATCTTAACAATTAATAATGTGGATACATTAGAAATCGTAATAAGTAACACAATTTCGGGGAAAAAAAAGTTGTTTGCAAGCGATAATATATTAAACAATATATCGAGTTGTTTGTATAATAGTAAAATAACAAAAAGTGTCGTAGACCAACTTGTTTATTTCTTGTATAGTTAGAACCCAAAGTGTGGTAGACTAACTTGTCGATAATTTGAGCAGTCCTTTTTAGTGCATGTCGAATTTAAGTTCTAGAATCAAACAGGACACATGCAAATTATATTAATCAAATGAAAACTTGGATTAAGATTTTTTAATATATTTTCTTTACCTTTAATCACATAATTTGTATAATCTAATATTTGCCGTTTTCATTACAAATGTTAAAAGTAAAAACATTGTACAAAGGGGAATTAAACCCTTAAATGTCTTTCAGTTTGTATCAATATTAAAAGCAATGTTGCAAAAATTGGTCAACTCGGCCGATTAATCGTTAATCGGCCGAGTACCTTGTCGATTTTTGAAAATCGGTCGAAAAATCGGCCTAGGATAAAAATCGACACTAAGCAGTCAAAAAATCGGCTGAATCGGCCGATTAATCGGCCGAATCGGTCAAAATCGGCCGAATCGGTAAAAAATCGGCCGAATCGGGCAAATAGGTCATTTTAAAAATAATAATAATTTAGGCATTATACTTAATTTGGGGATCATATATTTCACTTATAACGCACAATGGGCATCATAATCAGAATTGGAGCCTTTTATTAAGGTTTGGAAACATAGCAGGCTTGTAATCGGTTAAGATTTTTAGTTTGGTCTCCAGAAATACCAAAAAACTGCAGGAAATGCCAATCCGATTAATCACCGATTAATCCCGACTTGACCGATTACTCGCTGCAGGGTGGTCGACCGCCCGACTACCGATTCACGATTTTTGCAACATTGATTAAAAGTAAAACATTCTCCAAAACGGTTAAATATATTTACAATACTAACTGCCAAACAAAAATGGGTTGACTTTCTAAAGTTTATACGGATTTTTAGAGCATTTTAAAGAGAAAAATAAGAGATTTAAAATTTGTTAATGAATAGCGATTAACTATTTTATGCTTACTCTAAAAGTCTAAGATTTTGTTCAGGTTTATAATATTAATTGATTTATTTATCATTTTCTTAAGTAGAATCAATATGAAAACCCTAAATATGTACTAATGATTAAAATTTTATCTTTAATAAAGATGGCTTATAATATAAAAAAACCTATAAATTTGTAATGTATCATATTTATAAACATTATTAGAATCTCTACTATAGTAGATGCCCTTAGGCATCTTTATAAAAAGACTTGATGAGCTGATTTATTATCAAAACACACTTCTATAAATAGTGTTTGGATTACCTTATGTATTTTCAAAACGTATTATTGGCAAAACAATTAAAAAAGACAACACCCTATAAAAGATATTGCCAAATAACATTTACAATCCAAAGATATTGGCAAATAACAATTCTCATAGTTGACCAGTTGAGGACTTTTGGAGAGATAATTCATAAGGTTCAATCTCAACTTTGGGTTAAAGAGTCACTAAAACATGTGCTCATTGCGTGAGTCTTGATCTTTGGGGAAGAGTCATTTGGCACCAAAAAGGGTGCACGGGGTCATGATTTTCCCACCAATTTAAACTTTTTGGAGACAATCAAAGACAATAAGATTAATACTGTAAATAATACATATAATCTAGAAAAGTTAATACAAAAAGACTTAGGAGATTGGGTTTATGTAAGCTCAAATAAGTCATAAGCTTAAGCTACTTGGTAATATCCAAATACATTTTAAAGCTTGTGGGTAATTAAAGCACAATAAACCCATTAACTCTTATAAATAATCTAATCCAAACATCGCGTCAAACTTTATACTACCAGCTATAGTTTGTAAATAAATTAAAATCTATCAAATATTAAAACGTCAGTCTATCATCAATAATAGTTAAACATGAACATGTCATTATTATCTCAAATTAGTATAATTTTAAGAATCACAAGTTTATTTTCCTTAAATTTACATTTCTGATTTTAATGATGATGTCAAAAGTAATATCGTATTCCCATTTGCTCAATTACATATAGAATTGGAAAATGATTCAGTGATTAAGAAAGGAAATGACACAAGTACTTAAAAAACCAAATAATTTGGGAGACTAATTAATATTATTAAATATATCGACTAAGTAGCAAAACTTCAAAATGTGTTACGGAAGGAATTTAAATTTTCATGAAACACAATGATGATAACCAAATTTACTACAAAATAGTTGTAATTGCATTAAAAACTTACCCTCGAATATTGATATTGACAAAAATATTTTGTAAACATCATAACTGATATAAAAAATCTGCCATGATTAACCTTTGTAACACGAAATTTTCAAGAACACAACACACAAGAAAAATTCGAAAACTTTTTATACACGTGTTGTAACGTAAGCACTCAATAGTTTTGGAAAGAATTAATTAGAGATAGGCTAAAAACTCTAATTTATGAGATAGTATAGATATAGATATAAATATATTCTATGTTCTTTGGCACTTTCTTTTTATTCGAATCATCAAACAATGTAGTTGTTAATCTTACTATTTCTAGTTACCTTTTTTTTCTTGAAGTTCTTTAGCATTTTTACCGTTCTTAAATCTTAACCTTACATTTTTTTACGGTTCTTTAAGATTATCTTGCTTTTTGTTTCTTACAGTTCTTAATCTCTAGTTACTTTTTGACACTTCTTGTTTAGTTGTTTCCCAGGTCATAAATAACGCGAGACGTGGCGTGGCGGCATGACCAAGTCTCACGCATTTTAAGGCGAAGCTTTTGCGTTTATAAGACATGGCTTAAGGCGACACATAATATGAAAATATTTATTTATTTATATCATATTTCATATATATGAATTTAAAAAAAAGCGCAACATAAGACATGACGTGACGGCATTATACTTTAGTTGAGTAATTGTATATAGTATACACTATTCAAAGGTTTCAAGTTAGAGTGTTTAGTAAAAAAGACTAAAACAAACCCTAAAAATGTGTAGCTCAAACTAAACAAACAATTTAAATCCAAAACATAAAGGTTTATAAGCTTAACTACAACTAAAAAACATAGTTCGATCTATTATATTTCTCTTTACCAGATAAAAAAACATACAAACTCAATAGCGATACGCGACATTCTTTCACTCACAAATAAAATGTTTTATATTTCAGCCATAGTCCACACACACAATATATTATTCTTGTGTTATGAGAGAGGAAGAGATGATTTCTTAAAAAGATAGGCACTTTGATATACTTTTGACAAAAAAAAAATTTCCGTGTTTTTCAAGTTTTTTTCGTTTTTTTACGTTAATGAAATTTGTATGAAAAAATCATATGTGATTAAACACTAATTTGAATATCACATGTGATATTAGTGTTAAATCATATATGATATGTGTATCATATGTGATTTATCATATATGATTTAACACTAATATCTCATATCATATATGATTTTACACTAATATCACATGTGATATTCAAATTAGTATTTAATCACATGAGATATTAATGCAAATTCCAGTTTCGAAAAAAAATGAAAAAAAAAGATGAAAAAAGGTAAAAAAAAACGATGTTTTTTTTCTTTTTTTGAAAGTATATCAAAGTGCCCGTCTATAGAAAGATAATTAAATGCTCGTCGCGATGGTGTAATTATTTTCGCTTAACCGTTAACAGTTTAAGAGATATTTAAATTATAAAAAATAAGTGAAATAATAAAATGTTTTTAATCTCAGCCATTAATTTTTTTTAGATGGAGGGTGGAGATAAGTCCCTTGGTATGTGATAAAAGTTTGGTATGTAAAATGACCCTCATCCTTTTCTTAAAAAAACAATTACTTTGTCAAAAACTTAGTTGTGTTCACAACACGGTATCAGTGTTAGAATATTGTAAACTCCATATGTATATCTTTATTATTGACTACTATTTATAATGGTGAAACCTTAGATACTTTAAATCCACAAATCGGGCTTGAGCCTATTTATCATATAATTCTCCCCCGCAGTCCGAGCGACGAAATCGCGAAAGCTCGGACGGGAGTAGTAAACCAAACAAGAAAAAAAAACATTAACATAATATAAACATAACGTTAGTCGACTCCGTAACAAAATCGTACCAACGGTCGGCTAAGTCGACTGGTAACAAAACCATACCAATGATCGAATTTAGGGACTGGTACCAACGGTCAACTTTAATCGACTGGTAACAAAGCCGTACGAACAATCAACTAACAAACAAACAATAAAACAACTATAAACTTTTTTTTTTCTTTTTTATTTATTTTAACAGTTCTTGAGTCTTCATATTGTAACAACAATGCCATGTTAAATGACCCAATCAAAATTTTACTAAAGAATATTTGCTTTTGACTTTTCGGTATCTACACTACTTATAATGCACGAAGACACCTCACTCTTAATTTTAAGACGTACAAGAAATTAAACATGGTTTACAACACTTTAATGCACTTAATTTTCAGAATTACAACAAAGTAAGCATATTGTACAACAAAATAAAGCGTGGTGTCATTTTAAGACCAAAATTCTATCAAACAACATTAATGCTATTAAAAACACCCCTTCACCAAAAATTACAATCATTTAAGCACAATGTACAATAGCTAGAACCAATTTTCAGATTTACAACAAAATAAGCATAGTGTACAACAAATAAGCATGATGTAATTTTCAGATTTATAAAATTAATGTTATTAAAGTGGTCAATGTTATTAATGACTATAATGACTACTACTTACAAGAAAAGAAACATAGTGTACAACACTTTAAGCATATAATTTTCAGACGTACAAGATAAGAAGCATAGTGTACAACAAAACACCACATTAATGCTATTTAATGTAGTCAATTATTTAACTGGTAAATAAATACAATTAATGCAGTTATTAAAACACCCCTTACATAAGAAATACAAATTATCAAGCATATTGTACAACCAAATTAAACACAATTCCTGCATTAAATTTAACTACTACAAATAATAAAGCACATTATACAAATATTCAAGCCCGAACGGGCAACGGGCCAAATGGGCTTGAGCCTGAACGGGAGCGGACCAAACGGGCTCGAGCCCGAGCAGACACGGGCCAACGGGTTCTAGCCCGAACGGGCACGGGCTATAAGAAATTCTTGATATCCTTAAATTTATTGTTAAAAAGAACATAATAAACTAAAATACATTATTCATCGAAAATTTTTATTTCAGCGGCGGGTACCCCTCCTAGTAATAAGTAACATATGCAGCGTGTATTGTTTCAATTCAATAACAACACAAGGATTAATGAAAGGCTACGGCAAGAAATTGGATGATGAAAGTGACGGCAAATTTTTTGGAGAATAGGGTTCGTATGATAGGATTTTACAGGACGGCTCAGGGGAAGGCGGTTCAACTTAGACCCGCTCAAATATCATGTTAGAATATTATAAACCTGATAAGTATATTTTTATTATTAACCACTATTTATAATGATGAAATTCTAAATACTCTAAACGCACAAATCAAACTTAGGCCTATTTATCCCATAATAATCGGCAGGCTCTAAAAGTTGATGCTTTTTACTCTTCTAAACTTCTGATAGGTAAATCTCGAAGCCAACTATCTTCGTCAAACTCTACTATCTTTGCATATACATACTTACATTCTAATGGGTCCCCACTCATTAAAAGGTAAATATACTAAAATCGAAACCTATACACAACTATACATTCTAATGGAACACAAGTACATAACAATGACTACTCTTATACACAACTATCAAAGCATTATGAGGCTGGACACAATCGTGAACTAGCATGACTATGTTACATCAGTTTTTTCTCTCTAATAACCAGACATGATCAAATTATCACAGTTAGTGACCGGGTTATTTTATTTTTATTTTTTTTAATTCAAATATTTTAAATAATAAATTTAAAATTCATTAAAAATAAAAACATTATAATACTAATTAAAACTTAAACTAATAAAACTCAAACATTACAATACTAATTAAAAACTTAAACCAATAATCTAAGTTGTAGCGTGCCTTTATTGATGCCTTAATATCCATCAGTTCTTGTAATTGTCGTGGGGGCAAATTTGAGTCGATTGGTGTATTGTAGAAAATTAAGTCTTGCTGCCAGGTTGATTGACCCATTAATGCCATTTGCTGTTTTTGGAGCTCAGTTTTTCTCTCTTTTCATCTCCAATGTAAAATCATGACCGTAAATCATGACCATAATGTAAACTCATGACCGTAGATCACACGGTATTCTCTAAAAGCTTTTTCTTTATCGTCTGCATCACTCTCACCACTTCCATGATTAGCCTTGATATTATCCATAATACCACAAAAATTCCCAACCCTATTACGAATTCTATTCTTCCATTTGGTCGTGATCGAGTCGTACGTTCTTTGTGAACCAGTTCCTTTTCAAAGTACTCTATCACCTCCTCACAAAACCTATTCCTGTTGATAGCGTTTCCTCTCTCGAAATTTTTTGACACATAAACCCAAGCTCTACAAAGCGCGATCTCTTCCGCCTTGTCCATAGTTCGTTCTTTTTTGTTGGTTCAGCCTTTTTGCTTTTGTCTTTCGCCTTTGTAGTACGTCTCGAAGGCTTCTTTGGTTTCACGGGTGACATCTCTTCGACATTTGCCATCGTTTTCAACATGCATGTAACCGTGGTACAAACCGTCACCCGAACCTTGCCCCATCGAAGCATCTTGACTCGGATAGTTTTGAGTCGAGCATTGTTGAGACGGATAGTCTGCCATATAATCCTCCAAATTTATATCAAGATTAGCACTATGAACCGGGGAATAATCTTGATACGGTTGGAAAGACTACGAGAAATCCATGTTAGGATAATACGACGACCCACTTAGTTCTTTGTGATAGTCCATATTAGGATGCTGCGGTGGGACAAATTGACGATTAATGTAAAATGGGTTTTGACTTTGATTCGGTTATGGTAGTCGTGTTGGATATTCAAAAGTGAGAGCACGGAAGCGAAGACCTCGATTTTGTGGTAGTGTTATGCCATTAATTTGAAATTTGAATCCGGCGAGAAATTCAAAGTCGGTGCATTTTGGGGTAGTCGGGATCGTCGGTTTTTTGATGTGGGAGTATTTTTTTTCTTGACATGATGAATATGGATGAGAAGTTGTTTGAATTGTGTTTGAAAATGTGTGTTTACAAATGTGTTTGAGGTTGGTATTTATAAGATTGTAAAGTGGTAAAGTTTTTAATTTTTATTTTTAAATATGAAACGGTAACTTTTTTTGGATTTTATGTTTATGCAGAATCAGTCAAAATGATAACACATGTTTCCAAACTTACTCGACCAATCGATATTGTAACACCCCCAAATTTGGTTTAGCGGAAGCATACGTGTTATGGGGAATGCTACGAAATTGGAGATCATAACACAAATAATAAAGAACGGAATACATAATCCGTTTTAATTTCATAAAAATAGTTTTAAAGATATTATCTTACCAACATTGTTTGAATAAAATGGGCATATCTCATAAGTTCGGTGGTCCCAATTTAAAAACATCATTATGTGTAAAAACACTTCTTTAGACATTACTACGACCATTTACCACCTCTTGCCTTGCATCCATGATCACAATTCAAACACCTGAGAAAATATGCTAAAAAGGTCAGCTAAAAGCTGGTGAGTTCATAGGTTTAAATTAAAACAGTAAGCATGGACCATAATCAAAGGCATATAATTATTACAACGAATATAATGATATATGGATGAATGTCTATTACATTAGCACTAAGTTCATGCAACCGATACTACGACAATTTCTGTATGCTAAATGATATCATACATTATATAGGCCCAATGCGAGTGTTTTGTCCCTCAACACTCGATTCTGACATGGTATACGTTTCGCCTTGGCCTAAGCATGGCCAACCGAACGGAGGAGTCACCCTCAATAGATCTATTTATAACATTCGCGCTTTCCAGCAGGGAACTGACGGTTCATGAAAAAGGGGCATTTCTAGGGACATAAGGGCTTAGGCTAAACCACGTAATAGTAATCATGCAATAGTTCAGGTCCATAAAAAGGTTTTGCATATTTTCGCACCCCAAAATGTATAAAACAATTTATCAAGTAAAAGAGGGGCTATGAAACTCACATTAGCAAATGAGCAATCCAAAAGTGGGATTCAGTGAATATTGTGAAGCTGCACCGACACGCGACCTAGATAAGGATGACAACGTTTTAGTTCATTCTTTTAAGTATCACTTACTTAAATTGGTTCAATTTATATTGTTTTTACATAATGGTATTTAAACCAACCTTTAGTTTGTAAAAATGATGAAAAGGTTTTACTAGTAAGTATATAAATGTATATATACTTATTTATGTTGACACATATTTTTATTGTCAAAATCAATATTAGTTGATTTATTTTCTAATTGTATTTAGAAACTACTTGGGTTAAATTTGAAGACTTCCAAATTTAATGAATGATAAAATGATATAGTGGTCTCTATTTATTTACTAAAATTTGTTCATAACATTTGTCATTTACGACTACTAGTTTACTTGGCATAACTATGTCTATTTGAACATATTGACAATAAATCTTGACGTAAAATTTTATTATGTATATTACCTTGTTAGTCACTAGTTTCATGGTAATAAGGCTTTTACACTTGTTTTCTTGTCGATACAAATATATTTTCCTCAAAGTAGAAGATTTTGAATTCGCGGGAAATAAGTTTAGTTTATATTTTAACTTCCGGTTAAATGCCTCGGGTTTTTATCTTGCGAGTTAGTTTAGACTACCTAAACGAACACCCCGAAACCCTCATGGGCTGTGGCCCGGTGTTATTAATGGTAGAGTACCCGAGTTGGGCCTAGGCGAGGCCCGAAGTGGGATCTATACGAAGGAAAGGCTGCGGCCCAAGCTTTGATTAGGAACTTTCTTGAGCTAAGGCCCAAGTGAGTTTTTATACTCACAGTTTGAGAAGTTTTAGATGAATAAAGACATATATGATCCAATTTTAGCAACATGTAACCACTACCCATTTCTTTAGACATCCCAATTCATCATACAAAGCTATGACTCGAGAGTTTTTCTTGGATAAAACACTACTCGGACCGTGAAGTCAAGACTTCTCGGCAAGGGTGTATATGTCCCCAACACCATGGTACTACCAAAGTGAGGTCGAGACCTCTCGGCTGGAAAAGCAACCATGCAAGTCTCGCACAAGAGTGATTCTTTTTAGTCACAATGCATTAGTTACACAACCACATTACTGTCCTCATGTACTAAATCTCACAAGCAACATATTCATTACCTAATATGAGTCTAGATGTGCAGTGGGGTTTCGAGTAAGGTACCACCCACTCGGAGTTAAGTTCAAGTTAAGGACGTCGCGACTGAAGTGTTCAAAACACACCTCGACTACCCATCTTGACATTTACAACCCGTTTGATACTCGAGGCCAATAACGTAAATTTTAACATGTTAACACAAGGAAATCGATAGACCATACAATGGTTGAGTACTACTCAACCCGGTTTCATCTCGACATTTACTTGCATTCTAATGACTTATGATTTGATTTCTACTTCTCGACAGGAACGGAACTAACAAAAACCAACGACCAAGATTAAATCCTAATATGACCAATTTAAATTCCAAAGCGACATAAATTGTTTATCAAAACACAAGAATTATATAACATCAAGAGTACTTAGATTCACAACCGATTTATCAATTTCATTAACAACTCGATTCATAAACTTTAACAAATACAAGGTTGAGTGATTTCTTACAAAGAAGAAGATGATAATGAAGTCGAAGGCCAACCCAGAAATCCAACACCAATAAAATCCTAATCGATTCTTAGCAAAACCCCAAGCAATAGCTTTCAATTCTTTAGAGTTTCCTTAATATTTGAGATGAGTTTGGAGGTGTGTTTTTCCCCTGGGTTGCCTCGACAAGGATAAAAGGAAGAGAGAAGAGATAGTCTTTGATAATCTTTCTCACCTTGGAAGAGGAGTGATAACCATTCTTAGCTCTCCTTTGTCTTTACCTTCCCACTAGGCGCCTTCTCACTGGAAGAATGGGATGAGGATAGTGACTCTTGAAGCTCCTATGGCTACCTTGGACTCTTTCTTTTGTGTGGCAGCGCGTGTGTTGGTGGAGACTCAACAAAAACATTCACCAAAGTGCTAAGGATGAAGAAAGCATGATGAAAGAGGCTTTCCCAGACTCTATTTTTGTCCATCTCTTTTGGGTTTGCGTTGACCTAGACGAAGGTAAGAGGGTAGTAGGAATAGGCAAGTCTTTTTGGAGAAGATAATGTTTTGTTGTTATCTCTTTTAGAGAGAGAGGGAGATACGTGGAATATTTGGGAGGCAGGAGACGACAAAACAGAAGAAAAGAGGAGGGGGCCGGTTTTATTTGGGGTAGGTGATTAAGTTTGTATATTTTTCTTTTATAATTTGTAAGATTTAATTTGTGGTATACCTTTTAATTTCTAAGTGGTATAATTTTAAAGTGAAGGTTATTTTTGTGTCCCGCGATATAAAGCCGTGACTGAAGTATTAATGTATGAAATTTTTTATAATGTAATGTCTTATAGATACGCTTCTGAAATATTATCTTGGTAATATTTTCCATTACGGGGGTTACCATTTGTTTTATTTGCACTTATCATAGTGTCGGTACGCGTGCAGTGTCGGTCACAGGGGAAAACGAGATAACCTCTCGCCTTACAAATTTAATCATAAGACAATAACACAATATTCATATTATGAAATGAATGCAAAAGAAGTGCAATACGCTACTGTATGCGAGTTATCTACTCAAATGACCAGGCAAAGCTTATGCATGGTTAATGACTAGGCTTAGTAATATTAAATTACTATTTATTATTTAAATATGAGTAAAAAATTACCGTGTGTCACAGATATTCTTGACCTTGCCATAATAGACTCGACCGATATGAAAGTCGGTCGACCTATATTCGTAACCAATCGACTGTGCTTAGCCTAACGTGTGTCATGGAATTGAATTTCTCATATACTATATGACGGATGACAACAGTAAAGCAAATTGGCGTTCACTTTTTTCGCATAACGTGTATATGTACATGTGTCATCATATATACAAGTATACAACAATCTTCGTATGAATTAAATACACTTTATGTTTTATGCTTGTTTTTGTATACACACTATGTTTTATGCTTGTTTTTGTAATTGAACCTTGAATATATGGCATGACTTAGGATCAAATGATAAAAAAATTTAAAATAAGAAAATTGAAAAATAACTATAATTACATATTAAAGATATATCTACTTGAATTAGATGCATTCCTAACTTTTTATATGCACCATAATATATTTTATAGCTAAAAATTAGGAGTAGAGTTTTACATACAAAACTTTTCTTACATATCAAGGGATTCATCTTCACCATCCATTTAAAAAAAAATCAATGACTGAGATTAAAAGCATTTTATTATTTCACATATTTTTTATAATTTAAATATCTTTTAAACCGTTAATTGTTAAGTGAAAATATTTACACCGTCGCGAAGAGCATTTAATTATCTTTCTATAGACGGGCACTTTGATATACTTTCGAAAAAAGAAAAAAAAATTGTTTTTTTCACGTTTTTTCGTCTTTTTTTACGTGACTTGAAATTTGCATGAAAAAATCATATATGATTAAACACTAATTTGAATATCACATTAGTATTAAATCATATATGATATGTGATATCACATGTGATATGATATGTATATCATATGTGATTTTACACCAATATCACATGTGATTTTACACCAATATCACATGTGATATTATATATCATATATGATATAACACTAATATCACATGTGATATTCAAATTATTGTTTAATCATATATGATTTTTTATTGCAAATTTCAGTTACGTAAAAAAACGAAAAAACTAAAAAAAAAAGTGAAAAATACGATTTTTTTTTTGTCGAAAGTATATAAAAGTGCCTATCTATAGAAAGATAATTAAATGCTCGTCGCAATGATATTTTTTTTCCGCTTAACGATAAACTGTTTGAAAGTTATTAATATTTGAAAAAAGAGGATGAAATTGAGTTTTTTAAATTGTTGAGATTAATCTCATCCATTAGATCAAATAAAATGAATGGTGGAGATTGATCATTTGGTATGTAAATAATCTTTTGTCCTCAAATGATCTTAAATCTTTGTATATTTATTATTCTATTTTGTTTATAAGGAGAGTTATTTTACATACCAAATTTTTCTTATATACCAAGGGACTCATCTCCACCATTCATTTAAAAAAAAATCAATGACCGAGATTAAAAACATTTTATTATTTCACATATTTTTTATAATTTAAATATCTTTTAAACCGTTAATCGTTACATGAAAATATTTATACCGTCGCGAAGAGCATTTAATTATCTTTCTATAGACGGGCACTTTGATATACTTTCGAAAAAAGGAAAAAAATCGTTTTTTTAACGTTTTTCGTCTTTTTTTTTACGTTATTTGAAATTTGCATGAAAAAAATCATACATGATTAAACACTAATTTGAATATCACATGTGATATTAGTGTTAAATCATATATGATATGTGATATCACATGTGATATTACACTAATATCACATGTGATATTACATATCATATATGATATAACACTAATATCACATGTGATATTCAAATTAGTGTTTAATCATATACGATTTTTTAATGCAAATTTCAGTAACATAAAAAAACGAAAAAAACTTTAAAAATTAATGTGAAAAATAAGAAATTTTTTTTTGTCGAAAGTATATCAAAGTGCCTATCTATAGAAAGATAATTAAATGCTCGTCGCAATGATATTTTTATTTTCGCTTAACGATTAACGGTTTGAAAGTTATTAATATTCGAAAAAAAATGATGAAAATGAGTTTTTTAAATTTTTGAGATTAATCTCATCTATTAGATCAAATAAAAATGAATGATAAAGATTGATCCCTTGATATGTAAATTATCTTTTGTCCTCAAATGATCTTAAATCTTTGTTTATTATTATACATTTCAGAAGAATAGAAAGATTGCCGTTCATCACTATTGCATATTTGTATGTAACATGAGCCACTTAATTGATTTTTTTCCGTACTATACTCAATCTTGAGAAATATAAATATATTTCTTCGCCGTAAAAAAAAAGAAAAGAAATTGTGAACGTAAATATTACTCATATGTATGTTGCGGATATATTGTTGAAAGCTCCAAAAGCTAAAAGCATCCCTAAAATAAATAGAATACTAAGTTCAATTGGTAGACAAATAAACATAAAGTAAAGAAAGTTTATCAGCAGCCGTATGCTACCTATTAATGTAGCTAAAAGCAATTTGAACAAACCTAGCAAGTTTAGCAGCAGCTGAATGCAACCTGTACACTTTTTTCGCCCGATTATGATGACAGTCTGTGCGCCACTTCCATAACTCAACTCCCTGAACTCCCTGGATGAAAATGGTTGGAATACAAAATATTAGACAACATTAAACGACTCATCAATAAAGGAAAGATGACCTTCTTTACGTTCAAGTCCGTAAATCTCACCTTTAGCTCAAAACGCATGTTAGTTGATCTGAAACCATAATTCTTTGAAAATTCTGGGACTAAACTGGAATTATGTCGACGTACCATTTACAGCTTCTACTGAATCTCTATGTCCAAATTTACATCAAACCTGAGGAACTCTTGCACACCAAAGCCACTGTTTCACGAAAACAATTGCAGCCATACACTCGGTATGACTGCCGTGCCACGATGCGCGCAAAGAAAATGTATGCGCTGTGGTCAGCATATTATCATCATCGCCAATAGAAGGGGAGAAGACTAAAATTCGTATGCACGATACCGTTTCCATCCAGCAAACAGTGGACATAAGACAATTTCAAAACCTCATATTCATGTATAAAGTAGCGATATCAAGCAACCTACATAGCTGTAGTCATGCGTTTAACATAACTGCCCTAGCACGATGCGGCCCAAAAGCATCCCGCCATACATCTTAAACACAAAAACATACTAACTAACGCATGCAAGTCCACAAACAGAAGGAAAACAAATGTTAAGCCCCCCCAGCAAAGCTGCAGCAAACGTATTCGCTACGAAACTACTAATAATCTTAAAAGGAACAACGAAATTCAAATTGAAAATAAATACCTGTATCCACAAGGACTGAAATGGTGTTTAAAAGATCAAACCTTCTGGCGGATGCCTTATGGAAACCATAAGCGGTGATCAGTATTCAACCAAGAAAAAGCAATTCCAGTGCACTAGTAATAGGATTAGTTTTTCTTGGCCGAATACTGGTCGCAACATCCATTTGCCGAATACTGATCAAATATATCATCTCTTTACTGTGACTATATGACTGACATTATATCTTTAAACTAAAACCCATGGCATGTGGTAATAAGGTGGTCGGTTCGAATTAAAAAAAAGGGTCGATCCTTTTTATATTATTTGGAAAAACATAAAAGATACCATGATACATAAATTTTTATTTACAAAACCATAATATTCATTTTTTTTAAAAATACCATAAAAGATATTATGGTATTTTTTTACGAAACCTACCATAAAGAATATTGCGACGCTTTATATTATATATGACTTAACGAAAGATCTCATTATATAATTTCGTAAAGCCCGCATTTCATGAGGCTCGGATTTTTTAACAACCGAATAAAGAGGATAGGTGATGCAGGTTTTATTGACCAAGTTTTAATATTTATAGTGTCTCGTTATACCTATGGTCTACCCTAATGCACTAACGGGCAGTGTACCCGGTCATGTGTAGTGTAGTATTCGATAAAACCGAGGTCCTCTCAAGAGCTATGTGTGCAGGATTAATACTAAGTCTAGGTGTCACATATTTTAATATGATTTCGATAAGGAATTAACTAATTAAAGCAGATAAAAGGCAAAGGTGTAATCAATAGAGGAGAATGGTGCCAACCTAGTTATTCATCCTAGCTAGTAATGTCTACGTCTAATTACTTCCAATTACTTCAGATGGGGTCAAAGTCGAGAGGACAACATTTGGTCAATTCACCCTAACCTATTAGCAAAGATGCCACCACTGGAGAATTCAGGTGTCCCCTCATAAGTCCAGTTGTCCTTGGTCCCCTAAGCCGAGTCATTAAGTACCGCTACATGCTAGACTTATAATAGTGAGTGCCCGGGCGTTAGCAACTTAAACACTCACCCCCTAATTCTTAAGTTCATCCAAACGGTAGATGATCATTTGGTCAAATCGCACAAGTAGAAAGGGTCGTCAGTTGGTCATATCTTACCCTTCCCTTCTCAGTCTACTCACTTAGGGTCAGTTGGTCATATCTCCTAAGCAACTAGCCTCTACCGCCATTCAAAACTTCCGAAAGAAGGGTAGCTACCAATAAACTATGCATGCATACACTTAGAAATAATTATACGGAAGTAATGTAAACGCAACAAAACAATTAAGGAATCATAACTAGGCCAGCACCAAGAGGTGCTTAGCAGCTCATATTAACCATACAAATCAATTCAATATTCAATGTTATGAAATACATGAATCGAAAGTAAAGAAAAGATAAAATGCTAATGCTTATCGTAGGGGAGTGATTTCTTCCTTGGAGACAAATCCGTATGCTCCTCTAGACCTGCCTTTGGCTTCTTCCCACGTTCTTTGGTTGTGGTGTTTGAAATGGGATGCCTTGAAATGCTGGAAATCGTGGGGTATTTATAGGCCAGCTCTGGGTTACGACGTAACTAATAGAATAGTTACGCCGTAATCTTCTATTTCTTCGTAATTTGCACTAGATCTGCTGGTTACGGCGTAACCTTATAAATAGTTACGCCGTATCTTCAATATTTCTTGGTTACGCCGGAGTTTATGCAAGAGTTACGGTGTAGTTATCAGCGGCGTGGAACCTCATTTGACCTAATATAGTTACGTCGTAGTCTTTTGGGAGAGTTACACCATAATCTTCTGATGAGTTGGCTTTCTGAGTCACGCTTTAGTTACGGCGTAATGTGAGAGATGAGTTACGCCGTAACTTCTTCAAAGTGAGCAGACTCTGATAAATCTTTGATCATTCTCCAATTCCGCGTCTCTTTAGCTCCAATGCTCGGAATTTACCTGAAAGTGGAAAACAATGGAAAACAAGTGTAAATCCATATAAAAGATATAAATTACAAGCATTATCGGGGGAAATTGACACTTAATATTCAGGATAATTTGATGTTATCAAATATTTCCCCACTTGAACTTTACTTGCCCTCAAGTAGACCTTATTAGATAGATTCCTAAAAAGATATCTCCCATAACCTGGAAATATAAGTTTATAAATCCCTTATGCTAGAATAAAACAAAGCGGAACACCTCACAAAATGGGAATGAAACACTCAAATCTCTCAACTATTCTAAGGGTCAATTTCGGGGTGATCACTCAATCGCACAGTCATAGCATGTATTTTATCATAAGCTTGGCGGTTACACAAATCTCCACCACTAGAGTTAAGGGCTAAACAATTTTCGAAGGCAATATGGGTAGACATGACAAAGGTTAAGGGGTGACTCGTCATTACTAACATGTCATGGAGAAGTGGACAAAATCAATGATACATGACCAAATCCATGGCCAAGACAACAAAGATTGCTCGCTGCATCACCTAGACACGCTTCATGACTAAAGGGTAGGATAAGACATGGGATATATAAATGGTGTAAAATAAAAATCAAGCAGGTAGTCTAAATCTATAACCAAGTCATCACCACTTACCGTTCGCCCAAAGTTCAAGCTTTGAAGTCAATAAACCGGATCATGAAATACTAGGTAGATGTGTCATTAGAGGACGTCATGATGGGCACACTACCTTTTCTCCAACTGTTAGCGTAATTACCAACTCCAATCTTCGAATGTGACCGAGGTGGCCTCCTCGATACTAAATCTATGTGGAAAACTAGAAGGGGGGTTGAATAGTTTTGCCAATTAAAACTTCCTTTTAATCTATTTAGATCGACTTATGTCAATCTATTTGTATGTATGTGTTGGATGTTGATAAACAAGCATATAAAGGTAAGTAATGAAAAGATAAGAGTAAGAAGCACAAAACCACAACACGAGTATTTATAGTGTTCGGCTACAAGGACACCTTCCTTGCCCTACTCCACTCCCCGAGTCACCTACTCGAGAGTTCGTAATCACTACACCAATCTCCTTATGGCGGAGAAGCCTTCACAACGTCGCCTACCCTTTTTCCGGTGCTAGGCTAACCACCGGGTTCTTTCACTCAAAGGTGAACCACACCTACACAACGTCGCCTACCCTTTATTAGGTACTAGGCTAAGCACCTAGTTCCATTGCAATGGAGGAACTACTACCACACTACACCAACGACTAATCCCAAAGGAGATCTACTCCTTTACAACATCATCAAGGATATCAATATCCTTGGATCTAATACTATTCTATCTTGTACATCGAAACACACCATATCGAATGTACATCTAAGGCACCTTTCACTAATGCCTTTTGACTAGATCTACAAGACACCTTTCACTAATGTCTTGTGTCTTCACTTCTAAGCACCTTTCACTAATGCTTCTTTGTCTTGACTTCTAAGCACATACCACAAGTGCTTATCCTATAGACGATAGATATCCTTCACTAATATCTTCGTCTTGACACTTGAGACATCTTTCACTAATGTCTTCAACACTACTCTTCTTTGAAGAAAGAAAGGAATCATCAACAAAAAGACTTCAGTAGCCTTGATGATGAGGAAGCATGGCAACTCATGGACTTGAGCTTGCTCGACTTCAAAGGTGGTGATCTTGCCTTTAAGAGGAACCTAAAAGATCACACAAAAACAAAACTACAAACATGGATCTCTTGGATCTAAGGTTAGTGAGATTTAACTCAGGGGAGAAAGTATGTTAGAAAGGGGTAAGGTATAATGAAGAAATGGCTCACTATGTATAGAGGAAAAATCCTACTGTTCCCCGGATCCCTACCACAAGGGATTCGGCTAGCACAAAGCTAGGGATCCGTGGAACGCTCCTCTTTACCCATGGGTATTTTGGTTATGGGTCATGGGTCATGGGTTGAACCATGGATCTTTTGGCTAGATACAATGTATCTTTAAGTGCAATGCACTTAGTCACTTGGGTATGGGTTGATCCATGGGTTATGGATATTATCCATGTATGATATAAGCATGATGTCATGCAATGGGTTATGGGTCAAGATCCATGGGTTATGGGCTTTGGGTTGTACCCAACTACATTCAATGTATTTGCCCAATGGGTTGTGATACTTAAGTTTCTACCCATTTATATTACCCGATATACTACATACTAGTTATGTATATCTTTACTCAAATATGTAAACACTAGTTGTTGTACATATGTATTGCTAAATTATATAATAACTTATACTTGTTTTAGTGTTTTATGTGAAAATGTGAATATGTTAGAAACTATTAGTTCAAACCATTTACGTATTTTATTTGTTTCGTTAATATGATTTTACGTTTGTTATCGACAAAACATTAGAAGATCGTAAAATATAAATAAACGTTTTTACGGCTTATTTGTATTAACAATCTCCTCCTTTTTGTTGATGACAAAAGCTAAAATTATTTTAAGGAAAAGCTAAAATTTGTAAAAATTTGAATTTGTAGTTTTTACTTTCTTCTCCCCCTTTTTGTCGAAACAAAAAGTGCTTGAAAGAAAGCAACACATCGTTTTTTAAGAAAAACATGTGAAAGAAATAAAAATAAAAAGGAATAGAGAGCAAGTAACGGGAACGGATCTCGTCTTTACTCCCCCTTGACGAGTCCATCCCTATGTAAGGGCGTCAAGTAAATGATACTAATCTAGTTTGTTTGCAAATAAGTTTGCAAAAGATTTCGTCTAAGAGACGAATGTGCTTCCCCTTGAAGATTGCAATTATGCAAGAGGATGTCACGAAATGTAAACCTAGTATTGCAAGTAATTTTGCAATATATTGCTTTGACATAAGGCTCCCCCTAGCTTTGGGATGTCAAAGTCTTCATGTGTGAATTGAATAACTACAAAACAAAGGTTAGAAAGCAAGTATAACTCACAATTTCCTGCAAATGTGGTCCAAGTTAGTATAAAATAGCTTTCTATCTCACGGATCCCGCGGTTCCCTCCTAGTAGGGATCCGTATAGGCAATTCTGAGGGATCCGTATTAGCTGATTAATTTCAGCAAAGGTGATATAACAAGTAATGTTAACACAAAAAAAAAGATATGAATACAAAGTGATCATATTCTCAGAAAAATAACAAGTAGCATGTAATTTCCATTTAATAAAAATAGAGTTATGATATACATGACTATAAAAACTAAGAAAATAAGAAAATACATAACTAGGAATTTCTAAACCAACTATCGCTTGATGCTAGGACACCACTAAAATTCTTCTAGCTCAAGTTTTGTTTAGGGTTGATCTCGTCGAAACGTTCAAGGAGATGATAGAACATGAAACGTTGGTCTTCTCGTACTTCATGTATCAAACTTTCAACATGTTGACAATGATAGCAATCTTTGTCATGGCTAGGTAGTGGTGGTGGAAGAAATGAAATGGCTTGATATGAAGGATCAAGTGAAGCGGCTTGCGGAGCTTCAAACGATGGAGGAATTGGTGGAGGTGCATTTGAAAATGACTCAACCAAGAATGATGGTGGTGGTAGAGAAGTGTCAACATCCATATGGTCGGGTGGTTGACTTTGATGATTTCTCATAATCCAAATGGGATTATATGATGGAAACGGCGAAAAGGAAGCCGGAGCAAGTGTTGACTCAACACCTTGGTTTTGAACCATTATTCCTCCTAATGAGGAGAATGTTGTCGGCGGAAGCGGATGAGACGGCCTAGGAGGCAAGTCCTCTAAATTGTAGAGGTGTGGTGATGATAGTGGGGATGTAAATGAAATAGCTCTAGGAACCAATGGTGATGGTTTGGTGGAGATGATATTGTTTGGCCTAGGAGGTATGGTGGTGTTTGGTATAGGTAGTTTTGTGGGTACTATCCTTTTAGGAATTGGTTTGATTGGATGATGAAGGAATCTATCATTTGTTGGCTTGACCGGAGATGATTCGGTTGAAGATATTTCATGTATAACACGAGCCTTTTTCATGGGTGGTTCTTTGGTGGATAAATTACTACTTGGGGTTTCCTCATGATGAGATGATTTCAAGAGGTTGCAAGAGCTGAAAGTTAGGGTGAGAGTGATGACTATGGAGGTCCTAACAAAGTGGTTTATAAATCAAGAGATTTGGCAAGTGCATTTAAGCCTTAAGCCACTAGGATTCATTGGAATGTGATGATTAACATGCACAAGAGTCAACTTCAGAGTTTGCACTGATCTAGGAACTCATTTAAGATGAGATGGAGTGTTTGAGTTAGGAAGATGAGTTGAAATGATTGTTTTAGCAAGATTTGTCATAACCTGTCATCCGGATCCCACGGTTCCTTCCTCATAGGGATCCGTCTAGGCTAATCCTAGGGATCCGGCTTTCAGCAGTTATGAAAGAGTGGAAATGATGTTTCTAAGATCTAAGACCTATATCATCTTGAGTGTTTCAGTCCTCCTAAGTGTTTTAAATGAAGGGGTGTTTGAGTACTTGAAGGTAATGAATGATGTAGCTAATGATTATCTTTTATGGAAGGATTTGGAACTTTCAAGAGTACCAATGGATGAGCAAGAATGACACTAAAGATTTAGAGTGTCAATTGAAGCTAAAAGATCTTAGAGATCAGGTTGTGACTTAGGATAGTGTTTAGGAACATATCCTAGAAGCTTTGAAATGGGAAAAAGTAGAGTTTGATCAACTTTGATCAATTTTGAGGTAAGGATGATTTATGATTAATTTTGCCATAATCTAAAGATTTCTAAGACTAGATGTGAGGGATCAAGTAGAAAATGAAGTGTGAGTTTAAGAGCGGAAGAGTAATGGAATAAAAACGAAATGGTAGATCTACAGTCATTTTAGAGTGTGATCTAGGTGAGTTATGTATGAGTAGGAAAGATTAACCTATCTTGATAAGGACTTCATTTGCCTTAAGACACTATGTTTAGCTTAGTGTGAGATGTTCTAAGGATATGCTTGAAATATAATGCTTGCAATTGCATTTTCTATTCGCCGGATCCCGCGGTTCCCTAAGTGTAGGGATCAGTCTAGCACAATCTTTGGGATCCGCCTATCTGCTCAGCAGGACCTTTACTAAAGGTATGCAATGATCTTGACAATGCATTATATCTCAAGGATAGTCTAAAAAGAGTTTTAATACTAAGATATCAAATGTAAGATATTTTATTTCATGAAAGAAATTGGATTACATTGATAAAGCACGAGTACAAAAGGATTGATCCTATTTGAAAGACTACTAAGTTCCTTAAGTGTTTTCGCTAGATGGATCATCAAATGGTTGATGAGTGTTGGCGGATGCAGGAATGAAGAACGTCTTCATGAGGGAAATGTTCAGCGGTTCCATCATCTTGTTCACAAGTACGTACAACGGACTTTGAAATTAAGGATGAAAGTGCATAACATTATGATAGAGGCGTGTCAAGAACATTCCATAAGGGATGAGTTTATTCTTGGAGCCTTGAAGATTTGCAATTCACCTTGCGAAGAAATTGGCGAGATTGTATGGTTGTTGTGTTAGCAAACAGTACAACATGTGAGCACAACAAGCGGGAAGAATTTCTCGATTTCCCCTAAGACTCCAAACATTTTCACGTAGGATGAGTGCAAGAGGCTTGTACTCTTCTCGGATATCCCTTGTAAAGATAATGTTTGGATAGGAGTAATATGGTCGAGGTTTGCATATTATGCGATTTAAATCTTCCGGAGAGGGTATGTGTGAACAATATGGAATATTTTCTTCACAAAAGTTGAAGAGAGAATCAAGAGACCAATCTTCGGTGAAGGCACATTGTCCATGATTTGGAATCCGGAGGATGTGAGCAAAATGTGTTAGGAATTAGAAATTCCCGGTATTAAAGTGTCGGTCACCTCAAGTATATGTAATCGTTAGAAAGCTCGTAGTCGTAGTTCTTTTAAGTTAAGTAGTAATTTAGTTAAGTAACACCGTGGAGGACGGACGGGTCTTTACCCACTGTATGCCTGATCCACAGCCCAAAGTGTGGCGAGTTATGTAAGACTATAAATACTCTCTACCTTCCAAGGTAGAGAGTTGGAGCTCATAATAATATCTTTCACTTTCTCTCACTAAGTTCCCTAAACCTCTAACTTTCTCTCTCTAGAATTCCATCTTATACGCCACCTTGTGTTATGGTTTGATGTGTATGTGAAAAGTTATATCTTACAATTGGTATCAAGAGCCATGGTTAGATCATATCTTACACATCTTTGGATTTATTGTGGTCTTTAGGTGGTTTTTGAGTTTGAAAAACTTTAGTGGTTTTTGCATCATTTGGTTGATCTCTCGTGTTAAAGTTTGAATTTTGTTGGTACTTTTGTGTTTAGAATCATCAAAAGTGTTTAGGTTTTCATTTGGTAAGCTTGAATCATCTTGGTTGGGTTGTTTTTGGATTGAAAAGTGAAGTTTATTTGGTTTTTCAAGCTAGCGACTTAGCTCTCGGAATAGTTTCTTGGTAGCGACTTGCTTCACAGTTTTGTAGCGACTTACAGTGTTAAAGCTAGCGAGTTAGATCTAGCGAGTTAAAGTACAAGTAGTGGAATCTCCACTACGGGTAGCGACTTGTGGTAGCGACTTGGTCTGTAGCGAGTTGCTCTTTAGCGACTTGTATATCTAGCGACTTGAGTAGCGAATTGCTGCCAAAATTTTGCTAGCGACTTGAGCCCTAGCGAGTTACTACATAGCGACTTGTTTTTTGTCTAGCGACTTGGGACTGTAGCGACTTAGTGGTGTAGCGAATTAAGTGTTAGCGACTTAGCACTTAGCGACTTGGTGACTTAGCGACTTGGTTGATTTTTACGAAGAAGAGGTTTGACCAAAGTTGACTTTTTACGTCAAAACTTCAAACGGCCATAACTTTTGATCCGTAACTCCGTTTTCAGCGAAATACCTGTCAAAACGACCGGAACAGCCTGAATATTGTGAAGTTTCACACGATGTCGTGAAACGAATTTTTCGAGGCCCAAATCCACTCCGAAAGGAAGTTATTAAGCTTTTAAGTTTTTAGACCTAAAATTCTCCGTAAAAACGTGCATCAACCAATCCAAATCTCAACCAATCAACATTTCAGCCTTTCCTACGAATAATCTAAAGTCCTATCACACAATCGTCTTTCATCGTATCATTCCATCGGACATCTTAACACCCTCTACTGGTCATTGCTTAACGGTTTCGTCTTGATTTTAGTAAAATCCCGCGAAAGATTCTATTTCTCGGTTTAAATCATAGACGTGTAAAATCCCGTGCATCCTTCCACATCATGTCTTACTCTACTGACCCAGTGATTTCAGAAGTGCTTAAACTGTATGATGTTGTGGACAACAATGATAATGTATGCCACACTGAACGATTAAAGATGATTGAATTAAGCAATGAGGATGTGAGATCTCCGTGTTCAGAATCTAATGAGAGAGAATTGCACCAGTCCAAGCTACAGAATGCCATGCAAATGAAATGCAGCATTGAGCCCTATCAGCTACTTCATCTGCACCTCATTCAGTTGTTATCCATAGCTGGGGATCGAACATGTAGTGCTCTTTTCCGCCAGGACTTACCTACATTGACAAGAAGCTTGCTGTTGAACTTAGAGCATTTAAAGCTGCAACTTACCAATGAAGAAGTTCAAAAGGATGGTTCCAGTGCAGCTCTTCAAGTAATCTACAAACAATTTCAACCATTCATCAGTGGGGAATATTCAGCAGATTACAATCAACACTTGACTGGAATTTCCTTCAAAAAACATACTGGAATGGAAATTCAGGAATTCATTGAGACATTTATCCAACTCATGGATAATATGAAAAAGTTCATTGAAGAATCTGCACAAAAGAATGAAGACGTGAATGAGTGTCAGGTGCAGTTGAAAAATTGTTGTGATAAGTTGGGTAATGTATCTGGTGAAGAATCGGGTGGTGCTGAATGCAGAATGTTAGAGAAAACAAATAACGATGAATCGGACAATGCTAAAATAGAATCTTCATGCTCATGTCCACAAGAGATAGAGATGCACCAGCCACAACCTGTGCACGTTAATGCAGAGGAAACTTGCATGAAAGTTTCTGCAGTACCTAGGTATGCATCTTCTTCTCAAAATGATGATTATGGATTGCATGAGTACACTGCATTTGTGCCTGATGATTCCTTGACCACTGAACTCAATACCTATAAGGATCAAGTTGCCATATACGAACAACGTGCTAAGTTTGAACTTACCACTCGTGAGCAGGAGATGGATATCCAAATGCGTACAATTATTAGAAAAAGTAATTTTAGAGAAGAAGTATTAAAACAAGAGTTAAACTCCTTACAAGAAAAGCTTTCCAAGACTGCTAAGCAAAAACACGAACTTCAAGAAAATGTTAAAATGCTTAAGCAAGAATTCAAAGCTAAGGAATCAAAACTTTTGAATGATTTTTCCAATCTAAAAACTTTGAAAAACAAGCTTGAAAATAAGTTGTACGTACAAGGGAATACCATTCAAACTGCTCACATGATCACTAAGCATCGAGTCTTAAGCGATAAGCATAGCATTCCCCTTGTTGAGGAACCAAATCCAGAGGTAATTAAAAAGGCTAGAAATGCTCATAAGGTGCTTTATGATGGTAATGAAATCCTTAAGCCTAGGCAGAAACCTAGTTGCGTTGAGTGCACTGAGGAAGATAAGAAATCTGATGAAGTCACTAGGGAGAAAATGAATAAGAAGTTAGAAGATCCTGAGTGTAAAAAGAATAACATAACGATCAAACCCCATAATTACACTAAAGAAAATTGGATCTCCTTGAACAAGTTTAAGCCTCAGACTCTATTAACCCCTGAACAAGTGTTCTGGAAAAAGGATATGGAAATGCAAAAAGCTGAAAATCTTGTTGAAAAGAATCCCCCTTGTAGGAAACTGCCTAAATCAACTGTGTATCCTCCTAATACACCAATGCACTTAGTTCCTAGATCTCTTGCCACTAAAAGCAAGACCTTAATCAGTGAATATGTTATCTTTCAACTATTTGTTGATTTTGAGAAAACTTGTAAGAAAAGGATCACACCCACCGGTATCACTGAAGGGGAAAGGGGTTTTGAGCAAACTAAAGAATGCTATTTAACTGAGGTCATGCCTTTCTTTAAACAACTAAAAGATCAATTTGAGAGTCTTAAAAAGGGGACGCATTCTGATATTAAAGAAATGGAAAAGGTATTTGATGCAATGATTGTTGAGGTTAGTGATTATGAGAGAGAATTAAAATATAATGAGATTGAGAGGAAGAACTTGCATACACTGAATGAGAATCTGATTTCTGAATGTATTGCTCAAGATGTGTTTTTCACTGCTACAAATTGTTCCATTGATGCTTCTCAATTTCATGAATTATCTGTTGCTCTGAAAGTCTCCCATGATCGTGTCATTGAGCTTGAAACAACAAATTCAAAATTGCATGAAAAAATAGAACAGGATGATCATGATAACTTGGTCAAACATTATTCTAAATTAGAAGTTGAACATCTTGCTTTGCAATTAAAACATCAACATCTCAAAGAAAATGTTAAAACCTCAAATATCAAGACATCCTCTGATGCTCCTGAGTTTGATGCAGTTTTTGAAATTAGCAAACGTGATGAACAAATTCGAGCTCATTGCCACACGATCAAAAGATTGAAAGCCCAAATTTCACAACTGAAAGGTGAAAAGAAGGATGTGACTGGTTCCCATATGCCTCCACCTTTAGATTCTCAGAATTTCCAACTTCAAAACATAATTGATAACTTGCAAAAGGAAAATGATTGTTTTAAAGTTGAAATTTCAAAGGTTAATGATCAAAACAAAGAGTTATGTGATTCATTTAAAGTTAATCATGATAAACAAATTGAAAAGATAACTTCTTTACTTAACGATATTGAGAATCTGAAGCGTGAGGTGAAAGGAAAGTTGCCAATCCCCAATTGCAAATATTCTGTTCCTAAGGTTTCTGCTTGTGATAAGTATGCTATCGATATGTTATATATTCCCCCACCCATTAGGAATAATGAACTTGCACATAAAGCATATCTCTCATACCTTAAGGAAAGTTTGAAGGGTCTCCGTGAGATTGTTGAAGATGAAAGATTAGAAAAACCTTTTGATAGTACTATAGCCTATGCCTGCATGGATGCCAAACGATCTCAGGAACTCTTAGAGTATGTAATTGTCACAAGTCCAAAATCTAGCAATAGGCGAGATAGAATAGTAGTGCCTTGTTCTATGCCTAAAGCCAAGCATGTGACCCTTGATATGCCTTGTTCCATGTCAAAATTCAAGCAAGCAACATGTGTTGTGCCTCCTAGAATTTCAGATCCCAGCACTTCTAGACCAGAAATGCAGAAAGTAGTGAAGCCATGTAATGTTCCCATCGTTACTTCTACAGATGTTAAGATTGACACTAAAGTTTGCGGGTCAAAACCTAGAAGCAATGCAAAGAAGGATAGGATTACGCAAACTAAAAGTGATCATGATAAGGAAGTGAAAGAACACCATAGGGACAAGAAGTTTGATTTGAACAAAAAGAATCGTGTTAGTTCTAGTATTAGCTCCAAGCTTACTGAAATTAATTCGAGCCCTTATGCTGTCTGCAAAACATGTAAAAAATGTGTATCTTCTGGTAATCATGATAAATGTGATGTGTTATTTCTGAGGTCTAAGATTCATAACCCAGTTAAGAAAGTTTGGAGAGCGAAACAGATTAAGCAATCTTGGAAACCTACAGGGAATGTGTTTACAAATGTAGGATTTCAGTGGAAGCCCACTGGTCGAATATTAACGAATGGAAAACCTTACCCCTTAGCTAGATCCACTATGCCTAGAATAGTGCCTGTTAAGGTTTGGAAGCCAACTGGTAGAATAATCCCATTAAGCACAAAATGTCATTTGACTAAGTCTGATGCTTCTACTAGTTCAGCTCCTAGGGATAATGCCATTGCATCTAGGGTTTCTGCTGATTCAAAGACTGTTTGTGCTAACCAAAAGGAACCCATCAGCACGTGGGGATCCAATGTTTCCAATTCTCTGTCTTCGTCTGTTGTCCAAAGCAGGTCGTACAAATCGTCCCTTGGTATTTGGATTCGGGCGGCTCTAAACATATGACAGGGCTCTTAACAATGACGTCTGTTCAAATCAGTTCAGGCCTCGTACTTCATCATTATGGCGTCTGCAGATAACACTTCAGGCCCCGTTCCTCATAGAAAAGAAAAGTGTACGCTCTTCTGTGCGCTTTATCTTCAGCTAATGAGAAATTCTCTCATGAATGGCCATACTCATCTACATTCTTCATCAACAAGCTTCATGTTTTTCCACGCTCATTCAGTCATCAAGTGGATCTACGTTCATTGGTGTATACTCTTGTTCACTTGTTAAATCAAAAATGGCAACTTGAGATGCAACTTTTGAGGGGGAGAAGAGTGAATATACTACATGATGATGGATGTTTGAATAATGGTTATACGACTTAATTTTTTAATGATGATGAGTGTATATTCTTTTTGATGAAGAATGAATATACTAAGGATAACTGGGATTCAGTGTTTTTAATTTTTGATGACTCTCCTCCAAATGGGAATCAATGTTTGGGATTCATTGTTTTTCAAAGATATGTTTGATGTGTACTTTCAACCTCCGACGAATGTTGATCATCCAGCTTCTGAAGCTCATGCTCCGGTTTCTATTGACTCAACTGGTTCACCATCTAAGAAGTACTTCTTGGAATTCTCAAGAAACCTTATCTCCAGTTATTTCACAAGGCGTTTATAATGACTATCATGATATTGTAAGTTGCACTATTGAATAATGATCCGCTCTTTGGTATTCCTGTGCCAAATCTTCACGGATTGTTGTTCATGGATAATGATCCGCTCTTTGGTATTCCTTTGCCAAATCTTTACGGATTATTGTTCCTCTCATTGTGCTCGCTATAAATCAACCACATGAATATTAAGGAAAATGACTACCTCATTAGCTCGAAGACATTTGTGGTGAATCTTCCAGATCAGTCTCTACATGTATACCTTTAAGAAGAATGCATTAATGTCGAGAAATCATTTGTTCCGGTTCATTCAGTGGATCGACGTACATCCGGTTGTATGTTTATTCACGTGTTGGGCATTTGACAAAAGCTGATTACTTCGGAGTTAATCAATTATCACTTATTTGAGATTGAAGTTAAATTTCAAAGGCGTGTTCTTATTTGATAACTTGCTCGGGTCTAAGAATTTTAAGTTGAAGACTTGGTTTATCTAGTTACCAGCTGTCGGGAGATCTGGTTAACTATCACTTTAAGGAGTTACGTAGTTTTACTCAGTGACACACGAATATGACGTTGTGGATAATCGCAAGAGGTGTTAAAGTCTCATACTTTGGTTGAGTATTGAGTACTTAGAGATTTGCTTGAAGCATAAATTCTCGACACTGTTCTTCCAACATTAGTGCAAGCTTAAGATGCAAATGCAGGGAATTCTTCTTCAGTTTCAAGTTTGGTATATCAGGTTTTCTTCATCAGTGGTCACTTCAAATTGTCCAAATGTGGGTTGATAAAGACAGTCAGAGAGAGTTTCTATCGCAGTGGTCCTATGGCTCCTGGACACTCCAGTTCAGGACCCGCACTTCAAGACAGTCCCATTGGTTCATCTCTTGTTCCAAACTCTACTCAAGAAACTCCATATGTACCTCCATCTGAAGATGATGTAAAGAAATTGTTTGATCCCATGTTTGATGAACTGTATGAGTCTACTACTAATGAGGTGCTGATCCCTACAACAGAGGATGCTCATATTCCAGTGAATGAAGTCAATCCATCAGTTTCAATATCTGTAAGTCAAGAAGCACCTGCTGCTGATCCTTCAGTCTCATCAACAAATCATCATTCTTCAAATGTACATCATGGAAATGTTTCTGGCATCAATGATGAAGTTAATCCCTTTGCGACTCCTGAAGATGCTCCATTTGAAAACATATTTGCTACTCCTGAATCATCATCAGAACCATCTTCTTCAGGAGACATCGACTCAGCTACCTCAGTTCCTCAACAAATGCCACATGAACACCTCAGAAAATGGACTCACGATCATCCATTAGACAACATCATTGGAAATCCCTCTCGTCCTGTATCAACCCGGAAGCAACTCGCAACCGATGCCTTATGGTGCTTCTTCAACTCCGTACTATCTAAGATCGAACCAAAAGATGTTAAAACTGCTATGAATGAAGATAGCTGGTTCAATGCTATGCAAGATGAAATTCATGAGTTTGATCGTCTTGATGTATGGGAGTTAGTACCTGCTCCAGACTGTGCTATGATTATAGCTCTAAAATGGATCTTCAAAGTAAAACTTGATGAGCATGGTGATGTGTTGAAGAACAAGGCTCGATTAGTTGCTAAAGGATATCGTCAAGAGGAGGGTATAGACTTTGAAGAATCTTTTGCTCCAGTTGCTCGAATCGAGGCAATCAGAATCTTTCTGGCCAATGCTGCTAGTAAGAACATGGTTGTTTATCAGATGGATGTAAAGACGGCATTTCTAAACGGAGATCTTAAAGAAGTCGTCTACGTCAGCCAACCTGAAGGATTTGTGAATCAAGAGCATCCTACTCACGTTTATCGTTTGAAGAAAGCTCTTTACGGTTTAAAGCAAGCTCCAAGGGCATGGTATGATACACTGTCAAAGTTTCTTCTATCAACCGGATTCATCAAAGGAGCAGTTGATCCTACATTGTTCACCAGGAAGTCAGGCAAACATTTGATTCATGTTCAAATTTATGTTGATGATATTATTTTTGCCTCGACTGACCCAATGGAATGTGATCGGTTTTCAAATGAAATGAGTTCAAAGTTTTAAATGTCAATGATGGGACAAATGTCATTTTTCTTGGGATTACAAATTTCTCAATGTCCCGGAGGCATTTTCATTAATCAATCTAAATATGCAACAGAGATTTTAAAGAAATTTGGATTTGATTCAAGTGACCCTGTTGACACCTCCATGATTGACCGAACCAAACTAGATGAGGACCTCTCAGGGATCATGATTGACCAAACGAAATATCGAAGTATGATTGGATCCCTGATGTATCTCACTGCTAGTAGACCAGACATCTTGTTCGCTGTTTGCATGTGTGCTAGATACCAGGCTAAGCCTACTAAAAAGCACCTTGAAGCAGTTAAACGGGTCTTTCGGTATCTCCAAGGAACCATCAATATGGGACTATGGTACCCGAAGGACACCGGTATGTCACTAACGGCCTATGCAGATGCTGATCATGCAGGTTGTCAAGATACTCGTCGAAGTACGTCAGGAGGTGCTCAGTTTTTGGGTGATAAGCTTGTGAGCTGGTCTTCAAAGAAGCAAATGAGTACTTCTATTTCCTCTACAGAGGCTGAATACATAGCCATGTCATCTTGTTGTGCTCAAATCTTATGGATGAGATCTCAATTATCTGACTATGGCTTTGAATTCAACAAAATCCCTCTGTACTGTGATAATAAAAGTGCTATTGCTCTCTCATGCAACAACGTTCAACACTCAAGAGCAAAGCATATCGACATTCGACATCATTTCATCAGGGAACAAGTGGAAAAAGGTGTGGTGGAACTATATTTTGTGAGGTCTGAATATCAGTTAGCGGACATCTTCACCAAAGCTCTTCCAAGAGAACGTTTTGAGTTTATTCTTCCACGTCTTGGTTTGAAAAGCCTTCAACCAGAAACTCTCAAACGCCTTCAGGAGGAAGACGAAGAGTAAAGGTCTTTCTTCATCTATCTCCTGTAAATATTTATTTGAAAAACAAAATACAAAATTATAAAACTTTCAAAATCCATAAAAATCTGAAAAATTCGAAAAATCTTCAAAAAAATATTGTCATTTTTGTCATGTTTCTTTCCGGTTCGATAATATCTACGGTCTTTGTGCTGTCATTCAAAGAATGACACGGGACTTTAGATGTTGTTCGAATTTTTATAAAAAAAAAAAAAAAAAAAAAAAAAATTATATATATATTTTTGGGAGAAAGAGAAACAATGGTTTATTGTCATCTTCAGGCAATAACCCGGTTTTAAATAAAGAACAGAGCCATGTTTTACCATGTTTTCAAATCCTATGCTCTGATTCTATAAACTCCTATCTGCTGAAAACTAAATGCTTTGAAAAATAACTCAATCTCTATTTTTGATAATCATCAGGACTTATTTGTCAAAATCTCTATCTCTCAATCAACAACCTACGTCATTGATTGAGGGGGAGAATGATTTCAATTAAATTAAAAAGTTATTTGGCATTAAATTGTTTTCAAAAGATATACATGCATGTTTTATCAATGGAGTGTAAAGTCTTAAAATCCGATCCTTATCAGTTCAAACGCTTTCACAATCAAGTCACAATTCTCCTTAAAAGCTTTCAAAATCAATTTAAATCTAAAAGAGATCACAAATCTCATTTTGATAATTGTGATCGGGGGAGAATGTGTGATTTAAATTGGATTTAAACTGATATTAAGTTAAATGGTTTCACATGAATGTACATGCTGTCCTTCCCACATGTGACAAACGATTTCAAATTTTCCATGCACATGTTGAGGGGGAGCATCTATCTTAAACCTTTGATTTGAAACGTGATCAATTATCCCAATGTGCAGGTTCCCTCTAGTATGTGCAAAACTCTTTTCATACCTCGAGGCACATGTTGAGGGGGAGCAAAATTCATGGAAACCTCATCCTTCCCGGAAATGCTATACCCACTTGATCTGTTGAGGGAAGTGATGTTGATATCTTTTAGAAAATGGTAATCAAAAGAAGTAAATTCTTTCTCTTGCCTCCGTGTGCAAAACATTTTGATATTTGATGCACATGTTGAGGGGGAGTTCTCGTTCTAAAAATATCAAAAACAATTCAGGTACAAAATGCTTTGATAATACATCACAAGTATCTGAATTGATTTTCAAATGGTTTCTATTGGATCCAATGGCAGATGAACAATACCAAATAGACCGACCAACTTTACTTTAATGTACGGTGATATAAGGATGATAAGGTTAGGTATTGGTTCCCATGATCCGCCAGAACCGGAGGGATCTACCCAGGGACTATCCACTAGTTAGTGTAGAAGTCCTTAGGTATGATGATAAAAGGAGAAAAATGAGATAAGGGAAGAGTGCGGACTAAGACTGAGCTAGTACTGGAATAAACCCAACAAGGTTCTAGCTATGAAGTCTCGGTAAGCACTGAAGGGGTTGAAGAATTAAAAAGAATTGAATGAAAATAGGGTGAAAACAAATAGCCCTCCATTAATTCAACCTTAAGGGCAGAAACCGGGTTCAATTCATATGCTACTGATGGTAACATCGGTATTGAAGACAAAACGTCATGGACCCAGTGACGCACTGCACTTCAACTTTCCAAACCACTCAAGTTCCTCTTAAAAGGGCTTGTTTCATTCTCACGGGGAACCAACATTATCTATCGACTTTCTCTTAGAGATGGTTGATATTGAAGAAGGAGACCCTCTCCCTAGTCTCCGTTATAGGATCCAAATATGCACAAATTGAGTCTAGAGGCACGAGATCATCAATAAATCTCATTAGGACACTTTCAATGAAGACTCTCTGTTTCACACAATGTGGAAAGAGAGATTATATCATGAGTCCTACGCATTATCCTTATGGTATTGCCAGAACATCTGAGTGATGTGTTTACACACTCACAATGAAGATGGAAAGCCTTCTGGAGCCAACATCAAACAAGCTCCTGGTAGGTGGCATGTGAGATCTATTATATGGATCAACCATGTGACAACTGAACAGAAACAATGGGGCGATTCAATTTCTTGAATCAATCCTGGTTCAGGTTAGGGATTGACGGATACCTTTGAAAAACCGGTCTTTGTGCTTATAAACTCTTTTCTTTAGCACATCGACCGTGTACTCATTTTTCAAACCAAAAGGTATTTTTATGATTGATAATTGATTTTCAATAAAACCTTCGTTGTTTTGCAAAAACAATTTCTATTGAGCAATACACGATTGTTTCTCAAATCTCCTTTCATCAATCAGTGGACTTAAAAATTCGCTGGTTCACTCACTCCGTGCTGTCTTCTTTGAGATGTTCCGGTTTGAGAACAGCTAGAACAGCTGCGAAACCCTGTCAAGGAGATTCTTAGGAATCCTACCTGATCACAGGCAGTACTTGTACTGATCAACGGGGAACCGTGGGCCGTGTACCTCAATTCAACGAAAGTGATCAAAGACACTTTCGTGCGATTTGTTGCTAACTGTTGTATGCAGGAACGCCCGACGTTTGCAGCTGATCAGAATGAAGCGGTCAATCCACAGCCGCATGCTCACTTAACACATTCATCTCAAAAGAAATCATGATTAGTGCATCAACGACTCTGATATTTTCACTCCATGCTTCTGCTACGCTGCTGCCAATATCATGAATCAACTAAAGCTTCCGCTACTCTGATGAGAAGATTTCATGATCCAGAATGTGAGCATGTCGGTCCCAAAGTCATAACATCACAAAATACCAACACCACAAAGGATGTGTCAGAGATTGTTGATAGCTGATGATCTCCAAAGATGGCTCAAACTTATCATCACGTGGATCAGTAAAAGACCTCCACTTGGAATAACCAAACATGCAATGTGAAGAATCAATGACTACGAGCTTAGGAGCAAAGGACTACATCAAGAATGCAAGATCAATTGTTAATGTATTATCTATTTGTATTCTATGTAATTTTGGTACATGATTGAGGTGACCTCCCTTAGGGGGAGATTGTTAGGAATTAGAAATTCCCGGTATTAAAGTGTCGGTCACCTCAAGTATATGTAATCGTTAGAAAGCTCGTAGTCGTAGTTCTTTTAAGTTAAGTAGTAATTTAGTTAAGTAACACCGTGGAGGACGGACGGGTCTTTACCCACTGTATGCCTGATCCACAGCCCAAAGTGTGGCGAGTTATGTAAGACTATAAATACTCTCTACCTTCCAAGGTAGAGAGTTGGAGCTCATAATAATATCTTTCACTTTCTCTCACTAAGTTCCCTAAACCTCTAACTTTCTCTCTCTAGAATTCCATCTTATACGCCACCTTGTGTTATGGTTTGATGTGTATGTGAAAAGTTATATCTTACAAAATGCCCAAGGGTTAGAGCGAACTTTTGGTTTTTGATATAAAACCAAAGAGATAAAGATCGATCCTCGTTACGAACGAGTTCGACTTGACGGAAGAATTCCATTATGAACCTTGGACATATCTTCTCGTTGATTTCAAGAAGACATTCTAGTCCTATGGCTCGGAAGGAGGTATTGATACCTTCTTCGAATTGTAGAGAGGTGTCTACAATACGTCCTTCGTGGAAGTGACGGTTTTCGAGATTATTGAACCCACGGACATGATTGCCAGGCGTGTTGGGTTCGAGAGAGATGTTCGCAGTGTAGACGCTTGTGGTCAACGTATGATAGTCTAATGTTTTTACTAGATTTTTATTAACAATGGTATTTAACACTTTAACTTACTCAAGGTTTTGACTTTCTAGTGGATTATTATATTTAGAAAGATGTTGGTTTTTAATCTTGCATGGAGACTGTTTTCCAGTAGGACGGATCCCACGGTTCTTTTACAAAAGGGATCCGGCTAGTATATCTTCCGGGATCCGTGGTTCTGTAGTAGCAGAAACAGTTTTGATAAAAACATAGGTTTTACAGTTTTTATACCACGAAATATGTTTTATCCTACATTTTCATTTAGCATGCGTACATGACTTCTAAGGTATCACGAAAGAATACAAAACATATAAATCAAAATAAGTGACAAACACATTATGATAAAGATAACCTAGATAAACTAGATTATTAATAATATTGCATTTCAATACTTAGGATGATACAAAGGATTGGGTATATAACCCCAATATAGATTAACAACACAAAGTAAATGTCTCCGTATGTGAACTTCATCATAGGGAACACAAGTGCGATGAGCGTTAGGGCGATGAGCACGAGTGCGATGTAAACCATGTTGATGACGGATCTTTCTTGGTTTCGGTTGAGATGGAATGAGGAGGAAGATGAAATTTTTGAATGAAAGGAAATTTTTGAAATTGGAAGATTTTGAAAAAGTGAGGGTTTGGTAGAGTGGCCGACGGTGGGATTATAAATAGGGAAAGGAGAATTTTTGAAATTCGTGTTTTGTTTTATTATTGGATTAAAAAGAAATAAAACATAAGTTTTATATACTATGACTATAGACGAGAAATATAACACGTATGTGAGAAAAAAAGGCTTCCTAACGAAGCTTCATGTAAAACATGTATGAGTACAAAAAGATAATCATATAAATACCTAAATATATATACTTAATTATTAGGCAAAGTAAAAAGAAAATCATACCTCTAGCGCACTTAGGAATGTCTTTACAAATGACACAGCAAATATCACTTAGACTATTCCCGCTCCTTTGCGTTTAAGATACCTTCTTAAGGAGGGTATTCTTGTTACCAAGTGACTCCTAAAGCTTGGTGGGTGTGAGCTTTGACTAATCAACATGACAAAGAAGATTAGTGCAATTAAATGAAAAAAAAATAAAAAAATGTTGTTATCAACTCAACTTCCAAACATATAGTTTTGAAAGACATGGTGTTTGCTTTTATGAAAAACCTTCTTTGTAGTTTTCAATTAACCATGGATCGTATCAAGTTTTTAAAGTACAATATACTTCAAGAAACTTGGTAACGAAGCTCTGATGCCAATTGTGGAAAACTAGAAGGGGGTTGAATAGTTTTGCCAATTAAAACTTCCTTTTAATCTATTTAGATCGACTTATGTCAATCTATTTGGATGTGTGTGTTGGATGTTGATAAACAAGCATATAAAGGTAAGTAATGAAAAGATAAGAGTAAGAAGCACAAAACCACAAAACGAGTATTTATAGTGGTTCGGCTACAGGGACACCTTCCTTGCCCTACTCCACTCCCCGAGTCACCTACTCGAGAGTTCGTAATCACTACACCAATCTCCTTATGGCAGAGAAGCCTTCACAACGTCGCCTACCCTTTTTCCGGTGCTAGGCTAACCACCGGGTTCTTTCACTCCAAGGTGAACCACACCTACACAATGTCGCCTACCCTTTATTAGGTACTAGGCTAAGCACCTAGTTCCATTGCAATGGAGGAACTACTACCACACTACACCAACGACTAATCCCAAAGGAGATCTACTCCTTTACAACATCATCAAGGATATCAATATCCTTGGATCTAATACTATTCTATCTTGTACATCGAAACACACCATATCGAATGTACATCTAAGGCACCTTTCACTAATGCCTTTTGACTAGATCTACAAGACACCTTTCACTAATGTCTTGTGTCTTCACTTCTAAGCACCTTTCACTAATGCTTCTTTGTCTTGACTTCTAAGCACCTACCACAAGTGCTTATCCTATAGACGATAGATATCCTTCACTAATATCTTCGTCTTGACACTTGAGACATCTTTCACTAATGTCTTCAACACTAAACTTCTTTGAAGAAAGAAAGGAATCATCAACAAGAAGACTTCAGTAGCCTTGATGATGAGGAAGCATGGCAACTCATGGACTTGAGCTTGCTCTACTTCAAAGGTGGTGATCTTGCCTTTAAGAGGAACCTAAAAGATCACACAAAAACAAAACAACAAACATACATATCTTGGATCTAAGGTTAGTGAGATTTAACTCAGGGGAGAAAGTATGTTAGAAAGGGTTTAAGGTATAATGAAGAAATGGCTCACTATTTATAGAGGAAAAATCCTACTGTTCCCCGGATCCCACGGATCCCTACCACAAGGGATCCGGCTAGCACAAAGCTAGGGATCCGTGGAACGCTCCTCTTCGCCCATGGGTATTTTGGTTATGGGTCATGGGTCATGGGTTGAACCATGGATCTTTTGGCTAGATACAATGTATCTTTAAGTGCAATGCACTTAGTCACTTGGGTATGGGTTGATCCATGGGTTATGGATATTATCCATGTATGATATAAGCATGATGTCATGCAATGGGTTATGGGCTTTGGGTTGTACCCAACTACATTCAATGTATTTGCCCAATGGGTTGTGATACTTAAGTTTCTACCCATTTATATTACCCAATATACTACATACTAGTTATGTATATCTTTACCCAAATATGTAAACACTAGTTGTTGTACATATGTATTACTAAATTATAAAATCACTTATACTTGTTTTAGTATTTTATGTGAAAATGTGAATATGTTAGAAACTATTAGTTCAAACCATTTACGTATTTTATTTGTTTCATTAATATGATTTTATGTTTGTTATCGACAAAACATTAGAAGATCGTAAAATATAAATAAATGTTTTTACGGCTTATTTGTATTAACAATCTATATAAAGCTCATAACCTAGTGCTTTACAATAAACTAAATAACATAACTTTTTTTTTTCGAATCATTTTTTTTTCAACATAACTATAACAACTAAACATAATATCCCCCCACTTGAGATGAACAATGGGACTTTCGGGGGGTCTTCAATGATCTTTAAGAATATATCATCGACGAAAGCGTGATTTCCGAACCTTTCCACTTGAAACTTGAACTTAGGAAAATGATGACTTCCCAATCACAAATAAAGACTATAGGGTAGGCTAAGGTGTATGGGTGTATCGAAACAATATATTGGGTTAACAAAATGAAAGGAATGACTCAGAAGGGTGTTTCTAGGGGTATCTTGCACTAAACGTGAGTGCAACAAGAGGGCTTCACATGGGGGTCGAGAAGTCGGGGTGACTAATCGATAGACACACAATGGTAGGCTATTTGGGTGATAATCCTATAATATTGCCTTCTTAAACTGAAAAGTCCAAATACATCGAGCTAACTCAACCTACCTCGTCTATGGTCTCGAAATAATGCAAAGGCCAAGTTCTAAAGTTTACAAGCTACCAGCACACTCATAATTTGGTGGATTTGGGGTAAAATATTGGAAACGGGTAAGGCTAATCTCACCATATAATATCAAGGGTTGTATGTGCTCGGCTAAGGTCTATTCTTGTTAGGTTAAGAAAAACGTGTCAAAATTTTAAAAATGGCATAATTTTTCAAAATAAACTAGAAAAACGAGGGCAATATAAAGTTTAAGAGATAATTCTACTCCCGTCCCCCCACTTGAAATGTACAAAGTCCCTTTTGTACTAAGAGTTAAATAAAGGTGAAGAGAAAAGTAGAATAAGAGCGAGAACTTTCCTGAAATTTGCTCCAAAAACAAAGAAGGCCCACGAAAAAGAGACGTGCCTTCGTATAAGCATCCATGAGCAAACTTCAATCCCTGAAATCACACTACCGACAAGCATAATTCTAAAAAGAAAAAAAAATTAAAAAATGAAAAACAAATCTAACTCACTTTCATAGGAATCACGGTTGCATTTAGCATATGCAACAAGCCTTTTAAACCACTTGGTGTCCCAAATGGACGAGTGAAGTCTCGTGAGGGTTACAGGGAACACACCCACAAAGTTTATTTAAAATACTAATACAAGGTTATTGTGTTTAAAAAAATGAAAGAAGTAAAACAGCGGATCGTTATGTCGTAACTCTTAGAAGGAGTTAAAACAGAGGATAGTTACTTCGTAACTCTTAGAAGGAGTTACGCCGTAACTAGGCAAAACCTGGCATACGCTGTAAGAGTGTAGCTACAGCGTAACCACTGAGATGGTATTATGCCGTAATTGGTAATGCATCCGAAATTCTGCTGCAAGGGGTTGGTTACGGCGTAACCACTGAGATGAGTTACGCCGTAACTCTGGTCAGATCAACATGCTGCAGCAGCAATCACTCCAAGTTTCCTGCAAAAATGGTTAAAAACACAAAACCCTACACAAATGGAAATAAAACAAAAGAAAGGGATAATTCGGGTTGTCTCCCGAAAGAGCACTTTTCTTTATTTACGAGTCTTTAAGTTAGACTCAGAGCCTCGGGGCTACCAGTGCTTGTTGGTCATTTCGTGGATATGGCAATCTCCACGTCTGATCCAACTTATCAGATTCTCATCCCATTTGCAGTCCATCCCAAGCTCTAAACTTCCCGAGTAGAAACTCTTGATCTTCTAGTAAGGCTGGTCAATACCTTTTTCCTTGTCTTCGTCACTGATATTGAGTAATGGTTGGGCGTGGCTCAACTGCCTCTTGGTCCAATTTTTAAAATTCTTAATGGTACTTGGCATTTTGATGATTGTCTTATCATCGTTTATCTTTAACCATACTAACCCATCTTTTTCATTTTTATCAAGCCCCGACAGTTCCTAAAAAGGTTTTCCTAAAATTATCCCCGTTAGTCCATCTTCTACAAACTCGCTCACGTCGTCCAAAACCATAAAGTCCACCAAGAATGAATGAGTCCCAACGAAGACACGAATGTTAGTTGCAAACCCAAGAAAGTTATTCCCCTTATATTCTAATTCTTTCTTCATAACTTGATTGTAGCATTCTTTTGACATAATGTTAACTGGGGAAGCTGTGTCAATAAATGGATGGAAATCGATGTACCCGATTTTGCATGAGATCTTCAGATAATAGGGGTTCCTATGATGTATACGGGTTCCCATCTCATAAAATCTAGGTTTATTGGTTTGTGAACAAGTCTTTATAGAGCTGTCTTGCCAATGGGCCATTTCAACGTCACTCGAGAAGTCATCAGCACTGATTCCTAAATTATCTTCTTCCTCGAAATTGACAAAAACATCAAAATCTTTCCCCGAATCTATCTCGCCAGGGTCCCGGGGATCTCTAAGAAATTCTTCTAGAGCGTTGCCAAAATTGCCTACTGGGTCAACCGCACATACCTTTTGAGGAGTGGACAGGAGTTCATTAGGTCTGAACGTTGCAATCTCTCCATTAGCTTCAAGAGTTAATTTTCTAGCAAAGACATCCACCTTTGTATGGGCAGTAGCAAGCATAGGTCTGCCTAAAATGACAGGTATTCTGTTGTCTTCCGGAATGTCAAGAATCACAAAATCTACCGGGAAAAGGAATTTCTTTATCTTCACCAACACATTTTCAACGATGCCTAAAGGTGACTGCATGGATCGATCGGCCATTTTAATTTTCATCTTGGCTGGCTTAAGGTCGCCAATACCCATACATAGGAACATCGAACGAGGCATTATGCTTATGCTCGCTCCAAGATCAGCTAGGGCATTACACATATTGAGACACCCGATCAAGCAAGGGAGAGTGAAACACCCAGGATCTTTTTCCTTCTGTGGCAGCTCGTTTCTCAAAACCGCTGAACATCTTTCGTTAAGTTGAATCGTCTCATCATTGCTTAATTACTGCAAAATATCATCATGATTAGTTTTAATGGAATTAGTAAGAGGGGTGTTTACCGGTAAAGCTTGGTCCAGAAGTGATAGTCTCTCCATGCTGATTCATCGCTTAACATTTTTTCGAAAAGGTTGTCGGTTCTTCAAGGATTGTTTCCACCGTGTTGACAACTTCCTCTTCCCGAGCCGCTAGGTAATCTGTGATGGCTTGCGAACATGAGCTCACACTCTTTTCCAGTCCCTTAATCCGATCTTCATGAATTTTGAGAGAAGAGACTGTATTTTCCACGAATGTCTTCATCATCTTTTCAATTCTCTCATCTCGTTCCCTCGATTCCTTGATGTGGTCAAGAATAATTTTTTCAAGATTGTTCCCGGTTTTGGTCCCGAATACACTTTTAACCTTCTCAATCCTACACGCTTCAGCTTAGAAAAAATTTCCCCATAATTGTATTCTTGCTTTTGTCAATGTCTTCATTACCTTATGATCAAAATTGTCTCTTGGTCCGTATCCTGTATCCATATGCCATTTGTAGCAATGTTCCAAAATCCGTTGAATACATTCCAAGGCTTGGTCAGGGGTCATGCTAGGAATAGGTCTAGGGGAATCGAGCACTTCCCGTGTTAGCGCATTAATTCCCCGGTAGAAGACGTAGACGATTTGATATTTGTTCAAATCATGAGTGGGACATCGATAAAGTAGCTCATTAAACATTTCCCATGCCTGATAAAGTGTTTCATCTCCTACTTGAACGAATTGATAGATTTTACCAAGAAGTTTGGCCATTTTTTAAGGAGGGCAAAATTGTTGGACGAATTATCTTCTTAATTTATCCCATGCTCCTTTACATTCGTTAGGGAGTTTATTGTACCATCTTTTCGCAGTTCCAATAAGAGTCATAGGAAAAATTCTTGCGGTAACCGAATAGCTCGGGATGCCTCAGACGCTGAAAAGAGAGGACAAGTATAGTACTTCTTCTACATGATTCTGAACATCCTCATCTTTATCTCCTGAAAACTTAAGCTCGTGCAACTCTCGAGTAAATTGGTCCGGAATAGAGTATTTTTCAATACTAGAATCCTGTGTGAAGGTTCGTTGGCAGTTCTCATTTGGTTGCTCCAAATACTGCTCCATGGTTAATTCATCGATATTATTTTCATCAATGACCTCCGGTTCTGCGTCAGACTGATCTGATTCGTAAAATGAAAAGATATTATGAATAGGAACCGAAGAGTAAACTTTCCTTGTCCAAAATTGTTTTTCTGGATTATCGAATGGGGTGGCCAAAAAAGGCCTCGAGCTTCTAGTCTTGTATCCTGACATTTAAGAGAAGAAAGAAAATTAAAAATAGACTTAATGAAAAATACTAAAATAGCTCCCCGGCAGCGGCGCCAAAAAGTTGATGCAGGTTTTACTGACCAAGTTTTAATATTTATAGTGTCTCGTTATACCTATGGTCTACCCTAATGCACTAACGGGCAGTGTACCCGGTCATGTGTAGTGTAGTATTCGGTAAAACCGAGGTCGTCCCAAGAGCTATGTGTGTAGGATTAATACTAAGTCTAGGTGTCACAGATTTTAATATGATTTCGATAAGGAATTAACTAATTAAAGCAGATAAAAGGCAAAGGTGTAATCAATAGAGGAGAGTTGTGCTAACCTAGTTATTCATCCTAGCTAGTAATGTCTACGTCTAATTACTTCCAATTACTTCAGGTGGGGTCAAAGTCGAGAGGACAACATTTGGTCAATTCGCCCTAACCTATCAGCAAAGATGCCACCACTGGAGAAGTCAGGTGTCCCTTCATAAGTCCAGTTGTTCCTGGTCCCCCAAGCCAAGTCATTAAGTACCGCTACATGCTAGACTTATAATAGTGAGTGCCCGGGCGTTAGCAACTTAAACACTCACCCCATAATTCTTAAGTTCATCCAAACGGTAGGTGATCAGTTGGTCAAATCGCACAAGTAGAAAGGGTCGTCAGTTGGTCATATCTTACCCTTCCCGTCTCAGTCTACTCACTTAGGGTCAGTTGGTCTTATCTCCTAAGCAAATAGCCTCTACCGCCATTCAAAACTACCGAAACAAGGGTAGCCACCAATAAACTATGCATGCATACACTTAGAAATAATTATACAGAAGTAATGTAAACGCAAAAAAAACAATTAAGGAATCATAACTAGGCCAGCACCAAGAGGTGCTTAGCCGCTCATATTAACCATACAAATCAATTCAATATTCAATGTTACGAAATAAATGAATCGAAAGTAATGAAAAGATAAAGTGCTAATGCTTATCGTAGGGGAGTGATTTCTCCCTTGGAGACAGCTCCGTATGCTCCTCTAGACCTGCCTTTGGCTTCTTCCCACGTTCTTTGGTTTTGGTGTGTGAAATGGGATGCCTTGAAATGCTGGAAATCGTAGGGTATTTATAGGCCAGATCTGGGTTATGGCGTAACTAATAGAATAGTTACGCTGTAATCTTCTATTTCTTCGTAATTTGCACTAGATCTGATGGTTACGGCGTAACCTTATAAGTAGTTACGCCGTATCTTCAATATTTCTTGGTTACACCGGAGTTTATGCAAGAGTTACAGCGTAGTTATCAGCGGCGTGGAACCCCATTTGACCTAATATAGTTACGTCGTAGTCTTCTGGGAGAGTTACGTCGTAATCTTCTGATGAGTTGGCTTTCTGAGTCACGCTTTAGTTACGGCGTAATGTGAGAGATGAGTTACGCCGTAACTTCTTCAAAGTGAGCATACTCTGATAAATCTTTGATAATTCTCCGATTTCGCATCTCTTTAGCTCCAATGCTCGTAATTTACCAGAAAGTGAAAAACAATGGAAAAAAAGTGTAAATCCATATAAAAGATATAAATTAGAAGCATTATCGGGGGAAATGGACACTTAATATTCAGGATAATGTGATGTTATCAATAGGTCCAATGTGGTTGCAAACTTTATAAGCTGCCCTGCCAGACGAAGATGTCTGGAAACTTTAAAAGTTTCCCCGCCAACAGATGGACAATCGCAACTTTGGTCGAATCCAATTGGACACATTCAAATTCTACCATCACAGTCTTTCGGTTACTCTCACGCAAAAACAAACGGCATGCAAAACCGAAAAATCACAGGTAGACGCATGCAGTCTACACACAACCTTCTCAACAACTCAAAACGCATCCCAGCAAAGCTGCAGGAAACATATTCGCTACGAAACTACTGATAATCTTAAGAATAAAAACAAAGTTCAAATTGAAAATAAATACATGTATCCGCAAGGACTGAAATGTTGTATGAAAGACCAAACCTTGTGGCGGATGCCCTATAGAAATCATAAGCGGTGATCAGTATTCGACCAAGAAAAAGCAATCCCAGTACACCAGTAATAGGATTAGTTTTTCTTGGCCGAATACTGGTCGCAACATCCATTTACCGAATACTGATCAAATGTATCATCTCTTTATTGTGACTATATGAGTGACATTATATCTTTAAGCTAAAACCCATGGCCTGTGGTAAAAAGGTGGTCGTTGCGAATAAAAAAAAGGGTCGTTCATTTTTATATTATGTGGAAAAACATAAAAGATACCATGATACATAAATTTTTTTTACAAAACCATAATATAGTTTTTTTTAAAAAATACCATAAAAGATATTACGGTATTTGTTTACAAAACCTACCATAAAGAATATTGCGACACTTTATATTATATATGACTTAACGAAAGGTCTCATTATATAATTTCGTAAACCCCGCATTTCATGAGGCTCATATTTGTAAACAACCGTATAGAGAGGATTGGTCCAATGTGGCTGCAAACTTTATAAGCTGCCCTTCCAGGCGAAGATGGCTGCAAACTTTAAAAGTTGCCCCGCCAACAGATGGACAATCTCAACTTTGGTCGAATCCAAGTGAACACGTTAAAATTATATCATCACAGCCTTTCAGTTACCAATGAGGCTTTACAAAAGTTAACAGCTACAAAGTGCTTAATAACTTATTCAGCCTACTAAAGTAACAGGCCAATCAAGCCTGAAAAACTCAGACTGTAACTATCTCTTCCGGCAAGACCTTCATCCTATAATACAAGAAAGCCAACATTAAATTTACATACCCTATTGATTCTCCCGGTTAAGTGTAATTGAACATGAATCAACCATAAAGCCCAAAATCAGCCGCTAAAAAAAACCCCAAACTAAAACTCTAACTCATCTATTTCGATTAAGCGTAACCGCAAAAAAAAAACTACCTGCAAAGTGGTTTCCCCCGGTTAAGTGTAATTGAACATGAATCAACCATAAAGCCCAAAATCAGTCGGCCAAAAAAGGCCCAAACTGAAACCCTAACTCAAAGCTACCTTCAAAGTCGTTTACAAAGAAAGAAGAAATAAGAATCTCACGAGTATAAAAATCAGAGGGAACAGGTGGCGTTCATGCAAGACTCGGAATGGTGACTCACCGTCAAGGATTAGATGGAGATAGCTTGGATCGGCGCAGGTTAAAGGATCTATTATATTCCACTGACCATGACATTAAATTGATATAATAGTACCACCGGCCACCACTTTTAGTTTAAAGATATAATATATTTTCTTAATTTTTTTATATTTTCCAACCTGGATTGATATTGTTTTTTGCAAGCCATATGACAATTGTAAATATCTTTTAAAATAAAACCACATGTCACATGTGGTCTATCTTTTATATTAGGACTGTAACTTTCATCTCGTGATGCACGAACTAAATATCGTTTAAGAGCGGAGGGTGCGGTGATGGAGCTAAAACTCTTCATCACTACCACCTCAGCACCACATCAGCATAACAAATCTCCACAACTTACCACAACAAACCCCATCCCTCATAACAAACCTCAACCTCTTCATTTAGGGCCCACCACTACCACTTTATTTTTTTTATTCAATTTTCCAAATAAACTAAATCATTTCATTAAAAATAAAAGTACAATACATAACATAATAATAAGAAAAAAAAACAACAATACATACTAATAAACACGAAAAAAAATAGTGAAATGGTCAAACAAGGAAAAACGTTTTATGTAAAAGTCAAAGTCTAGCTAGCTAGTCAAAGAAATGAACAAGAAACTGTCTTATCTAAACCAAGACTTTTAAAAGACCTGATGATATCCATTCAAGAAGTAGAAGAAGATTGATGGCTTTTTGATTTTCTATATTCACAACTTGAGTTTTAGAGACTGTAAATAAAAATGGGTATTTGTTTTTCTTCTTCTTCTTCTTCTTCCAGTAATCAAACCCCTAACACCACTGGCAATCAATGGCACCCCTCATATCATATCTTTATGTGATAATATTTATAGGTTTGCTAGATAATATTTATGGATTTTCAAATATATCCGTTGGTAGTAGTGGGTTTGTCAGGGATTAAACCTTCGTCGTCACCATGACGAGATGCCCCACGGCGAAGGACGCCGGTGTGGCGGCGGCCCACGGCGAATTGCCAGGTAAGCCCACGGGGAACGAAGAAATCCCCACATCTTCCGCTCTAATACACAAACAACTTTAACATTAAACTATGAAGTTCTTGTTCCCAGAAAAAAAGAGAGAGAGAAAAGAAAACAACTACGGAGTTCACTTTGTTAAATACTACAAATGGGCTAATAATACTGTTTTCCCACGCTATTTTGGGTCAAACAAAGTAAAAATTCTGAGTATACAAACATATGGGTGAGCATCGGGTCAAACTCGGACCGGAACGAAAAAACACGGAATGGACCGAGACATATTTAGCCTACCAAGGACCAGACTGAATGTGTTCGATCCTGTCCGGATCGGTCCGTCCGGTTCGGTTCTTCAATTGGTCCACTCCAAGAAGGCAAAATGGTTGGTTGTTCGTAAGACCGGACCGGACTGTACCAGACAGATTACCTAACATGAGGTATAGTGTAGACCGAGGACCTAACCAAAATAGGTCCGGTCCGGTCCAGTTTTTCGGATAGATCGGTCCAAGGTGGGATATATTATTTTTTTCTGAACCGCTGAGATATATATAAAATAAAAAGCTACTAGCAAGACATTGTGAGCAAAGAGTACATATAGAGACTAGAATGAATCACAAACTACATATTCTAAAATCTACCCGAGGCTTTAATTGCGAGAACTACAACAGGGATGAAAAACTCTTGTTATCAGTAAAACCGAGACAAGTAAAAAATCCCCACACACGGAGGGCGAGCCATCAGTTTTCACTCTAAAGAGTTTTTGATGTAGACCCAACAAGCCCTAGGGAAAAGAAAATAAAAAGACAACGATACAAAAGAGTAAACAATACCGCAAAGCTCGAAACTCTCAGCAACAAACATCAGGAACTCGCAAGAAGCAGGGTATTTTTTAGCCATTCTCTCCAGTTACGCCATATGACCTATACTATTGAGCCAAGAATAGGAAACCAAGAAAATGTTGTCGAAATATCACTTTTCCTCATTGGATATGAGCAAAAGCGATACTTCCAAAGCTACCAAAGGAAAAACAACGGAGAGACGGCGTTTCCTCATATTAGAAGCATTCTAGGAGTCAACCAAACCATCCAGTGCTCGAGAGAATTAAGAATGGGAAGAGGGATATCACACAATTTTCGAACTAAATTCCAAACCTCCTTAGCTATGTCACACTCAAAGAAAATGTGATTTGAAGATTCCATGTTACCATTACAAGAGGGATAAGAGATCGTCGATATGTCAATTCCACGAGAACAGAGATTCAACCTATGAGGAAACCGGTCCAAAACCATTCTCCAAATAAATTTATTAACTTTCCGAGGAATAATTTTGTCCCATTTAGTCGGTGGAGTCAGCGAGGGAAGGATCTTGGAGTCAATAATGAGCCGAGATTCCCCCACTATGAAAACACTATTTGAACCCAAAGTCCACACGCAAGAGTCTCCACCCTCATTAACTCAGTAAGTATGAATGTTCAAGGTCCGTCATGGAAATATGTGTGATTTCATATGTATGTTTGGAAAAACCTCAATATTCAATGAAACCCAATTTTTAAACCGGATTTAACTTGGGAATCTCCGAGTCAACTAGGATAGAGAATTAGACGGGGACAAGGATATCATAAATCCTTGAATCCGAACCCAACCCAATATACGCAGTTCATATACATTTTTATAAAATTTTACACGCATATATGTGTATTTACATGTACATGAATACGTATAAGTTTTATAATATTTAAAAGGTCAAATACACTTATAGGTATAAACATTAAGACTCTGCGTAATAGAGAAATCACCCACGTATTAGTAACCTTCATCAATGTGTGCATGGTGATGAAAATTCAGAAATCGGTTGATAGAGCGACCGACTCGTGAAGTGGTTGTTTTGTGTGTGAGTTGTGATATTAGTTTTTGTATGTTATTACACTTTGTTGTGTAAGATGGATAATATTGATTAATTGATCAATTGAATTATTAGAGAATACATATGACCCAATATTTATAACCTAGCACTTGGGCTTATAAGAATCATAATCTAATAAAAATGCTATTATAATTCTAACTCTAATACAAATTTACTAACAGCCCCCCGCGATTGGAGCAAGAATAGAATGAACACTCAAACTGTCTAGAAACTCAGGATACAAAGCATTCAGTACTTGTAGAGAACTTGCAGAATCACCAATGATGTGCTCTAGGACATCCAAATACTCTAATTGTTTCAAAAGTCAGCAAACAAAGCAGACGGTACTTGTAGAAGAACTTGTGTATTGACAAATGATTTGCTTTAAGACATAAAATTTTTTACAGTGATTCTTTAAGAAGTAACTCCATGTGGTACATTGAAGAAATAACACCAGTGGTCGAGCTTTAGTTGGACTTTAGATGAAGACTAGTCGAGCTTTAGTCGAATTTATGTGAAAAGAAAGAAAAACGTGGAGAATGATAAAGGAACAAAACAAACAAAAAACAAACGAACTGAATTCTTTCTTTAACTAATGCCAAGTTCAAACAAATTTTCAATTAAAACCAAAAATCCAAACAAACAATTTCTCTAAACCAAACACGATCAAACAAACTTTTTTTTTATCGTTTTATGTAAACTGTAAGACGTGAAGACTAGTCGAGCTTCAAGAGGAGACTGGTTGAGCTTTAGATGACCCATATCTCCATGTCGCTCCAAATCAAACCAAAAAAGAAAAAAAAACAAAAAAAACAAAAAACAAAAAACAAAAGCGTTAAAACAAAACCAAACATCACCAAAAAATTTCAGCAACTTTGGTAGTACTTCGACGGCCTATATGTCACACCCCTAAAACGGGTCACAACGGAATGGTAACCGGGGCGAGACGTTCATGGAACAAAATTACATTTACATCGAACGACCTACATGAGTCATTTTGAAATACATGATCGATAAAGTTTAAACAAGGTTTTAAATCATTACAAATGCAAGATCTACAATAATAAGCAAATACGCTTTTGAAAAATTTATTGAATGATGAATATTTGCATAAGTCTTCAAAAGGCGCGACTCAGATGCTCGTGCTCCATGGTATGTCAATCAACTATTGCAACCTGAGAAATACATGCTAAAAAGGTCAACATAAAGCTGGTGAGTTCATAGGTTTATGTATTTATAAATGTAGAACACAAGTTTTATAATGTTTGGTTGATCGGTACACTCGTAATGACCATTACACTTGGTAGGGTGACTGTTACACTTGGTAGTGTGACCATTACACCCGGTCCTGTATGTACATATATGTTCGTCCAGTACACCTGGTCAATGTATTTATTTTGTAGAAATAATTGTGTTCATAAGTAAAAGCAAGCAATGTATTCTCACCCCAAAGTATTTCAAAATGAGTAATAAATCAATAAAAGTGAGGCTATGAAACTCACCTCAAGTATTCAAAATACACGTCACCTCAAGTATTCAAAGTACACGTAAGAGTGTAAAGTAATGAAATCAACCGGGAATCCTAACGCGACCTAGAAATATAAGCCGTTTTATAAAATATGCAACACATACTACATGCGTATGTGTTTTATGAAGTTTAGCACCTTTATATACTTGTATTGAAGTTTTAATATGTTACTCACGTCGGTCGTTACAGAAATATATTTCAAACGCGTTTTAGTTACTTAGAAATCCTAAAATTTTCAAGTCACGTAAGTCATGTTTAGCTCGTCTTGAAAAGCATGTAACTAACTCGTTTAAGTCCATTTTTCCTTGTTAAACTCTCTAAACCTAGATAAACGTGTCTATTTTCACTATTTCAAAGTTCCGGTTCAAGAAAATAAGTGTTAAGTGTCGGTTTTTATTAAAATAAAATTTGGGACAGCAAGGTCTTATTTTTCAGAAAACTTTCCTATAAATCGGGTCATTACTTGCTTATTTTCTAAAGAGTACAATTGTTTAAAAGGGCCTAGATTCATCTTTTTTGAGTCTAGTTTCCAAAAATGGCAGCCTCTCGGCTTGGTTCTTCACTAATTGTCCTATAAATTCAAAAACGCAACAAGGTATCAAAACTATTTCAGATTCAGAAAACAACCCTTACGGTGTTGGGGCCTTTTATCCTTCGTTATTTATTGTTAGATCATGGATTTACTGTCACTGGAAATGTATGAGAGTCCTTTACAAATGTCTCAATTAGTGCAGAAGCCATAATTGCTCCTATATTAGGTATTTTTACACAATTAAACAGATTGCAAATTTCTTTTTCGGTTTTGAGTAACCTTCTTGAACCATTTTAAAAAAATATCAATCTACTCCAATGACCACGAAATTTGGTACGGATCAATTTAATACATGTATATAGGTCCACAAAAATTAGAAAGGTATATAAAAGTGTCTAGATATAATTCCTAGGTCAATTTACCTGGCAGTGGCGCCAAAAACTTATTCGGTCGTAATATAAGCAGTTTAATATTTTAAAGTTTTCCCGTTAGATTTAATAATCACTTGAGAACAAATGATAATCAATCTTCCGGAGTCATAATCCACGGCTAGATATGAATTGAAATTTACATTTGTGTCTTTGGTTCTATGCTTGATTATCAAATATTTTTTGTTTGGATTTTTTTGAAATGATATTTAAACTATTTTAACTAATTGGAAAAATTTTAACTAATTAAAATTGTACTACAACTAATGATGAATATAAATTATGCTAAGTATATGATAATAAAAGCTATGCTTGTCAAGTGCGGTAAAAAAGTAATTGAGTGTGAATAATCTATTAAGTCTGTTTAATTGATACACGTCAAAATAAAATTATTTTCTCACAACGTTGGCTTATATTGAAAATAATTCTTTTTTTTTGTTGGTAATAATCACAAGATTTTAAATAATCAATTATTCCCACGGCTTTTACCCGTTAAAACAATCAACTAATTATATCTAAAAATAATCCATAAATTATTAATCAAAAATCTTTGATACACGTTTAAAAAGCTATCTTCTCACAACGTTGGTTTATTTGAAAACAATTATTTATCTTGATAAAAATTACTTGATTTAGAAGATTGATTTTCCAAGTGGCTTTTGCCCGTTTGATATAACCGAAAATCAACCCAAATAACCGAAGATTATCAATCAACAATTTCTAAGTTTTTCACACTCAAATCCAAATTACTACTCACTTAATAAACATATAAAAATCTACTAAATACTCATAACTACTAAGTTCACAATAATAATTTCAACAATAATAAGCATTTTTCTACTAAGTATTTAAGCTAAATGAGAAAGATAAGAGATTAGAACCTGATCTGACAAAACAAGACTAATTACCACTCGATCTCATAAACTAAGACAAAAATCTAAAGATTATTTCTTTAGTAGCTTTTATTTTACCAAATAGTCAATAAAGTTGTTAACTTTATTAACTAAGAAGCTTAATAAAATATATTAAAGCTATAAACTTTAAGAAAATAAGCTAGCTTATGAAACCCTTAAGCTCCTCGCCTTAGATGTAGGATTGGATGCATAAAATTGAAAACTTTATCAAAGTTAGTACAAATAAGCTAGTGAATAAGCTATAAGCTAGAATCTTAAATCTAAAATATTAAGTATTTTGGAGTGAAAAAGCTAAAAGCTATAAGATTTAAAGCTACATGTAAATATTAAATAAGCTAATGTGAAATAAGGTAGTAAAAAGCTAAAAATAAGCTAAAATTGAAACTTTTTAAGGCTAAAAGTATAGATCTAAATCCACCCAAAACTAAGTTGTCTATTCCGAAGAGTAAGTGCGGATTGGGTATGTTTAAGGATGAGATCTAAGCAAATAAGCTATTAATAAAAAGAAAATAAGCTAAAATTGAAATAAGCTAAAGAAAAGCTAAAAAGATTAAGACTTTTTAAACTAAAAGTACTAGATCTAAATCCACCCAAAACTAATGTGTCTAATCCAAATATTAGGCGCGGATTAAGTATGTTTAAGGATTAGATCTAAACAAATAAGCAATTAAATAGCTTATTATTAAAGAAAAACTAAGAAATATTAAACCTTTTTGATTTTTTTATAAAATAGATTGTAAATATAAGTAGGTCTAAGAAAAAGTAAATAAGAAAAGTGTTTATTTGAATAAGTTATGAGAGAGCTTTTCCAAAATAAGCTAGATCTAAATACACCAATATAATCTATAAGAGACTTTATTTTGCTTATTAGATAATGAAAAGAAAAAAGAAATAAAATAAATGAGAGAGGAGTAGAAGAAATAAGCTAAGTTGGATAAATAATCTTCATCTTCATTAATCTTTAATAAGTAGTAAAATAAGCACTTGAAATAAGATTACAAAATAAGCTACCTAAAACTATTACAAAGAGAAAGAGAAAAAAAACTATGTGTAAATTGTGTGTTGTGGATCCGGATATGAGCAGGTGTGGTGGTATCTTTATATAGCCCAACCCACAGAGGTATAATAGTCTTTACCCATCCTTGCACAGCTGTTGATAACCACATGGAATGAGACGTGTCGCCTCTCATTCGCCAGCCGCCGTTCCAGAAGCTTCCTCTTACCAACGATGAGCGCCGCCACCGTACCTTCATTTAATAATCCTCGTACACAATGATTAGTTTAGCGGCGCCGCTGCCACGTAGCGACATCTGATTTGCCAGCAGCCAATGACGTGGCAGTGCCATGTGGCATATGCCTCGTAGCGGGTCAACGAATCAACGGGTCCGGGCCGGTCAACGGGTCAAGTCAGGTCGGGTCTGTATTCGGGTCGGGTCTCCACGTGGACCACTAAGGTGGTGCTACGTGGCATGGGTATTAATACCCGTTTTTGCTCCGCCTAGGGTCGAACGTGTGGCCTCTTGGATGGGAGGAAGGAATGCTTCCAGCTACGCTGCATTCCTTCAGTTGTTATACGCCATTTTTAATATTTAACCCACTAGAACTTTTGGCCCAGTTTACTAATAACAAAAAGGTTCAAATAGGTTTTGGCCTATCAATTTAAAAATGTTATGGCCCGGGTAAAAAATGAAAGAAAGTACCGTCGGACTCGTTTTTTCGTGCTCTTTCCAATGGAGTACTCGGGGAATCTTTTCGACTTCATTTGAACCTCGAAAAACACGAAAACATATTCGAAACTCATCCTAAAATCACCGTTTTTGCTTTGTTTTCAAACCCTTGTACCTTTAAGATATAATAACACATATCCAACATATTTGCAAAATAATTTAACGTATTTAATGGTTATTTGTCCGTTTTGGTATGTTTTTAGATATAAAATGATGTGTGTTTAAGCACACATCAAAATACCCCACACTTAAGTCATGGCTGGTCTCACACACAATATTTATTACACACGTAGTGAAAGAAAATCTTTTAAACCTCCTAAACTAAAAATCTCTCACATCAAACAAGAACAGAGAGATATTCATTAAGTGGTACAAAAAAAATTTACTTTGAAAATGCCTCGTTTTAACCACTTAAATAATTAATAGATAACAAGAATTTTTTCGAATTATATAAAAGGCTTTAAGAACGGGAAACACGCAGACTGAGTGTTTCCAGGAGACAAAGATCATCATCCTCGATTTTCACAATCTCCAAACCAAGCTTAAAACAAAATCACAACTAAATATAAAATTAGATGCTAACACTACCCATAGATGCTAATTGTGTACACGCAACTACTCCTTGCTCCTTTATTCCTAGTTCCTCTAAGGATTTTATTCTAAAAAACGAGTTTTTCTTATTTCGATATATTTTAGTCATATAAAGGCACCCGATTTAAAAAATATGTAGTTTAAAATCCTTCCCTAGAGAATGGCTTGATATAAAAATAAGGTCCACATCAAGGTCCTAATTTAATACGATTTTGGGGATATCCTTTTTATTTCATTTGAAACAACTCATCTACGAGTCCAAAGACAGAAGCTTTATTCAAATATCCTCGGAGTTGAAGTTTGGCTTATTAACATTATTATTAAGAAATATATCATCGATCCTTTAAACAACCGAGACAATGGCAGCGAACCATCAATAAAAAGTATTATTATTTTGACTTTGGAATTTCCTCCATCTTTTGAAGTCCGAGTCAACGGGAGCGAACACTCAGGAAACAGAAAACTTTTATCGGCTTTAGATTATTATGACATTTACCTCCACCCTTCAAACAACTGAGACAACGGGAATGAACCATTAGGAAATAGTAGTCTATTACGGCTTTGGTTTATGACACTTTATTAGGTGCCAAACCCCGAGTCCTATGGTCTTTCAACATCCGAAACAATAGCAACAAACTATCAAGAATCAATTGTAGTATTTACCCGTAATATTGGCAGTACCTTGATGTGTACCCATCTTTCATATGAAGGAATTCTCTAGAAAAGGCGTAAAAACTAACAATCGTAAAAACCATGCATCTTCATTTAAGGAAAACATTATTATTTTTATGTGTTATTTAGCTGCTGGGAGCAAAAAGCCACAATTTAACCGCTATAAGCTCTAAAGAGAAACAACTACTCCACGCTTAGCATCTAACTTATGTTCAACTCTATCATTTTTCGTTCTTTGCAAAAATTTTAAGTCTTGCAAATGCTTAATCTCAAAAGCTAAGGGAAAAGCTAGAGTGCAATACTCAGTCAAGTCAGAATCTCCTTTGTTCTAGACTAATTATACACGAAATGGTTTTATTTATTATTATTATTATTATTATTATTATTATTATTATTATTATTATTATAAACTCATAGGATTTACAAAAAATTAGTGGGAAGCCGAGAAACTAACTGGGCTTCCACTCCTTTCTGAATACAAAAGCTAAGTCTGTGAAAAATAAAAGCCCCACTCTTGACACTATTCGAGTGGCTAATAGCAACAGTCTTGATACGTGAAAGTTTGTCCAAAGCTTCCGTGTCAAGCTCCCCAAATGTAGAGAAGGCAAATGGGTTGAACTTGTAGCCATGTTCTTCACATTTGGACACATATTTCTTTTTCTTCTTCTCCACAACGTTATGTAAGGCCATCCCGGGAGCCCACGCAGACACATCAATACACGCAAAAGGAGAGATTCCGGTCACATCCAAACACGCGTCCTTACCTTGGATCCAGTTGAATAATAGCAGGTCTGCCGGACGCAGCTCTTTCCCGTCCCTCGAAAGAAACCCCAATGGGGCCTCCGTTTTCACCATAATCCCAACCTTGTAACATATGTCGACAAGAATATCACGCACCAAGTTATGTCTGAATTTCACCCCCACTTCACTGGAACAGTGAACTGCATGGTCCCCCCATTGGTCCATACGATGCTTGCAGCTCGGGCAGGAGCTACCTTCAGAAAACATAGGTATGGTAAGCATATAACACAATACCGAACGGAATTGGCGATGGTTCATCCTTTGGCCCAACCCATCAATAGGTATGGTGAAAAGGAAATCTTGTGCATGTGGAGCCCGGGTACAACTGAGGATAGCTACTTGCCTCGGGTAAGCCTATTATTATTATTATTATTATTATTATTATTATTATTATTATTATTATTATTATTATTATTATTATTATTATTATTATTATTATTATTATTATTATTATTATTATTATTATTATTATTATTATTATTATTATTATTATTATTATTATTATTATTATTATTATTATTATTATTATTATTATTATTATTATTATTATTATTATTATTATTATTATTATTATTATTATTATTATTATTATTATTATTATTATTATTATTATTATTATTATTATTATTATTATTATTATTATTATTATTATTATTATTATTATTATTATTTTATTATTATTATTATTATTAATTATAACTTCACTTTTATTAAAAACTCATAGGATTTTACAAAAAATTAGTGGGGAGCCGAGAAACCAACTGGCCCCCACACCTCAAGCAATAGCAAAACTAACCATATTAAAAGTGTGAGCCGCAGCACGCGCTCCAATGTCCTGAGTCGTAGAAAACCGTCTAATGCGCTTCAGTAAGGTAACAACGTCCTTCTCAAGTTCACCAAAAGAAGAAAAGGAAAAGGGGAGGAACCCATATCCAATATCCGCACATTTCGCACCGTACTTGACACGCTTGCGTTGTGCAGCATCAACGATCGCACGCCCTGGCATAAAATCAGTCATCCCAGATTGCGTCAAGGGCGACGATCCCGTAAGATCCACACATACATCACGCCCACTATCCCACGAGTAAAGTAATATATCAGCCGGTCGCAAGGATCTGTCCCCATCTCCAGAAAGCCCAATATCCACCTCCTTACGTGCAGAAATACCAGACCGGGAGCATATATCAACGAGAACATCACGCACAAGGTTATGCCGATGTTCAATGCCAACAATGCCCGCACATAAAACAGCGTGATCCCCATGAATATCTCCAGAAAATACCTTAGAACAGGCTGAACACGGTACCTGAACAGGAAAAAGAGGAACACCCAACCGATAACATAGCACGCAACGGTAAGCCATGGCATTCATAGTTTGTCCCAAGCCAACTATCGGAGCCACCCTAAGCCAATCCGAGGTATGATCCTCCTTTTGTGAACTCCACCCTAAGCCAATCCGAGGTATGATCCTCCTTCATTTTTATTATTATTATTATTAGTATTATAAAAAATAAATAAATAAAAATAATAATAATAATATTAAGGGAAAATTCTCTATTTGCCCCAGTTGCCCAACAAATTTACCCCAAATGCCCCACTTTTTTTTCACTTCTCAAAATGCCCCATGGGCAACTCTCCCATAGGCAACTCTCCTATAAATTTGACAAGTGTCCATATATTTGGGCCCACCTTGTACTAGTGTACTAGGTTAGTTCTTGTGCAACTGGGACCTACATTCTTGGGCAACCGACATATTTTTGTCTTTTAGTAAAAAAGAAAAGTCTTTTTTTATTATAAAAAAGTACATATATCTTGGGCAACTTGGCCCCACACATATGTACTTTTGGGCAACTTATACACTTTTGAATACAAAATACTTTTAATTACAAAATACACATTATATTTTTTATACATTATATACATTTTAAAATATATAATAGATACATATTAAAACACATAACTGCCACCCTCTCCCCCACCCTCTCCCACACTGCTACCCAGATCCAACCATGAATCAGATATCATCACCGATCAAAACCATCACCACAGATCCAAACCATCAACGATCTTCCTTCGATCACCACCGCAACCCACCACCACCTTCCACCACCGCACTCCCACTCCCCATCTCCATCTCCATCTCCAAGCCTCCCGCCGCCCACCAACTGAACCTGACCACTGGAACAACAGGAATCCTAACGATATGATGTCATTTTCAGGTTTATTTTTACCGGATTGTATGTAAAATCTGCTCGATGTTAGCTTTATCTTGCTAAAATGTCATATATAAATCATTCGGGCTGCCCGGATATATTAAGTTAACTTTCATAGTGTAGCTCGGGAACTTGCCTTAATTCTTAAATATTAATTTTAACTCTTGCTTGTTTGGTAACTTAGTGGGTGTTTATTGCGTTTTATAGGTGGTTAGAAATGTACTAGCCGTGGGTTGCCCACACACAGGGGTGCTTAGCAATGTACTATCCGTGGGTTTCCCACGGCTATCCGTGGTTAGAAATGTACTAGCAGTGGTTTCCGTTTTTTTTTTTTTTTTTTTTTTTTTTTTTTTTTTTTTTAACATATAGATTTGGTTTCCGGTTTTTATCCAAAATTTTGTAAATTACTAGAAGTACATTAGTTCTTATTAATGTGATCATAGTAAGATGTGTTCATATGTTATGACCGTGTGGAATCAAATGCAACCTGCATATGCTGCTAACATGTGGAATGAAGCCTTGAATAAGCGGCTTGGTACTAAGGTCTGCTCTACTTTTTCTTGAATCTCACATGTTCTTTCAAGTGATAATTATAAATCTAGAGACGGAAAAATGGGCAGGTTGGGCAACGGGTCAAAATCGATTAGGATAAACAATGGTTCTTTTATGGCCAATGGGGCAAAATGGATTTGGATAACAATGGTTCTTTTAGTAGTGGTTGGGTCGAGTTTGATTGATCGCCAGGTGCCAATACTTTCCCCTATAAATTTATAAGTTTTTGTATGTAATCTGCGTATTAAATATAATTTCACAAATTACAAACTACAAGTATATTTTTAAACTTATAATCAATTCTTTTAAGTAAAACGGCTCAGGAGAAGAAAGCAAAGAGAAGAAAGCATATTGATAAATGCAAAGAGAAGAAAGCATGTCAGTTCCCTGAATGCAGTTGCAAGAATACATGGGGAAGCTATGACTGCACCTGTAGCAGTGATCTTTTGTATATGAGAGACCATGATACTTGCATAAGTACTGTCTTCAACTAAACTCATTTATGCTAGCCCATATGGGCCTCTTTTACTGCCTTCCAATCCGAGCCCTCTTCCATGAACTGCATTATATAATCTGATTCATGATCCGCTGCAAAGATTCTATGTCAGCTTCCATGATGTTTATGACCAGTGGCTTATTTCTTTCTTATAAGCAGGACATTTTGCTAGGTACTCAACTTCTAGTAATAGATGTTGCTGCAGCCACGAGATTGCTTATAAGGGTCCTCACAGGGGATGAACTGACGGAAAAACAAAAGCAAGGTCTTCGAAGAACTCTAAACGACTTGGCGTCAGTTGTTCCAATTGGATTTCTCATGCTTCTACCTGTAAGTTTTATTGTGTACTATAATTACTCCTTTTGGAGTCCATTTGCACATATATATCGTGCCATTCATTTTGTGGATCCATTACGTAGGTTACTCCAGTTGGGCATGCAGCAATATTGGCTGCTATTCAAAGATACATACCATCTCTGGTCCGTAGTTATATAAGCCTTGAATCCTTTGTTCATAAATGAATCTGAGAGTTACTCTTACAATGTCACTTGTCTTGTTTAGATACCGTCTGCATATGGTCCAGAAAGGTTGGATCTTCTGAGGCAACTTAAGAAGGTCAAGGAATTTGACACCACAGATGTGGACTCCAGTGCTAAACCGTAGCCCAAGATGGCTGTCATAAAAGAGAAACTTCTAACCAACAGACATGAAGAACTCAATCAGGAGCTTTACGCAGGAGGCCATACCATCTGGAAGCAGTAGCTTGTAGACCCAACATGGTGCCTAAAACTGGGTGACAATGAATCCTCATTGGTATCGAATATGTAGCAATCAAAAGAATTTTACTGCAAGTTCTATGCTTTCCATATCTTAGGCCAGTCTCGCAAGTGGTTTGGCTTTCAGCTGCAGTTTATAATCTCAGGCAACTGTAAATAATTATCTTTTTCGTTAGTTACAAAAGCTTTGATCGGTTGATCCCCATTCCTCATGACAAGAGAAGTTAGGTATTTGTTGTTAAGTACAATATACAGATGATATCATCATTTTTGGAGAGACCTTTTTCCCTTGAATTACCGATGTCTAGACATTAGACAATGAAAATACATCATATAGTTGGCTTTGTTGTATGTTATGTGTTAAAAAGTAGTTGATGCTATGCTAGTAGCCTCTGTTGTATTTTTACATTTTTGTCTTCGTTTCACCAATCTCCAGATACAATCTTGTGTCTGTGTTTTTATGTGTGCATAATTAACTTGGAACTCGGATTTCCGACTTCTATGTTTGTTTCAGTAAAATGCAACTCATGCTTTCTGAAAGATTTGAACCTTAGGTTTCCCCTATGTTTGTTGCCAAAAATAGCAGCATCAATCAGTCTTTCACAAATTCATCACTATCAAAGGAACCCCAAATCGACATGTTTTACAAAAATATGTTCAAACCATCAGTTGGTTTGGGTAATTTGGTATGAGCATAGGATAATTAATACGAACATATATAGAATCAATCAAGAAAACATGGTTCATATAAAAGTGCCTGTATAAGAACAATAAATGGTGTGAGAAAGCTTCCAGATGCTATGTTTATAATAAAATAGATCAATGTTAAATACATATCTGGATTACATCAACCACTTGAAGTTAAGGTAAAACACTAGAACCTAAGACTAATTAAGACAAGAATTGCTGATCACAACTAACTTTTGTCAGTATTTAAGTTAAATCCATCACATAAATGAATCAAAGAATAATTCCACAGTTCCGCGCTTATAAAATGCACAAGTGCCAGCAAAAATATGTTTATGAGCGATCACCTTGATGAAGCTTGATTAAATAGATAAGGTGACCCCTTGCACGGTTAATTGTAGCGAAGCTAAGACACATGGCAACCTCAAGATCTGTTAACTGCTTTTGAAAATAAATATTTGAGCTTTTCAATTGTCTTGATACCTCCATGATAGAATGCATATCCTTGCCCCTCCAAAATCTCTAGGACCATCTCTACCAAAATCTCGAGGTGGGGACCTGTAGCTGTTGAAAGATCTGCCGGGTGACCGGTCCATTGGTGGTCCAGGGAAACGGCGAGGCATGAGAGATGGGCCAGGGTACTCCCTCCTAGGACTCCCGGGAGGTGCATAACGGGGTCGATGGCAGTTGTTACAACTATCGCGTCTCGCAAAGTTCAGGTTGTTGCATCTGAGATGATAGCCACAATAAGAAACAAGTAAGAAACATGTGAAAGTTGCTAGATGGAAGAATCGAATGACCATGAAATACGAAAAATGTCAGATGTGACAATTTTGACCCATATACCTATAAATGGATGAGAGAAAGGTATTTTTAATCACAATGGGTCAAATGGGAAGTGAAATCAAATGTAAAAAAAACTAATAACCCGCTTTTTTTGCGTTGGATTTTTTTTCGTAAATATATGGTTTCTGTAACAATGACTAAGCACACTGATTACCAACTAGAGAAGTGTTCGTAGGCTGGTCCAACCCAACCCAATTCGACCTAAATAATCACCTGTAACTAATCCCATGCACATGCCAAAGTAATAATCCACAAACTCACTGTCACGCTATGGAAATATTTGGATTTTAAGGTTGCAGACATGCAGCTATAAATATGATCGATTATAATTTCAGCCCTATTTGAACCCATATCCTTTTAACTTTAACCTTTTAGCTTAACCCATTTAACCAACTGGAGTTTCATAAAAAGACCCAAATCGACCCATTCGTATATAAGGTCGAAATCGCCACTTCGAATTTTACCATGCAAAAACATGAACAAGAGCAAACAGACAACTTACGCAGGATCAGTGCACATCCAATCTCCTTCTCTTGGGCGGACATTGGGGTTATTTTTAGGTATAATATCACCTCTGTAACCAGCACCCATAGGGCCACCATCAAACCTGCCACCAAATCTGCCCCCACCAAATCTGCCACCAATGAACCTGCCGCCACCGAATCTACCGCCAAAAAACCTGCCACCACCGAACCTACCGCCACCAAACCTGCCACCACCAAACCTGCCATGACCATGATGAGGTGGTGAATAATCTCGATACCTGGCAGTGTCTCTCCCTCTACCAAATCCACGATCACGAGGTGGGATAACTGAATTCTCGTAGTCAGGACTGTACTTACGACTTCCATTTCGACGACGATCAGGTGATGCATAACCTGCACGCATTCTATACCCTGAAAAGCCAGTTAAGTCCAAAGCATTAAAATAATGTAACACCAAACTGTATACGAGGGAAAACCCAAGTATTTTGCCCATAGACAATCAACTTAACCAATCTGTAAGAACAGTAATTAATATTTACACACCCATTATTTAGCAAAAAGAAGGAACATCAAACCCCACGCAATAACTGCTCTCAATGTACCTTTTAATAACCAGCCGAGATCAACTTACCGATAGGAGTCTCAAGTACATCAACATACCATATATAACCCGTAAACAACAGGACCCATACCTAGCTACCTAATTATGTATACTAGTGTTTACCATACAAAGTCCTCAAAATTAAAACCCGGTTCATAAATATCAACCACCAAGACCAATGGAAGCATCTGATAAGTTAACAAATTGTATGAAAGTACCTTTTATCCATTAAATAACTGTATGTAAGTAGGAAATAGATAAAGTGACTGCTGTACTTTCCCATTGCTACTCACATAAAGTATCTATAACTCCCGTGCTAGTTAGTTCAAGATCATATCAGTTAAGATAATTTTTATCCACTGCTAAGCAAACTAAATAGAATAATTTGTTAAAAAGAAGGAAAACAAGTTCAACTTCAAAGGAAAAATGCTATCCATCTCAACAGAACTCGGGAGATTCGGTTAAATTTGGAGAAACATAACTTAACTGACGCCTATCCTAGATATCTATGTTTGGTTACACGATGAACAAGATGTTATTGTGCACATGCCTATTATCTACTTTGCATACATGTCCAGTATCAAAAACAAGTACACTGAGATAAGGAATGAAACTTGGAAGTTTTAGCAATAACGCAAGCCACTTAACAAAATTTATAAGAAAAACAGACATAAAAACAAAAACTATATGTTTAAAAAAAAAAAAAAAAAAAAAAAAAAAAAAAAAAAAAAAAAACCGGAAACCACTGCTAGTACATTTCTAACCACGGATAGCCGTGGGCAACCCACGGCTAGTACATTTCTAAGCACCCCTGTGTGTGGGCAACCTACGGCTAGTACATTTCTAACCACCTATAAAACGCAATAAACACCCACTAAGTTACCAAACAAGCAAGAGTTAAAATTAATATATAAGAATTAAGGCAAGTTCCCGAGCTACACTATGAAAGTTAACTTAATATATTCGGGCAGCCCGAATGATTTATATATGACATTTTAGCAAGATAAAGCTAACATCGAGCACATTTTACATACAATCGGGTAAAAATAAACCTGAAAATGACATCATATCGTTAGGATTCCTGTTGTTCCAGTGGTCAGGTTCAGTTGGTGGGCGGCGGGAGGCTTGGAGATGGAGATGGAGATGGGGAGTGGGAGTGCGGTGGTGGAAGGTGGTGGTGGGTTGCGGTGGTGATCGAAGGAAGATCGTTGATGGTTTGGATCTGTGGTGATGGTTTTGATCGGTGATGATATCTGATTCATGGTTGGATCTGGGTAGCAGTGTGGGAGAGGGTGGGGGAGAGGGTAGCAGTTATGTGTTTTAATATGTATCTATTATATATTTTAAAATGTATATAATGTATAAAAAATATAATGTGTATTTTGTAATTAAAAGTATTTTGTATACAAAAGTGTATAAGTTGCCCAAAAGTACATATGTGTGGGGCCAAGTTGCCCAAGATATATGTACTTTTTTATAATAAAAAAAGACTTTACTTTTTTACTAAAAGACAAAAATATGTCGGTTGCCCAAGAATGTAGGTCCCAGTTGCCCAAGAACTAACCTAGTACACTAGTACAAGGTGGGCCCAAATATATGGACACTTGTCAAATTTATAGGAGAGTTGCCTATGGGAGAGTTGCCCATGGGGCATTTTGAGAAGTGAAAAAAAGTGGGGCATTTGGGGTAAATTTGTTGGGCAACTAGGGCAAATAGAGAATTTTCCCTAATATTAATAACTGTGTGCTTTACACCTTTTCCTTTCAAACTGTGGGCGATCTTCTTCTCCATCCGGATCTCCTTTCTTCTAAATCTTGATTTCTTTTCCTTTCATCAATATCAGTTACTTAATGATGGTGTATGAGATCAACCCGATCTCGTTTCATCTTCCTGCTCACCCCAGCTACTCTTTTTCAACAATCTCTGTTGATTTTTGGTGGCCGTGTATATATCTAGCGCATCATAGGTATTTGGTAGTTTCCTTTGTTTTCAAGTTTCTTCTTTATTTTCCTGTTCGTTTATGTCGGGTTTCTTTTCTTGAGACCCTTCTATTCACTGGTCGTGCGCTGTTGAATCGTGGTTCTGAACTACTCGTTTTGCTATGTGGTGTTCTCTTTCTTGGGATTACGCATTGTGGTTTGTAAGTGGTAAGTTTGTAAGTTGCTGTTTCAGTCTGAGATACGGTTTCAGTTTGGGATTATGTATTTCACCGTGTTGAGATACGGTTTCAGTTTGAGATTCGGTTTTAGTTTGTAAGTTTGCTGTTTGGGGTTACATTGCTTGGGGTTTGGTATTGGGCAGTTTCACAAGATTTTGGTACAAAAACTTTGGTACTCGGCCATGCTGCTCTACGCCAGGCTTTGGTCTTGGGCAGTTTTCATACGGTTTTAGTGCGAGAGCCTTGGCAGTTTTGGTTCGATTGGGTGTGAGCGCTTTGGTTGTTTCTATGTTGATACCGTTTGGACAGTTATCTCAAGGTTTGGCTTTTTCTGTTGGGTTGCTTTTCGTGCCTCCTCTTGCATGGTTGTTTCTGTTGGTATTTTTTTGGTTTTCCTTTCTGTTGTTTCTCTACTTGAGGTGTGGTTATAAGGGGTTGTGGTTTTGTTGCTTTGTTGCTATGCCTGCTGTAAGATTTTACTGTCCTTTTGTGGGTCTTAGTGGATGTCGGGACGACGGTGGAAATGGGCTTACTAAAACATCTTTGATCACACATCTCCGTGATCGGCATTTCAGTGGTGAGGCTCAAGTTATCACTAGGCAGTCTCTTTGGTCAGTTTTGGCTATTTTTGAAAGGGCTGAGGTTACTCTTAAGCGATGGGTTTATGGTTGTGTGGTGGTTGTTTCAAAACGCATACCTTCCGGACTAAGTGTCATCATGGTACGGGGTCTGATTTTGTGTCTCCTCCTGATTGTGGTGATGGTATTGTTCGGTTTGTGTTATATGATCTTACCAAACCGCAGGTTCCTTCCCAGGTAGCCATTGTTGAGGATTCGGTTTTGGATGTGCTTGGTAGTTTTGATTTACATCTTCTTGATACCTTATTCTCCAAGGGATTGCGGACTGTCAAATCTATCCCTCCCAAATGTCGGTTGGAGTTCTCTCGTGCTTTGAAAAGAGCTCTTGATAAGGTGATCTGCATGCCTGATGACATTTCTTGTTGGGTTAGTTTATTTGTCCTGCCGCTTTGTCTACTTAAAACCTTTTGCCCGAGGAGTAGTCAAGAGAGTAGGTCGGTCACTAAGCGTCTACGCCAGGAAGAGTATATTGTTAATGCTATTCATGCATGGGGTTCTCCTGGTGGTAGTTTGCAGGTTGTGCGTGAGGTTTTAGCTGAACCTCCTCCATCATGGTCTACTATTGATGATGATAGCTTGGATTTGGGTGATCGGAATGTTAAGCAATGTAAGAGCAAGATTTGTGATGGTCATTATACTGTTGCGGTCAGAGTTCTTTCGTCTTCTGGTGTTGCACCTTATGATGTTTCTACTCTTGCAGACTTAAAAGCTAAGCACCCTTTTCAGTCTGCTCCTCTTTTGCCTGATATACCTATTGATCATCATCACCTTACCGCATCCCCTTCTACTGTTCTTGACATGATCAAGAGTTTCCCTCGTGGTACTTCTTGTGGGCGAGATGGGTTGCGTGCCCAACACCTGTTGGATTGTTTGAGTGGTGCAGCTGTGGCTATTTCTGATGAGTTGATCGCTTCCATTACCCAAGTTGTGAACCTCTTTCTTGCTGGTAACTGTCCGAGGGCGCTGGGTGAGTATATTGCTTGTGCTCCTCTCACACCCTTAGTCAAACCAGGAGGGGGTATCCGTCCTATTGCTGTTGGGACTGTTTGGAGGCGTTTAGTTTCCAAGGTTTGTGCTTCCTTGATTGGTCACTCTTCGGACAGTTATTTTGATGATTTACAACTTGGTGTTGGGGTGTCGGGGGGAGGGGAAGCTATTCTTCATGCTGTGAACCGTTTGGTTGAGGACCGTGGGTGTGATGTTGGTCTGTCCATGTTGTTGGTTGATTTTAAAAACGCTTTCAACATGGTGGACCGAGCTGTTATGTTACGCGAGGTTCGACTGCATTTCCCGGCTATTTCACAGTGGGTGGAATTCTGTTACTCTAGTCCTGCTAGATTATATTATGGTGAGCATACTCTTTGGTCTCATCAAGGTGTGCAACAAGGTGATCCGCTTGGGCCTCTTCTTTTCGCTTCAGTTTTACATCCCTTAGCATGTAAGATTAGAGATTCTTTTGACCTTTCTTTTCAAGCTTGGTATTTGGATGATGGCACTATTATTGGTGATACCTTGGTTGTGGGTAAGGTTTTGGAGTTGATTATGGCAGACGGACCTTGTCATGGCTTACACCTCAATGTTGATAAAACTAAAGTTTTTTTGCCACAAGAGGACCCCAGAAGCAGGTACGATGGTGTTTTTCCCCCTAATATTTCTCGCCCCTCACATGGTGTTAAATTATTGGGTGGACCTGTTAGTGTGGATTTGGAGTTTGGTAGTAAGTTGGTCCTGAAAAGGGTTGCTAAAACTATTGAACTTATGGAGGCAGTTGCTAAACTTAATGACCCTCAATGCGAGTTGTTGTTACTCCGTACATGTGCTGGTATTTCTAAGCTCTATTTTTCTATGCGCACATGTTCTCCTCGGGTCTTTGAGTGTGCTCAGGTTTCTTTTGATGCGGCACTTCGTTCTTCTTTGGAGCGTATTGTCACTGCTTCTGGGCCTGGTTTTGGCGACTGGCAGTGGAGACTCGCCACCTTACCTTTTGCTTTTGGGGGATGATGCGCGCAAAACCGTCAAGTTCTCTCACGCAAGCGTAAGAAAACCTAAAACAGCTCAAGCACGAAATCAATGAGGATCAGAGGAGTATAGAGTCTCCCCGGGTCGTTATGTCCCAGCGAGCTATGCGATGATTTATCAAACGTTTAGTGATCGAGGAGTTTGAACGGAAAAAGGATCAGATTATGATATTATAACTATGGAAAAGCCAACAAATTACAATGGCTTAAATGCAAATGAGAGGAAATTAAAAAGATAAAATCTATTAAATAAACGCTATCACTAAAATTAAAATGATGTTTTTGTTTTTATGTTTTTATAAAACTGAAATTAAAATCTATGCGACGTACAATTAAAAACGTGAAACTAAATCAATATTAACCCTAAAAATATGAAAATGATATTTTTACACACCTAATGATAAAAGAAACTTATTAGAAAAAGAAAACTATTTTTATCACTAATTATCTAATTATTATTAATTAAAAACTATTTTTAATTATTTAATAATTAACCAAAATGCAAGAAATTAGGAAACAAAGCTAGAAAAATAAAATTATGAAATGGAAAAGTCTAAAATATCAAACTAGAATTTTCAAAACTATTTTTGTATTTTTCTGACTAATTTTTCTATTTTTTATGAATTTTAAACTATTAAATATTAACTAAATTACTAAAAATTACCAAATAAGCTAAGAAAAATCTGGAAAATTACTTTTTTCACTTCTTATATTTATCTAAACTTAACAAAATTGAAAAATTATTTTTTGGAACCTTTTCTGAATTTTTTCTATTAAAGGCTAATTAAAAATGATTAAAAACTAATTTAAATTAGGAAAAATAGCTAAACAACTTGGAAAAATCTGAAATTTTCAGGAAAACTCTAAAATGATGCTAGGAATCTGAGAAAATTGGAAAAACTACCACTTGTTTGGAGAAATATGAAACTGCTTTGGAAAGTGCTTATTATTAAGCACTTAAATAAGCCAAATGAGACAAATAAACCACCCAATGATTACAGAAGCCTAATTATGCTAAAAATACTGAAATGCAACTAGGAATGACAAGATACAACCACAAAATCACAAGCTCAACAATTTTAATATCTATGAGTATTACAAGCTAAAACAGTGACTGAGTGGCAAGTTTAAGCACATGCACAAGCTTGAAAACAAGCTCAAATGGAAATCTACCAATTGGGATCCAAAGAAGACCTGGTTGAGATCATTTGTACCAAAAATTAGCTTATGACAAGCTCTTATGAGCACTGTGTACAAGTTACAAAAACTGAGTAAAAATCAGTATTCACTGACTCAGGAGCAGGGCATTTTTGGCCTGAAACATGAGCTTGTTTGAAGCTTTAGAAAAAATTGTAAAAATCAAGTAAATTGATCACAAGAAAAATCACCAGCTGAGCTTTCTAAAAGACCAAGATTCACTGAGTGAGTCCCATAAATGAACTCAAAACAATTCCTTGTAACTGACCTCAAAACCACTTTTTAGCTATTTTGACTTTTGACAAATTCATGAAATTTGACCAAAATGGATTTTGGATCCAGTTTTAAGACTGATGAAGATGTTATAAGATGTGACAAATGTAATACAAGCAGTGTTGATGATTACTTAACACAAAATAAGCAATAGCAGATCTCAAAATCCAACAGTTAACAGGTGAAAGAGATTTGAGTGCAAGATTGACTTTTAGGCTATGCAGATCCAAGTTATTGACTCAATTGAGCTCTCTTACACTTAACAAACATGAACTACTAAAACCTAACTACTGAATAACACATTATGACAGATAGAACAGTAGACCCAAACATCCCTTTATGTTACTGATATGAGCTAAAAACAGGTTTTAACAATGAAACAACTGATATTATGATCAAACTATCTTAACAACACTTAATTACTACTGTTACCACAGATTTTAACAAATTTAAACTACAAAAACTTACTATGCTAAGAAACTTATAAACCACTTACAATGTGTCCCAAGCCACTATGGCTAGCAAACTCTGAACCAAGGACCACTAATCTATCAAACCAACCCAAATCACTACTATGCAACCCATTTCCATGCCTGCACAACCCATGTCCATTCTGCTTCCAATTTTGTACCCATGTTGACTTATTTTGACCAAATGTCCAAAGTGATTGAAACTGCAATGTGAACTTATAGAAAGCTTGAATAAGCTTGAATTATCATTATTGAGCTGACAAATAAGTTATTATAAGCTTGTATATAGGATTTGGAAACTAGTGATTTCAACAGTGGATGAAAAGTTTGAAATTAAACAAGAACTTTAATTGATGCTTAAAGAAAGTTGGAATACATTTAGAAACTGTTATAGGATACAAATAAACTTAGAAATACAAATTTAAACTAATTAGGACATGGTAATTAAAATTTCGACATACATTGTAAAATAACTAAAAACTAACTCCCTCCTTGTAGCTTCTCTTGGCCTTTTATACATCTCAAGCTGCTTCTCTCTCCTTTCTGAAAAGATCCCACCAACAAAGATGACCATTGGATCACTACAAATGATCCTAGCCATTCAAACCATTTTGGCGCCAAATTCTTTTTAACTGCTTGTGAGGTTGAGTGGGATTGGGTTGGATGCATTAAGTGTACCTTGGCACTTTTTGTTTGGAGGGGGGGGGAATAGGGATGATAATGGTGGAGGTTGAGTGTGATCAGAAGATTGCAGGGGGTGGTGATGATGAAGATGGTGTGCCCGTGACATGGGAGGGAAAGGGGTAGTCAAATGGTGGTTTGACTGGTTATTAAATAAAAGGGGGTCCAATGGCAGGGTTCAAAAAGCATATGGCAGGGGTCCAATTGCATTGTGACTAGTCCAAATGGTAGGAAAGGTTCTAAATATCATAGGGACTCAATTGTAATTTCTGAAACTGGGAGGGCCACTTCTGCCAATTATGCAAAGATGCTTCAGGGGCTGAAATTGCCAAGTGTCAATAGAACAAGGACCAAAGTTGCCATTTTCACATTTTCCAGGGACTAATTCTGCCAATTTTCAAAGTTGAAGGACCATTTTTGTAAATTTCTCAAACTTTTGATATTTTTCACCAAAGGACTAAATTTGACAACTTTTGATTTAAAAAGGACCTTTGGTGATTTTTACTTTTGAAATTCGGGCTCAGGGACTATTTTTGACAATTCTTGAAACTTGGGGGACTAAAACTGCAATTTTTGCAAATTTGAAATGTTTTTCATCTGATTTTGATAATTTTGATTTTAAAACACATAAAACACTGATTTGTGATATTTTGATCATTTTGATGTGTTTCTGAGTGTTTTCAGATGAATTTGCAGTTTATATTGTACAAAAATGATGAGTATTCACACACTCATCAGAGACCCTCTCCCTAGTCTCCGACACAGGAACCAAAAATGCACGATTGAGTCTAGAGCCAAGAGA
>BPTQ01000006.1:228450558-228455530 GCA_019973895.1 Chrysanthemum seticuspe | reverse complement strand
AACTCAGATGAAACTGAAGAGAGTTTGGTTTCATCCGCAGACTTAACAATCTCGATGCGACAAACTGATGCCGGAGGTGGGACAAGTGGTGTGCTCTTAGAGCTAGCAGTTTCCACCACTTCCGATGAAGTCTCCGATTCTAGATCATCGTCATCATCATCAAGAATACTCTTGACTTCCCTGGTACAGCTTTCAAACCATTTGTTTGAACCAGGGGTAACTTTCAAAGCTTTGAGCTCAGCACGTTTTTGGTGAACACTCTTAACCGTGAAATTTGAGAGTGTTGCATTGATTCTTTCAGATTTTTGATCAATTGTGGCAACACTCTGTTTGTACAGAGGTTTGGAGTTCTGGTTAATATTTAACGTGAGCTCTTCGTTGTCAACCCGTATGGTCAACTCTTCAGCAAACACATCGATCAGAGCACGACTCGTTCTCAAGAAAGCTCTCCCTAAGATGAGGGGAACTCTAGGATCTGCATCGAAGTCTACTACAACAAAGTCAGCATGAAAGTGAAACTTTCCCACTTTCATCACGACATCCTCGGCTATCCCAAGTGGACAAGTTACGGTACGATCCGCTAGCTCGAGTGTCATACGAGTGGATGAAAGTTCAGGAAGAGACAGTTTCTTCCATACTGAGAGTGGCATGAGGTTAATGCTAGCGCCAAGATCGGCCAAGGCGGAGCATTGAAACATCCCCAAGAAATCACACGGGATTAAGAACCGGCCAGGGTCTTCAAGCTTTTCGGGAAGCTTATTAAGAATGGCTGCTGAGCATTGCTCATTGAGAGGAGTTTTAGCCATCTCTGATAGCTTGTCTTTGTTGGTGAGTAAGCCTTTGAGCGTGGATGCAAATTTAGGCATTAGAACGAGAGCATCAACGAAGCTTATATCAAAGTGAAGCTCATTGAAGATTTGGAAGAATTTTTCCATTTGCTCTTTGGTTTTGTCTTTGAGCTTCTCATCATTCATTCTTGATGGGTATGGAAGCTGACTAGACTTTTGAGCCGGGATGGAAGTGATTTCTGGCTCAAGATTTTTCCTCGGAACATCGGGTTCCGGACTTAAAGCTTGGACTACCGAAGGTGGGACGTGTGCGGTACTTCGTGGGCTTGAATAATGCACCTTGTCCGTTGTCTCCTTGGTAACTTGACTAAATGCCACAGGAGGAGGGGGCATTGGAGTCGTAGGTCCATTGTGCGTCTTACCACTACGAGTGGTGACGGCTTTCAACTCGGCATTTGGATTGGGAATAGTATTGCCTGGGAGTCCTCCAGAAGATGGCGAGGCTTTGTTCATATTCATGTTCATGAAACTGCTCATCATATTCTTTAACTCATTTGTCTGCCGAGATAATGTGGTATCAATTTCCCTTTTTAGCTCACCTCTCATGTTATTGATCTGAGTTTGCATTGATCGCATGTTTGCCTCAGTCATTTTCATGAAGTCATTTGGCATGGGAGCTTGAGGAGGTGGTTGATAACTTTGATGATTTGGAGCTTGATATGGTTGAGGTTGGTTGAAATTGTTCCGGTTTTGATTGAAATTTTGTCCTTGATTCGGAACAAAGCGATTTTGATTGCCATGGTTTTGATTGCCATGGTTTTGATTGCCATGGTTTTGCACTGGAGGAAAACCAGGTGGTGTCATACCGCTAGGTGCACGGTAGTGAGGATCAGCCTGTGGTCGGTATTGATTGTGGTTTACCGAAGCTACGGGAGCTTGGTAAAAGGAAGCATCGGTTGCTTGACAATCATAATACGCGTGTGGACCACTACAAGTTTCACACACCTTGGTTACGGCTTTGACTGGTTCGGGCTTATGAATTTCGCTTTTGATTTCCTTTACCTCTTTTATCATACAATGGATGATGTCCGTTAGAGCAGCTATCGGAGCTGCTAACTCAGAAGAGTTACCGGATGAAGAAGCAGGAGTGTTCGGAACATTGACTTTGTTGCGAGAAAAAGGAACTTTTGATTTACTCTCGCAAATTTCAAGCACATCTTTAGGTTTACGATTCAAGATATTTCCACCCGCGGATGCGTTCAAAGAATCTTGATCATTACCGTTCAACCCATTGTAAAAGATATTAACTTGTTGAAGCTCCGTGAATTCATGATGGGGGCATTTCCTGAGGAGATCTTTGAATCTCTCCCATGCCTCTCCAAAATTTTCATCGAAATTTTGACGAAATCCAGAAATTTCATTTTTAAGATTAGTCGTCTTTGATGGAGGAAAGAAATAGTTGACAAACTTTTGAACAAGATCCTCCCAAGTTTCGATGGATCGAGGGGGTTCTTTTTCCAGCCAAATCCTGGTTGCCCCCGCAAGTGAGAACGGAAATAGCATCAATTTGATCACCTGTTGTGGCACATCTTTGTAATTGAGAGTTGATGTCAAATGGTTGAACCAACGGATGTGTGCATACGGGTCTTCTCGATCAGACCCGCGGAATTGATTCGTAGACACAAGTTGGATTAAATGTGTCTTCAATTCGAAGTGATCAGAATTGATTACCGGTAAGACGATGGCATCTCCATAACCCTCGGTGGGTGCCTGGAGCATTTCCGCCATAGTACGTTCGTCTGCCATGGTGTTGTTAGAAATAGTACGAATCTCGGGTTCGACTATTTGGGCAGCACGCCTACGAGAACGTCTTCTTGGAATTTCTGCTAGATCACGCAAAGGACTCAATGATCTAGAAGAACGAGTGCGCATGCACTAGAGTTAACTCTAAGGAAACTCAGAGTTAAGGAGAGAAATGGAATTATGAAGATATTTCAGATGAGAATGAGAATTATGAAGACGGTTTGTAAAAATCAGGTGAGAAGAATCTTTATGGGTTTTCTGGTTCTGAAACGTCGATATCACAACAAAATCAATTAACACAAAATCGAGGCAAAACAACAGTGAACTTAACCAATAATCCAAGATGAATGGCTTCTTTAAAAAAGGTACACCAATCACAATGGACACAAAGGCAAGTTTTATATCTTTTGTTCGGGAACTTATTATGGTCGCACCCCCAGTTAGGTAGTGCACTGCCTTGGTTTTCGGTGGTAATCTTTTAAGTTGTTATTATTAAAGAAAACGACGATTCTTTTTGTATTTTTATTATTTGATACATATATAGAAACAAAAGGAAAAATATTTTTGTGTTTTATACGTTTTTGGATGTTTTTGGGTTTTTGGATTTTTTAGAAGAAAATATGGATATATATATATATACAGAGATGGATGATATAAACAAAGAGTGAGGATTCAAACAACTAATCTGCTACACGGAAAATAGATCAGCACAGCTCCCCGGCAGCGGCGCCAGAAATTTGATGCGCGCAAAACCGTCAAGTTCTCTCACGCAAGCGTAAGAAAACCTAAAACAGCTCAAGCACGAAATCAATGAGGATCAGAGGAGTATAGAGTCTCCCCGGGTCGTTATGTCCCAGCGAGCTATGCGATGATTTATCAAACGTTTAGTGATCGAGGAGTTTGAACGGAAAAAGGATCAGATTATGATATTATAACTATGGAAAAGCCAACAAATTACAATGGCTTAAATGCAAATGAGAGGAAATTAAAAAGATAAAATCTATTAAATAAACGCTATCACTAAAATTAAAATGATGTTTTTGTTTTTATGTTTTTATAAAACTGAAATTAAAATCTATGCGACGTACAATTAAAAACGTGAAACTAAAGCAATATTAACCCTAAAAATATGAAAATGATATTTTTACAACCCTAATGATAAAAGAAACTTATTAGAAAAAGAAAACTATTTTTATCACTAATTATCTAATTATTATTAATTAAAAACTATTTTTAACTATTAATAATTAACCTAAAATACAAGAAATGAGGAAACAAAGCTAGAAAAATAAAATTATGAAATGAAAAAGTCTAAAATATCAAACTAGAATTTTCAAAATTATTTTTGTATTTTTCTGACTATTTTTCTATTTTTTATGAATTTTAAACTATTAAATATTAACTAAATTACTAAAAATTACCAAATAAGCTAAGAAAAATCTGGAAAATTACTTTTTTCACTTCTTATATTTATCTAAACTTAACAAAATTGAAAAATTATTTTTTGGAACCTTTTCTGAATTTTTTCTATTAAAGGCTAATTAAAAATGATTAAAAACTAATTTAAATTAGGAAAAATAGCTAAACAACTTGGAAAAATCTGAAATTTTCAGGAAAACTCTAAAATGATGCTAGGAATCTGAGAAAATTGGAAAAACTACCACTTGTTTGGAGAAATATGAAACTGCTTTGGAAAGTGCTTATTATTAAGCACTTAAATAAGCCAAATGAGACAAATAAACCACCAATGATTACAGAAGCCTAATTATGCTAAAAATACTGAAATGCAACTAGGAATGACAAGATACAACCACAAAATCACAAGCTCAACAATTTTAATATCTATGAGTATTACAAGCTAAAACAGTGACTGAGTGGCAAGTTTAAGCACATGCACAAGCTTGAAAACAAGCTCAAATGGAAATCTACCAATTGGGATCCAAAGAAGACCTGGTTGAGATCATTTGTACCAAAAATTAGCTTATGACAAGCTCTTATGAGCACTGTGTACAAGTTACAAAAACTGAGTAAAAATCAGTATTCACTGACTCAGGAGCAGGGCATTTTTGGCCTGAAACATGAGCTTGTTTGAAGCTTTAGAAAAAATTGTAAAAATCAAGTAAATTGATCACAAGAAAAATCACCAGCTGAGCTTTCTAAAAGACCAAGATTCACTGAGTGAGTCCCATAAATGAACTCAAAACAATTCCTTGTAACTGACCTCAAAACCACTTTTTAGCTATTTTGACTTTTGACAAATTCATGAAATTTGACCAAAATGGATTTTGGATCCAGTTTTAAGACTGATGAAGATGTTATAAGATGTGACAAATGTAATACAAGCAGTGTTGATGATTACTTAACACAAAATAAGCAATAGC
>BPTQ01000006.1:228225558-228445558 GCA_019973895.1 Chrysanthemum seticuspe | reverse complement strand
AAAATAACCCTCGAGTCGGACCATCTGTCATGATAATGTCAAGCGCCTTGGAAACCATGAGAGTATACCCCATAATAGTACCATCATCTAGGTACCAGGCCTGGAGAGTGAGCTCACAAGACCGATTAATAGTTTGGACAAGGGGATGCAAAGCGAGGGAAAACAAGAAGGGGCCTAGCGGATCCCCCTGTTGAACCCCTTGGCAGGACCATAGGATAGAATCATCATAATAAAGTCTAGCAGGTCTAGCATAGCAAAACTCAACCTATGGAGCAATAGAAGGACATCGCATCCTAGTCTCCTGAAGAAGGACACTCCTATCGACCAGATTGAAAGCGTTCTGAAAATCCACCAACAACATAGACAACCCAACATCACGACCCTTAGACTCAATAAGCCGATTTACCGAATGGAGAACAACCTCACAACCACCGGGAACCCCTACCCTAAATTGAATGTCCTGCAAATAGGTGTTCATAGAGTTGCCCACCGAAGAAGAAGCCACCTTCGATACAAGCCTACGTCACACCGTACCGACAGCAATAGGCCTTATCCTCCGCCCGACTTAACCAAAGGGGTCAAGGGGGCACTAGCAATATACTCCCCTAAAAGAGCAGGGCACTTACCACCAAGGAACAGGTTGACAACACCAGTGATAGATCCTAGCATATCATCAGCAATGGCGGACGCATACCCTCCCAAAATATCTGTTAAATGTTGTGCTCTAAGCCCATCCCGGCCACATGATGTCCCTTCTGGAAGACTCCGGATCCTATTCAACACCAAATATTTATCTACAATAAGGGCATCTCCACCTAAAGGAGAAGATGACAAAGTTGGGGGTGGGGCGTGGGCGTGTTTGGCCTCTAGCTCATGCAGGGTGTCAGATGTAGAGGGGGCGACACAAGCGGATGTAAGCACCTTAATGACAATAGTAAAGTGCCCGTCCCCTAGTTTACGCTTACATTGAACCAAGTTAGCAGCATCAAGGTCTTTAGGTTTCTTCATCCCACCGAGGTGTGAAGTGATCCCAGATAAGCGCTCCATCACGAATCCGATCCTGCCTGCAGGATCCTTCCACCGGAGGATAGCTTGAGAGATACATTAAAATTGGCATCGCTCTCGTTCACCAGATCTTCGTTGGGCTCTATTAGTTGGCGCGAAGGTGGTCAAAACACAACATGGCAGGATAAGAAGTCGCACCCACATCGATAAATCCCCCGGGCAGGCAAGGACCTTGTCAAGTGCATTACGAAAACCCGAGACGTAGCCTAGGGGAGATACATTTAACTGTATGCAACTTTTTTAAGAAAACCCGAACTAGGAGGTTGATGTCAAAGCAACCTGACCTGCTCGTCGGTACCAAAGGATCGACCCCTTCGCCAACTTCATCAACAGTGACGTCGGAAACAACAATAGCGCCATTCACTGCGTCTAATACTGGTCTAGAAGGCGCAAGAATGCCATAGATTGCGATTTCATGAAAACTAGGAGCTAGAACCACTTCCCCATCAGCATATTTACAATTTTTACTAAACGTGTCTGTACAAAAACACACTCCACAGAGCCAAACCCCCGCCCTATGAACTGCCTGGTCAAGCGCGGTAAATAAAGAGAAATCCCTTGAAACCCGATCTTTGTACGAAGATTTTAAAACATCCGTTTTAAAACGACGAGTATTCAAGTGGTCAATGAAGTATTTCTTAGAAACCCCTCTACCATTCCCCCCGCTGCACCCTTCGCAACCTTGTAACGGGCAAGGTATGCGAGTCGCACCGAGGCTACCCAGGGCAAAATCACTAATCCAGAAGTCAAATCGCAATACACAGATCAGGCAAACCGCACCAAACCTAAAGCGAAAATGCATGTCAAAGCAAGTCAAAAAGCAAGTCACCACAACAAGCCAAGCCACCAAATCATTGTCTTTAAGTTATGATTATTGATGCAGGTTTTACTGACCAGGTTTTAATATTTATAATTTCTCGTTATACCTATGGTCTACCCTAATACACTAACGGGCAGTGTACCCGGTCGTGTGTAGTGTAATATTCAGTAAAATCGAGGTCGTCCCAAGAGCTATGTGTGTAGATTTAAACTAAGTCTAGGTGTCGTAGATTTTAATATAATTTCGATATAATTAACTACTAAAGCAAATAAAGGCGAGGGTTGAGATCAATAGAGGAGAGGGGTGCTAACCTAGTTACTCATCCTAATTAGTAGTGTTTACGTCTAATTACTTCCAATTACTTTAGGTGGGGTCAAAGTCGCTAGGACAACAATTGGTCAGTTCGTCCTAACCTATCAGCAAAGGGTCCCACTGAAGAAATCAGGTGACCCGTCATAAGTCGAGTTATTCTTAGTCCCCTAAGCCAAGTCATTAAGTACCGCTACATGCTAGATTCATAACAGTGAATGCCCGGGCACTAGCATCTTAAACACTCACCCCGACTTCTTAAGTTCATCCAAATGGTAGGTGATCAGTTGGTCAAATCGGACAAGCAGAAAGGGTCGTCAGTTGGTCATATCTTACCCTTCCCACTTAGTGTACCTACTTAGGGTCATTTGGTCATATCTCCTAAGTAACTAGCTACTACCGCCATTTAAAATTACCGAAACAATGGTAGCTACCAACTGTTAGGAATTGGAAATTCCATGTTAAAGTGTCGGTTACCCCAATTATGGTCTAGCATATGTTAGCTCGTAGACTTGTAGTTATTTACGTTATTTAGTAGTTAATTAGTTAGTTTTTAGCGTAGTATAGTTTAGTGTAACACCGTGGAGGAAGGACGGGTCTTTACCCACTGTATGCCTGATCCACAGTCCGATAGGAGGACGTATTCATTGTAGCTATAAATGTGGTGCTTCTCAATCTAACATTTCATTATTTGCAAAGCACGTCTCTAACTAGAACACCCATCTCTTTACTTTCTCTCTCTAAATGGCTAACATGTATTTCCATCATCCAAGACCACCCGAATCATCAAACACAATAATATCTACGATCCAACAATTGGTACCAGAGCCAGGTTGTATTGTTTTTGATGATTCATACGGTTTTTGAATGTGTTCTTAGATGCGGTTTGTTATCTCATTGATTTTGTGTGGTTCGTGTATCAATTTCTATGTTGTTTGTTACCATTATTCTTACTGATTTTGGTTACTAATGTTTGGTCGAAAGTCATGTGCTTTAATGTTTTGGTATCTAATGTTTTGTGTCCTTATGTCCCTTTGTCCAAGATAAACTTTTTTTAAAATTAGATGCTTAACTTTTGCACCATATTCATGTCAAGTGGTCTGTAAATTACATGGTCAGTCTATGAGGTCAAAACATGTTTAACGAAAGCAGTCCTGATGCAGTTTCTGGTTTTTTGTGTGTGTTCTTGGTGGCGACTTGGCATTCTTGAATGCGAGTCATACACAAAACAGTCCAGATTCAATGTATCAATAGCGACTTGAGTTACAAATGAAGAAGCGAGTTGTCACTTTTGTTTATAGCGAGTTGACTCTTGAGTCAACTCAGGTCATTAGCGACTTGACAAAACCAATTTAGCGACTTATATCAAGAATATGATGCTAGCGACTTGTCTTTATGAGTTAGCGGTTTGTAAGATAAAATGTTAGCGACTTGACTTGTCAAATAAATGTTAGCGACTTGTGACAGAAAATGAAGTAGCGACTTGTATGTGCTGTAGCGACTTGAATCTTGATTGTAGCGACTTGACTGTAAAGGTGATAAAGAAGACTCATGACTGCAGTTTGACTAAACTAGGACATAAAGGAAGAAGAAGAGTTTTGCCATTCACTACGACCATAATATCAAAGACGTATTTGGATCTCAGTTTGTTAAACCATCACAGATCCAAAGAGCCTCAACAAATTACAAATCACAAACGAAACAAATCAGATTCTACCCATGACCGCTATTCATACTATCTCGACAATACCACAAACTGCTACGTTTCAAAACCAAACAATTAAACAGTAACTATCAAGATCTCAGAACCGGTTCAAACGTTATCTTTTCAGATTTGTTCTCATAACCAGTGAGCCATCATCGATCAAAACATTTTTGTGTTATCATCACAATTAATATTCAAACACTAATAAGAAAAGATTAATAACAAGTGTGCTACAACCTTTTCTTCGTTCGCTCAAAATCTATGATAAAAGGTACCTCAAAAGTAATGTTCGAGATATGAATACGTGTTTTTCAATTAACGTTAAAACATTGTTTTTCATTTACTCGTGCATACAAAGCTGTACGAAGTAATGAATGAATGGATCTACCTTGGTTTGATCTTGATGCCGTGTCAAATCCCTATAACCATCCCTGTGGCTTTGTTAACGAGTCTACACCATCCCTGTGGCTAAGACTATTTGTCCTTCAAGCCATCCTTGTGGCTTGGATGAACCCATTTTTGAAGCTGAAGAAGAGATAAGTACTGGATTATTTTTGTTCGGTTATGTGAGATAGAAAATGGGGGCGGAATAATATTTTTGAGATATTAGGATTAGGGTTAATGTGCTAAGGGATTTTAGGGCAGTGGGAGATTATGCGTGTATTATATACATGAATTAGTAAGGTAAGATGGTGTGTAACCGATTGTATACATGGGCCTTGGGGATCTGATCTTTATGTTTGGGCCGTGAGATACACTTGATATGTTGGATTGACTATATTTTAAATGGATCGGGTAGCTATTTGGGCAAGATTATTTACATAATCTTGATTGGGCCTCGAGGTTTTATTTATGGTCTCATGAGTTGTTATGAACTGAATTGGCCAAGAAGTGTATTCAACAGTGTATCTCAAGTGATATCGTAATTTAAGTCGGTTTAGACAATTGGATTTGCACACGGATCCTGTTTTGAGTACATTTCGATGAACTTCGTGAGGTGTTTATATATGTGATTACTTGGATTTGAATGATTGACTAATGGGCTTCTCATGATTGGATCGTATTTATGTGATTTGAAAATAAGCGATTTGATGATGATTTGATGTGTTGATGAGATTCGTCATGTTATGCTGGTTGATACTTTGGTTATACATTATCTTGAAGGTTGTTATGTCTCGGCTTTGATGTTTGTAATATGTTGATTACGGGGTTGTTTGTTCGGTATTTCTTATTTTGGACTTGAAGTGTGGTTTTCCGGGCTCGTTTACTTTTTTCGTCTTCTTTCTTTCTACCCTTCCGCGAAGATGACTTGTTTGGGCATTTATAGAGTGTGATAAAGACTTGGCTATTTAGTTACTTTTGTGATCCTTTCTCACTTAACCCACAACGTAACTATCACTTCGGTGTCTCACGCAGTTGAGGATACGTCAAGAGGTTTTGTACATTGGATACACCGTTTCTTTTTCACGAGGATTAGTACAAGTTTTAAGTAACAAATCTGGGGAATTTTACTTCATGATCAAGTTTGGCATATCGGGTTTACTTCAGTATGTTGTTACTGCAATAGCCGACAAAATGCGTGAGTGATGTGTTTACCAAAGTATTTATTGGATGGTTGATGATGTTGTTGATGTTGGATAATGAACCGTTGATGAACCGCTGCATGTTCCCCTAAAACAGATATTCACCGAAACCAATGTCATAACACTTTCAAGCTGACATTGTTTACGGTTTAGTCTTGATTTTGTAAAATCCCGCGAAAGAAATTATTTCTCGGTTTAAATCATATACTTGTAAAATCCCGTGACAATGAAAACATCCCGGTTAAAGTAATGTGCATTTTCGGATCTATCTTGCGGTGTATTCTTGGTTTTGTAAAATCCCGAGAAAGAAACTATTTCTCGGTTTAAACCATAGAATTGTAAAATCCCGTAATGATGGATTCATCCTGGAGAAAGGAAAGTGTATTTCGGGATCTTATTTGATGCTGGTGCTACGGTTTCTACTTCGAAGAAGGGATAAAAGGGTGTACTTTATGAATTGGATGTGTGTTTGGATTTTCGTCATGGCAGTTTGGTTATTACATGGTTTTACGAGGTTATGTGCTTTTAACCATGGTCAGGATGAAAACCATTATCATAGTTCACTTAAATCGTCTAAGGAGGCTAGAGTGAGCTTTTAACCAGAAGATGTGACAACGGGGTTAATTCACTATTATTTATTTGAGGTTGAAGTGAAATATCATGGGCGAGTGTACTTAGTATCTGAAGGTATCGGGGATGGATGGATGAAGATTCTTCATGATCCTTGCTCAAGCTTATTATCAAAACGAAGACTTGGAAATCTAGTTATTGTTGGGTGACTTTTTCTTTTTCTTTTTACCACTTGGGGGATTTAGGCTCTTACCACCACAAAATAACTATCACTTTAAGGAGTTACATTGTAGTGCTCAGTGTCACATTCAATTGTGGGTTTTCAAGAGGTGATGTACGTCTTATACTTGATGGTTGGTTGGATGAAGAGTATAGAGTACTTAGAGATTCAGTGGAGGATGAAGTCTCGGCACCGCTCTTTGTTACATATGTGCAAGTTTAAGTCACGAGTTCGGGTTAGTTTACTTCAGGGTCAAATTCATCATATTGGGTTATCTCCATCAGTTGTCACTACAAAGAGCCTACTGAATGATAATGGTAATTGATTACAAGTTTTGCCAAGAGATTGAAAAGAGAGAGATTTATGACGTTTGAACATAACAGTTCAAGCCTCGTTCTCTAAAGAAAAGAAAAGTGTACGTTTCAGTGCGCTTTATCTTCTGAAGAAGAGAAATCTTCTTATGACATTTGAACACAACAGTTCAAGCCTCGTTCTCTAAAGAAAAGAAAAGTGTACGCTTCAGTGTGCTTTATCTTCCGAAGAAGAGAAATCTTCTCATTTATGACCATTCTGATCAACATGCTTCATGCTTTTTCCATGCGCTTCAGTCATCAAGTGAACTGGACTACTGATAATTACTCTTATTCCACTTGCTCAATATAATGAAGATGGCGACATCATGTGCTAATTTTGCTGGGGAGAAGTGTGAATAGAATACATTTGGATGATAATCACTTGTTTAATCAGGAATGACATCCCCGTATGCAATTCTTGAGGGGGAGAAGAAGTGTGAATTTTCTGCATGGTTGATTGTTATTTGAGAATATATGGTCAAACGGCTCCTAACTCATGTAAGAACCGAGCTTTCTTATCGGATCATCTTCACATGTAGTTTCTTCTAAGAGCCGTTGGTTAACATCTTCACACGGGCTAATTTGAATAATGACAAAGTGCTTCCAGTTGCTGGGCTGATTTTCTTAATGAACATCTTTTTGTTCTTGTTTGATTGGGAGGGATTTGAGTTAAGGGGATTTGCTATTTTTAAGTTAACGGGAATGCATTTGGTGAGTTGAAGATGTTGAATTTCTATTCCCCAATTGGACAATCTTGAAGAAGGTCGAGTCTACAGTCTGTTCTACATTTTCTGCTAACATGCTAGAAGACTAAACACGAGTTGCATTTATCAATCTAAAGACTTCTTCTTAATCTGGGCATTCATCAAACAGATTGTCGGTTTAGGGGAGAGCACTAATTGGGGGAGGGTGAAATGTCTGATTTAATCCCCAATTAGACTTGCTCACATTCTTCTGTAGCAAGTTGATTCTCACAAGAGTTCAAGTGTTCTTCTCAACAAATTTCTAGTATACGGGATTACAATGAGTTGCTGATTCTGAAGTATCAAAACCAGCAAGGGGGAAGGAGACATGCATCTAAACGCGAGTAAACTTGATGAGCTTAATACTTCTAAGTGATTGAAGATATCCCGGGAAGACTAATGTCATTACCGCAAAGACACTCAAGGTTTGACTTATGGCGTTTAGTGTTCTTATTCCAACTATGTAGGGGAAGAGATGGAAGAGTTAGTTTCTGGTGATAAAAGAGGTACACAAGTGTGTGATGATTTCGATGTTATCGCAATCATCAGGGGAAAGAGGATTGTGTACATTGCGGGCGCTCAGCTGTTTCACTTGAGTGCTTAATCAGTGATTCAGAGATATAATCACTTATTCAGGAATTGACATCCGTAGAGACAGTCATCCGCAGAGATAATCAGTGATTCGGCCTGCTTCTTCAATGTTATCGGTTATTCTCTCTTTGGTCATTCAGGTACTTCGGGTTCTTGAGCTTCATACACTTTCTTCGGGGGAGAGAAAAGTATACATCGGGGTTATTCTTTGGCTATTGGACTTAATCTGCTACTTCGATGGTATAAGTTTCTTTGTCTTCGGGTATGTGTATTCGGGTTCATGAGCTCTAGTCTAAGAGACTGACTGCATCAATTCATCTACTTGGGGGAAGTGTTCTCTTGACACCTTTTGGATTGGATCGCTTCAGACTTCAGTGGTATTGAAATATGAGAAGAAATTTAAAGAGTGGGATGATACGTTGCTGTTCTTGTTGATGATATAACCTCGAACGAAGAATCTTGACTATTGTTCTTAAAAGAAGCAGCGGGATTTATGATAATGGTGTGCTTCTCTGTGCACCTGGCTAAGGCAAGCTTGAAAGAAAGCTTTGAATCTGCTCAGCTAAAGGATTTTCAGTTTGGGGTTAAGCTGCCAAAGTCTCTCTTTCTCAAAGGCTCATGTTCTATCTTCTATTCTGGAGCCTCGGAAGCTTTGGTGGTGGATGTTTAAGAGATGACGAATTATCTGCAACAATGGGGATGCTCGATATCCTTATCTCGGTACTCGTATCATCATCTTCTTAAACTAAATCATCTAAACTATCTTTGTATATATTTATCAGAAAAACAAAATACAAAAATATAAAACCAACAAAAATCCATAAAAATTTGAAAAATCAGAAAATTCCAAAAATATGTTTTTTCAAGACATGTCTTCTGGTATCGATAACATCTGCGGTCTTAGAAATGTCATTCAACAATGGCACGGGACCATAGATGAAGTTCGATTAGAAGGTGTAAATATTTCTATCTAAACATGTCACATATCAAATGGCTTGCAGTTATTTCTGACTGTAACCCGTGCTTAAAACTATGGTTTGCTATTATTTCAGATAGCAACCCGCTCTTTTAAAGAAAGGAAAGTGCTGCGCTAAACCAATTTTCATAAATTTCATGCACTTATCCTAAAATCAAAATGAGGAAAGTATGTCGAAGGACTGCTGTTCCTACACAAATTTTTTTCCGTCTAAAATTCTTCAAAAAAATATTTGTTGTATTTCAAAATGGTGGAAAATGAGTTGCCTGAAAATCAATCAGAATCAGAATTTTCATAAATTTGCAAAACCCAATCCATGACTTCAGCATTGTTAAAACTTTTTATGAAATGAGTCATTGATTAAGGGGGAGAATGTTTTCAAATGTATATCATCTAACAGGGCTTATATAATCATCCTACGTGCTTATCAGAAAAAGATATTGCTTATGTTGAAGGACTAGGATTCTAGGATATGATCGTTAGGTTTAGATGATTAGAGATTGATGAAAACTTTTTCCCATGCCATATATGAACTGATTGATATGTTGGATTGACTTTTATTAGTCGATTGCTGTTTGGGTGATGTCGACCACCATATATCTGTTTGTGTCCACTAACATATGTAGATATCATGGTATTAAAGAATGTTCCCGATCCGAATCCTACAAATGAAGATGATTGGATGCCGAAAGGAAAGGGCAACTATATCTTGGGTCGACAAAAGAAGAAACGGAGCTTAATCAGATCTCTCCATGTTTAGTTGGCACGATAGAGGCAACTTCAGAGGTCTCACTGCATCAGCATACGGTTTTCTTACAAATGAAGAAACAGAGCTTAATTGGACCTCTATGAAGAGTTGGCATAACAAATTCAACGTCAGAGGTCTCACTGCATCTACAGACGGTTTTCTTCCAACCTTTAGCAACAACAAAAAAATCAGCTTAACCACCTAACATATCTTTGTGCAGGGATAATAGTGATGATACCATTTTTCTAAAACTTTGAAAAATATTGTTTTGAAAATGGAAAAATATTGTTTTTGAAAATAAATTGGACTAAATTTTGGAAATCAATCGGACTTCATTTTATCAAAACTTAAGTCACTCAATCAATGACTAATGTTATGGATTGAGGGGGAGAGTGATTTCAAATTAAATATTTTCAAACGATATTTCATCTATCAAGTCCGTTTGTACAATAATATGTGGTGATTTAAAGATTTAATGTTATGTCATGGTATGATTTTCTTTAAAACTCAAAGATATTTCAAAATGAAATTTTTTCTGTTCTTGTTTGATTGTGAAATTGTTTTATTTTACCTTAAGATCTCTTAAAATAATCATACCCGACACCAACAATATTTAATGTCTAAATCTGTTCCTTATCTGTCAATTTCAAAATTAAATTATGCCACGTCTTTCCCTAAAAGTTTTCTAAATGATTTAAATCAATTGGGATCATAAATCTCAAATGGTTTGAAATTTTTGATCGGGGGAGAGATCGTGATTTAAATCTCAAATATGTTTAAATAGAATTGGTTTTAGTCCTTTAAAGGCACTCCTGCCTCCATTTGACAAACGATTTCAAATACATGATGCACATGATTGAGGAGGAGCATTTATCCAAAAACAAGATGAGAATTTAAACCAGGCCACATTTTCTCTAATTTTTTCTAAACCTTATTAAATCACTTGGGATCCAAAATCTCAAAGGGATTGATATTTTTGATCGGGGGAGAATTTGTGATTTAATTAAGAAATCTGATAAATGATGATCGATTTGATTCAAAAGTGCAGGCTGATCTCCCATATGTGCTAAACGCTTTCGAATCTCGAAGCACATATTGAGGGGAAGCATTTCAAAAGAAAACAAACTATCAAGGTACAAAGATTTTTATGTTTCAACATAAGTACCTTGATTGATTTTCTAATGGTGTCTTAATGGCCTTTGTGATCGTGGATGTACTTCAAATGAACTCTTTCCTCTATGTGATAAAATTATTTCAAATATCCTATGCACATTTTGAGGGGGAGAATTTTACCAAGAAAATCAAATGGCTTTTTCTATGAAAATTGTGATCAAAGAAAATATTTCAAAGAACTCTTGCCTCCATGTGCTAAACAATTTCAAAATCATATGCACATGTTGAGGGGGAGCTTTTCTAAATGATCAAAACAATTAAGGTACAAAATGCTTTGATTTTATATCATAAGTACCTTGATTGATTTTCCAAATGATTTTTCAATTGGATTCGAGAAGGAATGAATTGTACCAAAAGACCGATCATTTTACTTTATGCATGGAGTTATAAGGATGGTGAGGTTAGGTATTAGTTCCCACGATCTGCCAGAACTGGAGGGATCTACCCAGGGACAATCCACTAGATAGTGTAGAGTCCTTAGGTATATTGAAAAAAGGAGAAAAGTGAGAATTGGGAAGAGTGCGGACTGAGATAGAGCTAGAACTGGAATAAACCCAACAAGGTTCAAGTTATGAAGTCTCGGTAAGCACTGAAGGGGTTGAAGAATGAAAAAGAAATGAAATGAGAAAAGGGTGAAAAGAAATAGCCCTCCATTAATTCAACCTTAGGGCAGAAACCGGGTTCAATACATATGCTACTGGTGGTTACTAAGGTAACACCGGTATTGAAGACAAGACGTCATGGACCCAGTGACGCACTGCACTAAGTTCCCAAGCTACTCAAGTTCCTCTTAAAAGGACTTGTTTCATTCTCACGGGGAACCTACATAATCTATCGACTTTCTCTTAGAGATTGTTGATATTAAAGAAGTAGACCCTCTCCCTAGTCTCCGGCATAGGAAACCAAATGTGCACAATTGAGTCTAGAGCCAAGAGATCATCCACAAAATCTCATTAGGACACAAAAATTAATGAAGACTTGCTGTTTCACACAATGTGGAAAGTAAGTATATATTGAGAGTCCTACGCATTATCCTTGTGGTATTGCCAGAACATCCGAGTGATATGTAAAAATATTCACAATGAAGATGGAAATCCTTCTAGAGCCAACATCAAACAAGCTCTTGGTGGGTGACATGTGAGATCTTTTCAAAAGATCAAGCTTGTGACAACTGGATAGAAATAATGGGGCGATTCATTCTTGAATCAACCTTGGTCCAGGAAATGAATTGACGAATACTTTTGGAAAAACCGTTCGATGTGCAAATCTTCTTTTCTCTAGCACATTGAATGTGTATTCATGTTTTCAAACACAAAAAGCATCTCTGATTCAGAAAAAAAATACTTTTGGAAAAACCGTTCAATGTGCGAATCTCTTCTTTTATCTAGCACATCGAATGTGTACTCTTTTCAAATACAAAAAGTATTTTGATTGAAAATTGATCTTTCTCATAAAACCTCCGTCGTATTGCAAAACTCTTTCTTCAAGCAATACACGATTGTTTTTCAAATCAATTTTTCATCAATCAGTGAATCTCAATTCGCTGGTTCACTCACTCTGTGTTGTCTTCTTTGAGACGTTCCGGCTTGAGAACAGCTAGAACAGCTGCGAAACCCTGTCAAGGAGATTCTTCGGAATTTTACCTGATCACAGGCAGTACTTGTACTGATCAACGGGGAACCATGGGCCGTGTACCTCAATTCAACGAAAGTGGTCAAAGACAATTTCGTGTGTTTTATTGCTAACTGTTGTTTGCAGGTACATTTGGACGGTTGCAGCTGATCAGAACTGAGAAGTCAATCTAAAGCCGCTTGCTCACAGCATCCACACTTAATTGAAGAAATCATGATTGGTGCATATCTACATAACCTGGTTAAGATATTTTTATACTATGCTTCTGCTACGCTGCTGCAAATATCATGAACCAGTAAAGCTTTCGCTACTCTGATGGAAAAATGTCATGATCCTGAAAGTGTGAGCATGTCGGTCCGAAAGTCACAACATCACGTGATGGCAACATAATAAAGGGTGATCCAGAGATTTACTGTGGCTGATGATCTCAAAGAAAGCTCGAAGATCATCAAGATGTGGATCAGTTCAAAGACCTCCACTTAAAGTACAAAAATATGCGGACTTTGAAGAATCGCTACAAAAGCACAAAGATTGCAGAACTTGAAGAATTGAAGTCTACGAGCTCAAGAACTAATGACAAAGATAGAATGCTAGGATGCAAAATGTATTTCATGGGGTGACCTCCCTTAGGGGATATTGTTAGGAATTGGAAATTCCATGTTAAAGTGTCGGTCACCCCAATTATGGTCTAGCATATGTTAGCTCGTAGACTTGTAGTTATTTATGTTATTTAGTAGTTAATTAGTTAGTTTGTAGCGTAGTATAGTTTAGTGTAACACCGTGAAGGAAGGACGGGTCTTTACCCACTGTATGCCTGATCCACGGTCCGATAGGAGGACATATTCATTGTAACTATAAATACCCCTTCCATCCATGGAAGGGGTGGTGCTTCTCAATCTAACATTTCATTATTTGCAAAGCAAGTCTCTAACTAGAACACCCATCTCTTTACTTTCTCTCTCTAAATCGCTAACATGTATTTCCATCATCCAAGACCACCCGAATCATCAAACACAATAATATCTACCATCCAACACCAACAAACTATGCATGCATACATTTAGAAATAATTATGCAGAAACAATGTAAACGTAAACAAAACAATTAAGGAATCATAACTAGGCCAGCACCAGAGGTGCTTAGCCGCTCATATTAACTAAAACAATCGATTCAATGTTTAACATTACGAAATACATGAATTGAAAGTAAAGAAAAGATAAAAAGCTAATGCTTATCGTAGGGGAGTGATTTCTCCCTTGGAGATAGCTCCGTATGCTCCTCTAGATCTTCCTTCGACTTCTTCTCACGTTCAGTTGATGTTGTGTGTGAAATGAGATGCTTTGAAATGCTGAAAGTCGTGGGGTATTTATAGGCCAGATCTGGTTACGGCGTAACTAATGTTAAGAGTTACGCCGTAACATAAATTCTTCATATTTTGCACTAAAAATGCTGGTTACGGCGTAACTATGGAAGGAGTTACGCCGTATCTTCAATAAATCTTGGTTACGCCGTAATTGAGACAATAGTTACAGCGTAGCTTGCAGCGGCGCGAAGCCTCATTTGACCTAGTTGGTTATGTCGTAATCTTTGGGAGAGTTACGCCGTAAACTTCTGTTGTGTTGGTTTTCTGAGCCACGCTTTAGTTACGGTGTAATGAGAGAGAGGAGTTACGCCGTAACTTCTTCAAAATGAGCATACTATGATATATCTTCAATAAACTCTCCAAATCCGCATATCTTTAGCTCCAATGCTCATAATTTACCTAAAGTGAAATATAGAGGAAAAAAAGCGTAAATCCATATAAATGATATAAAATACGAGCATTATCGAGGGAAATTGACACTAAATATTCAGGACTATTTTATGTTATCAAATATCCCCCCACTTGAACTCTACTTGCCCTCAAGTAGACCTTATTAAATAGATTCCTAAAAAGATATCTCCCATTACCTGGAAAATATAAGTTTACAAATCCCTTATGCTAGAATAAAACATAGCTGAACACCTCACGAAATGGGAACAAAACACTCAAATTTCGGGGTGATCACTCATTGCACAGTCATAACATGTATTCTATCATAAGCTTGGCGGTTACACAAATCTCCACCACTAGAGTTAAGGACAAAAAAATTGTCGAAGGCAATATGGGTAGACACGACAAAGATTAAGGGTGATTTGTCATTACTAACATGTCACGGCGATTGATACATGACCAAATTCATGGCCAAGACACCAAAGATTGCTCGCTGCATCACCTAGACATGCTTCATGACTAAGGGTTGAATAAGACATGGGATATAATTGGTGTAAAACAAAATCAAGCAAATAGTCTAAATCTACAACTAGGTCATCACCACTTACCGTTCACCCAAAGTTCAAGTTTCGAAGTCAAGAAACCGGATCGTGATATTACCAGGTAGATGTGCCATTAGAGGACGTCATGATGGGCACACTTCCAACTTCATTATTCAAATGTGACTGAGGTGGCCTCCTCGATACTAAATCTATATTAAGCTCAATAGTGCTTATAACATCACACTTTACAATCAAATGAATAACAATAATTGTTTTTTAATTATTTTTTATTTATTTTTTTAACATAACAAAATAACATAACATTCCCCCCACTTGAGATGAACAATATGAGAATTTGGGGGGGGGGGTCTTCAATGATCTTTAAGGATATGTCGTCGACGAGAGCGTGATTCCCGAACCTTTCCACTTGAACCTTGAACTTAGGAAAATAATGACTTCCCATTTACAAATAGAGACTACAGGGTAGGCTAAGGTGTAATGGTGTATCAAAACAATATATTGGGTGAACAAAAATGAAAGGAATAGTTCAGAAGGGTGTATCTAGGGGTATCTTGCACTAAAGGTGAGTGCAACAAAGGGTTTAACATGGGGGTCGAAAAGTCGAGGTGACTAATCGATAGACACACAATGGTAGGCTATTTGGGTGATAATCCTATAATACTGCCTTCTTAAACTGAAAAGTCCAAATACATCGAGCTAACTCAACATACCTCGTCTATAGTCTCGAAATGATGTAAAGGCCAAGTTCTAAAGTTTACAAGCTACCGGCACACTCTTAATTTGGTGGATTTGGGGTAAAATTTGGAAACGGATAAGGCTAATCTCACCATATAATATCAAGGGTTATAATGTGCTCGGCTAAGGTCTAATCCAGTTAGGTTAAGAAAAACATGTCAAAATTTAAAAAATGGCATAAATTTTCACAATAAACTAGAAAAACGAGGGCAATAAAGTTCAAGAGACAATTCTACTCCCGTCCCCCCACTTGAATTGTACAAAGTCCCTTTTGTACTAAGCGTTAAATAAAGGTGAAGAGAAAAGTAGAACTAGAGCGAGAACTTCCCTGAAATTTTCTCCAAAAAGAAAGAAGGCCCACGAAATGAGTCGTGCCTTCGCATAAGTGAAGAGTGTCTAAATACTCATCATTTTTGTACAATATAAACTGCAAAATCATCTGAAAACACTCAAAAATGCATCAAAATAATGAAAATATCACAAATCAGTGTTTTATGTGTTTTAAATGCAAAAAGATCAAAATCAGATGAAAAACGTATCAAGTTTGCAAAATTGGCAGTTTTAGTCCCCCAAGTTTCAAAAATTGTCAAAAACAGTCCCTGAGCACATAATTTCAAAAGAAAAAATCACCAAAGGTCCTTTTTAAATCATAAGTTGTCAAATTTAGTCCTTTGGTGAAAAATGTCAAAAGTTTGAGAAAATTACAAAATTAGTCCTTCAAGATTCAAAATTGGCAAAAATGGCCCCTGGAAATTGTAAAATGGAAATTCTAGTCCTTGTACTTTTTGAGATTGTCAGTTTTAGTCCTTGGAGAAACTTTTCAGAATTGGCAGCCTAGGTCCTTGAATTTTCAGGATTTACACATTAGGTCCCTATAGTTATTAACCCTTGTAAACCTTTTTGGCCTGATCATAATACCTTGGACCCCTGTCAAATTGAATTTTGGACCCCCTGTGTATTATTAACTCTGGTCAATCAAATGGTCAAACCCACCAAATACGCGCCAAAGTCTCCTCTTCCAACTGCCATGCCTGCAACCAAGCAATATCCCATCCCCCCTCCTCACCATCCACTCAAACTTGTTTCCCCACCTCAACTAACATCCAAGAGAGCATTTAATGCATCTCCCTCCTCCTCACTCAACCCCAATTGTCAAATGATAGTTTTGGCGCCAAAAATGCATTCAAAGGATTGGATCAGTTTTAAGCCATCCAATGGCTGAGAAATAGCTGGGAACTATTCAGATAAGAGAGAGAAGATGATTGGATTATAAAAGAAAGGGAGAAGAAGCAAGACAGTAGTAGATTTTTAGCTTAAAATTTCTCTTATGTCGTTTTTATTATTACTGTCTTAGTTTCATTCAAAAGTTGTAATATTTTGTTCCTAAGTACTAAACTCAAGTTACATTTTCAGTTTATTCAAGTTTTAATCATCAATTTCAAGTTTCATGTTTATGTGCTTACTGTTAAAAATTCAAGTTTCCATTTCATAAAAACAAGCTTCATACAGCTTGTTTATCAGTTTTAATAAGCTTATATAATCTTTTCATAACTTTTTATAAGCTTAAAATCAAGTTTCAAACCATTTTGGTTCTTGGTCAACAGAAAGTCAAACTGGGTCAATATGGTTATGAATTGGATAATGGGTTGATGCAGTGATGGATTGGGTTGATTTTGAGCTAATGGGTTGATATAACTAGGTTAGTGTTCATTGGTTTCATTGATTCAAGCCATTGTGGCTCAGGACCCTTTGTAAGTAAATTCCAAGTTTCTTTGCATTATCTTTATTTGGAGTTAAAACTGGTTTAAGTCTGCTCATTAAGTTGTATTTAGGATATTTAGACTTAGTTTAATCATTTGTTTTAACTGGTGAAGTGTTTAGTTTAGAGTAAAGTGCAAATCAGTTGATAAATAGGTGTTTGGAATTGCTGTTATACTTGTGCTCAAGGCTTGTTCAGTGTTGGAATTCTGTTGGTTCATGTGTATTAACTCAAATTATACTCAGTTGAGTCATTAATCTGTGCCTGCTGCCTGTCAAAAGTCAAAATCTTCTTCAACCATCTCAACAGGTTAACTGTTGAGATTTTGTCAAAACAAAATCTCAATCTGTGTTTAAATGTCATAGATAAAGGTTGCTTTAGTCTCATTTCAATCAATAACATCATAATCAGTCCTTAAATCAAGATTAAAACTCACATAAGTCAACTGTCTATATCTCTTCAAAAGTCAAAAGTAGCAAAAACCTGTTTTTGGGCCAACTGCATGGATTTTTCATGAGCTCATTTTTTGGACTTATCAAGTGAAACTTGGCATTCTAAAAACTTCAACTGGTCTTTATCCTTATTACCATTTTAGTAGAATTTTACAATATTTTTTAAAGCTCTAAACAAGCTTCTCTTTTGGGTGTCAAGTGCCCTGCTCACAAGCTTATTATAAACTGAGGTTTCCTCAGTTTTGTCCAGGGTTGCATAGGGCTCATATGAGCTCACCCAGGTCTGAGTTTTGGTTTAGACACTCTCACCCAGGTCTGCTTTAGTTTACAATTTGTAGTTTTCACTTTTAGCTTATTGTGTTGCTTATTCTTGGGCTTAAAGTAGCTAGCCAAAATCTGTTTTTAGCTTAAAGGTCAAAACATCAAATCTGTTGTAGCTTGTGATTCAGTAGCATAAGATAGTTGTAACTTGTTGTATTCTTGTTATTTTAGCATATTATAACCTCTGTAAACTGTTGAGGGCTTGTTTTGATCATTTGGCTTATTCAAGTGCTTATTTATAAGCACTTGGCTTAGCAGTTTCATTTTCTTGCAAACAAGCACTTGTTTTTCCATTTTTCCTAGCTTCCTAGTATTATTTTAGAGTTTTCCTGAAATTTTCAGATTTTTCCAAGTTGGTTTGCTATTTTTCTGCATTTAAATTGGTTTTTAGCACTTTTTAAATAGCATTTAATACAAAAAATTCAGAAAAGGTTCAAAAAAATAATTTTTCATTTTTCTTAGGTTTAGATAAATATAAAAAGTAAAAAAGGTAATTTTCCAGAATTTTCATAGTTTATTTTGTAATTTTTAGTAATTTAATTAGTTTTTAATAGTTTTTAATTCATAAAAAATAGAAAAATAATCAGAAAAATACAAAAATAGTTTTGAAAATTCTATTTTGATATTTTAGATTTTTCTAAGTCTTAATTTTATTTTTCTAGATTTATTTCCTATTTTCTTATATTTTAGGTTAATATTTAATAGTTAAAAATAGTTTTTAATTAATAATAATTAGATAAATAGTTATAAAAATAATTTTCTTTTTCTATAAATTTTCTTTTATCATTAGGTTTGTAAAAATGTATTTTTCATATTTTTAGGATTTATATTGTATAAGTTTCATTTTTTTTACTTGTACGTCGCGTAGATTTTAATTTCAGTTTTATAAAATCTTAAAAACAAAAACATCATTTTAAATATAGTGATAGCGTTTATTTAATAGTTTTTATCTTTTTAATTTCCTTTAATTTGCATTTAAGCCGTTGTAATTTGTTGGCTTTTTCTGTAGTTATAGTCATATCAGAATCTCTTTTCTGTTCAAATTTCTCGATCACTTTACGTTTGATAATCCATTGCATAGCTCGCTGGGACATAACGACCCGGGGAAACACTATACTCCTCAGATCTTCATTGCATTCGTGCTTAGGCAGTTTTAAGCTTATTACGGTCTGCCATTCACAAGTGGCAGGCTTGAGTGATTTAGCTTGACTGTTTGGCACGCATCAAATTTTTGGCGCCGCTGCCGGGGAGCTGTGCTAATTGTCTTACGTCTAGCAGATTAGTTGTTTGAATACTCACTCATTTGTTTATATCATCCATATCTATCTATATATATATATATCCATATTTTCTTATAAAAAATCCAAAAACCCAAAAACAGCTAAAAACGTATAAAACACAAAAATATTTTGCTTTTGTTTCTATATATGTATCAAATATAAAAAAATACAAAAAGATTCGTCGTTTTCTTTAATAATAACAACTTAAAAGATTACCACCGCAAACCAAGGCAGTGCACTACCTAACTGGGGGTGCGACCATAATAAGTTCCCGAACTAAAGATTTAAAACTTGCCTTTGTGTCCTTGTGATTGGTGTACCTTTTTCAAAGAAGCCATTCATATTGTGATTATTGGTTAAGTTCACTGTTGTTTTGCCTCGATTTTGTGTTAATTGATTTTGTTGTGATATCTACGTTTCAGAACCAGAAAACCCAAAAGATTCTCCTCACCCCATTTTTATAAAACGTCTTCATAATTCTCATTCTCATCTGAAAGATTTTCATAATTCCCATTTCTCTCCTTAACTCTGAGTTCCCTTAGAGTTAACTCTAGTGCATGCGCACTCGTTCTTCTAGATCATTGAGTCCTTTGCGTGATCTAGCAGAAATTCCAAGAAGACGTTCTCGTAGACGTGCTGTCCAAATAGTCGAACCCGAGATTCGTACTATTTCAATCAACAATATGGCAGACGAACGCACTATGGCGGAAATGCTCCAGGCACCCACCGAGGGTTATGGGGATGCCATCGTTTTACCGGTAATCAATTCTGATCACTTCGAATTGAAGACACATTTAATCCAACTTGTGTCTACGAATCAATTCCGCGGGTCTGATCGAGAAGACCCGTATGCACACATCCGTTGGTTTAACAAGTTAACTGCAACTATCAATTTCAAGGATGTGCCACAAAAGGTGATCAAGATGATGCTATTTCCATTCTCACTTGAGGGGACAGCCCGGATTTGGCTGGAAAAAGAACCCCCTCGATCCATCGAAACTTGGGAGGATCTTGTTCAAAAGTTTGTTAATTATTTCTTCCCTCCATCAAAGACGACTAATCTTAAAAATGAAATTTCTGGATTTCGTCAAAATTTCGATGAAAACTTTGGAGAGGCATGGGAGAGATTCAAAGATCTCCTCAGGAAATGCCCCTATCATGAATTCACGGAGCTTCAACAAGTTAATATCTTTTATAATGGGTTGAACAGTAATGATCAAGATTCTTTGAACGCATCCGCAGGTGGCAATATCTTGAATCGTAGACCTAAAGATGTGCTTGAAATTTGCGAGAGTAAATCAAAAGTTCCTATTTCTCGCAACAAAGTCAATGTTCCGAACACTCCTGCTTCCTCATCCGGTAACTCTTCCGAGTTAGCCGCTCTAACGGACATCATCCATTGTATGATAAAAGAGGTGAAGGAAATCAAAAGCGAAATTCATAAGCCGGAACCAATCAAAGCCATAAACAAGGTGTGTGAAATTTGTAGTGGTCCACACGCGTATTATGATTGTCAAGCAACCGATGCTTCTTTTTACCAAGCTCCCGTAGCTGCTGTAAACCACAATCAATACCGACCACAAGCTGATCCTCACTACCGTGCACCTAGCGGTATGACACCACCTGGTTTTCCTCCTGTGCAAAACCATGGCAATCAAAACCATGGCAATCAAAATTGCTTTGTTCCGAATCAAGGACAAAATTTCAATAACTCTCAAAATTTCAATCAAAACCGGAACAATTTCAACCAACATTATCAAGCTCCAAATCATCAAAGTTATCAACAACCTCCTCAAGCTCCCTTACCCAATGACTTCATGAAAATTACTGAGACAAGCATACGTTCAATGCAAACTCAGATCAATAACATGAGAGGTGAGCTAAAAAGGGAAATTGATACAACACTGTCTCGGCAGACAAATGAGTTGAAGAATATGATGAGCAGTTTCATGAACATGAATATGAACAAAGCTTCATCATCTTCTGGAGGACTCCCAAGCAATACTATTCCCAATCCCAATGCCGAGTTGAAAGCCGTCACCACTCGTAGTGGTAAGACGCACAATGGACCTTCGACTCCAATGCCCCCTCCTCCTGTAGCATTGAGTCAAGTTACCAAGGAGACAACGGACAAGGTGCATTATTCAAGCCCACGAAGTACCGCACACGTCCCACCTTCGGTGGTCCAAGCTTTAAGTCCGGAACCCGAAGTTCCAAAGAAAAATCCTGAGCCAGAAATGACTTCCATCCCGGCTCAAAAGTCTAGTCAGCTTCCTTACCCATCAAGAATGAATGATGAGAAGCTCAAAGACAAAAAAAAAGAGCAAATGGAAAAATTTTTCCAAATCTTCAATGAGCTTCACTTTGATATAAGCTTCGTTGATGCTCTCGTTCTAATGCCTAAATTTGCATCCACGCTTAAAGGCTTACTCACCAACAAAGATAAGCTATCAGAGATGGCTAAAACTCCTCTCAATGAGCAATGCTCAGCGGTCCTTCTCAAGAAGCTTCCCAAAAAGCTTGAAGACCCTGGCAGATTTCTAATCCCGTGTGATTTCTTGGGGATGGTTCAATGCTCCGCCTTGGCCGATCTTGGCGCTAGCATTAACCTCATGCCACTCTCAGTATGGAAGAAACTGTCTCTTCCTAAACTTTCATCCACTTGTATGACACTCGAGCTAGCGGACCGTTCCGTAACCCGTCCACGTGGGATAGCCGAGGATGTCGTGATGAAAGTGGGAAAGTTTCACTTTCCTACTGACTTTGTTGTAGTAGACTTCGATGCAGATCCTAGAGTTCCCCTCATCTTAGGGAGAGCTTTCTTAAGAACGAGTCGTGCTCTGATTGATGTGTTTGCTGAAGAGTTGACCATACGGGTTGACAACGAAGAGCTCACGTTAAAAATCAACCAAGACTCCAAACCTCTATACAAACAGAGTGTTGCTACAATTGATCAAAAATCTGAAAGAATCAATGCAACACTCTCAAATTTCACGGTTAAGAGTGTTCACCAAAAACGTGCTGAGCTAAAAGCTTTGAAAATCAACCCTGGTTCAAACAAATGGTTTGAAAGCTGTACCAGGGATGTCAAGAGTGTTCGTGATGATCTAGAATCGGAGACTTTATCGGAAGTGGTGGAAATTGCTAGCTCTAAGAGCACACCACTTGTCTCATCTCCGGAACCAGTTTATCGTATCGAGTTTGTTAACTCTGTGGATGAAACTACACTCTCTTCAGTTTCATCCGGATTGGATGATGATGTTTGTGACCCAATGGGAGACATTCTTCCCATTGAAGAATTTCTCAAAAATGATCCATCATCTCCTAGTCTTATTATTTCTGACTCTTCCACCCCTTCTCTTACTCCGTTTGAGGAAAGTGATTTAATCTTGGAAGAGATTGAAGCATACTTGTCTAGTGATTCGGTTTCATGGGAAATTGATCACGCTCCAATTGACATCGAGGGAGATATTCTTCTCATTGAGAAGTTGCTTAATAATGATCCATCATCACTCCCTCCCATCGAGCTTCATAACAAGGAAGTCAAGTCAGTTGAGAAAACTGAAGAATTTCCTGAGGTTGAACTTAAGGACTTACCACCTCATCTCGAGTATGCATTTCTTGAGGGTGATGATAAATTACCCGTCATTATTGCTCGAGATTTGAGTAAGGATGAAAAGACTGCTCTCATAAAGGTCTTGAAGTCACACAAGCAAGCAATTGCTTGGAAACTCTCCGACATTAAGGGTATCAACCCTGAGTTTTGTACTCACAAAATCTTAATGGAGGATGACTTTAAACCAGCAGTTCAACATCAGAGACGAGTGAATCCAAAAATCCATGATGTTATCAAACAAGAGGTTCTCAAACTTCTTGATGCAGGTTTGATTTACCCTATCTCGGATAGTCCTTGGGTGAGCCCCGTTCATTGTGTACCCAAAAAGGGTGGTATAACCGTTGTTGAAAATGATGAAAACGAGTTGATTCCTACTCGATTGGTTACGGGATGGCGTGTTTGCATTGACTATCGAAAGTTAAATGAAGCCACCCGTAAATACCACTTTCCCATACCCTTCATGGACCAGATGCTTGAGAGATTAGCGGGAAACGAATACTATTGCTTTCTCGATGGTTTTTCGGGTTACTTCCAAATTCCCATTGATCCACAAGATCAAGAAAAGACCACATTCACATGTCCTTATGGAACATTTGCTTACCGACGCATGCCTTTTGGCTTATGCAATGCTCCCGGTACATTCCAAAGGTGTATGATGGCCATTTTCCATGACATGATCGAAAAGACTATGGAAGTCTTTATGGATGATTTTTCGGTCTTTGGGGATTCTTTCCAAACATGTCTATCCCATTTAGAAAAGATGCTTAAATGTTGTAAAAACACGAATCTTAGTCTAAATTGGGAGAAATGTCACTTTATGGTTAAAGAAGGAATTGTCCTTGGCCATAAAATTTCTAAGAGCGGGATTGAGGTTGATAAAGCTAAAGTCGATGTTATTTCTAAATTACCTCCTCCCACAACCGTTAAAGGAGTTAGAAGTTTCCTTGGTCATGCCGGATTTTATCGCCGTTTCATTCACGACTTTTCGAAAATATCCCGGCCTATGACCCGACTTCTTGAAAAAGACACTCCTTTCATCTTCTCTAGTGAGTGCGTTGAAGCTTTTCAAACTCTTAAGAAGAAGCTCACGGAAGCACCAATTCTAGTTGCCCCCGATTGGGACCTACCATTTGAGCTTATGTGCGATGCAAGTGATTTCGCCATAGGTACAGTTTTGGGGCAACGAAAATCGAAACATTTCCAGCCTATACACTATGCTAGCAAAACTTTGACCGAAGCTCAAGCACATTACACCACTACGGAGAAAGAATTACTAGCCGTGGTGTATGCTTTCGAGAAGTTTCGGCCATACTTGATCTTGTCCAAAAGCATAGTGTATACGGATCACTCGGCCCTCAAATATCTTTTTGCTAAGCAAGATGCAAAGCCGAGATTGATCCGATGGGTTCTCCTCCTACAAGAATTTGATATCACCATCCGTGATAAAAAAGGAGCGGAGAACCTAGCGGCTGACCATCTTTCCCGTCTTGAAAATCCTCATCAAGGTGTGCTCGAGAAAAAGGAGATAAACGAAACGTTTCCTCTCGAGACACTTAATGTGGTATCTCATCATGGAGATTCTAGTACCCCATGGTTTGCCGACTTTGCAAACTATCATGCGGGTAACTTTGTTGTGAAAGGGATGTCGTCCCAACAAAAGAACAAATTTTTCAAAGATGTTAAGCATTACTTCTGGGACGACCCCTACTTGTTTAAAATATGTGCGGATCAAGTCATCCGACGGTGTGTTCACGGCCAAGAAGCCGCTGATATTCTCAAGGCTTGTCATCATGGACCCACGGGGGGACATCATGGCCCGAACTACACCGCCAAGAAGGTGTTTGATTCTGGTTTCTATTGGCCCACAATTTACAAAGATGCCCATGACCTCGTCAAATCTTGCGACTCTTGCCAACGTCATAGTAACATCTCTAAACGAGATGAAATGCCTCAAAATGCCATTCAAGTGTGCGAGATCTTTGACGTATGGGGCATTGACTTTATGGGGCCGTTCCCATCTTCTCGAGGGAACAAGTATATACTCGTGGCGGTCGATTACTTGTCTAAATGGGTAGAAGCGAAAGCGCTCCCTACCAACGACGCCCGAGTAGTTGTGAAGTTTTTAAAGTCTCTCTTTGCCCGATTTGGAACTCCTCGTGCTATCATTAGTGATCGTGGTACACACTTTTGCAATGACCAATTCGCAAAAGTGATGCTTAAGTACGGTGTCACCCACTGTCTCTCTACCGCGTATCACCCACAAACTAGTGGGCAAGTGGAAGTTTCGAACCGTGGTTTGAAAAGAATCTTGGAGAGGACCGTAGGTGAAAATCGTGCCTCTTGGTCGGACAAACTTGAAGATGCACTTTGGGCCTTCCGTACCGCTTACAAAACACCCATCGGGTGTACTCCTTACAAGCTCGTGTATGGAAAGGCATGTCATCTCCCGATCGAGCTTGATCACAAAGCCTATTGGGCCTTGAAGCAGGCAAATTTCGACCTCAAGTCTTCGGGTGATCATCGGAAAGTTCAACTCAACGAATTAAATGAACTCCGTAATCAAGCCTACGAGAACTCTTTGATCTACAAGGAAAAGACAAAGAAGATCCATGACTCAAAGATTAAGAACCGCGTTTTCAACGTTGGTGACCGAGTCCTTCTTTTCAATTCTAGATTGAAGATCTTCTCGGGGAAACTTAAGACCCGTTGGACTGGTCCATTCACCATTGCCAAAGTTTTTCCATATGGCACCGTCGAATTATCTCAAACAGACGGGCCAAACTTCAAAGTGAATGGACATAGGTTGAAGCACTATTTTGGAGAGGACATTCCCCCTGTGGTTGTCCCGGATCTACAAACCTTCCCCATGAACCAATGAATGCGGGGATCGAGTCAAGCTAGCGACTCGGAAATCAAAAACAGTAGCATACCATATGGGTTTTCACACATATTTCTGACTTCTTTCTATATTTCTACCACCCTAGTGTGGGGGGGGGGGGGTTGCCCCACATATTGTGTATATAAGGTTTTCTCAAAAAAAAAAAAAAAAAAAAAAAAAAAAAAAAAAAATCTTCTTTCTAAATAATGGCCGTAATATTTCCCTTTTACGTTCTTTGTTTCGGCATAACCGCCGGTACTTTGAATATTGAGGGCAATATTCATTTCTAAGTGTGGGGGGGAATTCTCACGAATTTTATCATATAATTATACCAATTCCCCCGTTTTTGGCCAATTTTTTTTTTTTTTTTTTTTTTTTTTTGGAGTAAGTGTTTTACACTTTCTCATTTGGTTATCAGTCCGCCTTGTCTAATAGACAAAAGGATTGGCTAATCCAGGAGCAAACGGCTCTTGGTAAAGATATTTCAAATCCGTTGACGGCTTGCAATTTGCCCAAAATTGTATGGTATTCAGCTCACCATATCCTAAAAAGTGAAGAGTTGGCTAGCCCGCAAGTTTATGGCTTGTGGTAAAGGCAGTGGAAAATCCATAATTGGTAATCAGCTCACCAAAGATAAAATTGATAATTTATCTAAGAGTTGGCTAGTCCAGAGCAAACGGCTTCTGGTAAAGACAAATCAAATCCGTTGGAAGCTGGTGGTTTGCTCAAAATCACATGGTTATCGGTGTACCATGGTTCTTACTTGAACTGAAACATTTGGCTACTCCAGAAGTAATGGCTTTTGGTAAAGAGATTCAAATCCATTAAGTTTTTCTCAAAAGATTGCTAGGGACTAGCAATAGTTTAGTGTGGGGGATTGATGAGTGTCTAAATACTCATCATTTTTGTACAATATAAACTGCAAAATCATCTGAAAACACTCAAAATGCATCAAAATAATGAAAATATCACAAATCAGTGTTTTATGTGTTTTAAATGCAAAAAGATCAAAATCAGATGAAAAACGTATCAAGTTTGCAAAATTGGCAGTTTTAGTCCCCCAAGTTTCAAAAATTGTCAAAAACAGTCCCTGAGCACATAATTTCAAAAGAAAAAATCACCAATGGTCCTTTTTAAATCATAAGTTGTCAAATTTAGTCCTTTGGTGAAAAATGTCAAAAGTTTGAGAAAATTACAAAATTAGTCCTTCAAGTTTCAAAATTGGCAAAAATGGCCCCTGGAAATTGTAAAATGGAAATTCTAGTCCTTGTACTTTTTGAGATTGTCAGTTTTAGTCCTTGGAGAAACTTTTCAGAATTGGCAGCCTAGGTCCTTGAATTTTCAGGATTTACACATTAGGTCCCTATAGTTATTAACCCTTGTAAACCTCACCCTTGTAAACCTTTTTGGCCTGATCATAATACCTTGGACCCCTGTCAAATTGAATTTTGGACCCCCTGTGTATTATTAACTCTGGTCAATCAAATGGTCAAACCCACCAAATACGCGCCAAAGTCTCCTCTTCCAACTGCCATGCCTGCAACCAAGCAATATCCCATCCCCCTCCTCACCATCCACTCAAACTTGTTCCCCCACCTCAACTAACATCCAAGAGAGCATTTAATGCATCTCCCTCCTCCTCACTCAACCCCAATTGTCAAATGATAGTTTTGGCGCCAAAAATGCATTCAAAGGCTTGGATCAGTTTTAAGCCATCCAATGGCTGAGAAATAGCTGGGAACTATTCAGATAAGAGAGAGAAGAGGATTGGATTATAAAAGAAAGGGAGAAGAAGCAAGACAGTAGTAGATTTTTAGCTTAAAATTTCTCTTATGTCGTTTTTATTATTACTGTCTTAGTTTCATTCAAAAGTTGTAATATTTTGTTCCTAAGTACTAAACTCAAGTTACATTTTCAGTTTATTCAAGTTTTAATCATCAATTTCAAGTTTCATTTAGTTTCATGTTTATGTGCTTACTGTTAAAAATTCAAGTTTCCATTTCATAAAAACAAGCTTCATACAGCTTGTTTATCAGTTTTAATAAGCTTATATAATCTTTTCATAACTTTTTATAAGCTTAAAATCAAGTTTCAAACCATTTTGGTTCTTGGTCAACAGAAAGTCAAACTGGGTCAATATGGTTATGAATTGGATAATGGGTTGATGCAGTGATGGATTGGGTTGATTTTGAGCTAATGGGTTGATATAACTAGGTTAGTGTTCATTGGTTTCATTGATTCAAGCCATTGTGGCTCAGGACCCTTTGTAAGTAAATTCCAAGTTTCTTTGCATTATCTTTATTTGGAGTTAAAACTGGTTTAAGTCTGCTCATTAAGTTGTATTTAGGATATTTAGACTTCGTTTAATCATTTGTTTTAACTGGTGAAGTGTTTAGTTTAGAGTAAAGTGCAAATCAGTTGATAAATAGGTGTTTGGAATTGCTGTTATACTTGTGCTCAAGGCTTGTTCAGTGTTGGAATTCTGTTGGTTCATGTGTATTAACTCAAATTATACTCAGTTGAGTCATTAATCTGTGCCTGCTGCCTGTCAAAAGTCAAAATCTTCTTCAACCATCTCAACAGGTTAACTGTTGAGATTTTGTCAAAACAAAATCTCAATCTGTGTTTAAATGTCATAGATAAAGGTTGCTTTAGTCTCATTTCAATCAATAACATCATAATCAGTCCTTAAATAAGGATTAAAACTCACATAAGTCAACTGTCTATATCTCTTCAAAAGTCAAAAGTAGCAAAAACCTGTTTTTGGGCCAACTGCATGGATTTTTCATGAGCTCATTTTTTGGACTTATCAAGTGAAACTTGGCATTCTAAAAACTTCAACTGGTCTTTATCCTTATTACCATTTTAGTAGAATTTTACAATATTTTTTAAAGCTCTAAACAAGCTTCTCTTTTGGGTGTCAAGTGCCCTGCTCACAAGCTTATTATAAACTGAGGTTTCCTCAGTTTTGTCCAGGGTTGCATAGGGCTCATATGAGCTCACCCAGGTCTGAGTTTTGGTTTAGACACTCTCACCCAGGTCTGCTTTAGTTTACAATTTGTAGTTTTCACTTTTAGCTTATTGTGTTGCTTATTCTTGGGCTTAAAGTAGCTAGCCAAAATCTGTTTTTAGCTTAAAGGTCAAAACATCAAATCTGTTGTAGCTTGTGATTCAGTAGCATAAGATAGTTGTAACTTGTTGTATTCTTGTTATTTTAGCATATTATAACCTCTGTAAACTGTTGAGGGCTTGTTTTGATCATTTGGCTTATTCAAGTGCTTATTTATAAGCACTTGGCTTAGCAGTTTCATTTTCTTGCAAACAAGCACTTGTTTTTCCATTTTTCCTAGCTTCCTAGTATTATTTTAGAGTTTTCCTGAAATTTTCAGATTTTTCCAAGTTGGTTTGCTATTTTTCTGCATTTAAATTGGTTTTTAGCACTTTTTAAATAGCATTTAATACAAAAAATTCAGAAAAGGTTCAAAAAAATAATTTTTCATTTTTCTTAGGTTTAGATAAATATAAAAAGTAAAAAAGGTAATTTTCCAGAATTTTCATAGTTTATTTTGTAATTTTTAGTAATTTAATTAGTTTTTAATAGTTTTTAATTCATAAAAAATAGAAAAATAATCAGAAAAATACAAAAATAGTTTTGAAAATTCTATTTTGATATTTTAGATTTTTCTAAGTCTTAATTTTATTTTTCTAGATTTATTTCCTATTTTCTTATATTTTAGGTTAATATTTAATAGTTAAAAATAGTTTTTAATTAATAATAATTAGATAAATAGTTATAAAAATAATTTTCTTTTTCTATAAATTTTCTTTTATCATTAGGTTTGTAAAAATGTATTTTTCATATTTTTAGGATTTATATTGTATAAGTTTCATTTTTTTTACTTGTACGTCGCGTAGATTTTAATTTCAGTTTTATAAAATCTTAAAAAAAAAAACATCATTTTAAATATAGTGATAGCGTTTATTTAATAGTTTTTATCTTTTTAATTTCCTTTAATTTGCATTTAAGCCGTTGTAATTTGTTGGCTTTTTATGTAGTTATAGTCATATCAGAATCTCTTTTCTGTTCAAATTTCTCGATCACTTTACGTTTGATAATCCATTGCATAGCTCGCTGGGACATAATGACCCGGGGAAACACTATACTCCTCAGATCTTCATTGCATTCGTGCTTAGGCAGTTTTAAGCTTATTACGGTCTGCCATTCACAAGTGGCAGGCTTGAGTGATTTAGCTTGACTGTTTGGCACGCATCAATAAGCATCCACGAGCAAACTTCAATCCCTGAAATCACACTACCGACAAGTATAATTCTAAAAATAAAAAGAAAAATGAAAAAGAAATCTAACTCACTTTCGTAGGAATCACGGTTGCATTTAGCGTATGCAACAAGCCTTTTAAACCACTTGGTGTCCCATGTGGACGAGTGTAGTCTCGTGAGGGCTTACAGGGAACATACCCACAAAGTTCATTTGAAAACTAATACAAGGTTATTGTGTTTAAAATGAAATAAGTGTTACAGAGGGAAGTTACGTCGTAACTCCCATGAGGAGTTACGCCGTAATTGAGCAAAACCTGACAGATGCTACAGGGGTGAGGCTACGGCGTAACCATTTCCTGGGGTTACGCCGTAATTGGTAATTCTCTAAAGAAGATTGCTGCACAAAGGTAGGTTACGGCGTAACCGTAGAATGAGTTACGCCGTAACTATGTACAGATCAGGTCCCAATCAGCATGCTGTAGTAACTTTTCCTGAAATCCTGCAAAAATGGATAGAAACACAAAACCCAACAGAAAGGAAATAAAACAAATGAAAAAGATAATTCGGGTTGTCTCCCGAAAGAGCACTTTTCTTTATTTACGAGTCTTTAAGTTAGACTTAGAGTCTCGGGGCTTTATGATGGCCTTTAAACTTGGCCAACTTCCTCCATGTATTTCATTAAGTTGTGTCTGACCCAAGCGACATTTGTAGCAGTGCGGAGGTACTCTTTAGTCTCGATCTTCCGAATTTTGAAAATTTTTTCATCCGGCCCCAAATGGTATCGAGTGAACTCGTACTTTTTGGCTATAATTGGTGGTGGCCTCTTATACGGAATGCCAAGAAGTTTGTACCTCCTTTGCTCACACGCTTCATCGTCGGGGTCAATGAATCCATCTTCGCCTTGTAGTTCAAGGTAGTCCAAAATCCCCTCTATATCATCATCGTCAGACTCGGCACCTTTAAACCATTCATCATCAAGTAAATCTTCCACCAATATCCGTTTGCATTCTTCTTTCTTATTTCTCGTTGACTCCTTAAGATCTTCATTTGTCACTTCGCATATATTCTTCCCATATCTTTTCCTTTGTAAATGCATCGACTTTCCCATATTTGATTTTTACCCAATTGTCAAATCCTAGATTGTCTAAACAAGGTAATTCAGTCCTTTCCGCATCATTTGTTGAAGTCCAAAAGAATTCATCCTCTCTAACTCTCTTAAAACTGCTTCTTCCGTTGCATTTTTCATCATACGGGTCGCAAGATGCGCAAAAAACTTCACCAGGGGTCCTTATTTTCTCACACCAATGACTTCTAGTTACCTTGCCATGGATGTCGCTTGAAGGATCCTCCATGCAGTAGATATCATCATTCATGGGCCTTTTTTTGTAGACAATGCTCCTCATAATCAATCTTGAGCTTCTTCAGCAGATTTGGGTTAATTTTAGCATCCCCGAATTGTATTGCATACCAATCATCGAAGGATAAATCTTCAAACTTAATGTTATGTCTTTCAAGCTCATGTGGGCATGTCCATTCCTCATCTTTCAGATTATCACCCCTGTTGCAATATTCGCGGAAAAGATTGCATGTAGGCTACGCTCGTGTGGACTCGTCATCAGTGATAATTATCGGGGTGCAATAGTGCCTAATTGGTGGTTCCTCCTCATCTTCAAATGAGAGCTTTTCCAATCTTTCTTCATCAGTGTATGCAGGCCACATGAATTTGTTATCTTCGACCCTATCCTTATCGGTTCCTCCATCGCAAATTTCGTTTAGAGGGTCGCACGAATCCCAAAGCTCATACCATTCATCCTTAGCTACGGGTATTTTTTTGCACCAGTAATACTTTTTTTTAGATGGGGACAGAGGACATAAATTAATGTCATCGGACCATTCGTTAATAACCTATGTCCCTGATTCGTCTACCTCGAGAAATATGTCAGCCCACGTATCCCAGTTACACCGTAACTGTGATGTTTGGTTACGGCGTAACTCGGCTGTCTCATCATCATCGGTATTTATCATAATGCTACGATCGCTGTCAAAAACATAGTTACGCCGTAACTCATAAGAGGTGTTACGGCGTAACTTCATACTGTCGCCGGAATTTCCACTAGACTCCAAACTTCCGGTGGGAGAATTGGCTTGTAACTTTGAGTCTTCATCAGAAAAGATGACCTTGCATTCCATCATGGGTTTTGTCCCTTCCGGTTTAGTATTATTCTTCCTTACCTTTTCACTAAGCTTTTCCACCATTGTTTCAAGGTTCTTTAGGGTTGTGTCGTGATTGGAGAGACTTCTATCAGTGTTTTCCTGGAATTCTTTTAGCCATTCATCTTGTTCCTTTTGTCTTTGGGCTTAAGTTTCCAGAAATTTGTTAATGATTTCTTCAATATTGGGCCTTTTTTCACCATAAGGTTCACGGTTATAGTTTCCAGCAGGTCCTCCACGATAGCCATTACTATTTCGATTATCTCTGTAAAACGGTGGATTTTCTCCATATTTAGCTTATTCGATTGTGTTCTCTTCGTTATTGTGAGGACAATTCTTGGTGAGATGTCCTCCTCCACAGCTTTCGCAACCTACTTGGATGGCATGAACAATTTCTCTGATCTTTAGCATATCTCGACTTAGATTTTCAATTTTCCTAGTGATGGCGGCAATTCCATCAAGACTTCCGCCTTAGTTCCTTTTGCTTCCTCCATCGTGCCATTTATAGGAATGATCAGCCATTTTTTGGATGGCTTCAATCGCTAGAGTAGGAGTCATGCTCGGAATTGGTCCTTGGTAGTTCAACATCTATCTTGTAGTCACGTTGATTCCTTTGTAGAAGATGTTGACCTTTTGCTGGTTGTTTATGTAGGATCGTATATATTATGTTGTTTGATGATTCGGGTGGTCTAGGATGGTGATAATACAAGAAATCCATGGTTAGAGATGAAGAGAGTAGAGAGGGTGATTCTAGAGAGATAAACAAAAAAAAGAAAAGGTTAGATTATCAAAGAAGCACCACCCTTCCCTTAGTGGGATGGGTATTTATAGTTACAAACTAAACGCCCTCCTGTCGAGCTGTGGATCAGGCATACAGTGGGTAAAGACCCGTCCTTCCTCCACGGTGTTACTCTAAACTAATCTACGCTTATAACTAACTAATTAACTACTAAACAACGTAAATAACGATATGTCTACTAGCTAACTTATGCTAGATTATATTTGGGGTGACCGACACTTCACTATGGAATTTTCAATTCCTAATAATCTCCCCCTAAGGGAGGTCACCCCATGTTTTACATTTCGAATCTTAGCATTCTATGTAATCTTCAGTCTTGAGCTCGTAGACTTTAATTCTTCAACATCTGCATCTTTGTGCTTTAGCAGTGATTCTTCAAAGTCCGATTACTTTGTACTTTAAGTGAAGGTCTTTGATCTGATCCACATCTTGATGATCTTCAAGCTTACTTTGAGATCATCAGCCACAGTAAATCTCTGGATCACCCTTTGTTGTGTTGCCATCATGTGATGTTGTGACTTTTGGACAGACATGCTCACACTTTTTGGATCATGACATCTTTCCATCAGAGTAGCGGAAGCTTTACCGGTTCATGATATTTGCAGCTATCAGAGCCAGGTTATGTAGATATGCACTTGTCATGATGTTCTTCAATTAAGTGTGGATGCTGTGAGCATGCGGCTGTGAATTGACTTCTCAATATTGATCAGCTGCAATCGTCCAAATGTACCTGCAAACAACAGTTAGCAATAACACACACGAAAGTGTCTTTGATCACTTTTGTTGAATTGAGGTACACGACTCACGGTTCCCCGTTGATCAGTACAAGTACTGCCTGTGATTAGGTATAATTTCGAAGAATCTCCTTGACAGGGTTTCGCAGCTGTTCTAGCTGTTCTCAAACTGGAACGTCTTAAAGAAGACAACACGGAGTGAGTGAACCAGCGAATTGAGATTAACTTATTGATGAAAAAATTGATTTGAAAAACAATCGCGTATTTCTTAGAAGAAAGAGTTTTGCAATACGATGAAGGTTTTATCAGAAAGATTTCAATCATAAATACTTTTTGTATTTGAAAAGAGTACACATTCGATGTGCTATAGAAAAGAAGAGATTTGCACATCGAACGGTTTTTCCAAAAGTATTTTTTTTAATTAGAGATACTTTTTGTATTTGAAAACATGAATACACATTCGATGTGCTAAAGAAAAGAAGATTTGCACATCGAACAGTTTTTCCAAAAGTATTTGTCAATTCATTTGCTGGAGCAAGGTTGATTCAAGAATGAATCGCCCCATCATTTCTGTCCAGTTGTCACAAGTTTGATCTTTAGAAAAGATCTCACATGTAACCCACCAAGAGCTTGTTTGATGTTGGCTCTAGAAGGATTTCCATCTTCATCGTGAATACTTTTACATATCACTCGAATGTTCTGGCAATACCACAAGGATAATGCGTAGGACTCTTAATATATAATCTTACTTTCCACATTGTGTGAAACAGCAAGTATTCATGAATTTTGTGTCCTAATGAGATTTTGTGGATGATCTCTTGGCTCTAGACTCAATTGTGCATTTTGGTTCCTATGCCGGAGACTAGGGAGAGGGTCTCCTTCTTCAATATCAACAATCTCTAAGAGAAATTCGATAGATTATGTAGGTTCCCCGAGAGAATGAAACAAGCCCATTTAAGAGGAACTTGAGTAGCTTGGGAAGTTTAGTGCAGTGCGTCACTGGGTCCATGACGTCTTGTCTTCAATACCAGTGTTACCTTAGTAAACACCAGTAACATATGTATTGAACCCGGTTTGTGCCCTAAGGTTGAATTATTAGAGGGCTATTTCTTTTCACCCCTTTTTACATTCATTTCTTTTTCATTCTTCAACCCCTTCAGTGCTTACCGAGACTTCATAACTAAAACCTTGTTGGGTTTATTCCAGTTCTAGTCAATCTCAGTCGGCACTCTTCCCATTTCTCATTTTTCTTCTTTTTTCATCATACCTAAGGACTCTACACTATCTAGTGGATTGTCCCTGGGTAGATCCCTCCGGCTCTGGCTGGATCGTGGGAACAAATACCTAACCTAACCATCCTTATTACACCATAAAGTAAATTGGTCGGTCTTTTGGTATTGTTCTTTCCTTCTTGAAACCAATTGAAAAATCATTTGGAAAATCAATCAAGGTACTTGTGATATAAAATCAAAGCATTTTGTACCTTAATTGTTTTGATCATTTAGAAATGCTCCCCCTCAACATGTGCATATGATTTTGAAATTATTTAGCATATGGAGGCAAGAGTTCTTTGAAATAATTTCTTGATCACAATTTCCGTGGAAAAAGCCATTTGATTTTCTTTGGTAAATTCTCCCCCTCAATATGTGCGTAGGATATATGAAATCATTTTATCACATAGAGGGAAGAGTTCTTTTGAAGTACATCCACGATCACAAAAGCCATTAAGAAACCATTTAGAAAATCAATCAAGGTATTTTAGTTGAAACATAGGAATCGTTTAGCACATATGGGAGAGCAGCCTGCACTTTTGAATCAAAATGATCACTTGTTATCAGATTTCATATTTAAATCACATTTTCTCCCCCGATCAAAAATATCAAATCCTTTGAGATTTTGGATCCCAAGTGATTTAAATAGGTTTAGAAAAACATGCGAGAAAATATGCCTGGTTTAAATTCTCTTCTGGTTTTTGGTTAAATGCTCCTCCTCAATCATGTGCATTATGTATTTGAAATCGTTTGGCACATGAAGGAAGGAGTGATTTTGAAACAGTCACCCTTTAAAACCGATTTGAGATTTAAATCACGATCTCTCCCCCGATCAAAAATTTCAAACCATTTGAGATTTGTGATCCCAATTGATTTAAATTATTTAGAAAAGTTTTGGGGAAAAACGTGGCACGATTTAATTTTGAAAAATGATTGATAAGGAACAGTTTTTCGACATTAAAGATTGTTAGCGTCAGGTATGATAGTTTTTAAGAGATCTTTAAGTAAAATAAAACAATTTCACAATCAAAGAAGAACAGAAAAAATTTCATTTTGAAAGATCTTGTACTTCAAAAAATCATACCATGACATAACATTAAATCTTTAGATCACCACTTATTTTGTACAAAAAGGACTTGATAGATGAAATATCGATTGAAAATATTTTATTTTATATCACTCTCCCCCTCAATCGATGACCGTAGTCGTTGATTGAGTGACTTACATTTTGATAAAATGAAGTCCATTGATTTCCAAAATTAAGTACAATTTATTTTCAAAACAATATTTTTCCATTTTAAAAACAACATTTTCAAAATTGTTTTAAGAAAAATGGTATCATCCACTACTTTTCCTGCACAAAGATATGTTAAGTGGTTGAGCTGCTTCTGTTGTTGCTGTAAGGCTTGAAGAAAAACCATCTGCTGATGCAGTGAGACCTCTGAAGTTGCATCTATCGAGCCAACTATCCATAGAGAGATCTAATTAAGTCCTGTTTCTTCTTTTGTCGACCCAAGAAATAGTTGCCCTTTCCTTTCAGCATCAAATCATCAACATTTATGGGATCCGGATCGGGAACATTCTTATCATCCATGATATCTGCATACGTTAGTAGACATACAAACAGATATATGGTGGTCGACAACACCAAAACAACAATCGACTAATAAAATTCAATTCAACATATCAATCAGATCATAAAAGGCATGGGAATTGTGTGTTTATCAAACTCTAATCATCTAATCCAAATAATCATATCCTAGATTCCTAGTCCTTCGACATAGGCAAATATCTTTTTCAGTTAAGCACGTAGGATAATTAGATAAGCTCGATAGATGATATAAATTTGAAAACTATTCTCCCCCTCAATCAATGACTCATTTCATAAAAGTTTTAAATAAGCTAAAGTCATTGATTGGGTTTTGCAAATTTATGAGACCTTGATTCTGATTGATTTTAAAGCAACTCATTTACCACCATTTAGTTAAAACAAATATTTTTCTGAAGAATTTTAGAAGGAAAAATATATCTGTAGGAACAGCAGTCCTTCGACATACTTTCCTCATTTAATTTTAGGATAAGTGCACGAAATTTTTAAAAATTGTTTAAGTGCAACACTTTCCCTCTTTAAAGAACGGGTTGCTATCTGAAATAATAGCAAACCATAGTTTAAGCACGGGTTACAGTCTGAAATAACTGTAAGCCATATTTAGTGACATGTTTTGAAAAGAAATATTTACACCTTGTGCTCGAACTTCATCTATGGTCCCGTGCCATTGTTGAATGACATTTCTAAGACCGTAGATGTTATCGATACCAGAAGACATGTCTTTGAAAAACAATATTTTTTTTCTTTTTCAAATTTTCTAATTTTTATGGATTTTTGTTGGTTTTATATTTTTCTATTTTCTTTTTGTTGGTTTTATATTTTTGTATTTGGTTTTTGAAAAATATTTACAGATAGAGTAGATGATATAGTTTAAGAAGATGATGATATGAGTACCGAGATAAGGATATCGAGCAGCCCCATTGTAGAAGATAGAAATCGTCATCTCTTAAATATTCACCACCAAAGCTTTTGAGGCTCCTGAGTTGATAGAAATTGAACCATCTGAAAGTAAGACTTTGGTAGCTTCCCCCAAACCGAAAATCCTTTTGTTGAGCAGATTCGAAGCTTTATTTCAAGCTTGCCTTAGCCAGGTGTACAAAGAAGCACACCATTATCATCGATCTTGCTGCTCCTTTTAAGAATGATCTTTGTGATTTTTCGTTCGGGGTTATATCATCAACAAGAAGAACAACAACGTATCATCCCACGCTTGAATGAATCTTCTCAAATTCCTTTACCACTGAAGTCTGAAGCGATCCATACCAAAAGGTGTCGAGAGAACAATTCCTCCAAGTAGTTGAATTGATGCAGTCAGTCTCTTTGAATAATGCTCAAGAACTCTCCCGAATACACATCATGAGGGGAATGAAAACACCTCCCTAATGTTCACATTTTTCTTCCCTGATGATCGTGTATGAAGCTCAAGAACCCGAAGTACACCAATACCCAAGAACTCTCCCGAATACACATCATGAGGGGAATTAAAACACCTCCCCAATGTTCACATTTTTCTTCCCTGATGATCGTGTATGAAGCTCAAGAACCCGAAGTACACCAATACCCAAGGAAGGAATAACTGATAACACCTCCCTCATGTTACACATTTATCTCCCCTGAATATGTCATACTTGTGTACCTCTTTTATCTTCAGAAACTAACTCTTCCATCTCTTCCCCCACATAGTTGGAATAAGGACACTAAACTCCATGAGTCAAACCTTGAGTTTCTCTGCGGTAATGACATTAGTCTTCCCGGGATATCTTCAATCACTTAGAAGTATTAAGCTCATCAAGTTTACTCGCGTTTAGATACGTGTCTCCTTCCCCCTTGTTGGTTTTGATACTTCAGAATCAGCAACACACTATAAGCCCCTGATACTTGAAATCTTTTGAGAAGAATACTTTGAATCTTGTGAGAATCAACTTGCTGAAGAAGAATGTGAGCAAGTCTAATTAGGGTTTAAATTTGGCTTTTCACTCTCCCCCAATTAGTGCTCTCCCCTAAGATGACAATCTTTTGATAAGTGCCTAGAATAAGAAGAAGTCTTTAGATAGTTAAATGCAACTCGTCTTTAGTCTTCTAACATGCAGCAGAAAATGTAGAATATACTGAAGACTCGACCAAAAGCATTCCAATTAACTTACATCTTGCAGATCCCCTTAACTAAAATCCCTCCCCATCAAACAAGAACAGAAAGATGTTCATCAAGGAAAACATCAATCAGCCCGCAACGAACACACGAAATGGTAACACCAAACTACCAATCACATCAAACAAGAACATAGAGATTGTTCGGCATCATCATGTTGATGTGTACGTGAAGCATTAACCGGAAGCACTTTGTCAATAAACTCATCAGTCCGTGAGAAGATGTCAACCAACGGCTCTTAGAGTAAACTTCATGTGAAGATGACTCGATAAGAAGAAGCTCGGTTCTTACATGAGTTAGGAGCCGTATGACCATTTATCCTTAGATGTCACTCAACATGTAGAATTATCATACTTCTTCTCCCCCTCAAGAATTGCATACGGAGATGCCATTCTTGATTAAACAAGTGAATATCTTAAAAATGTAGTCTCTTCGCACTTCTCCCCCTCAAAGGTAGCATATGATGTCGCCATCGTCATGATAATTGAGCAAGTGGAATAAGAAGACAATCAGCAGTAGTTCGGTTTACTTGATGTTTGAAAGCGCATGGAAAAAGCTTGAAGCATGTTGATGAGAATGGTCATTAATAAGAATATTTCTCTTCTTCAGAAGATAAAACGCACTGAAACGTACACTTTTCTTTTCTTTAGAGAACGAGGCTTGAACTGTCGTGTTCAAACGTCATTAGAAGATTTCTCTTCTTTCGAAGATAAAGCGCACTGAGACGTACACTTTTCTTTTCTTTAGAGAAGGAGGCTTGAACTGTTGTGTTCAAAAGTCATAATCTCTCTCTTTTTAGCATGTCTTGGCAAAACTTGTAATCAACCCCTTTATCATTCAGTAGGCTCTTTGTAGTGACAGCTGATGGAGAAAACCCAATATGATGAATTTGACCCTGAAGTAAACTAACCCGAACTCGTGACTTAAACTTGCACATATGTAACAAAGAGCGGTGCCGATAGTTCATCCTCCATTGAATCTCTAAGTACTCTATACTCTTCATCCAACCAACCATCAAGTATAAGACGTACATCACCTCTTGAAAATCCACAATTGAATGTGACACTAAGCACTACAACGTAACTCCTTAAAGAATAGTTATTTTGTGGTGGTAAGAGCCCAATTCCCCCAAGTGGTAAAAGAAAAGGAAAAGTCACCCAAAAATAACTAGATTTCCAAGTCATCATTTTTGAAAATATTAAAAGCTCAAACAAGGAACTCGAAGAATCTTCATCCAACCATCCCCAATACCTTCAGATACTAAGTACACTTGCCCGTGACATTTCACTTCAACCTTAAATAGATAATACTGAATTAACGCCGTTGTCACATCTTGTAGTTAAAAACTCAAATCTAGACTCCTTTGACGTTTTACGTGAACTATGATAATGGTTTCATCCTGACCATGGTTAAAAGCACATAACCCCGTAAAACTTTGAAATAACCAACCTGCCAAGAAGACAATCCAAACAATCACCCAATTCATGAAGTACACCCTTTTATCCCTTCTTCAAAGAAGAAACCGTAGCATCAGCATCAAATAAGATCCCTAAATACACTTTCCTTTCTCCAAGATGATTCCAACATTACAGGATTTTACAATTCTATGGTTTAAACCGAAAAATAGTTTCTTTTGCGGGATTTTACAAAACCAAGAATAAACCGTAAGATAAATCTAGAAATGCACTTTTATATTTACCAGGATGTTTCCATTGTCACGGGATTTTACAAGTCTATGATTTAAACCGAGAAATAGATTCTTTTGCGGGATTTTACAAAATCAAGACTAAACCGTAAACAATGTTAGTTTGAATGTGTTCAAGACAACTTTGGTTTCGGTGAATATCTATTTTACGGGAACATGCAGCGGTTCATTAACGGTTCATTCTCCATCTTCAACACTATTATCAACAATTCTTTACTCATATGTAGATAACTTCACAAACCATACTAAGTCAAGTAGTGTACACTATTTCCCCTGGAGGTTGACCGTAAGACATCAAAGTACACGTTTCTCCCCCATGATGGTTTCGAACTTTCGGAAGCATCATAATGTGTACAACCATTTACACAAGAAGTTCTGGTCATAAACAAACATCTTAAAAAAATCATGAATGACGTTTGAAGATTCTTGAAAGATGTTGCTTAGACTGTGAAGTATCATAGACATTCAATGGCGTAGAATATCCCATGAGAATTGCTGATCACATCTCAACCATTCAGCCCTTTGGTAAACACATCTTCCACAAATTCTGTCGGCTATTGCTGTGACCACTTGAAAAAGAAAACCCGATATACCAGATTTGAACATGAAGTAGAATTCCCCAGATTTGCGACTTAAGCTTGTACTAATCCTTGTGAAAAAGAAACGGTGTACCCAATGTACCAAACCTCTTGACGTATCCTCAACTGCGTTCGACACCGAAGTGATAGTTACGTTGTGGGTTAATCGAGAATGAATCACAAAAGTAACTAAATAGCCAAGTCTTTATCACATTCTTTAAACGCCCAAACAAGTCATCTTCGCGGAAGGGTAGTAAGAAAGAAGACAAAATAAGTAAACGAGCCCAGAAATCCTTTCTTCAAATCCCAATGAGACATATCGTACAAAAGAATCTCGCAGTCAACTTTGTTCAATTTTCAGATCAAGCCATGAAATAATAATCTCCGTAAAAACGTATCAACCAAAGTATCACATTGCATAACACAACAACTCTCATTATTATACCAAATCTCATCATCAACTCTCATAACCAATCAAATCTCATCGACACATCTCATAATTAAATCTCATCAGCCCAGTCAAATAATCCAATCCGTTCCATCTTATTTAAAAGATTATAATCATTCAAATTCCGATAATACAAATGACTTAATTAAATTCATCTAACTAAGTCTGCCCATAACGAGTATCACCAAATCACTCCAACACCCATCATACAGAATTATAATCACGATCTAATGTCCAAGTTCATTCAAGCATGCTAATGGTATAAACCCGGATAAAGCCAACAAAAGTATTCAACTCAGTTAACCACATTATGCCCAATGTTATCAATGGTTATGGCCGCAGTTGAGATTAACTCAAACTTGGATATCAATCAGTTAAGTCATTTCAGCCATTTTCTTAATAATTTACGGATTTAAGACACATTAACAAAACTTGCTTATACAACTTGTATGATTATTTAGACCCATCGCATAGAGTATGCCTCAACCAAAATGCTAATGTAACAACCATTTTCAGCCCAATGCAGTAAATTCCAAGTCCAATCCGAACGAAATAGTGAAAAAGCCTAAGCCCGGCCACCAATTCATTCGTGTGTAAATCAGTCCGAAAAACATGAAACTATTAATCACCCTAATCGTTAACTACCCATGATCCATCAAAGATGCTTTCAGGCCCAAATAATTACATATACCAAGGCCCGATCCAAATAAAAATAAACCACATCAAGTCTCATAACCGGTTACCCTAAATGTTAGGGGTATAAAGCACCTATTAACACACATCACACCCTAATAATCTCTAAATAATCTGCCTCCCTCATACCTCAAACGCAGAAAATCACCCTAATCAAAATCAGTCCGCCTCTTCTTTTCTTCCTGAAGTCATATGCACAGTTTGCTCACCACAGGGATGATTAGAGTATTATCGTTTAAGCCACAGGGATTGTATGTGATGTGGTGTCGGCAATGAGATTAACCAATGGATCAAGGTAAGTTTTTAATTTTTGTTTAACATGAATGAATCAAAGGATATTATGAGAATTATTGTTATAAGACCTTCTTTAAATTCGGATATATGTATCAAAACAAAGATCAATGAAGATTATCGTTAGGGGTTGTAGGGATCTGAAAAGGTCATTGTTACATCACAAACCCATTATAAAATCTGAGATCTTTAAGAGGACTTATCATTTTCTTTCAAAAACCGAATATATTATGAAAGGTTTTAAAACAAGTTGTTAATTATCTTTTAAAAAAAATTCAAATATTATCCAGAACTTGTTGATGTTTTAAGTTTGGATCTATGATGATGATATTGTGTGAAATGACCCTCGAGGTCTTTGATGTTTTCCCTTTTATGGCACGAATCTTTCTGAGATCATTGATATAATGTTGAGTCAAGTGGTGGTTAAGAGAACAGGAATAACTATCTTGTAGTGATGTTTGTTGTGATTGCAATTTATAATTGATGTGTTTGGTTTATATTTTGATGATTGTGACGAATATTGTGAAACTTTGTTGGTTTTGGATCTGAGATGAATATGAGTCGATAGTAGTGAGTTGATTCGTGTTTGTGTAGATTAAATGTTAGATTTGTTGGTTAAGATAGTTGTTTGAGGTTCTTTGATAGTACAAGTGTGACAAAAAATTTATCAAGTTGCTTCCTCTTCTACATTTTAGTACCTTCACAAACCGCTTTTGTTTAACAAAATTGCTTTTGACCGAGTCAACAAACCGCAGTTGACCATTTGACCTTTTAATTCACAAATCGCATGTGAACCAATGCGTCAAAACGCATCAGTTTTGAGACAAATCGCATCCAGTACAATGTATCTAGACAATTGTGACAAACCGCATACTGGAAAAACGTCAGTAGACAAATCGCATCCAGACATCAAAACGCATAAAACTGACGACAAACCACATCTTAGATAAGACCAATAACCGCTTTGATGAACATGAACTTTTAACAGCACAAACTTGAAACCAACATAAAAACTGACCAACTGATGAAATCAAAACTGGTTATAAAACAAGTTAAAAGCAATTTGACCACATCAATATTAAAAACCAGTAAGCATAAACAAAACCGATTAACAACTTATCAACAAAATCAACCAACATCATCAACACCACATCAAAGACACATCAAACCGCATACAAGATTGCTCAAAAACCATTCAAATCAACACAAACAACACAACCTAGGCTCTGGTACCATTTGTAGGAGCGTATATTTTATGTTGTTTGATGATTCGGGTGGTCTAGGATGGTGATAATAAAAGAAAGCCATGGTTAGAGATGAAGAGAGTAGAGAGGGTGATTCTAGATAGATAAACAAAAAAGAGAAAAGGTTAGATTATAAAAGAAGCACCACCCTTCCCTCAGTGGGAAGAGTATTTATAGTTACAAACTAAACGCCCTCCTGACGGGCTGTGGATCAAGCATACAGTGGGTAAAGACCCGTCCTTCCTCCACGGTGTTACTCTAAACTAATCTACGCTAATAACTAACTAATTAACTACTAAACAACGTTAATAACGATATGTCTACGAGCTAACTTATGCTAGATTATATTTGGGGTGACCGAAACTTCACTATGGAATTTCCAATTCCTAACAGTTTAGATCATGTGTAGGACACTTGTAGAGAAGATCGTTGTATCTATCCCAGGCTTGATACAACGTTTCATCATCTTCTTGTTTGAAATTATGGATCTCCAGGAGCTGGTTAGATATCTTTGACGGAGGACAATATCTCTGAATGAAGTGCTTCTTTAGTAGAGCCCAAGTATCAACTGCCCTGGCGGGCAATCTTTCGATCCACTTCTTGCAGCCCCAGTAAGAGTCATGGGGAATACACGTAACATAACAGCATCATAAGACACACCCAGAATGTTGAAAAGGCTTGCGATGTACAAGACATTTTCAACGTGCTCATACGCATCTTCGTCCCTGTTTCCTAAAAAAGGGTTAGCACGAAGCTCCCTCGTAAATTGGTCTTTAATCTCGAAACGAACATTAGCTCCAATTGTCGGTCTTACGAGCCCCGACCATTGTTCTTCTCTTGTCAACACCAAATATTCAAGAGTGAGGTCATCAATGTTAACAACTTCCATGGTACCTGAAACTTGAAAAGAGATCGTGAGAAATTGAGAAAATTCTAAAAAAATGACAGACTTAATAGAAATTAAAATATACCTCCCCAGCAGCGGCGCCAAAAATTTGATGCAGGTTTTACTGACCAGGTTTTAATATTTATAATTTCTCTTTATACCTATGGTCTACCCTAATGCACTAACGGGCAGTGTACCCGGTCGTGTGTAGTGTAGTATTCGGTAAACCGAGGTCGTCCCAAGAGCTATGTGTGCGGATTTAAACTAAGTCTAGGTGTCACAGATTTTAATATAATTTCGTTATAATTAACTACTAAAGCAAATAAAGGCAAGGGTTGAGATCAATAGAGGAGAGGGGTGCTAACCTAGTTACTCATCCTAATTAGTAGTGTTTACGTCTAATTACTTCTAATTACTTCAGGTGGGGTCAAAGTCGCTAGGACATCATTTGGTCAGTTCTTCCTAACCTATCAACAAAGGGTCCCACTGGAGAAATCAGGTGACCCGTCATAAGTCCAGTTGTTCTTAGTCCCCTAAGCCAAGTCATTAAGTACCGCTACATGCTAGATTCATAACAGTGAGTGCCCGAGCGCATCTTAAATACTCACCCCCGACTTCTTAAATTCATCCAAACGGTAGGTGATCAGTTGGTCAAATCACACAAGTAGAAAGGGTCGTCAGTTGGTCATATCTTACCCTTCCCACTCAGTCTACCTACTTAGGGTCAGTTGGTCATATCTCCTAAGTAATTAGCCACTACCGCCATTCAAAATTACCAAAACAAGGGTAGCTACCAACAAACTATGCATGCATACACTTAGAAATAATTTTGCGGAAGCAATGTAAACGTAAACAAAACAATTAAGGAATCATAACTAGGCGAGCACCAGAGGTGCTTAGCCGCTCATATTAACAAAACAATCGATTCAATGTTTAACATTACGAAATACATGAATTGAAAGTAAAGAAAAGATAAAAAGCTAATGCTTATCGTAGGGGAGTGATTTCTCCCTTGGAGATAGCTTCGTATGCTCCTCTAGATCTGCCTTCGACTTCTTCTCACGTTCACTTGATGTTGTGTGTGAAATGGGATGCATTGAAATGCTGGAAATCGTGTGGTATTTATAGGCATGCATACACTTGGAAATCGTAACTAATATTTAGAGTTACACCGTAACATACAATTCTTCGTATTTTGCACTAAAGATGCTAGTTATGGCGTAACTATGGAAGGAGTTACGCCGTATCTTCAATAAATCTTGGTTACGCCGTAATTGAGACAATAGTTACGGCGTAGCTTGCAGCGGCGCGGAGCCTCATTTGACCTAGTTGGTTACGTCGTAATCTTTGGGTGAGTAACGCCGTAATCTTCTGTTGAGTTGGTTTTCTGAGCCACGCTTTAGTTACGGTGTAATGAGAGAGAGGAGTTACGCCGTAACTTCTTCAAAATGAGCATACTATGATATATCTTCAATAAACTCTCCAAATCCGCATCTCTTTAGCTCTAATGCTCGTAATTTACCTGAAAGTGAAATATAGAGGAAAACAAGCGTGAATCCATATAAATAATATAAGATACGAGCATTATCGGGGGAAATTGACACTAAATATTCAGGACTATTTGATGTTATCAATTATTATTTATTCAAAATGAAATTGTTTAGTATTATTAGTCAAATGTAGTTTACCCCAATACAAAATAACTCAACGACAAACACACTACCTTCCAAACAAAAACAAAAAAAACAGCAACCTATTTCCACAAAACGCACTCCACCCTCAAATCGCACTCCACCCTCAAATCGCACCCCAACAGCAAAACGCACCCCTACCTTTGGCTGCCAAACCGCAATAACATTTGGCTGCCAAACCGCACAGACTAATGACAAACACCAAACCGCAATAACCTTTGACTGCCAAAACGCAATACACCCTACGACAAAACGCAGCCTGGTAAACAAACTGCAGTGACTCCCCCTCAAACCGCACCCCTATCTGACAGAGCGCAAGACAAATGTAGACGAAAAAGAGTCCCACTCGTAGGCCCCCCAGAGAAACCGCAGTCAATAATATGGGCAAGAACGCAGCAAAACAAAGAATTAACCAAAGGCCAATGAAACTAACCAACAAAACAAAATATGATCCAACACAAGGATGTATCAAGGTCCCCTACAACAACAATGTTACAAGAACACTAACCACTTCAAACCAAGAAGAAGAAGATAAAAACAAAATTGGGACCCAAACACCCTAAGACAACGAACAACCAATCGCCTAGAAGCCACACATCAACAAAAGGGTTGAATCACTAAAACTAACAAGCCTGTTAGATCAGTTGGGCCAGAATCAGGGACGCAGGAGATAGGGATAGGGAATTGCCCACACAAGATGTATTATTATTATTATTATTATTATTATTATTATTATTATTATTATTATTATTATTATTATTATTATTATTATTATTATTATTATTATTATTATTATTATTATTATTATAATCAACAGTTTTATTAAAAACTCATAAGATTTACAAAAAAATAGTGGGAAGCCGAGAAACTAACTGGGCCCCCACACCTCTAGCTATAGCGAAGCTAATCCTACTAAAAAATGGTGGGAAGCCGAGACACTAGTTGAGCTCCCACTCCTTTCTGGATACAAAAACTTAGTCTATGAAAAATAAAAGCCCCACTCTTGACATTATTCGAGTGGCTAACTACAACAATCTTGATACGTGAAAGTGTATCCAAGGCTTCCGTTTCAAGCTCCCCGAAAGTAGAAAAAGCAAATGGAATGAACTTGTAACCGATTTCTTCACATTTGGACACATATTTCTTTTTCTTCTTCTCCATAACGTTATGTAAGGCTACCCCTAGAGCCCACAATATTGCATCAATACCCGCAAAAGGAGAGATCCTAGTCACATCCAAACATGCGTCCTTACCTTGGATCCAGTTGAATAATAGCAAGTCTGCCGGACGTAGCTCCTTCCCATCCCTCGAAAGAAACCCCATTGGGGCTTCCTTTTTCACCATAATCCCAACCTTGGAACATATGTCGACAAGAATATCACACACTAGGTTATGTCTGAAGTTTACCCCCACTTCACTAGAACAGTGAACTGCATGGTCTCCCCATTGGTCCATACGATGCTTGCAGCTCCGACAAGGACTACCTTCAGAAAACATAGGTATGGTAAGCCTATAACATAATACCGAACGGAATTGACGATGATTCATCCTTTGGCCTAACCCATCAATAGGTATGGTAAATAGGTAATCTTGTGCATGTGGAGCCCCGGTACAACTGAGGATAGCCACTTGCCTTGGACTTAACGAATACTTTGAAACAAGAACTTTCTCAATGACACCAAAGTAACACTTTGCCAAGGTTTTCATCATATGGGGGGCAGGAGCGTCAGAGGCGACAGAGAACGTATCTGTATTACAAGAATTGTTAAAAGTATCGAGAGCATGCTGAAACGAAGGACCATGAGAATTAATGCCCGTTTTTACCAAAATCCGATCCTGCATGTCACTAGTTTGTAAACGAGAGGCGAGGAAAGCACATTGGATGATGTCACTCGCCGCATCGATGCCCAACCCACCCATCTTGATTGGGAGGGTGGCAAGCCGCCACTGCCAGTCACCAAACCCTGGTCCGGAGGCTGTAATAATCTTCTCCAAGGAAGCACGTAACATCTTATCAAACCGGACTTGGGCCTCTCGCATGTACAAAGGGGAACATGTCCTCAAAGCGTAAGATAATTTTGCAACCCCGGCACAATTACGAAGAAGAAGGAGCTCACATTGGGGGGGTCATTAAGTTTAAGAATAGCTTCCATTAGCAGGATAGTTTTAGTAACCCTTTTCAAAGCCAGCTCCTGACAAAAGCTTTCATCCAAACTAACTGAACCACCAAGCAGTTTGACACGATCGACTGGACGAGAGATATTTATAGGAAAAACACCCTCCACCCTGCTTCTGGGGTCCTCCATGGGCCAGAAAAGTTCAGTTTTATCAACATTCAAAAACAACCCCCGAGCCGGACCATCCGTCATAATAATGTCAAGCGCCTTGGCAACCATGAGAGTATCTCCCACAATAGTACCATCGTCAAGATACCAAGCCTGAAGAGTGAGCTCAGATGACCTATTATAGCATGAACTAGGGGGTGTAAAGCGAGGGCGAACAACAAAGGGCCTAGCGGATCCCCTTGTTGCACTCCTTGACAGGACCAAAGGATAGAATCTTCATAATAAAGTCTAGCCGGCCTGGCATAGCAAAACTCAACCCGAGGAGCAATAGAAGGACATCTTATCCTGGTCTTCTGGAGAAGGGCACTCCTATCAACCAGATTGAAAGCGTTCTGAAAATCCACCATCAACATAGAAAACCCAACACTGTGACCCTGAGACTCAATAAGCCGATTCACCGAATGACGAACTGCCTCACAACCACCCAGGACGCCAACCCCAAATTGAAAGTCCTGCAAATAGGTATTCATAGAGTTGCCAATTGAAGAAGAAGCAACCTTCGATACCAGCCTACGCCAGACCGTGCCGACAGCATAAGGCATATACCTCCACCCGGCTTCACCAAAGTAGTCAAGGGGGCACTAGCAATATATTCCCTTAATATAGCGGGGCACTTTCCACCGAGGAACAGGTTGACAACCCCAATGATGAAACCTAGCAGGTCATCAGCAATAGCGGACGCAGCCCCTCCTAAAATATCTATTATTATTATTATTATTATTATTATTATTATTATTATTATTATTATTATTATTATTATTATTATTATTATTATTATTATTATTATTATTATTATTATTATTATTATTATTATTATTATTATTATTATTATTATTATTATTTTATGCTTAACCTTTTTATTAAAAACTAATAGGATTACAAAAAATTAGTGGGAAGCCGAGAAACCAACTGGGCCCCCACACCTCTAGCAATGGCAAAACCAATCCTATTAAAAATATGAACTACTGCACGCGCACCAATGTCTTTAGTCATAGAGAATCGTCGTATACGCTTAAGGAAAGTAACTGAATCCTTCTCAAGTTCTCCAAAAGAAGAAAAAGAAAAGGGGAGAAACCCATATCCAATATCCGCACATTTCGCATCGTACTTGACACGTTTACGGTGTGCAGCATCAATGATCGCACGCCCTGGCATAAAATCAGTCATCCCAGATTGCGTCAAGGGCGAGGATCCCGTAAGATCAACACATACATCACGCCCATTATCCCACGAGTAAAGTAATATATCAGCCGGTCGCAAGGATCTGTCCCCATCTCCAAAAAGCCCAATATCCACCTCCTTACGTGCAGAAATTCCAGACCGGGAGCATATATCAACAAGAACATCACGCACAAGGTTATGCCAATGTTTAATGCCAACAATACCCGCACACGAAACAGCATGATCCCCATAAATATCTCCAGAAAATACCTTAGAACAAGCTGAACACGGTACCTGAACAGTGAAAAGAGGAACACCCAACCGATAGCATAGCACACAACGCTAAGCCCTGGCATTCGTAGTTTGTCCCAGTCCAGATATCGGAGCCACTCTAAGCCAATCCGAAGTATGATCCTCCTTTAGACAACTCCATAACGCCATCTGTCGGGGAGAAAGATGGAATGTAGACTCAACAGTTTGGGTAACCCGATCGAAATATATATCTGCCAATTTCTTCATAAGTTTGGGGGCAGCGACCTCGCTAGGGTTACTCAAAAGGTCAATATCCATATTCACATTAAAAGTACATAGAGCATCATCAAAAGAGGGACCAGCAGTTACAATACTGGAGCTAAGGAGAAGCTTAGACTGTAAGCTAGCAGATTGAAGTCTAGAAGCAAGGAAGGCATAATTCAAGACGTCACCTGCAGAATATAAACCAAGCCCCCCAAAAGCAAAGGGTAGGGTGGCGAGTCTCCACTGCCAATCACCAAAACCGGGCCCAGAAGCAGTGACAATGCGTTCCAAGGAGGAATGAAGTGCCGCATCAAAAGAAACCTGAGCACACTCAAAGACCCGAGGAGAACATGTGCGCATAGAAAAATATAACTTAGAAATACCAGCACATGTACGGAGTAGCAACAACTCGCATTGAGGGTCATTGAGTTTGGCAACTGCATCCATAAGTTCAATAGTTTTGGCAACCCTTTTCAGGACCAACGTACTACCAAACTCAAAATCAACACTAACAGGTGCTCCCAATAATTTAACACCATGTGAGGGGCGAGAAATATTGGGGGGAAAGATACTGGCATACCTGCTTCTGGGGTCCTCCTGTGGCAAAAAAACTTCAGTTTTATCAACATTAAGGTGTAAGCCACGACAAGGTCCATCCGTCATAATCAACTCCAAAACCTTACCCACAACCAAGGTATCGCCAATAATAGTCCCATCATCCAGATACCAAGCTTGAAAGGAAAGGTCAAAAGAATCTCTAATCTTACATGCCAGGGGATGTAACACTAAAGCAAAAAGAAGAGGCCCAAGCGGATCACCTTGTTGCACACCTTGATGAGACCAAAGAGTATGCTTACCATAATATAATCTGGCAGGACTAGAATAACAAAATTTAACCCATCGCGAAATAGCCGGGAAATGGAGTCGAACCTCTCGTAACATAACAGCCCGATCCACCATGTTGAAAGCATTTTTAAAGTCAACCAACAACATAGACAGACCAACATCATCCCCCCGGTCCTCAACCAAACGATTCATAGCGTGAAGAATAGCCTCCCCTCCACCCGACACACCAACACCAAATTGCAAATCATCTAAATAACTATCTGAAGAGTGGCCAATCATAGAAGCACAAACCTTGGAAACTAAACGCCTCCAAACAGTCCCAACAGCAATAGGACGGATACCCCCTCCTGGTTTGACCAAGGGTGTGAGAGGAGCACTAGCAATGTACTCACCCAACACCCTTGAGCATTTACCCGCAAGAAAAAGGTTTACCACTTGGGTAATAGAAGCGATTAACTCATCAGAAATAGCCACAGCTGCACCAGTTAAGCAATCCAAAAGGTGTTGGGCACGCAGCCCATCCCGCCCACAAGAAGTACCACGAGGGAAACTTTTGATCATGTCAAGAACAGTAGAAGAGGATGCAGTAAGATGATGAATATCAATAGGTATATCAGGCAAAAGAGGAGCAGACTGAAAAGGGTGCTTAGCTTTTAAGTCCTCAAGAGTAGATACATCATAAGGTGCAATACCAGAAGACGAAAGAACTCTGACCGCAGCAGTATAATGACCATCACAAATCTTCCTCTTACATTGCTTGACATTACGATCACCCAAATCCAGGCTATCATCCTCAATATTAGACCATGAAGGAGAAGGTTCGGCTAAAACCTCACGCACAACCTGCAAACTACCACCAGGAGAGCCCCATGCATGAATAGCATTAACAATATACTCTTCCTGGCGTTGACGCTTAGTGGCCGACCTACCCTCTTGACTACTCCTCGGGCAAAAGGTTTTAAGTAGACAAAGAGGCAGGAGAAACAAACCAACCCAACAAGAAATGTCATCAGGCGTGCAGATCACCTTATCAAGAGCTCTTTTCAAAGTACGAGAGAACTCCAACCGACATTTGGGAGGGATGGATTTGACAGTCCGCAATCCCTTAGAGAATAAAGTATCAAGAAGAGGTAAATCAAAACCACCAAGCACGTCCAAAACCGAATCCTCAACAATAGCTACCTGAGAAGGAACATGTGGTTTGGTGAGATCATATAACACAAACCGAACAACACCATCACCACAATCAGGAGGAGACACGAAATCAGACCCTGTACCATGACGACACTTAGTCCGGAAAGTATGCATTTTGAAACAACCACCACATAACCACAATCCCATACGCTTAAGAGTAACCTATGTCCTTTCAAAAATAGCCAAATCCGACAAGAGAGACTGCTTAGTGGTAGCAAGAGCCTCAACGCTAAAATGCCGGTCACGTAAATGTGTGATCAATTATTTTTTAGTAAGCCCATTACCACCTCCATCCCGACATCCACCAAGACCCACAAAGGGACAGTGAAATCTAACACCCGGCATAGCAACAAAGCAACAAAACCACCACCCCTTATAACCACACCTCAAGCAAGTAAACAACAGAAAGAAAAACCAAACAAAACCAAGTGTGGCAAACATGCAAATGAAGACACGAAAGGCAACCCACCTGAAACAACCGAACCTTTGAGCAACCAAAGTGTACGCACCAATACAGCCCGTACCAAAACGACCAAGAAGCTCGTACCAAGACCGTGTGATAACTGCTCAAAACTACACAAACTACCTGGCGTCGAGTAGCAAGCGTAATACCAAAACGTTTTTAGCCAAAACCTTGTGATAAGAACGCACAAAACCAACCCCAAACAGAGCGCAACCCAAAAACAGCAACCTTCAATCCCAGTAATGGTTTAGGAAGAAAGGGAAGGAAACCAGCCGAACCACACAATTGCAAGAAACCAAGATACATAAACAGGTTCCCAAAACGAAAACCTAATAGAAAAACGAAACCCTAGAAAAAATATGTACAAAATCTATCACAAAGACGTGATAAAATCAAGCTGAAGATACAAACCAATCAAAGGTTGTCAACAGAGGATGTTGAATATACAAACCAATCATGGTGAAGATAGATCGAGGAGATCAGTGGAGATCACCATGAAAACGCCCACACATGATACGAACCAATGTTTTATTATTATTATTATTATTATTATTATTATTATTATTATTATTATTATTATTATTATTATTATTATTATTATTATTATTATTATTATTATTATTATTATTATTATTATTATTTATTATTATTATTATTATTATTATTATTATTATTATTATTATTTTATTTTTATTTTTATTATAAACGTCTCTTTATTAGAAATTCAAAGAATTTACAAGAAATTATTGGGGAGCCGAGAGACTATTTGGGCCCCCACTTCTCTAGCTACAGCAAAGCTAATCTTACTAAAAATATGAGCAGCAGCAAAAGCAGAAAAAGTCATATTTTGATAGAACTCCACCCCACACTTAAAACAAAACATTGTACTGAATGTTTAAAAATCACGGGTGTTAACCCCACACTTAGAATCGAAAAAGGCAAATGTTTAAAAATTCTAAGTGTGATAGGGGAAAATTCATTTTTATTTATGACAAAGGGTTTCCCTAGATATAACATGTAAATTATCGGAGACCAAGTGTTGGAGGGTTTGAAAACAAGCACGAAGGTCTTCTCGGTCATAAGGGATTCTACAAGCGAAACGAGTACCTACAAACACATATGGAAAGAAACACAACCGCACATTTATCCAAAAACCACGACACGCTTATTAGAAAAAGAAAAATAAAGATAGATAGAAAGATACACGGGTTGCCTCCCGAGAAGCACTTGTTTATTAACGAGTCGCTAAGCTTGACTCGCCCCCGAGTTTAGTTGGCCATGAGGGAAAGATGGAAATCCAGGACATCAAAAGTAGGAATGTCCCCTCCATGGTAGTGTTTGATCCGATGCCCGTTTACCTTAAAGTTCGGACTGTCAGGTTGGGACAACTAAACGGTTCCATAAGGAAACACTTCAATAATAGTAAACTGTTGGAATCACTCCTAAACTAGAATTCAAGTGTTAGTAATTAATATGTAATAGTTAGCTTAATTATGTCTTTTATGTTAGTAATCAAGGCTAGGCTCATGTAGAAAGCCCATGAGCCTATGCCAAAGCCCAATAAGGGAAAGGAAGGGAACTTGCATGTTGCCCTAGTTCCCTCCTATAAATAACCTTGTAAACCTTCTATTGAAGGTTGGTTGTTCATTTTATCATTTCACTCTACGCGTAACCTTTCTTATACATTCGTGTATGTGTGTTAAGTGTTCAACCGATCACTCTTTATCTATCTTTCTTATATTGATGCTTGTGTTACTAATATGGTGACCTAGCAGTGGTATCAATCGCCAAATAGTTGGGTGAACTTTATTTTGTTTTTGAAGTCTACGCGTAACTGTCGGTATACAAACTTTCAAACGCAAAAAGCTTTATTTTTTACACTTTCAAATCTAAGATTCTTGTATTTTTAAGGTTATTTGGTGTTAAAGTTTAAGTTTTTTGCAAAAAGTTTCAAACTTTACGTGTATTTCTTGGTTTTTAAGCTTGGTTTTAATCGTGTAGCCTGTTCTACGTGTAAGGTGTATTCAAGTTGTGGATCATCAAGTTTCACACTTTTGTGTTATTTTGGTGATATTGAAGCTGTCTCATCACAAAAATCTTGTTTAGAAACACTTTGGGCTGAAAACTCAATTTTGGAAAGTCCTACGCGTAAGAAAACCCTAAAGTTACGCGTAAGTTATCCGTGGTTTGATCTTCAGTTTTCTTGGTTTACTCATTGTTTTCTTGCTTGGATAAGCCTGAAAACACTTCGACTTTGGATATCTTTTACACTGAGATTAGTGTAAAGGATTTTTTGGGCAAACCCCTAGTTTTACGCCTAAGCATAAAAGCTTACGAGTAAAAAATCCTACGCCTAAGCATTTTTCTACGCATAAGCACGTCTTACGCCTAAGGAAAACTTACGCATAAGTTTCTTACTGCTAAGTCTTTAGTTTACGCATAACCTAAGGTTTAACTAACCCTACGCGTAAGCTAATCCTACGCGTAAGTTCTCTTCTTACGCGTAAGTTTGGTGTTTTTACGCCTAAGGTTTTCTTTGCCTAAGCTTGGTTTCTACGCCTAAGGACTCTTCATCAACAAAGTTTCATTCGACTACAAAGATCCATTTTACAACACAAGTTTTCAAGATGTCTCAACCACCATACTCTAACTACTTTCCTCATGTGTATCTTCAACAACAACAACAACAACAACAACTCAGTCAACAACAACAACAATTCAATCTACAAAAACAGATTTATCAACAACAATTTCAACAACAACATTTTCCTCAAGGAGCAATTCCACTACAAATGATTCAACCACCACCAAGTCTTCAAGTACAACCTTACACAAACATTCACAATCAACATCCGTCCAGGAATACTATGAAGGAACCGTCTTGGTTTGGAAAGATGTGTGAAGCTCTAAGTAGCCAATAATCCATACATGAAGCTGGATCACTTGATAGACCTCCAATGCTCACTCCCGGAAACTATGATCAATGGGTGATACGGTTCTTTAGGTTATGTGATCTAAAGAAACCACATGGAAAGTTCTTGAAGAAGGTCATCATGGAAGGTCCGTTTCAGATGCCTACTATCGTTACACCCGGAGATCCAAATGCTACTCTACCAAGAGGTGATGTCACCAACATTGCAACTCTTTCTGACCTCACTGCTGATGAACTTCTACATTTCGAAGCTGATGAGCTAGCAATGCAATACATCCTTTTGGGATTACCCAATCCAATCCTACGAAGTGTTGATGCTTAAAAGACTGCTAAAGAAATGTGGGAACATATTCATCTTCTCATGGAAGGCACTGAACTCAATCAAGAAGACATGGAATCCAAAATCTACTTGGCTTATGAACACTTCATGATTGAACCCGGAGAGACATTAGAGTCATATCATCATCGCTTCTCAAACATCATCAATGACTTGGACAAACACAACATCATCATGCCAAGAATTGCAGTCAACACTAAGTTCCTGAGTAGTCTTGGTCCTGATTGGGAAAAGTATGTCATTTTCATCCGTCAAGCTAAGAATCTTCATCATGCTACATATAGATTATTGTACGACTGTTTGAAGCCCCACCAAAAAGAAGTTGACAAAGAAAGGGTTATCCATGGACAACCTGTTTCACCTTCACTTCCGGACAATCAACAATTAGCATTGTGGGCTCAAGCTTGTTATCCTCAATTCCTGACTTTACAAACTGTATTCACAAATCCTCCACAATCTACTGCTCAACCATCTGCTAAGGAATCAGGCTGTTGTTAACAATGGACGTGTTGAAGTTTAGAATCATGGTAATGTTCGTCAGATGGGCGGTGGTCAAAGGTTTAATCGAATGGGAAGGAATAACATGGGTGCTCCACAACAACAAAGGGCTCAAGTGGTTGAACATGGTAATGCTCAGAATGGGGTTAATGGTCTTCGTTGTTATAACTGTAATGAGAAGGGTCATCCGGCTAATGCATGCCCAAAGCCGAGGACAAGAGGCAGCGCTTATCATAAAGAGGCTTTACTCTTGGCTCTCAAGGATGAAGCTGGTGGAACTCTCACCAATAAGGAACACAGCTTCATGGCAGATGCAGATTCTGATGATGACATGGAGGACTTGCAGGCTAATGCAGCAGTGATGTTGATGGCACACATGCAAGCTCTCCACATGAGTGACACATGCCTAGTGTATGACACTGACGGCTTGTCTCAGGTACCGGATCAAACTATACTCATTAATGATCTGATATCTCAGCCAATATCTACATCCGACAAGGATCAGAGTGTTCAACATGCGCCGTCTACATCTCATTCTGAAGATAATCAAATAGACCTCGTAGTTATATTTGACGATCAAGATGACCTTATGGTTACCATTGATAATCAAGTTGACTCTGTGGTTATACTTGAGGATCTGACTAATGATCATGTTGAGACTCACGTTGAACAAGATGAACCTTCGTCTCATCTAGAAGTTGAGCTCATGACCTTAATTAAAGACCAAGAATCTCGACTGGAAATTTGCAAGCAATTAAAGGACAAAAATGCACTGTTAACTAGGGATAATGAATGCTTAAAAAGGCAACTCAACGTTTTCAAAACTCAAGAAAAACGTGAACAAGGTTTTGAAGTCGCTTTTGCTAAATCTCATTAAAACGAAAAATCATTAGAACGACAGATACGTGATCTAGTCGCATCCAAGAATGATTTGTTGTCTCAAATAGAACAACTGAAACATGATCATAAACAACAACTTAACGCTCTTACCTTGGAAACTCAAAAAGCCAAGTCTGAGTTGTTAACTTGTCAAAAACAGTTCTCTGAGTACAAAAAGCATTCCACGAAACGAATAGATGACTATCTTGAGGAAATTGTCGACTTACATAACAAAATCAAAGAGTTTCGAACTGTTGTTTATAAACATGGTGAATCAATCACAACGATTCAAAAGTTTACTTTCAAACCAAATCCAAATGGATATGGACCGAATCTTGCTGATTACAAACCTAAGTTTTCAAACAGAGCATTCAAACCAAATCCTGAAGTTTACAGTGCAGAACATAGAATTGATGATTCCATTATGAGTGTTGTTGAATCTAACCGTCAAGAGGAATTAGATGCAGAAGACGAGAGTCGATCAAAATTAGAAAATGTTGTTTATAACAAACCATTTAACTATTCAAAAGCCGTCACTTTCGTTGCACAAAAGGATTTTTCTAACACATCTTGGGTTATCACACCTACTTCTGAGGGTCCCCTTTCCAATACTCTATAAATTAATGGTCCTTTACCTTCACTCAGTGAAATAAAACCATTAGCCAAAAAATGTAAAGTTATAAAATATTTTGAAACATTCATTTCGGACATCAAACTTTTGGAACGTGAAATTGAATTTCATTCTGAAATAAAAGTTGAACATTTTCAATCGCCTCTTGCGCGTGCACAAAGAGATATTCTTCAAAACAGAATTTTACCTCATGTCCGAAATTTGAAAAATTGTGCTATATATTGGGAAAGGGATTCTCACAAGGAGCTTGGACTTATGAAAAGAGTTTTCGAACAAACAGAAACATCGATTTCAAATAAAAAACGTAAAAAGAAAATGTTACGAAAAGATGTTGATCGACTCTTGGAAGATGTTATCTCTGCTGATATCCATAATGTTGTGTTATTACATTCTTTTGCATATGCATTTGATTTTATCACTGCTGATTCTGTTGATTCTGTTGAAAATGTTGAGAATACTGGTACTGTGTCACAAATCAAGTCTTTAAAAGTTGAAAATGAACGTTTGTTAAACGAACTTTCAAATGCAAAACTTCGTCTTCAATGGTGTCAAAAAGATTGCCATAATCGTGAACTCGCTTTGCAAAACAAAATCAACCAGTTGCATACCAAAACTCTTTGTCCTAAACTTGAGCAACTGGATGACCTAAATGTGTCTTTGAAGTGTCAAATCTCAAAATATGAACAAGAAATTTCAAAAGTGAAAAAGGAATATAGTGTCATATTTGATTTACTCAAAAAGACTCGTGCTAAAGCGTCAAAAGATGTTGATAATCATCTGGCATATACCAAAGATGTTTTACGACGAGACGGACTAACTCGTTCTGAAAATCTAGATTTGTTACACAAAATCCATGATCTAAAGGCAGAGTTGGTGATACTTAAGCAAATTCAAACGGACTCTAGAACATCTCATGACAACTCACAAGAATCTAATGTGCTTCCCTCTACTGAAACAGGAATAGTTGCCTTCTTTCCCAACGCCTGCACTTCACAGCCTAGGAGCAATACAAGGAAGAATAGGAAGTTGCGACGTAAGAAAAGAACAATAAAGAATGCTGAAGTAGAAGAACACCTTAGGACTTTGAATAAAACTCAAGTTGCACCCACTTTAGATATTGCGTCTGACAAATGTAATGGAAAAAGTGTTGTAACGAATGCTGAACCGTTAAGTAATTTAAATGTTAAGTTTGTAGCTTCTTGTGTTGGTTGTCGTAAAAGTATGTTTTCTGGTTGTCATGATAGATGTGTTGCTAAGACTATCTTTAATCGTAAGTGGAATAATAGAAAACAGAATACCTTTAGGCCCACTAATGCTTCTAAGTCTGTGCTAGGTAAACCACCCTCTAGTGTTCCAACTACGATCATTGATGTACCCATAGAACCCCCTTCACCTCCTAGGAAGAACTTATCACCTAGTGCATTCACTAAGACCAAAGCTAAGACTAGTTGGAGATGGCAGAAATGGTTACATAATACACTTGGCTTTACATGGATACCTAAAATCATTAACATGTGTGTTTCACCTATAACCGCTTTGGAACCCTCTAACTCTTCGGGTTCCACATCTACTTCTATTCCATCTGTGTCGTATGTGTTGAATGCAGGTGATACAGATCATCCTCTGGGTTGTTGATAGCGGATGTTCCCGACACATGACATGCAATCTCGAACTGTTATCCAACTTTGTATCAAAGTCATTGGCACTGTCAGATTCGGGAATGATCACTTCGCGGCTATCATGGGCTTCGGAGATTACATCAATGGGAACATCGAAATTAGCAGAGTTTATTATGTGGAAGGTCTCGGTCACAATCTCTTCTCATTCGGTCAATTTTGTGATGGAGATTTGGAAGTTGCTTTTAGGGAGAAAACTTGTTTCATTCGTGATCTACAAGGAAACGATCTTATGTCTGGTCAACGCACATCAAGTCTTTACACAATCTCAATGCAAGACATGATTGCTTCATCTCCCATCTGTCTACTTTCTAAGGCTACATATACAAAATCCTGGCTATGGCACCGTCGTCTCTCACATCTAAATTTTCAAACCATAACCAACCTTGCTCGATACAAACTAGTTGAAGGTCTCCCAAGATTTCGGTATTCTAAAGATCACCTATGCTCAGCCTGTGAACAAGGGAAAAGCACTCGTGCTCATTTTCCTTCAAAGGTGGAGCACAGCTCACAACATGTGCTTCATTTTCTTCACATGGATTTTGTGTGGTCCGATGCGCGTGCAGACGATTAATGGCAAACGATACATCTTGGTAATTGTGATGACTACTCAAGATGGACTTGGGTTTATTTTCTTCGAAGTAAAGACCAAGCTCCACAGATGATTATCACCTTTCTCACGAAAATTCAAGTTCAACTCCGGAACACAGTTAGACAAATCTGAACAGACAAAGGAACTGAATTTGTGAATCAAACTCTTCATGCATTTTATGAGAAAGTAGGAATTGAGCATCAAACATCTATTGCACGTACACCAGAACAAAACGGAGTTGTTGAAAGACGAAACCGTACGTTAGTTGAAGCTGCAAGAACAATGTTAATTAATGCTAAACTTCCAGATTACTTGTGGGCTGAAGCCATATCAACTGCATGCTACACTCAGAATCACTCAATGATTACCAAATGCCACAACAAAACACCTTATGAGCTTATCCACAATCGTAAACCAAATCTAAAACACTTTCATGTATTTGGATCCCTTTGCTTTCCGAATAATGATCGTGATGGCTTTGGTAAGTTCAAAGCCAAAGCTGACATTGGAGTATTTATAGCATATTGTGAAAACTCCAAGGGTTACCGGATCTGGAATCGTCGTACAAGGGAGATTATGGAAACAATTCATGCAAATTTCGATGAGCTTACTGAGATGGCTTCTGAGCATAACAGCTTGGAACCCGGTCATAACCGTTTAAACTTCCCTAAAACCCCATCATCAGCTGAACCTAGTTTACAACTGACTCGACGTCAAATGGAACAGCTATTTGCTCCTCTGTTTAGTGATGATATTGATGAACGTGCTCCAGGTGTATCCAATGTTTCCGCTGCTCAACCTGATCATAATCCAATACCTGATACACCTGCTACAAGAACTACTGTTGAGGAAGCACCACCAGTTGATTCTACTACAACATTTGAACAAACCGCATCCAACGACGCCGAACCAGCTGATGATCTTCTGAACAATGATGTACCACCACCTGCAGATTATGATCCAAATGCGTTCTTCAACCCTTTTGCAAATGCTTCTGCTACTTCTGATGTTGCGGAATCCTCTACAAGTCATTTGAATCCTCCTAATCTGCAGAATGTATATCAACATCAACCCTCCACACATCGTTGGACGAAAGACCATCCTCTTGAGAACATTGTTGGTAACCCGAATCAACCAGTCGTAATGAGACAACGTCTTCACATAGACGGTGAACACTGCATTTATGCACCCACTGTCTGCCAATCTGAACCTAAAAACATTAAATATGCAATGACCAAAGACAACTGGATTGAATCCATGCAAGAAGAACTCAATCAGTTTAAATGTCTTGAAGTATGGGAATTGGTTGAAAGACCAATAGGGGTCTTCGTCATTGGTCTCAAATGGATTTGGAAAAACAAATTGGATGCTGAAGGTACCGTAATTAGAAATAAGTCACGTCTGGTGGCTAAGGGTTATAGACAGGAAGAGGGTATTGACTTTGAAGAATCATTCGCTCTGGTTGCTCGTCTTGAGGCTGTACGGATTTTTCTGGCGTTTGCGGCTCACATGAACATCACGGTCTTTCAGATGGATGTCAAAAATGCTTTTCTCAATGGACAACTGAAAGAAATGGTCTATGTTAGCCAGCCAGAAGGATTTGTTGATCCAGAGTTCCTCAATCATGTCTTCAAACTGAAGAAGGCTCTCTACGGTCTCAAACAAGCCCCTCGGGCGTGGTATGATAAGTTATCCTCCTTTCTGATCACTAATAATTTCGTCAAAGGTTCAGTCGACCCTACACTTTTCATACAGTATCACGGGGCACACATTTTAATTATTCAAATTTATGTGGATGACATCATTTTTGGGTCAACACATCTAAAGTACTCAAACGCTTTTTCAAAACTCATGAAAAAACATTTCGAAATGTCCATGATGGGTGAACTTATGTTCTTTCTAGGACTACAAGTTCATCAATCACCCCGTGGTATTTTTCTAAGTCAGTCCAAATATGCCCTTGAAATTTTAAACAAACATGGAATGACAAGTTGTGATACCTATGCCACTCCAATGGCACACACTAAGAAACTGGATGCTGATTTGCACGGGAAATTCATTGACCCTACCAAATACCGAAGTATCATTGGGTCTCTCATGTATCTAACAGCCAGTAGACCTGACATTGTATTTGCTGTATATCTTTGCTCCCGTTATCAGTTAAGACCAACTGAAACTCACCTTTCTGAGGCTAAAAGAATCCTCCGATACATCAAGGGAACCATTAACTTGGGGATCTGGTATCCGAAGGATTCTGTTTTTGAACTAATAGCTTTTTCAGACGCTGATCACGCAGGATGCTTAGATTCAAAGAAAAGTACTTCAGGAGCTCTACAATTTCTTGGTGATAAACTGGTGTCATGGCAATCGAAGAAGCAGGATTATACATCACTGTCTTCAACAGAAGCCGAATATGTAGCCATGTCGGCGTGTTGTGCTCAAGTCATTTGGATGAGAACACAACTCAAACACTATGGTTACGTATTTGACAGAATCCCGATGTACTGCGACAATCGAAGTGCCATTGCGATCTCGTGCAACTCTGTTCAACATTCGAAATCAAAGCACATCGATCTTCTATATCATTTCATCAAGGAGCACGTGGAAAAGGGCACCGTAGAATTATACTTTGTGGGTACTGAATACCAACTGGCAGATCTTCTCAGCAAAGCCTTAGCTCCTGCTAGGTTTAATGAGTTGGTCCACCGGATTGGTATGCGGTGTTTGACTCCAGAGGAACTGGAAGAACTTTTAAAACATTCTTAAAACCAATCAAACACCAAAAATATCTTTTGTAAATATTTTCAAAAACAAAATACAAAATTATAAAATCTCATAAAACAACAAAAATATTCTTCTATCTATATTTCTTTTAACATGGCAAGTACAAATCTTCCGTCAACACTTTACTCTTTCAAAATTCAGTATTTTATCAGTCAAGTGTTGAGGGGGAGAAAGTAAATATTATTCGGTTTCATAAAACCTTGTACTTGCATGTTACCTCATCCCGGTTGTTTCTTTGATAATGGTGGTCTCATTTCTAGTTTACTGACACTCCCCAGACTCAAATTTATAAAATTTTATTATTTCTTAACTCGAGGGGGAGTGTCGTCAAGTTTCTTTCCAAATATCATACTTTGCGTAACCAAAATGGAAGTTATGGGCGTTGGATGAAAATGGTTAAGGTGGAGGTACTGAAATTGTCAAAAGCTCAAAGTGTTTTTTAATAAAACAATTCACCTAAGTTTTCAAAAACATTTATTTCAAATCATTTATTATCCAACTACCCAAATCCACGCCTATCCTTCAATCTTCTAATCCATTTTTTTGATCTCAAATCTGTAAGTGTTTTATCAATCTTGGTGTTAAAACAAACAATGGTTTTGATTCATTTTAAAATCCAACGATTAAATTTTATGTTTGATTGATCTTTGTGTTCTACGCGTAAGACTATCAACACAAAATCTTCATTTGTGTGTTTGTGTTGATAAAAAATTATGTTAAAATGCTTAAATAATCATACCAAAACTGTTTCTATCAAACAAATCCACCCAGAAACACGAATTGAACATTTTCAAGATTAGGGTTCTTATGCGTGAATTGGGTGTTTTTCAATTATGAGTGTATGTGGACTATTAGATGGTCTCGTGATGTTGTATGCATGATTAATTAACCTAAACCTTGCTTGATTCTTACCCAGAATCACCAATTTTGTAGAAATTGAAATTTAGGGTTTAAGTTCATTCGAATTAGGTATTCTTGATTCATGGGGTTTTTGATGTTAAAACTTGCTTAGGACATATCACTAGGCCTCTAAGATATCCCAGAAATGATTTGGTACAAATCCTATGGCTATAATTCTTATTCGTAAAAATTGAAACATAGGGTTTAAGTTCTGCGCATAAGCATTCTCTACGCGTAAACTGTGTTAATTGAGTGTCCATGTGAAAACTGAAAGGGATTGAATAATGTGTTAATGTATGAGTTATGATTCATTTGTTTTAGGTTATTACGCGTGAAAATTTAGAATCAAGATTAATTGAACATCTACGCATAAGGATCACCTTATGCGTAGAATGTTATGCGTAAGAGAAATCTTACGCGTAACCTTTATGCGTAAGGTTCTACAAAGAGGACTACGCGTATCCTGTGAAGGATATGCGTAAACAGTAACCTTTACGCATAAGGTTCACTCTTACGAGTAACCCTTATGCGTAAGGTTCCACATACGCTTACGCGTAAGCTCTATGCCTAAGGGTCTCTTTTCCTACGCGTAACATTTCTTACGCGTAAGTCAAGATCCTACGCATAAGCTTATGCGTACGCGTATAACCACTCCTGTTTACGCATAAGCTTGGAATTTTATGCCTAAGCCTTAGATCAACCAAAATTATGAATTGTTACGCGTGCATACTTGTAAATAAATAAATCATAACGTCACGAAACCAAAATGTCATTAATAAGCTTAAATGGTTAATAAGTTGTGAAAATAAGTGAAAACTTGGACTTTAAAACTCAAAGTTAATATACTCATGAAACTTATCACGACGTCTTTGGACTATTGGACTAACAAGTGACATTGGACTCGTAACAATCATTGACATATCACATTCAATAAATACACAATAAAATCAACTTTTGACTAACATAATGTCTTTCGATATGTTGGTTCTTTTGGCTAAATATCTTTCAGATCACTACATGGACGTTCAAATGCAAAATGTGGATGCACCAAATGTTCTCACTGTTGAAGATATTTTCCCTAATGGTTACCCAATGAAGATCGGAAAGAACAACTTCATATTTGATTTTGATAACTTCAATTGTTCTGAGTCTTCGTGTCAGATTGCAGTGGATATTCTGAAGACTCACCCTTATCAGAACATGCTCACAAACTCTGCTACTGTACCTGAGATCTACATTCACCAATTCTGGCACATTATACGAAAGGTCAAAGGTCAAAGTGCCATGACTGTGACTCTTAACAACAAACAAGTCACCATCACGCCAGCATATTTGAGGGCTATTCTTCTTATTCCTGTCATTGAGCCTACTGAATACAATGCTACTCCAACGGAAGAGGTCGTTCTCCAGTTCATGGTCGACATCGGCTATGATGAAGCTACCGGGGTAATCACAAAGCACTCATCTGTGGATCTAAAGAACATTCCCCAGCCATGGAGAACCCTCTACATAATGATTGCCAAATCAGTTTCCGGACATGATAGTGGTCATGAGCATCCCAAGCTCATGGAACTACAAATATTTTGGGCTATGGTCAACATGAAACACATAGAAGTTGAAGCTCTGATATGGGATGACATGATATCTTACCTTAAAAAGCCTGGCACCAAGATCCCGTATATCAGATACACCAAACTGTTGATCCAAAGAGCTCTAGGGTATAATCCTGATATTCCCTTGAGACTTGATGACCCCAACCAACACTCCATGTTGTATGAGCCGACACTCACTGTCAGATTTAAGGACTCAACAACGAAGAAACAAGGTGCAGTGTTGCCAGATCATCTTCTTACTGATGATATCAAAGGACTTTATTCGTACAAACGATATCTGGTAGCAGTTGAAACAGGAAAAGTAGGTTTCCTTGATGAAAAGTCCTCTGGTACACCTACTAGGAAAACCAGGAGAGGCAATGCTGGAAGTATTACAAGCACTGAGAGTACGAGAAAGTATCCTAAGAGGACTCATGTTCTCAAAAGGAAAATTCCGTCAAAGGGTGCAATACCTGAACCACAACTGAAGGACGAGAACTCAGAGGATACTGACACCGATGAGGAGGTTACCTACTCAGAAACTCCCATTGATGACCCACTAACCGTTGCAAAACCTCTAAGTCCAAAAGCTGATAAAGGTAAAAACCCCAGTTGCTGAGCCAGTGAAAGAGGAGAGCTCGGATGAAGAACCACTGGATAAAGACTACAGAAAGAAGGTGAAGAATATCAGACTCCAACATGTTGCTCAGGAATTTACCCGTGATCAAACTCGTGGCCCCGGAGGGTCAAGTTGTGGTGCACTGTCTACACTAGTTTTCGATGCGGTTAATCAACCCGATAAGGGAACTGGTACCACCACCCACGAACAACAACAAAGGTAACTGGAGGATACTATCACCTATGAATTTGAGGAACCAGAAATGGAGAAGTATGAGAAAATTCCTGATCAAGATGTTGAGGTTGCAGTTAAAGAAAAAGCTGATAAAGAAGCTCAAGCTCAAGCAGATGAAGAAGCCAGGATTAAGGCTGAAGAAATGGCTAAATCTGGACAAGATGATGAAGTTGATTATGATGATTTTCTTCTAGATAGTCCAGCACGTTCCAAGGAACTAACTTCTGAGCCACCAAAGGACCCTGAGTCTCCTCATATCTCATCATCATCAGACTCGTCTTCTCACTCTTCACCCCCACCATCCAAAGGCACAACCAGATCCACATCCAAGTCAATAAAGAAACCAACCGACTCTTGGATATCCTGGGCTAAGACAAATATTGTCAAAGCTGTCAAGCAAGTCAGGAAGAAAGACGTGACCAACAAAAAGCTGAATCAACTCGCTGACGGGATCAATCATCTACAAGACGGGATAGACGAGATGTTGAGTGAAAGGGAGTATATCCAGAAGTTTATGAAACGTGATGTCCAAGGGGAAATGAACAAGATGATTAAGGAATATACTCACAAGTTCCTTCTCGACTCTGTTCCTAGATTGACAAGGGATATGTTCGCCAGTCAACTTACTCCAAATATCGTCGCATTGGTTAAACATACATTGGCCAACTCACCTGAACTCTCTGAAGCTGAGTTGATCTCGAAATTGGTGATACAAATGTCTAATCGGTCTGCAACCTTTGATTCATATGAAGCTAAATTCTTTGAGGCCCTTCTAGAATATCAACTCAAATCATCATGCAAAGAGTCAGCAGGTCAACCTAAACGACCAAGAGATGACTATGATAAGGACAATGATTCTGCACCTAAACGTCCAAAGAAGTCTGGTGAATCTTCCTCTATGCCACCACCAACCCAAAGGACTCCAACAGAAAGACGATCTCCTCCACGTTCTACTGCTGATAAACCTCAGGAATCTGAATTACCACCATCTACAGAGAAAACCGGTGATCACTTCAAATACACTGGTGGTGACGATAAAGAGTTCCATGAGCCCCAACAACAACCCACCTCTCCCGACACAACAAAGAAACCAACATCCTCATCAAAGCCAAAGAAGAAGAAGAAGAAGACTAATACTGATGTTATCTCATGGCTAGATGACGATACAACCCCTGAATACGACTGGTTTTCTCAACTTTGTGATGCTACTCCCTCACTACCTGAAGGTTAAGAAATGGTAGATGGCCGTACCATGGAGCATGTCAAGCTATTAAAAGAACAATTTAAAGTGAAGAAGATGACGAAGGCTGAGCTCAAGCGAATCAAGAATGATGCCTTCCAACTGCTCAAAGATAGCTCCGAAAGTGCAATTGAAGTGGATTACCACCGCGACAACATTGCACGAGCCATATAGAACTACATCGATTGGCTTAATCCCGAAGCTAACATCGACTTCACTCGACAAGACAAAGCTCCATACTACACAGATTGGACCAGACCTCTACCCACAATTGGCCGACCGGATCAACCAAAGATTCCATTCCGCTACTTCTTCAACAAAGACCTAGAATTTCGTCTACACGGTAGCGATGTCTCCAAGAAATACGCTACATCACTTACACTTCCGTTCCCGGCAACAATATACTCCAACAGCATAGCAATCGAGGAAGATGCCATCCACATGTTCTCTGACAAAGTGGAAAATTATGATCTTGATGCAATGTATGGGATTCATCATTGGCCAGAACGCCGAAGAATCTACTACAAGAGCTTCCAGGTACTTACATCAAAGAAGGAGGTGTTTAGTGATAAAGGGATCGTTGCTATTAAGCATGTTACTCTTTCGTCAAAATGGGACTACACATTTCTCAAGAAAATAGTGGTCAAATGACAAGATGAAGAGGACTATGACTTATGTGAAGCAGACTTTCAGAGATTGTCTCTGAACGAAATTGAAGATATGTATCTGGCCAAGGTACAGGGACGAATGCGACATTTCTCTACAGAAATCCAACGTGAGTACATCAAGTCCTTGTTAATCTTCATCAGAAGCATAGTGATCCAGGAACGTGTAGAAGAAATTCAACTTGCCGTAGAATCGTATCAGACGCGTGTTAACCTCACTAAACCACAGCTAGACCTTCCCGACATCAACCAACTTCCTCAATACACCCTCATCAGCAAACCATTTGGAGTAGTCTACCGTAGTGAACTACACCAAAATTGCTTGATGGCGTTCAAAGAGCTTCATAAGTTTGGAGATCACACACTGAAGAAAGTCAGGGACAGTTTAGCTTATCGGTTAAAGGCGATACAAGAAGGCATTGGGTCACCTAAGTGATGGAATTCGAGGGAGAGATGGGATGTGAAGAAGATCATCACTCGCATCGATGAAAGGTTGTTTAGAAGGGATCAGTTTAGAACTTTGGAGAGTTTTGTAGGTGGTCGTCCCAGCATATCTCTCACAGGCTACCAATGCCCAGAACGCATTCCTGGAGTAATTGTTGGATTACCTGAGACTCTTGGTAACCCTTAATCTGTTTCTCTTATCATATTTTGGTTGTGTGATTTTTAATCTGACTATGGCTTGTGCACACATATCAGTGTATAACCCGTACTTGTAATGAAAGGACCCTGTGGTACGCATCAGTACCACAATCCTATAAAAGGAGCGAAAGCTTCTTACTTTTGAGTAAAACTTATCAAAACTTTCTCTTTTCAAAGTTTTGCTCAAAAGGACAAGTACTTCCCCTTATGATTTTCAAAACCTCAAAAGTTTACATCACTTGTTGAGGGGGAGTATTTGCTTAAAAACTTTGTTCACAAAATTGTTCTTCGTGGTAATCTTCCCACAAAACTCGAAATGGACATATTCGATATCAAATTTCGTCAAAAGTAACATTTATATGAAATTTTTGAGGGGGAGAAAAATTATGTGATAAGAAATATGTTGTGAATTGCTAATGAATCGTTGTGCTACAGACTTAACCAATGAATTGACGAGATCTTAAATGTTAGTAACTCGAAAAGACTTGTCCGGGACGGGTAATAATTTCAAGCTAGTTCGCAAGTAATGTAAACGTGTCTTGCAAAGGACTTGTCCGAGTAGAATGTACCATTCGAGAAACTCTTGGTAGACATGAACTTTGATGGGTTTGACAACCTTTCAAGATTTGTCCACACCTTCAAGGTAGTTATTAGAGCTAGTTGTCACCTAAAAGCTGAAAACGTAACTCTTTAACTATGCAACGTAACCGTGTCTCGCGGGAGATTGTCTATCTTGAGTTGATCAATTCAAAAGTGCGCGCTCTTCTTTCACCGTGCAGATTTCTGTCAAAATACTTATGCACCTGTGGAGGGGGAGTATTTCTGCAATGTCTTAAACTCTCAACAGTGGTATTAAATGCTTTTACTCATAACCACTTTGAGAGATTTTTATGAAAATGGTTTTATGGCAACATAGGTTAGTCATGGAGTTATAAGGTGACTAAGGTTAGGAATAATCGTCCTATGATCCGCCAGAGCCGGAGGGATCTACCCAAGGACACCACCAATAGTTAGAATTACAAGTCCTTAGGTTTGATTATAAAAAGGAGAAAATGAGAATCGGAGAAAGAAGGAGTTGAAGAATAAAAAAGAAAAGTAAAGAAAAGGGTGAAAATAAATAGCCCTCCAGATCATTCAACTTAGGGCAGACACCGGGTTCAATTCATATGCTACTGGTTGTCACTTCATGACGCCGGTATTGAAGATTAAAGTCGTCATGGACCCAGTGATGCATGCACTAAACCTTCTTAGCCACTCAAGTTTCTCTCAACAGAAGCTTGTTTCATTCTCACAGGGAACCCTATGAAAACTATCGGCTTTCTCTTAGAGATTGCTGGTATTGAAGAAGGAGACCCTCTCCCTAGTCTCCGCTCAAGAAAACCAAAGCGCACTATTGAGTCTAAGAGCCACGAGATTCATCAAAAGATCTCTTAGGTACACTTGACAATTCATCACTTGTCGTTCAACAATAAGAACACAAATGTGATCCTCAGTGATTGAATGGAAACTCCTGCCAGGGTCAACATCAAACAGCCCTGACAGCAGGTCACTTCGGTAACTCCCCGTGGATTACGCTTAGTGTGTCTCAAATGGTCTACAGTCGTGAGGTGATGCTTCGGTGTACCTTAGCGGCTCATCTGAACTATAGATGTATTTCGGTACATCGCGTTATCTCACTTGTGGGACTCCAGTTCAGGAACAGCCTTAGTGAGAATTAGAGTTGTGTTTTCACACTATGCTATTAACACTCTCGAAGTTCAAACTTATAAGCGCTGGATTATTTCTAACCTATGCTTCATGTTTTCTTCTTATGGATGCTTCCGGGTGGAAATGATCGTGCAAATTCTCCACATGCTCATACCCACAACAACACTAATTGAAGTTCTCTCAAAAGGCAACACAAAGTCAGAATGATTCTTCATCAAAGTCAAAGAATCTACAAAGTTTATAGACTAAGAGAACTACATCAGTATTAATATCTGTTAGGAATTAGAAAATTCCATGTTAAAGAGTCGGTCACCCCAATAATGGTCTAGCATATGTTAGCTCGTAGATTTGTCGTTGTTTACGTTATTTATCAGTTTATTAGTTAGTTTTTAGTTTAGTTTAGCGTAGTGTAACACCGTGGAGGAAGGACGGGTCTTTACCCACTGTATCCCTGATCCACAGGCCGATAGGAGGTCGTGTAGTCTGTAAGTATAAATACCCCTTCCAAGGATGGAAGGGGTGGTGCTTCTCATTCAATCTAATATTCCATACTTTGTGTAAACCTCTAGCAAGAACCCCCTCTCTCTCTACTAACTCTCTAACTATGGCAATCATGTATTTCCATCATCCAAGACCACCCGAATCATCAACACAATAAAATAACGATCCTACAATTGGTACCAGAGCCAAGGTTGTGTTGTTTGTAATGATTCGAATGGTTTTTATATGGTTTTTTGTGTTTAAGTGGTTTTGCGTGGTTAATTTTTTTAAAACAGATTGGCTGTTGGTTTTTATGAGGTGATAACATGTGTGGTTTTGTTAGTATGAATCTGGTTTTTTATGTGGTTTTGATATTATGAATCTGTTTTTGTTACTCGTATGGTTTTTATATGAATCTGCTGGTGTTGTCTTTGATGTTCTTGCTAGAGACTTGGTCATGTTCTTGCTAGAGACTTGGTCATGTTCTTGCTAGAGACTTGTTCTCATTTATGTCCAGATTCATGGTTTGGTCCAAAAAGTCTTCTGCTTTATCCATGTATTCTTATTTGTCTCTTCACTTGTGTCAGTTTATGGTCCAAACATACTTAAGTTATCATGCACTGGTGACGGTTTTGATTACTTGTCCAAATCTGTGAAGTCTATACGTGGTCAAACATGGGTCAAAAACTGTTATATGCAGATTTCTGGGTTTAGTATGAATATGGTCGGAAAACTCATCATAAAATGTCAAAAGTCTTGGTAGCGAGTTACGTCAAAAGCTAAGTAGCGACTTGGTTAAAAGATGGCCTGGCGACTTGTTATTTAACAAGTCGTAGCGACTTGCTTTGTAAAAGTGGGTAGCGACTTATTTTGAAAAAGGTAGCGAGTTGTAACTTTGATATGGTAGCGACTTATCTAAACCAGTTAGCGACTTATTTGAAGTAAATGAAGCTAGCGACTTGCTATTTAGCAGGTTAGCGATTTGTATCTAAAAGGTGTAACGACTTGCTGTGTTTGAAAAAGTTAGCAACTTGGCTCCATAACGTATGTAGCGACTTGACACAAGACTTGGTGCTAGCGACTTATCTTTTGTAAAGAAAAAGTGTAGTGATTTGTTGACCAGAAATTAGCAAAACAAAATAGGGCTAGCGACTTGACATAAAAGAATGAGATGGAGAAGAAGAAATGACTCATACATGACTCTAAACATCATCTGAACCCATTCAAGACTCAAGATTCGCACTTAAACATGTCTCAACTTATCAACATTATCAACATGAATTTAATTGATCTCAGATATGTTCTCATGTTGTACAAGTTAATGAAGACTTCTTAAAGGTCAACTAACATGAGCTTTACATTCCATCATCGATCCAACCTTTAAAGTCTCAAGCCTCTATTGATTGTTCGAATGATTTGAAAGAGAGTCCAAGACTGTTGTCTCCAACTCTAATCCCATTCGAATGTTTCAGTTAACTAAAACACAATGAAAATAAGCTCACTATCATATCTCAGAAATTCCTTCGTGTTTATCATGGATATACCAAGACTCAATGGTCATTTCACACAAAGTATATCATCATCGATCTAAAGGATGTTTGTCAATATTCGAGCCAAATGTCAAAGAAAATAACAACGATGTTATTTCTTGTGACTTGATTCGCTAAGTTAATTGAAAGACAAATCAAAGGTTCAAAGGAAAAACTATATATATTGATCTCTGCTTTGACCCCTTGTGTGCGGTTCATAGAACACATAGATCCTTAAAGATCTATACACAAATGATCTTGTGCTTCACGGATCTATAATGTTTTCTTTGTTAATGTCCGAAACTAAGTAATGATATTAACAAATATGTTAACTCATGTACTTGGCTCATTTGCGACTCAATTACAACAACAAAGCTTCAAGGAAATACCTACCTGAATGTATTTGTGCATCAACGAAGCCGTTTCAAGCCTTATGTCATCCTTGTGGCCATCACACATCTCATACCATCTCTGTGGCCTATCCGTTCCACCTTCAAGCCAACCCTGTGGCGAGGTGTTAACATGAATGATCTCAAGATGCTCATGGTTTGGTATTATTATTATTAAAGGGAAGATTTTTTTGGTGCGTTTTTGGTTAATAAAAGGAGATGGAGGCAGATTATTGAGTGAATATCTAGGGTTTGGTCGGTTTTGCTTCATATGATGAGGGGGCGGACTAGAAAGAGATTAGGGTTTGGTGTGTGAGATATATTAGGGATTAAGTAAGATAGGTGCGCTTTATATATTCCAGGGTATGAATGTGTACCGAACTTGGGTTATGCATGGGCCAAACCGGATTATTTCTTGAACATGGGCCATGTGGTAACATTGTTAACATGTTGGGCCAACTGGTATGCCATCACATGGAGTGTTCACTTATTCGAAGATTGAGTCATGAATTTTATTTGATTATGGTTAATTGGAGCTTATTTGTAATTCATAGCCGAATATATTTTGATGGTAATATTCTTGGAGGTGAGCTTGAATATTACCCACGATATGCTAAGACTTTGGATGGTGCACAAATGAGCTTCTCTAAATTGGATTGTATTTATGTGCTTTGTGTTATGTGATTTGATTAGAGATTTGGTTTGATTTGAGTCGTGCAAGTTGAGGATGAGATTTGATGTGTTTTCCAGGTTGATACTTTGGTTTATGCATTTTCACAGAGATCATTATGTCGCGGCTTGAAGTGTTTATTGGAAAATGTAGTCTACGGGGCTGTTTGTACGGTACTTCTTATTTGGATTTGATGTGAGGTTTTCCGGGCGCGGTTACTTAATTTTTGTCTTCTTTCTTTCTACCCTTTCGCGAAGATGACTTGTTTGGGCATTTACAGAGTGTGATAAAGACTTGGCTATTTAGTTACGGTTGTGATTCTTTCTTAATTAACCCAAAACGTAGCTATCACTTCGGTGTCTCACGCAGTTGAGGATATGTCAAGAGGTTTTGTACATTGGGTACACCGTTTCTTCATCACAAGGATTAGTACAAGGTTAAGTAAAAACTCTCTGGGGAATTCTACTTCATGATCAAGTTTGGTATATCGGACTTACTTCTCCATGTGGTCACTACAATAGCCGACAGATTGCGTGAATGATGTGTTTACCAAAGTATTGATTGGATGGTTGATGATGGTGTTGATGCTGGATAATAAACCATTGATAAACCACTGCATTTTCCCCTAAAACAGATATTCACCGAAACCAAAGTTGCCATAACACATTCAAGCTGACATTGTTTACGGTTTTGTCTTGATTATGTAAAATCCCGCGAAAGAAACTATTTCTCGGTTTAAATCATAGACTTGTAAAATCCTGTGACAATGGAAACATCCTGGTAATAGTAAAGTGCATTTCCGGATCTTTCTTACGGTTTATTCTTGGTTATGTAAAATCCCGCGAAAGAAACTATTTCTCGGTTTAAACTATAGAATTGTAAAATCCCGTGATGATGGAACCATCCTGGAGAAAAGGAAAGTGTATTTCAAGATCTTATCTGATGCTGGTGCTATGGTTTCTGCTTCAAAGAAGGGATAAAAGGGTGTATTTCATGAACTGGATGTGTGTTTGGATTATCGTCTTGGCAGTTTGGTTATTTCATAGTTTTGCGGGGTTATGTGCTTTTAACCATGGTCGGGATGAAACCATTATCAAAGTTCACTTAAATGTCAAAGAAGGCTAGATTTGAGCAGTTCAGAAGATGTGACAACGGCGGTAATTCAGTATTATTTATTTGAGGTTGAAGTGAAATATCATGGGCGAGTGTACTTAGTATCTGAAGATATCAGGGGATGGTTGGATGAAGATTCTTCATGATCCTTGTTCGAGATTATTATCAAAAACGAAGACTTGGAAATCTAGTTATTGTTGGGTGTCTTTTACCTTTTCTTTTACCACTTGGGGGAATTGGGCTCTTACCACTACAAAATAACTATCACTTTAAGGAGTTACGTTGTAGTGCTCAGTGTCACATTCAATTGTGGATTTTCAAGAGGTAATGTACGTCTATTACTTGATGGTTGGTTGGTTGAAGAGTATAGAGTACTTAAGAGATTCAATGGAGCATGAATTCTCGGCACCGCTCTTTGTTACATATGTGCGAGTTTAAGTCACGAGTTCGGGTTAGTTTACTTCAGGGTCAAATTCATCATATTGGGTTTTCTCCATCAGCTGTCACGACAAAGAGCCTACAGAATGATAATGGGGATGATTACATGTTTTGCTAAGAGAGCAGAAAAGAGAGAGATTATGACGTCTGTTCACATCAGTTCAGGCCTCGTACTTCATCATAATGATGTTTGAACACAACAGTTCAAGCCTCGTACCTCAAAGAAAAGAAAAGTGTACGCTTCAGTGCGCTTTATCTTGTGAACAAGAGAAATCTTCTCATTTATGACCATTCTCATCAACATGCTTCATACTTTTTCCATGTGCTCCAGTCTTCTAGTGAACCGGGCTACCACTGATTGTTTTCTCATTCCACTTGCTCGATTATAATGAAGATGGCGACATCACGTGCTTATTTTGCGGGAGAGAAGTGTGAATAGAACATTCGGATGATTTTCACTTATTTAATCAAGAATGGCATCTCCGTATGCAATTCTTGAGGGGGAGAAGAAGTGTGAATTTTTTGCATGATTGATTAATATTTGAGAATATATGGTCAAACGGCTCCTAACTCATGTAAGAACCGAGCTTCTTCTTATCGGGTCATCTTCACATGGAGTTGTTCTTCTAAGAGCCGTTGGTTGACATCTTCACTCGGATTGATGAATTTATCGACAAAGTGCTTCCGGTTAATGCTTCACGTATACATCAACATGATGATTCCGAACAATCTCTCTGTTCTTGTTTGATGTGATTGGTAGTTTGGTGTTACCATCTTGTGTGTTCGTTGCGGCCTGATTGCTGATTTCCTTGATGAACATCTTTCTGTTCTTGTTTGATTGGGAGGGATTTTAGTTAAGGGGATTTGCAAGATGTAAGTTGATTGGGATGTTTTTTTGGTGATGTTCTTGTTTTTGGTGAGTTGAAGATGTTAACTATCTAATCCCTAACTAGACAATCTTGAAGAAGGTCGAGTCTACAGTCTGTTCTACATTTTCTGCTACATGTTAGAAGACTAAAGACGAGTTGCATTTAACGATCTAAAGACTTCTTCTTAATCTGGGCACTTATCAAACAGATTGTCGGTTTAGGGGAGAGCACTAATTGGGAGAAAGTTATAAGTCAGATTCAATTCCCAATTAGACTTGCTCATATTCTTCAGCATGTTGATTCCTACAAGATTACAAGTGTTCTTCTCATAAAGATTTCAAGTATTTGGGCTTATAATATGTTGCTGATTCTGAAGTGTCAAAACCAGCAAGGGGGAAGGAGACACGTATCTAAACGCCAGTAAACTTGATGAACTTAATACTTCTAAGTAATTGAAGATATCCCGGGAAGACAAATGTTATTACCGCAGAGAAACTCAAGGTTTGACTCATGGCGAGTAAACTTGATGGACTTAATACTTCTAAGTGATTGAAGTTATCCCGGGAAAACAAATGTCATGACCGCAGAGAAACTCAAGGTTTTACTCATCAAAGCGTTTAGTGTTCTTATTCCAACGTCGTGGGGGAAGTGATGTAAATGAAAGTTTCTGAAGATAAAAGAGGTACACTGGTGTGTGATGATCTCGATGTTATCGTAATCATCAAGGGAGAGAGAATTGTGTACATTGGGGGCGCTCAGCTGTCTCACTTGAGGGCTTAATCAGTGATTCAGAGATATAATCACTTATTCCGGAGTTGACATCCGCAGAGATTGTCATCCGCAGAGATAATCAGTGATTCGGCCTGCTTCTTCAATGTTATCGGTTGTTCTCTCTTTGGGGAATGTGTGTACTTCGGATCCTTGAGCTTCATACACGATCATCAGGGAAGAAAGCCATTGTTTACCACAAACATTGGGGAGGTGTTTTCCTTCCGGGCATGATGTGTATTCGGGAGAGTTCTTGGATATTGGTGTACTTCGGGTTCTTGAGCTTCATACACATTCATCAGGGACGAAAGATGTGAACATTGGGGAGTTGTTCTTCATTACCCTCATGATGTGTATTCGGGAGAGTTCTTGAGCATTATACAAAGAGACTGACTGCAACAATTCAACTACTAGGGGGAATTGTTCTCTTGACACCTTTTGGAATGGATCGCTTCAGACGTCAGTTGAAAAGGAAATTTGAGAAGAATGTTTTATGTGTGGGATGATACGTTGCTGTTCTTCTATTGGATGATATAACCCCGAATGGAGAATCTAGATTATCGGTCTTAAATTGAGCAGCGGGATTTATGATAATGGTGTGCTTACTTGTGCACCTGGCTAAAGCAAGCTTGAAATAGAGCTTCGAATCTGCTCATCTTAAGGATTTTCGGTTTGGGGGGAAGCTGCCAGAGTCTCACTTTCAGATGGTTCTATTTCTTTCTATTCAAGAGCCCTTGGAAGCTTTGGTGGTGGATGTTTAAGAGATGACGAATTCTATCTTCTACGACGTGCTGCTCGATATCCTTATCTCGGTACTCGTATCATCATCTTCTTATATTATATCATCTACTCTATCTTTGTATATATTTATCAAAAACCAAAATACAAAAATATAAAATCAGCAAAACAAAATAGAAAAATATAAAAAAAAAAAAAAAAAAAAAATAGAAAAATATAAAACCTACAAAAACCCATAAAAATCAGAAAATTTGAAAAATACCAAAAATATTGTTTTCTCATGACATGTCTTCTGGTATCGATAACATCTACGGTCTTAGAAATGTCATTCAATAATGGCACGGGACTTTAGATGAAGTTCGAGCAGGAGGTGTAAATATTTTTTTCTAAACATGTCACAAACTATGGCTTACAGTTACTTCAGACTGTAACCCGTGCTTAAAAAAATGGCTTGCAGTTACTTCAGACTGTAACCCGTGCTTAATCTATGGCTTGCTATTATTTCTGATAGCAACCCGCTCTTTAAAGGAAGGAAAGTGTTGCGCTAAACAATTTTTCAAAATATTTCGTGCACTTATCCTAAAACAATTTGAGGAAAGTATGTCGAAGGACTGCTGTTCCCACACAGATGTTTTTCCGTCTAAAATTCTTCAGAAAAATATTTGGTGTGTTTTCTAAATGGTGGAAAATGAGTTGCTTTAAAAACAGTCAGTTTCAGAGTTTTCGTATTAATTTGCAAACTCAATCAATGACTTCTGCGCTTTTAAAATGTTTCAAAAAATGAGTCATTGATTGAGGGGGAGAATGTTTTCAAATCTATATCATCTAACGAGCTTTCTTAATTATCCTACGTGCTTAATTAAAAATGATATTTGCCTGTGTCGAAGGACTAGGAATTTAGGATATGATTGTTAGGTTTAGATGATTAGAGTTTGATTAACACATAAACCCCATGCCTTATATGATCTGATTGTTATGTTAAATTGACTTTAATTAGTCGATTGTTGTTTGGGTGATGTCGACCACCATATATTTGTATGTGTGTTCACTAACGTATGCAGGTATATTGGTTATAAGAATGTTCCCGATCCGGATCCCACAATTGAAGATGATTGGATGCCGAAAGGAAAGGGTAACTATTTCTTGGGTTGACAAATGAAGAAACGGAGCTTAATTGGACTTCTATGGAGAGTTGGCATAAATGCAACGTAAGAGGTCTCACTGCATCTGCAGATGGTTTTCTTCTAAGTGATTGAAGAAACGGAGCTTAATTTGACCTCAGTTGGCATTCAAAATGCAACGTAAGAAGAAGTCTCACTGCATCAGCAGACGGTTTTTCTTCCAAACCCTACAACAACAACAACAACAGAAGCTTCTCAACCACCTAACGTATCTTTATGCAGGATACCATTTTTAAACAATTTTGAATAATTTGATTAAATTGTTTTGAAAATAGAAAATATTGTTTTGAAAATATATTGGACTAATTTTTTGAAAATCACCGGACTTCTTGTTATCAAAACCTAAGTCACTCAATTATTAACTTCTGTCATGGATTGAGGGGGAGAGTGATTTAAAATAAAATATTTTCAAACGATATTTCTTCATAAAAGTTCCGGTTTGTACGTTAAAATGTGGTGATCTAAAGATTTAATGTTATGTCATGGTATGATTTTTCTTTAGAATCAAGGTCTTTCAAAATGAAATTTTTTCTGTTCTTGTTTGATTGTGAAATTGTTTTGTTTTACTTAAAAGATCTCTTAAAAACTAGCATACCTGACACTAACAATCTTTAATGTCTTAAAATGGTCCTTATCTGTCATCTTTCAAAATTGAATCTAGCCACGTCTTTCCCCAAATATTTCTAAATGATTTAAATCAGTTGGGATCACAAATCTCAAATGGTTTGATATCTCTGATCGGGGTAGAGATCGTGTTTTAAATCTCAAATCTGTTTTAAATGGAATTGGTTTTAGTCCTTTAAAGGCACTCCTGCCTCCATGTGCCAAACGATTTCAATATACATAATGCACATGTTGAGGAGGAGGATTTATCCAAAAAAACCAGATGAGTATTTAAACAAGGCCACATTTTCTCCCATGTTTTCGAAACCTAATTAAATCACTTGGGATCCAAAATCTCAAAGGGTTTGATATTTTTGATCGGGGGAGAATTTGTGATTTAATAATGAAATTTGATAAAAGGTGATCGTTTTGATTTAATTGTGCAGGCTGCTCTCTCATATGTGCTAAACGTTTTCGAATCTCGAAGCACATATTGAGGGGGAGCATAACTATCGAGGTACAAAAGTTTTTTTTTAAAAAGAGACTTATAAAGTACCTTGATTGAGTTTTCAAATGGTTTTCTTAATGGCTTTTGTAATCGTGGATGTGCTTCAAATGAACTCTTGCCTCTATGTGATAAAAATGTTTTTAAAATATCTTACGCACATATTGAGGGGGATAATTTTACCAAGAAAATCAAATGGCTTTTTCGTATGAAAATTGTGATCAAAGAAAATATTTCAAAGTCCTCTTGCCTCCATGTGCCAAACAATTTCTAAATCATACGCACATGTTGAGGGGGAGGTTTTCTAAATGATCAAAACTATTAAGGTACAAAATGCTTTGATCTCGTATCACAAGTACCTTGATTGTTTTTCCAAATGATTTTTCGATTGGTTTCATGAAGGAAAGAACAATACCAAAAGACCGACCAATTTACTTTATGCATGGAGTTATAAGGATGGTTAGGTTAGGTATTTGTTCCCACGATCCGCCAGAACCGGAGGGATCTACCCAGGGACAATCCACTAGATAGTGTAAAGTCTTTAGGTATGATGAAAAAAGGAGAAAAGTGAGAAATGGGAAGAGTGCGGACTGAGACAGAGCTAGTACTGGTGTAAACCCAACAAGGTTCTAGTTATGAAGTCTCGGTAAGCACTGAAGGGGTTGAAGAATGAAAAAGAACTGAATGTGAAAAAGGGTGAAAAGAAATAGCCCTCCATCAATTCAACCTTAGGGCAGAAACCGGGTTCAATACATATGCTACTGGGTGTTACTAAGGTAACACTGGTATTGAAGACAAGACGTCATGGACCCAGTGACGCACTGCACTAAACTTCCCAAGCCACTCAAGTTCCTCTTAAAAGGGCTTGTTTCATTCTCACGGGGAACCGACATTATCTATCGACTTTCTCTTAGAGATTGTTGATATTGAAGAAGGAGACCCTCTCCCTAGTCTCCGACACAGGAACCAAATATGCACGATTGAGTCTAGAGCCAAGAGATCATCCACAATATCTCATTAGGACACTAAATTATTGAAGACTTGCTGTTTCACACAATGTGGAAAGTAAGTACATATTAAGAGTCCTACGCATTATCCTTGTGGTATTGCTAGAACATCCGAGTGATATGAAAATATTCACAATGAAGATGGAAATCCTTCTAGAGCCAACATCTAACAAGCTCTTGGTGGGTGACATGTGAAATCTTGCAAAAGATCAAGCTTGTGACAACTGGATAGAAACGATGGGGAGATTCATTCTTGAATCAACCTTGGTCCAGGAATGGAATTGACGAATACTTTTGGAAAAACCGTTCGATGTGCAAAACTTCTTTTCTCTAGCACGTCGAATGTGTATTCATTTCAAATTCAAAAAGTATATCTGATTGAAAAATACTTTTAGAAAAACCGTTCGATGTGCGAATCTCTTCTTTTCGCTAGCACGTCGAATGTGTACTCATTCTCTAATACAAAAAGTGTTTTTGTTTGAAAATTGATCTTTCTAATAAAACCTTCGTCGTATTGCAAAACTCTTTCTTCAAGCAATACGCGATTGTTTTTCAAATCATTTTTCATCAATCAGTGAATCTCAATTTGCTAGTTCACTCACTCCGTGTTGTCTTCTTTGAGACGTTCCGGTTTGAGAACAACTAGAACAGCTGCGAAACCCTGTCAAGGAGATTCTTAGGAATCCTACCTGATCACAGGCAGTACTTGTACTGATCAACAGGGAACCGTGGGCCGTGTACCTCAATTCAACGAAAGTGATCAAAGACACTTTCGTGCGCTTTATTGCTAACTGTCGTATGCAGGTACACCCCGACGATTGCAGCTGATCAGAATTGAGGAGTCAATCCAAAGCCGCATGTTCACAGCAACCACACTTAATTTGAAGAAATCATGACTGGTGCATATCTACATAACCTGGCTCTGATATTTCATACTATGCTTATGCTGCGCTGCTGCAAATATCATGAACCAGTAAGGCTTCCGCTACTCTGATGGAAAGATGTCATGATTCAAAAGTGTGAGCATGTCGGTCCGAAAGTCACAACTTCACATGATGGCAACACAACTAAGGGTGATCCAGAGATTTACTGTGGCTGATGATCTCATGGAAAGCTCGAAGATCATCAATGATGTGGATCAGTTAAAGGCCTCCACTGAAAGTACAAATCAATGCGGACTTTGAAGAATCGCTACAAAAGCACAAAGATTGCAGAAATTGAAGAATTCAAGTCTACGAGCTCCAGAACGAAGTCAAAGATTATTTCATGGGGTGACCTCCCTTAGGGGGAGATTGTTAGGAATTAGAAAATTCCATGTTAAAGAGTCGGTCACCCCAACAATGGTCTAGCATATGTTAGCTCGTAGATTTGTCGTTGTTTACGTTATTTATCAGTTTATTAGTTAGTTCTTAGTTTAGTTTAGCGTAGTGTAACACCGTGGAGGAAGGACGGGTCTTTACCCACTGTATCCCTGATCCACAGGCCGATAGGAGGTCATGTAGTCTGTAAGTATAAATACCCCTTCCATCCTTGGAAGGGGTGGTGCTTCTCATTCAATCTAATATTCCATACTTTGTGTAAACCTCTAGCAAGAACCCCCTCTCTCTCTACTAACTCTCTAACTATGGCAATCATGTATTTCCATCATCCAAGACCACCCGAATCATCAACACAATAAAATAACGATCCTACAATATCCAACGTTAAAGAGCGTGTGAGCATGTTGGAGAAAGACGTGGAGACACTAGAGTAACGAAGCTGACCTGATGCAGACAATCACAACATACTATCAGTTCCATCACAAAGAACAAAGATCAAAGAACAAAGATAATGATGACGTCAAAGTAGAATACTTCAAAGGAAACAATTTCCCTACACTAGGGAGATTGTTAGAATCAAGACACTTCTTCTCACAAGAAAGAAGAATGTCAGAAGACGTCAAAGCTACTATTACTACAGCACCTACAACGTTTAAAGATCAAATCATCAATCACTAACACTTAGGGGGAGATTGTTGGAATCACTCCTAAACTAGAATTCAAATGTTAGTAATTAATATGTAATAGTTAGCTTAATTATGGCTTTTATGTTAGTAATCAAGGCTAGGCTCATGTAGAAAGCTCATGAGCCTATGCCAAAGCCCAATAAGGGAAAGGAAGGGAACTTGCATGTTGCCCTAGTTCCCTCCTATAAATAACCTTGTAAAACTTCTCTTGAAGGTTGGTTGTTCATTTTATCATTTCACTCTACGCGTAACCTTTCTTATACATTCGTGTGTGTGTGTGTTAAATTTTCAACCGATCACTCTTTATCTATCTTTCTTATATTGATGCTTGTGTTACTAATATGGTGACCTAACATAAACGGTCCGGACCAACTGGATTTCAATTTGCTCAAGAAAATCTTTAATCGAGAATTAAAAATAAGAACACGATCACCGACATGGAATTCTCATTTTTTGATTTTTGAGTCGTGAATCTTCTTTGTCTTTTTCTTATAGATCAAAGAATTCTCATAGGCTTGATCACGAAGTTCAGTAGTTCATTTAATTGAATATTTCGGTGATCACCCGCAGTTTTGGGATCAAAATTAGTCCATTTCAAGGCCCAATAGGCTTTGCGCTCGATCTCAATGGGTAGATGACAGGCTTTACCATACACAAGCTTATAAAGGGTACAACCAATAGAAGTCTTAAAGGCCATACGAAAAGCCTATAAACCGTCATCTAATTTGTCAGCCCATTTAGCACGATGCTCACCCACAGTCCTCTCTAATATCCTTTTCAAACTATGATTAGACACCTCCACCCTAGAAAATTGATCATTGCAAAAACGCGTTCCTCGATCACTAATAATGGTCCGTGAGGTTCCAAACTAGTAAAATAATTGCTTCAGAAATTTGACGACAACTCGGGCATCATTCGTGGGTAAAGCCTTAGTTTCCACCCATTTGGACACATAATCGACATCTACAAGTATATATTTGTTTCCTAGTGAAGACGAGAATGGCCCCATAAAGTCGATGCCCCATACGTCAAAGATCTCACAAATCTGGATAGAATTTTGGGGCATTTCGTCCTGTTGTGATATTTTTTCTTGACGTTGACATGAGTCACAATTTTTGACCATGTCATGGGCATCATGATATCGTGGGCCAATAGAAACCAGAATCGAAAACTTTCTTAGGGGTGTAGTTCGGGCCATGATGTCCTCTGGTGGGACCATGGTGGCAAGCTTCTAGAATATCCATAACTTCTTTCTCGTCCACACACCGCCTAATTATTTGATCAGCATAGACTCTAAAAAAATATGGGTCACCTAAAAAATTAATGTCTAATATTCTTGAAATTGTTTTCTTTTGCACGGATGCCATCCCTTTAATAAGCATATTACCTGCTAAGTAGTTTGCAATGTCGGCAAATGATGCGCGCAAAACCGTCAAGTCCTCTCACGCAAGCGTAAGAAAACCTAAAACAGCTTAAGCACGAAATCAATGAAGATCAGAGGAGTATAGGGTCTCCCCGGGTCGTTATGTCCCAGCGAGCTATGCAATGGATCAATCTACATATAGTGATCGAGGAGTTTGAACGAAAAAAGGATTTTGTGAATAGATTATAACTACGGAAAAAGCCAACAAATAAAGACGGCTTAAATGCAAATTAAAGAAAATTAAAAAGATAAAACCTATTAAATAAACGCTATCACTATATTTAAAGTGATGAACGTTTAAAACCTAAAACGTACGTTTAAATAAAAATAACGTAAACGTACAAAATAAAACGTGAAAATTACACAAGATAAATCCTAAAAATATGAAAAATACATTTTTACAATCCTAATGATATAAGAAACTTTTTAGAAAAAGAAAATTATTTTTATAACTAATTAATTAATTACTATTAATTAAAAACTATTTTTAGCTATTTAATAATTATTTAAAATACAAGAAATTAGGAAATAAAGCTAGAAAAATAAAATTAAGACTTAGAAAAGTCTAAAATATGATAAAACTAATTTTAAAACTGAAAAGATATTTTTTAGACTTTTTATATATTTATTATTAATTTAAAACTATTTAAAACTAATTAAAATGCTAGAAAATACAAATTTAACTAAGAAAAATCTAGAAAAATACTTTTTTGGCTTTTTATATTTATCTAAACTTAATAAAATTGAAAAATTATTTTTTTGAACTTTTTCTTAATTTTTTGTATTAAATGCTATTTAAAAATGCTTAAAAACTAATTTAAATTAAGAAAAATAGCTAAACAACTTGGAAAAATCTGAAAATTTCAGGAAAAGTCTAAAATAATATAAGGAATAAAGGAAAAATAGAAAAGTAGGTGCTTATGTGGAGAAATTAAGAACTGCTATGGAAGTGCTATATGAAATAAGCACTTGATAAGCCAAAAGAGCACCAAAGGCTACCAAACTGATAAGGAGGCTATAATAAGCTAAAATGACCAAAATGCAACTGAAAACAACAAGTTCTAACCACTGATTCACCAGTTTAATCAGATTTGATGTATGAGCTTTAAACCAAAAAGCAGTAACTGTGGGTCACTTGTGGCTAGAATATAAGCCACCAAATAAGCTAGATACTAAAAACAAATTATGGGGGCCTAAAGATCACCAGGGTGACTAGCTAAAACCCAAAACTCAGACTTGGATAAGCTCAGATGAGCCCTATGAACCAGCTGCAAGAACTGAGAAACTCTCAGTATCAACTGAGTTCAGTGAGCAGGGGAACAGGGGCCTGTTTTGAGCTTATGCACAAGCTCAACCAGAGAGCTTAAGCTTAAAACAGATACTAGGTCTTAAAGACAACCAAGTGAACTACTTATAGACCAAAAATCAGGGCCTCAAAAGCTTTAATGAATCCTGTGGATCAGCTGCAAGATCTGCACAAATCCACTTTTTGACATTTTTGACTTTTTGAAAACCAGATACCAGTTGACTTTTATGAAGTTTGGATCTAATTTTAAGACTGAGATTGTTATATTATGATGGAATGAAGCCTCTGCAAGCTTTGTTTGAGACTTTTAAACACAAAACACAAGTTTGGATTTCCAAAATTCCAACAGGTTAACTGTTGGAAACAGTTAACATGAATTTTGACTTTAGGTGTATTAAAGGTATAAACTGAGACAGGTAAATACTCAAATAAGATACACAAACATGAACCAACAAGTATTCTCTACTGAGCAAGCCTTAAGGGCAGTTTAAACTACAAATCCAAACACTCCCTTAACCCACTGATGTGAAGTTTAAAACTACTCTATCACTACCAAACACAAACCATTGATCAAACTAAGTTAATGTAGCTTAAATATAACTATTAAGACAGATAGGAACCAGTTTTAACTACAATTACTTAGTATGCATAAAAAACTTGAAAAATGACTTACAAAAGTCCCTTAGCCACTATGGCTTGCACCAATAACCAATGAACTACTACCCTAAGTTTCAACCCACAGGAACTAAATCAACCCATTTGAATTGCTGCATCAACCCATTTCCAACTCTATGTCCAATATTGGTCCCCAGTTGACTTTTGTTGACCCGACTTCAAAAGTGATTGAAACTTGTCTAAAAGCTTATAAAAAGCTATAACCAGCTTATATAAGCTTATGTAAACTTGAAAAGAAGCATTATGAAGCTTGGATTAATGAGATGTAAACTAAAATTTTCAACAGTTAGTCAAAATAAGATGAAACTAAATAAAACTTGGAATTAATGATTAAGACTTTAATAAACTGCAAAGGTAACTTGATTTCAGTACTTGGGAACAAAATATTACAAATTTTGAAGAAAACTAAGACATTATTATTAAAAACGACATAAAAGTAAATTACAACTAAAAATTCTACTCCCTTGCTCCTTCTCTTTGCTTTCTTTTTATACCCAATGTCATTCTCTTTCCACTCTGAATAATTCCCACTATTTTCTTGACCATTGGATGGACAAAAACTGATCTTGGCCCTTCAAACTGATTTTGGCGCCATTTTTCTTTTTTTCCATGTGGGGTTGAGTGAGGAGGGGGGATGAGCATTTAATGAAGTTTGGATGTTAGTTGGAGGTAGGGAGACATGGTGGAGTGGATTTGAGGAGTTGGGATGGGGTGTGGTGTGTTTTTGACCAACTGGGTGGCTTTTGACCAGATTTGACCATAGTATTAATAATAGGGGGGTTCATAATTCCAAATGACAGGGGGTCAAGGTTTATGACCAGGCCAAAATGAGGTTTAAAAGATTTAAATTGACAAGGGACAAAAGTGTACATGCTGAAAATCAAAGGACCATTCCTGCCAATTCAAAAGGTTTCTTCCAAGGACTAAAAGTGACAAAGTTCAATAATGCAAGGACTAAACTTGCCATTTTACAATTTTCCAGGGGCTAATTTTGCCAATTTTCAAACTTGGAGGACCATTTTTGCAATTTTCTCAAACTTTTGATATTTTTCACCAAAGGACTTAATTTGACAACTTTTGATTTTAAAAGGACCTTTGGTGACTTTACTTTTGAAATTATGTGCTCAGGGACTATTTTTGACAATTTTTGAAACTTGGGGGACTAAAACTGCAATTTTTGTAAATTTGAAATGTTTTTCATCTGATTTTGATATTTTTGAATTTAAAACACATAAAACACTGATTTGTGATATTTTGATCATTTTGATGTGTTTCTGAGTGTTTTCAGATGATTTTGCAGTTTATTTTGTACAAAAATGATGAGTATTTACACACTCATCAATCCCCCACACTGAGATATTGCTAGTCCCTAGCAATGATTTGAGAAAACATAATGGATTTTAATCTCTTTACCAAAAGCCATTACTTCTGGAGTAGCCAAATGTTTCAGTTCAAGTAAGAACCATGGTACACCGATAACCATGTGATTTTGAGCAAACCACCAGCTTTCAACGGATTTGATTTTGTCTTTACCAGAAGCCGTACCCTTCTGGACTAGCCAACTCTTAGATAAATTATCAGCATTATCTTTGGTGAGCTGATTACCAATTATGGTTTTTCCACTGCCTTTACCACAAGCCATAACCTTGTGGGCTAGCCAACTCTTCACTTTTTAGGATATGGTGAGCTGAATACCATACAATTTTGGGCAAATTGCAAGCCATATAAACGGATTTGATAAATCTTTACCAAGAGCCGTTTGCTCCTGGATTAGCCAATCCTTTTGTCTTACAGACATGGCGGACTGATAACCAAATGAGTAAGTGTAAAACACTTACTCCAAAAAAAATTTTGGCCAAAAACGGGGGAATTTGGTAGATAATATATGAAATTCGTGAGAATTCCCCCCCACACTTAGAAATGAATATTGCCCTCAATATTCAAAGTACCGGCGGTTATGCCGAAACAAAGAACGTGAAAGGGAAATACTAAGGCCATTATTTAGAAAGATGATTTTTTTTTTTTTTTTTTTTTTTTTTTTTTTTTTTTTTTTTACATGTGGGGCATTACCCCCACACTTAGGTGGTAGAAAGGGGTGAGAAGACAGAAATATGGGTGAAAACCCATATTGCATGCTACTGTTTTTGATTCCCGAGTCGCTAGCTTGACTCGACCCCGAATTCATTTGTTCATGGGGAAAGTAACGTGGAAAACCAATCTCGATCGGACTTTCGTTCACAATGTTAATGAACATATGAACATCAGAAAGTTCCACACCGATGAGATATAACCGCGGTATTGTTTAATAGTAGACACTATAAGGGATGATACCGGGGTCAAAGATGGTGTCCTCATTCCCGAAAGAGAAAAGGGAAAGAGCAACCACACCATCTGTGAAGAATGGAATAAAGACGTACATGAGAATGCAAGTCCATTCCTCAGCAGAGAAAAGCAAATCACCAGTTTTGACATCTTTAAGCTTAAACTTGAAGCTTAGATGGTGATTGTCAAGAAGATGTCCGGGAGGGAGGGTGGGAAATGGTTCTTCAATCAACAGACTTTCCAGAAAAAGGATGTCTCCCTCCGGATCAAGGTAAGTGTTATCAATTCCCGTTGGAATTGATTCATCACTTAGAAATGCATCGACTTCATTCCAAAAGTTGTCCTCTTCCTCATCAGGAGTGAGAGAAGGGATGGAAGAGTCGGGAATAGGACTAGAAGATGATGGATCATTTTTGAGCAATTCATCAATGGGAAGAATGTCTCCCATTGGATCACAAACATCATCATCCAATTCAGATGAAACTGAAGAGAGTTTGGTTTCATCCACAGACTTAACAAACTCGATGCGACAAACTGATGCCGGAGGTGGGACAAGTGGTGTGCTCTTAGAGCTAGCAGTTTCCACCACTTCCGATGAAGTCTCCGATTCTAGATCATCGTCATCATCATCAAGAACACTCTTGACTTCCCTGGTACAACTTTCAAACCATTTACTTGAACCAGGGGTAATTTTCAAAGCTTTGAGCTCAGCACGTTTTTGGTGAACACTCTTAACCGTGAAATTTGAGAGTGTTGCATTGATTCTTTCAGATTTTTGATCAATTGTGGCAACACTCTTTTTGTATAGAGGTTTAGAGTTCTGGTTGATATTTAACGTGAGCTCTTCGTTGTCAACCCGTATGGTCAACTCTTCTGCAAACACATCAATCAGAGCACGACTCGTTCTTAAGAAAGCTCTCCCTAAGATAAGGGGAACTCTAGGATCTGCATCGAAGTCTACTACAACAAAGTCAGCATGAAAGTGAAATTTTCCCACTTTCATCACGACATCCTCGGCTATCCCAAGTGGACGAGTTACGGTACGATCCGCTAGCTCGAGTGTCATACGAGTGGATGAAAGTTCAGGAAGAGACAGTTTCTTCCATACTGAGAGTGGCATGAGGTTAATGCTAGCGCCAAGATCGGCCAAGGCGGAGCATTGAAACATCCCCAAGAAATCACACGGGATTAAGAACCGGCCAGGGTCTTCAAGCTTTTCGGGAAGCTTATTAAGAATGGCTGCTGAGCATTGCTCATTGAGAGGAGTTTTAGCCATCTCTGATAGCTTATCTTTGTTGGTGAGTAAGCCTTTAAGCGTGGATGCAAATTTAGGCATTAGAACGAGAGCATCAACGAAACTTATATCAAAGTGAAGCTCATTGAAGATTTGGAAAAATTTTTCCATTTGCTCTTTGTTTTTGTCTTTGAGCTTCTCATCATTCATTCTTGATGGGTAAGGAAGCTGACTAGACTTTTGAGCCGGGATGGAAGTGTTTTCTGGCTCAGGATTTTTCCTCGGAACATCGGGTTCCGGACTTAAAACTTGGACTACCGAAGGTGGGACGTGTGCGGTACTTCGTGGGCTTGAATAATGCACCTTGTCCGTTGTCTCCTTGGTAACTTGACTAAATGCCACAGGAGGAGGGGGCATAGGAGTCGTAGGTCCATTGTGCGTCTTACCACTACGAGTGGTGACGGCTTTCAACTCGGCATTGGGATTAGGAATGGTATTGCTTGGGAGTCCTCCAGAAGATGATGAAGCTTTGTTCATATTCATGTTCATGAAACTGCTCATCATATTCTTTAACTCACTTGTCTGCCGAGACAATGTGGTATCAATTTCCCTTTTTAGCTCACCTCTCATGTTATTGATCTGAGTTTGCATTGAACGCATGTTTGACTCAGTCATTTTCATGAAGTCATTGGGTAAGGGAGCTTGAGGAGGTGGTTGATAACTTTGATGATTTGGAGCTTGATATGGTTGGTTGAAATTGTTCCGGTTTTGATTGAAATTTGGAGGGTTATTGAAATTTTGTCCTTGATTCGGAACAAAGCGATTTTGATTTCCATGGTTTTGATTGCCATGGTTTTGCACAGGGGGAAAACCAGGTGGTGTCATACCGCTAGGTGCACGGTAATGAGGATCAGCTTGTGGTCGGTATTGATTGTGGTTTACCGAAGCTACGGGAGCTTGGTAAAAGGAAGCATCGGTTGCTTGACAATCATAATACGCATGTGGACCACTACAAGTTTCACACACCTTGTTTACGGCTTTGACTGGTTCAGGCTTATGAATTTCGCTTTTGATTTCCTTCACCTCTTTTATCATACAATGGATGATGTCCGTTAGAGCGGCTAACGGAGCGGCTAACTCGGAAGAGTTACCGGATGAAGAAGCAGGAGTGTTCGGAACATTGACTTTGTTGCGAGAAATAGGAACTTTTGATTTACTCTCGCAAATTTCAAGCACATCTTTAGGTTTACGATTCAAGATATTGCCACCTGCGGATGCGTTCAAAGAATCTTGATCATTACCGTTCAACCCATTGTAAAAGATATTAACTTGTTGAAGCTCCGTGAATTCATGATGGGGGCATTTCCTGAGGAGATCTTTGAATCTCTCCCATGCCTCTCCAAAATTTTCATCGAAATTTTGACGAAATCCAGAAATTTCATTTTTAAAATTAGTCGTCTTTGATGGAGGGAAGAAATAATTGACAAACTTTTGGACAAGATCCTCCCAAGTTTCGATGGATCGAGGGGGTTCTTTTTCCAGCCAAATCCTGGCTGCCCCCGCAAGTGAGAACGGAAATAGCATCAATTTGATCACCTGTTGTGGCACATCTTTGTAATTGAGAGTTGATGTCAAATGGTTGAACCAACGGATGTGTGCATACGGGTCTTCTCGATCAGACCCGCGGAATTGATTCGTAGACACAAGTTGGATTAAATGTGTCTTCAATTCGAAGTGATCAGAATTGATTACCGGTAAGACGATGGCATCTCCATAACCCTCGGTGGGTGCTTGGAGCATTTCCGCCATAGTACGTTCGTCTGCCATATTGTTGCTAGAAATAGTACGAATCTCGGGTTCGACTATTTGGGCAGCACGCCTACGAGAACGTCTTCTAGGAATTTCTGCTAGATCACGCAAAGGACTCAATGATCTAGAAGAACGAGTGCGCATGCACTAGAGATAACTCTAAGGGATCTCAGAGTTAAGAAGAGAAATGGGAATTATGAAAATCTTTCAGATGAGAATGAGAATTATGAAGACGTTTTATAAAAATGGGGTGAGGAGAATCTTTATGGGTTTTCTGGTTCTGAAACGTCGATATCACAACAAAATCAATTAACACAAGATCGAGGCAAAACAACAGTGAACTTAACCAATAATCCAAGATGAATGGCTTCTTTGAAAAAGGTACACCAATCACAAGGACACAAAGGCAAGTTTTGAATCTTTGGTTCGGGAACTTATTATGGTCGCACCCCCAGTTAGGTAGTGCACTGCCTTGGTTTTCGGTGGTAATCTTTTAAGTTGTTTAATATTAAGAAAACGACGAATCTTTTTGTGTTTTTATTATTTGATACATATATATAAACAAAAGGAAAAATATTTTTGTTTTTTATACGTTTTTGCTTGTTTTTGGGTTTTTGGATTTTTTAGAAGAAAATATGGATATATATATACAGAGATGGATGATATAAACAAAGAGTGAGGATTCAAACAACTAATCTGCTACACGGAAGATAAATCAGCACAGCTCCCCGGCAGCGGCGCCAAAAATTTGATGCGCGCAAAACCGTCAAGTCCTCTCACGCAAGCGTAAGAAAACCTAAAACAGCTTAAGCACGAAATCAATGAAGATCAGAGGAGTATAGGGTCTCCCCGGGTCGTTATGTCCCAGCGAGCTATGCAATGGATCAATCTACGTATAGTGATCGAGGAGTTTGAACGAAAAAAGGATTTTGTGAATAGATTATAACTACGGAAAAAGCCAACAAATAAAGACGGCTTAAATGCAAATTAAAGAAAATTAAAAAGATAAAACCTATTAAATAAACGCTATCACTATATTTAAAGTGATGAACGTTTAAAACCTAAAACGTACGTTTAAATAAAAATAACGTAAACGTACAAAATAAAACGTGAAAATTACACAAGATAAATCCTAAAAATATGAAAAATACATTTTTACAATCCTAATGATATAAGAAACTTTTTAGAAAAAGAAAATTATTTTTATAACTAATTAATTAATTACTATTAATTAAAAACTATTTTTAGCTATTTAATAATTATTTAAAATACAAGAAATTAGGAAATAAAGCTAGAAAAATAAAATTAAGACTTAGAAAAGTCTAAAATATGATAAAACTAATTTTAAAACTGAAAAGATATTTTTTAGACTTTTTATATATTTATTATTAATTTAAAACTATTTAAAACTAATTAAAATGCTAGAAAATACAAATTTAACTAAGAAAAATCTAGAAAAATACTTTTTTGGCTTTTTATATTTATCTAAACTTAATAAAATTGAAAAATTATTTTTTTGAACTTTTTCTTAATTTTTTGTATTAAATGCTATTTAAAAATGCTTAAAAACTAATTTAAATTAAGAAAAATAGCTAAACAACTTGGAAAAATCTGAAAATTTCAGGAAAAGTCTAAAATAATATAAGGAATAAAGGAAAAATAGAAAAGTAGGTGCTTATGTGGAGAAATTAAGAACTGCTATGGAAGTGCTATATGAAATAAGCACTTGATAAGCCAAAAGAGCACCAAAGGCTACCAAACTGATAAGGAGGCTATAATAAGCTAAAATGACCAAAATGCAACTGAAAACAACAAGTTCTAACCACTGATTCACCAGTTTAATCAGATTTGATGTATGAGCTTTAAACCAAAAAGCAGTAACTGTGGGTCACTTGTGGCTAGAATATAAGCCACCAAATAAGCTAGATACTAAAAACAAATTATGGGGGCCTAAAGATCACCAGGGTGACTAGCTAAAACCCAAAACTCAGACTTGGATAAGCTCAGATGAGCCCTATGAACCAGCTGCAAGAACTGAGAAACTCTCAGTATCAACTGAGTTCAGTGAGCAGGGGAACAGGGGCCTGTTTTGAGCTTATGCACAAGCTCAACCAGAGAGCTTAAGCTTAAAACAGATACTAGGTCTTAAAGACAACCAAGTGAACTACTTATAGACCAAAAATCAGGGCCTCAAAAGCTTTAATGAATCCTGTGGATCAGCTGCAAGATCTGCACAAATCCACTTTTTGACATTTTTGACTTTTTGAAAACCAGATACCAGTTGACTTTTATGAAGTTTGGATCTAATTTTAAGACTGAGATTGTTATATTATGATGGAATGAAGCCTCTGCAAGCTTTGTTTGAGACTTTTAAACACAAAACACAAGTTTGGATTTCCAAAATTCCAACAGGTTAACTGTTGGAAACAGTTAACATGAATTTTGACTTTAGGTGTATTAAAGGTATAAACTGAGACAGGTAAATACTCAAATAAGATACACAAACATGAACCAACAAGTATTCTCTACTGAGCAAGCCTTAAGGGCAGTTTAAACTACAAATCCAAACACTCCCTTAACCCACTGATGTGAAGTTTAAAACTACTCTATCACTACCAAACACAAACCATTGATCAAACTAAGTTAATGTAGCTTAAATATAACTATTAAGACAGATAGGAACCAGTTTTAACTACAATTACTTAATATGCATAAAAAACTTGAAAAATGACTTACAAAAGTCCCTTAGCCACTATGGCTTGCACCAATAACCAATGAACTACTACCCTAAGTTTCAACCCACAGGAACTAAATCAACCCATTTGAATTGCTGCATCAACCCATTTCCAACTCTATGTCCAATATTGGTCCCCAGTTGACTTTTGTTGACCCGACTTCAAAAGTGATTGAAACTTGTCTAAAAGCTTATAAAAAGCTATAACCAGCTTATATAAGCTTATGTAAACTTGAAAAGAAGCATTATGAAGCTTGGATTAATGAGATGTAAACTAAAATTTTCAACAGTTAGTCAAAATAAGATGAAACTAAATAAAACTTGGAATTAATGATTAAGACTTTAATAAACTGCAAAGGTAACTTGATTTCAGTACTTGGGAACAAAATATTACAAATTTTGAAGAAAACTAAGACATTATTATTAAAAACGACATAAAAGTAAATTACAACTAAAAATTCTACTCCCTTGCTCCTTCTCTTTGCTTTCTTTTTATACCCAATGTCATTCTCTTTCCACTCTGAATAATTCCCACTATTTTCTTGACCATTGGATGGACAAAAACTGATCTTGGCCCTTCAAACTGATTTTGGCGCGATTTTTCTTTTTTCCATGTGGGGTTGAGTGAGGAGGGGGGATGAGCATTTAATGAAGTTTGGATGTTAGTTGGAGGTGGGGAGACATGGTGGAGTGGATTTGAGGAGGGGGGATGGGGTGTGGTGTGTTGCAGAGAAGGCAGTTGAGAATGGTGGACTTTGGCGCCAACTGGGTGGCTTTTGACCAGATTTGACCAGAGTATTAATAATAGGGGGGTTCATAATTCCAAATGACAGGGGGTCAAGGTTTATGACCAGGCCAAAATGAGGTTTAAAAGATTTAAATTGACAAGGGACAAAAGTGTACATGCTGAAAATCAAAGGACCATTCCTGCCAATTCAAAAGGTTTCTTCCAAGGACTAAAAGTGACAAAGTTCAATAATGCAAGGACTAAACTTGCCATTTTACAATTTTCCAGGGGCTAATTTTGCCAATTTTCAAACTTGGAGGACCATTTTTGCAATTTTCTCAAACTTTTAATATTTTTCACCAAAGGACTTAATTTGACAACTTTTGATTTTAAAAGGACCTTTGGTGACTTTACTTTTGAAATTATGTGCTCAGGGACTATTTTTGACAATTTTTGAAACTTGGGGGACTAAAACTGCAATTTTTGTAAATTTGAAATGTTTTTCATCTGATTTTGATATTTTTGAATTTAAAACACATAAAACACTGATTTGTGATATTTTGATCATTTTGATGTGTTTCTGAGTGTTTTCAGATGATTTTGCAGTTTATTTTGTACAAAAATGATGAGTATTTACACACTCATCAGCAAACCATGGGGGTTCATTTTCATTGTTAAGGGAAATCATATTCAGGGCTCGTGTAGAAAATTATCATTCATTTCCATCTCATCGAGATCCTCTCTATAAGGATTTTCGAGTCTACTTAAATGATCAGCCGCAAGATTCTCTTCTCATTTTTTTATCGCGAATCTCGATATTAAACTCTTGGAAGAGGAGAACCCATCGGAGGAATCTCGGCTTAGCGTCTTGTTTAGCAAATAGATACTTTAAAGCCGAGTGATCCGTATACATTATTGTCTTAGACAAGACAAGGTAAGAACATAATTTCTCAAACGCATACACCACCGCTAATAACTCTTTTTCCGTAGTGGTGTAATGTGTCTAAGCATCTGATAAAGTGTTACTCGCATAATGTATTGGCTAAAAATATTTGTTCTTTCTTTGCCCAAGACTGCTCCTACCACAAAGTCACTAGCATCATACATAATTCTAAACGGTAAATCCCAGTCAATGGCCACGAGAATTGGAGCCTCAGTTAATTTCTTTTTAAGATGTTCAAATGACTCCATACATTCCTTGGAAAACACAAAAGGAGTATCTTTCTCTAAGAGATGGGTCATAGGCTGGGCTATTTTAGAGAAGTCTTGAATAAATCTCTGATAAAAGCCAGCAAGGCCTAAGAAACTCCTAATTCCTTTAACCGTGGTGGGAGGAGTGTTAGGTCACCATAATATGAACACAAGTATGTTTGATGTATAAAGAATGATAGAGAGGAGGAGGGACGGTCGATTCTAACACACACACAAATAATGAAAGAGATTTGCTTAATGAAAGAACCAACAACTCTCAAATGAGAGTTTACATTGTTTATATAGGCAAGGGAGCTAGGGCAACTTGTCTAGTCCCTTCCCTTGGCCTTATGGGCCTTTTCTTAGGATCATGGGCTTACTACATAATCCTAGCGTTAATTACATACTTATAAGCCATAATTAAGCAACCTATTACAAGTAAATGACTAACACTTGAAATACTGGTTACAAGTGATTCCAACAATCTTCCCCTAAGTGTTTGTCATAAGCTTGCTTGACGTCTTTCCAGCATTCTTCTTTCTTGTGAGTAGAGATGCTTTGAGTTCTTGAACTTTATCAGCTTGACATTGATGTTTTCTTTGTTCAATGTTCTTTTGTGGATGTTGTGATCTTATGCTGTTGTCTGCCATTCGTCAGCTTCTTAGTTAAGGCGTCTCCATGTCTTTCTCCACCATGCTCACACTTCTCTTGACTTTGATTTCCAAATTTGATGTAGTTCTCGAGTCTTTAACTTTCAAGATTCTTTGTCTTTGAGGAAGAATCGTTTTGACTTTTGTGTTGCCTTTGAGTGTGAGAGAACTTCATGTGTGATGTTGTTGGTATGAGCATGTGGAGATTGGCACAGTCTTTCCTCCAAGGATCAATCATCAGTTCCTGCATGAATAGGTTAGTGAAAAATACAAATTGATCATTGTGATATTTTCTTAAAAAATTGACCACTACAATTGTTTTACTGATGAATGTATTGATTCCATTCACCTTGGTCAGGCAAATCAACCATCCTAATCCCGTTGAGGGACAGTTTGAATTAGATTGAATGTTTAAGTAATGACCCACATCTTCAAGACTCGATTCCTGAACTGGAGGCCCTCAAGTAGGTAAAACACGATATACCAAAGTATATCTATAATTCAGGTGAGTCGCTGAGGTACACCAAAGCATCACCTTACGACTGTAGACCATTTGAGACACACTAAGCGTAACCCATAAGGAGTTATCAAAGTGACCTGCTGTCAGGGTTGTTTGATGTTAACATTGGCAGGAGTTTCCATTCAATCACTGAGGATCACAAATGCGAATCCCCTCATAAATGTTCTCAGCAGATTGCTAAGATCTGCGAAGGACTCTAAAGTGTGTCACTTTTGTTCTTATTTTTGAACAACAAGTGATGAAAGATCAAGTGTTCCTAAGAGATCTTTTAATGAATCTCGTAGCTCTAGACTCGATTAGTGCACTTTGGTTTTCCTAAGCGGAGACTAGGAAGAGGGTCTCCTTCTTCAATACCAACAATCTCTAACAGAAAGTCGATAGATTACGTAAGGTTCCCTGTGAGAATGAAACAAGATCTTTTGAGAGAACTTGAGTGGCTTAGAAGGTTTTGTGCATTGCGTCACTGGGTCCATGACGACTTTGTCTTCAATACCGGTGTCACCTTGTGACATCCAGTAGCATATGAATTGAACCCGGTGTCTGCCCTAAGTTGAATCATATGGAGGGCTATTTCTTTTCACCCTTTTCTTTAACTTTTCTTTTTAATTCTTCAACTCCTTCTTTCTTCGTTTCTCATTTTCTCCTTTTTCAATCATACCTAAGGACTTCTAATTACTAACTATTGGTGGTGTCCTTGGGTAGATCCCTCTGGCTCTGGCGGATCATAAGACGTTTATTCATAAACTTAGTCACCTTATAACTCCATGACTATCCTATGTTGCCATAAACCCATTTGCTTGAATATCTCTCATAGTGTTTATGAATGAAAACATGTTTGAAACACTCTGAGAGTTTTGTATTTTCAGAAATAATCCCCCTCCACATGTGCTTATGAGTTTTGACAAAAATATGCACATTGAGGGTAGAGCGCGTACTTTTGAATTGATCGACTCAAGATAGACAATTCCCCGTGAGACACGATTACGTTGTCTAGTTAAAGAGATCCATTGTCAGCTTTTAGGTGACAACTAGCTCTAATAACTACCTTGAAGATGTGAACAAACCTTGAAAAGGTTGTCAAACCCGTCAAAGGTCATGTCTATCAAACCCGTCAAAGGTCATGTCTATCAAACCTTGAAAAGGTTGTCAAACCCGTCAAAGGTCATGTCTAAAAAACTGCATCAAACTCTGGAACATCTGAGGATGTCTTGATATTTGAGGTTTTGATATTTTCTTTAAGATGTTGATATTTTAGTTGTAAATCAAAATGTTCAACTTCTAGTTTAGAAAGATGTTTTACCAAATTATCGTGATCATCCTGATCAATTTTCTCATTTAGTTCTGAGTTTTTGTTTTCAAGCTCAATGACACGATCATGGGAAACTTTCAATGCAATAGATAATTCATGAAATCGAGAAGCAGTAATAGAGTGCTTAGTAACAGTAAAAACACATCTTGAGCAACACAACTCGAAATCAAATTCTCATTTAAGATGTGCAAGTTCTTCCTTTCAACTTCATTATATTTGAGTTCCTGTTCATAATCATTGACTTTAACTATCATTGCATCAAATTCCTTTTCCATTTCTTTAATATCTGAATTTATCCCTTTTTGAAGACTTTCAAATTGACCTTTTAATTGTTTGAAGAAAGGCATGACCTCAGTTAAATAACATTCTTTAGTTTGCTCAAAACCCCTTTCCCCCCTCAGTTATCCCTGTGGTGTGATTCTCTTCTTACACGTTTTCTCAAAATCAACAAACAGCTGATAAAGAACATACATGTTGATTAAGGTCTTGCTATTAGTGGCAATAGATCTAGGAACTAAATGCATTGGTGTATTAGGAGGATACACAGTTGCTTTAGGCAATTTCCTACAATGGGGATTCTTTTCAACAAGATTTTCAGCTTTTTGCATATCCATATCCTTTTTCCAGAACACTTGTTCAGGGGTTAATAGAGTCTGAGGCTTAAACATGTTTAAGGATATCCAATTTTCCTTAGTGTAATCATGGGGTTTGATCGTTATGTTATTCTCTTTACACGCAGGATCGTTAAGCTTCATATCCATTTTCTCCCTAGATGCATCATCTAATTTTCTATCTTCCTCAGTGCACTCAATGCAACTAGGTTTCTGTCTAGGTTTAAGAATCTCATTTCCATCATAGATTACATTTTGAGTAGCTTTTACTTTCTTACCATACTCAGGGTTGGATTCCTTTATAATGGGGATACTATGCTTATCGCTGAGAAATCTACGCTTAGTGATCATGTGAGCAGTCTGAATGGTGTTCCCTTGTACGTACAACTTATTTTCAAGCTTGTTTTTCAAAGTTTTTAGATTTGAAAAGTCATTCAAAAGTTTTGATTCCTTAGCATTAAATTCTTGTTTAAGCACTTTAAGATTATCTTGAAGCTCTTGCTTTTGCTTAACAGTTTTAGAAAGCTTTTCTTGTAAGAAGTTTAACTCTTGTTTTAAGACTTCTTCTCTGAAATTACTTTTTCTAATAATTGTACGCATTTGGTCATCCATTTCCTGCTCACGGGTGGTTAACTCAAACTTAGCACGCTGTTCATAAATAGCAACTTGTTCTTTATAGGCATTTAGTTCAGAAATAACATAATCATCAGGGGCACTTGCAGTGTATTCATCAAAAGCATAGTCATCATTGACTACGGAAGATGCATTACTTGGTACAATCTCACTTTCACTTTTCTTCACTATTGATCATATGGGACAATATTGCTATTACCCTCATCATCAATATCTGATTCATAAGTTTCAAGAGATTGTACTTTATTATGCATCTTTTGCTCATCAACATCATCATATAGTTTTAGTACCTCTGAGATGATTGATTCTTTGGATGGACCAGATTGCTGTGATGATGAGACCTTTGGAGAGACCATTGGAGAAATGCTTGCCATGAAGATTGTCTGTGCAGTAGGTTCATCATCGACGTCAGAGTCGTATGCATCACAGTCTGCAACATGAAAGGCATTCTGATGATTATGACCTATCTCCTGAATTGGTTGCTCATCCACATCTGCATCATATGTCTTGGCATTCCCTTAGCAAGAAACAACATATCCTCTTCATCCAACACAGCTCCATTATCCTGAGCTTGCACAAGTAACATCTTGTCTTTGAAGTACTCTGCATTTTGAGGGCATTTTGGAGAAGTGCAGTTCCTTGCTATGTGTCCATCACCACCACAGTTGTAGCACTTAATTGGCTTTGCTTTTCCTTGATTTGGATTCCTTCCACGATTTTGATTTGCCACATATCCTCTACCAACTCCACCTCTTCCCTGTTCATACTGCCTTTCTTGAACTGGTTGCACCATAACCTTCCCATCTCTGACAGTAGCTTGATTGTGTGGATTGGATGATGTTCTGAGGTTATTGTTGGTGTGTGGTAGAGAGTTCATGTTTTGACTAACCATAAGAGACAGTTGATTGATGAAATTTTCCATGAATGTGTTTGGGTCAGGAGGCTTATATGCTGGATCAGGGATGAGCTTGTAATTACCATTACCCATGGGTATGACTTGAGAAGCTTTGGTGGTAATTCCAACATTGGTGTAAAAAGCTTTAGAGTCATTTGACGAACTTGTTTCTCCCTGGTTGGTTTTGAACTGTTCAAGAATCCTTTTTTCAAACATAGCATGTCTCTCATTCTGAAGAAGGAATGCATAAAGTTGCTCATAGTTGGTGTTCTTCAATCCTTTGGTTAGCTTCACAGAGGTGACAAACTTATGCCATTCGGGAATCATGTTGTTCACAAACTTTGAATTCAGCTGAATATTTGGCTTTTGATATTCCTCATATCATTCACAAGCTTGTGGAATCTCACGTAATACTCATAGACACCTTCTTCTGGCTTCATCTTGAAGTGCTCAAACTCATCATACAGTTGTGATTCTCTGTCTTCCTTGGTTAATTCAGAACCTGAGAGAAGCATCTTGACATTATCCCAAACTGCCTTGGCTTCAGTGTTGTGATTGATAAGCTTGTAGATGTCTTTTGGAAGACCCTGAAGTATAATGTTAGAAGCCCTGATGTCAGCATCGAATCTCTTATTCTCTTTATCATTGAGCTCATCATACGTCTTTGGTCTGTCTAATCCATAGATCATTGTTCCATCTGCAGCTGTATCAATTAAGTCTCTTGTAGTCTCAATCTGATAAGGTCCTTCATCAATGGATTTGAGAATGTTGACCCCATTTTCCTTTCCAAGACAGTACAATCTGATTCGTTGAGCCCAAGAGTCGTAGTCAGTTATGTCAAGCATAGGTGGACGAGTATCTGAACCAGCTGCTTGAACATCCTCAGCAACAGTGGAGATAATTGTAGGTACGTTGGTAGACATGTTAACAGATTACATGGGATTTTATAACTCTATGATTAAACCGGGAAATAGATTCTTTCACGGGATTTTACTAAATCAAGAGAAAACCGTATTACAAAAAAAATCAACCAAATCGCTACGAATTCTTGAACCAAGTCGCTAATCACCAAGTCGCTAAGTAGCAACTCGCCAAGATCTCAATTTCCTGTGAACCAAGTCGCTAAGACCCAAGTCGCTGGACACAAGTCGCTAAAGCACCAAGTCGCTACACAGTCAAGTCGCTAAAGAGCAACTCGCTAAGGTCCAAGTCGCTAACACCAAGTCGCTAAGAATACTAAGTACAAGTCGCTAACAAAATTGAAAGCAAGTAGCTAACTTCACCAAGTCGCTAGCCGTAGTGGATAATCCACTAAGTTGTACTGTTTGTCGGCTTGTCTCAATAGACAAGTCGCTAGGACCAAATCGCTAACAATTAACACTACAACTCGCTACCTTTTACTGAAGCAAGTCGCTACGATGAAAAACACTACGAGAACCAAGTTGGTAGCAAGAAAAACTTCAAAAACACACTTTTCAATCCAAAACAAGCTTAACCACAGTGATTCAAGCTTACCAAATCAAAACCCAAGCACTTACAATGATTCTTAAGACAAAAGTACACCCAAAATTCAAACTTTAACACTAGAAATGATCCAAATGATGCAAAAACCACTAAACTTTTTCAAACTCAAAAACCATCTAAAACCACTAGAAATCCAAGGATATGTAAGAGAGATGATCAAACCATGGCTCTTGATACCATTTGTAACATATTGGATTTCAAAACCACATCATATCATAAACACAAGTAGGCGTACAAGATAAGGTTTTAGAGAGAGAAAGAGTTAGAGATTTGGGAACTTAGTGAGAGAAAATGAAAGTATTATAATTAGCTCCAACTCTCTACCTTAGGGGGTAGAGAGTATATATAGTCTTACACAAATCGCCACCTACGAGCTGTGGATCAGGCATACAGTGGGTAAACACCCGTCCGTCCTCCACGGTGTTACTTAACTAAATACTACTTAACATATAATAACTACGACTACGAGCTTTCTAACGATTACATATACTTGAGGGGATCGACTCTTTAATAACTGGATTTACTAAATCCTAACAGGTTTGGTCCAATATGTGTAGTAGGGTTCATTGTCCTTTCTCGTGTAGTCGATGTTGGACTCCGGGTTGAGCCAGTCTATATTGTTGGACATTGCACGGGCAATGTTGTCCAAATGATATTCTAGCTCAATTGCATTGCTGGATCTTTCTTTGAGCAAGTGGAATGCATATTTCTTGATCCTACGGAGGTCCCGTTTAGTCATCTTCTTGATCTTGAATTCATCTTTAAGGATTTGAACCTGCTCCAGAGTTCGACCATCTACCGGCTCTTGACCTTCTTCTAGGTGTGGTTGCACCTCAACCATGTTGTTAAACCATTCAAACTCCTCTGAAGTATCGTCATCTAACCAGGAGATAACTGAAGGTTTCTTCTTCTTCTATCTGGAGGATGATTCTAGTCTTGTTGATGGTTGTGGCATTGGTTTATGTTAGGGCTCAGGAATATCATGATCCTCACCACCAGTGTACGTGAAGTAATCACCCGTTTTCTGCTGAGGTGGTGTGGATTCTGTATCCCTTGGTTGTTCAGATGGTGGTTGTTGTGCAACTTGTTGTGAGGGGGTGGTGGTTGTCTTAGCAGGTGGTGGTGGCATGTATGATGACGACTCACCGGTCTTCTTTTGTCTTTTGGCGTTTGGATCCTCATCCTTGTCGTCATCATTTCTTGGCCTCTTGTCTTGCCCTGCATCATCTTTGCAAGATTTTTTGAGTTGTCCCTCGAGTAGAATATCATAATTTTTTACATCGTCCGGGGTGAAAGATGAAGCTCTGGCAGCCATTATCGTCACTAATTTTGCAATTAATTCATCTTCGGAGACAACTGGGGGCTTAACAGGTCTTGTTTGTATGACCACCGGTGTTGTAGTTATGACCTGCTGAACCGTGGTTTTAACCATTGGTTGAAGTTGCTTCTTGAACATTTCTCTGGTGACTCCAGGAACCGTGTTAAGGAGAAATGTGCGAGTGTAGTTCTTGATTTGTTCATTTATTTCACCTTGAACGTCTCGAGAGAGGAACTCCTGAATCTGTTCTCTTTGGCCTTGAAACGTGTCCATCTGTGTTGTAAGATCTGTGACCACGTCGGCCAGTACATTCATTCGTGATTCAAGAAGGTTTTGTTTTCTGGTTCGTGATTGGTGCACAACTTTCTGAATCTTAGCTTTTACACGAGATGTCCATGTGTCGACCTTCTTCTTGATCGATTTTGATGTTGACTTTTTTGTTTCTTTAGTTGGTGGTGGTGATGAGTAGGATGATGATTCTGGTTTGGAAGTGTCAAGAGGTATTTCCGAACATAATTGAGGTTTGTGTGTAGGATTATCAACTATATAGTTGCCATTGTCCTTCTGTAACCTTTCCTCCTCAGCCCTAGCAGCTTCTTCTTTGGCCTTGGCCGCTTCCTCTTCGGCTTTCTTTCTTTTCATTTCCTCCTCGGCTTCCAAAACATCATCGTCTCTGACTCTCTCATACTTGTCATGATCGTCTTCTCCATAATCTAACATCTCCTCATCATCATCTTGTTGTTGCTCTTCTGATGGTTTCTCTTCCTGAATGGCAGGTTTGGTGATGTCACCCGTGCCATTACCGGGTTGATTAACCGGATCGATATGGAGTTGAGTGACATTAACGGGTTCTGTTGTGTGTGGAGCACCACCGCTGGAACCACCTGGCCCTTCGGGTTGATTAACCGAGAAGGCAACTGCTACGTTTTCCATTCTTTGTTGTTTGAGAGTCTTCTGATGTTGTTTTTCTTCAGCCTTTGGGTCATATTCTTAATCCTAATCTTCTTGTTCTTCTTGTTCAAAAGGTTTCTTCCCTTTTTCAGATTTGTTGTCTTCATCAGGAGATTCGTAAGCATCGATGTCCCTATCAAGTTCTTCATAGGAAGGGCTTTTATCTTTCTCCTTCTCAGTAGTTGCGTCATCAGCACGAGCCTCACTATAGACGACAACTTCATCCGAATCTGTTTCTGAATCGTCATCATGTAGTGATGTAGGTTCAGGTGCAGGTTCAGGCTTGACGATATTGGCGTGATTTCTCCTCTTGATCATTCTGCTGGTTTTCTTAGACTTAGTCTTTGTAGAGCTTGCAAAACTTCCAGCTTTCTTGGCCCTTGTCTTAACCGCTGGAGTAACTTTCTCATCCATCAATCCAACCCGCCTAGCAATCAGTGCTTCCCTGTAGAGTCTGTATGATGTAAGATCTTTGATTGTATCAGTCAATAGGCATGCAGGAAGTTCCAATCCTTGTTTGCTAGTGGATGTTCCTTTGAACCGGACTGCATTAAAGGTAGGCTCATCTAGCATTGTGTGCTTATTGGGGTCATTCAGTCTCTTGGGAATATTATCGTGCTTCCCGAGAAGGTTGTGAATCAATAACTCTGTGTAGCGGACGAAAGGAACCTTGGAACCAGGTTTCCTGAGATGTTGCATCATGTCTTCCCAAATGAGGCTTGCATAGTCAATGTGGTTAACACAGACCATTCCCCAGAAAGATTGTAAGTGCATCAGCTTCGGGTGTTCATGACCGCTATCTCTTCCCTTGACTGACTTGGCGATCATCAGATAGAGAGTTCTCCATGGTTGCGGGATGTTCTTTACGTCGACTCTGGAATGTGTAGAAATAACCCCAAATTCTTCGTCATACCCGATGTTGACCAAGAAATCCATAACCTCCATCTCAGTAGGAGTCCTGGCATATTAAGCTGGAGAAATGGCTGGTAGCAGATGTTGGGATATGAAAGTACTAAAGATTAACAAAGTACTGCAGAAAGATAAAGTACTGCAAGAAGTCAAAGTACTGCAAAGTCAAAATACTGCTTATCATCAAAGTACTGCAAAGATTAAAGTCGGTTGTATTAGATTAAAGATAGAAAGTAATGTTTATCTAGAACTTTCTAAGTGTTGTTTACTTGATGTACAAGGATAAGAATTGTAAATCGTTTAGGGTTATCCTTGAGCCTATAAAAGGACCCCTAGATTGATATTAGACATACGTGACATTATTAGAGTTTTAGAGAAGTTCGATATTATTAGAGTTGTTAAAGAGTCTGCATAATAAGCATAGTTAGAGTTATTAATAAAGTTGTTTAAAGTTAAAGTTATTCTTCTTAGCTTTGTTAAGTAAATTCCGCATACTTAATAGAGTTTGCTCAGTGTTTTCATTGTTAATAACTTAGCATTTATCTGAGGTTATTAAACCTTAACAAGCTATTTAATTTAGTTTGGTTAGAGTACATCGATCCAACAAGTGGTATCAGAGCTTGTGTGGAAACTCTGACTAAGAAGAAACCCTAAAACCTAGTTAAACTACAACCTAAAGATGTCGACTGATGATGTTCCACCACCTTCCATTACCTCACTAAGGATACATGTCATTAAGAAGGGAGAGTACGACTTATGGAGCATGAAGATGAGGCAGTACATTGCAATTACAGACCATGCACTGTGGAATGTAATTGTCAATGGTAATGAAGAAGTTCCAGAAACTATTGATGTTCCTGGACAACCCAAAGCACCTAAGGAAGTCTTACCAGCAGCGACATTAAGGAATTAAGAGAAGGCACTCAACATTCTCTTGTCTGCCATTCCAGATGGTCATCTTCTCAAGTTCCGTGATGCTAAAGATGCTAAGCAACTCTGGGCTGCTCTCAAAATAATGTTTGGAGGCAATGATGCTTCCAAAAAGATGCACAGAAATCTGTTGAAGCAGCAGTTTGAAACATTCACTGTTGGAGAAAGAGAAAACCTTGATGCTGCTTATGACAGATTTCAGAACCTACTCAGCATGTTGGAGCTATACAAAGCACAAGTTTCAGTTGAGGATGCTAATCTCAAGTTCTTAAGGAGTCTGCCATCAACATGGCATGTCATAGCTACAATGATCAGAGGACAACCTGGTTTGGATGTCATGGACTTTGATGATCTCTACAACCATCTGAAGGTGTATGAGCATGAGATGAATGGTCAAACAAGTTCTAAGTCTCGTAGTATTGCTTTTCTGTCATCTAAAAAGAGGGGCAGTACTTCCACCAAAAGTACTGCTTCTCCTACTCAAAGTACTGTGGCTCAAAGTATTGTTTCCTATACTGCCCCCACCTATGCTCAGCAAGCCCCACCAACTACTACCATGCACTCAAATGAAGTTGTGTGCTCTTTCTTTGCACAACAAGCTTTCTTACCTGTCACTTATGAAGAAGATCTCTCACAGATTGAAAAGGATGCTTTAGAAGAAGTTGATATCAGGTGGCAAGTAGCAATGATCACTGCAAGGATCAAGAAGTATATGAAGAAGACAGGAAAAAGCATTGACTTCAAACCAAAACAGGGAATCACTTTTGACAGATCCAAAATTGAATGCTTCAATTGTCAAAATACTGGACACTTTGCAAGGGAGTGCAGGTTTGCTAAATATCAAGCAAACAGGATGAATGAGAAACCAAAGCTAGAGTTAAAAGAAATCCCTATTACTGAAACAAAGGCTTTGGTTGCTCAAGAGAATTTATCAGAGGTTGACGGGAGTGAAGAGTTTGATGATGAGCCAGTGACCTATTGTATGGTAGCAGTGGAAGAAGCAGTTGAAGATTCAGTAGAAGAATTGGACTGGAGCACTGCCTTTGATGAGGAAGCTGATCATGCTGCTTTGGAATCCGGAGATGGTTTTGGAGGATTTAATTGGAGCTTGGAGAGTGAAGATGATCCTGTTCTACTTGCAATGGTGGCTACTTCACCAAGTTCACCCCTATCTCTGAGGTATGCTCAAATTGTCATGATTTTTATCAAAAATTACTTGGCAGTTATGTGATTGAAAGAGATAATTGTGTTAGGGCTAGGTATGAGGTAGCTGGTTATCAAATAACCTTAGAATCAATGGAAGCCAAAATATTAACACCTGAAAATAATGAAATGGCTTGATCTGAAAAGTATGAATAACAGGATTACCAGTTAAAACTAAGTGAATGGAAACTAAATTGTAAAATTGCTGAAATTCAGAAATTAACTAAGGAAAGAGATGATTTGTTTGCTAAGTTTGATGCCTGGAAAGAATATGGTCTGTCACATGTTAGCTATGTTCAAAAACAGAGAAGAGCTTACATTAGAACTGGCTTAGGTTTTGGTATGGACTTTGATAACATATAAGAGAATCAATCTGGTGATGACCTAGAGGATATAACCACTAGTGATGATGAACTCATTAATTATGTAGACACATCTAGTAATGAGGAATCAGTTAGTGCACCACCTCCTGAATATAAGAAAGATAAGGGTTATCATGTTGTTCCACATCCCACTGGTAGTCATCAACCCATAAGACCTGATGTTTCTCGTTTTGGAGTAGACAGCTTAGAGTTTAGGAAGAAACTTATTGGTCAATCTAGGTCTGAAACTCCAAAAGAAACTGTTGAAAACAATGTTCAAAGTGAAGCAGTACCTTCAACTCAAAGTACTGCTCGACAAGCAGTACCTTCAGGAAAACCTTTTCAAAACAGTACTGCTAAACCTTTTTGGGATAACTTTGGTCATAACAGGTTCAATCATTCACCTAGAAGGCAAAACAGTTTTGGTCATAAACATAGAAGAAGTCACTTTGGAAATATGGGTCAAAAACTGTGTTTTGTGTGCTTTAGTCCTACTCATTTAATCAAGGATTGTGAACATCACTCAGAATACCTTAGAAAATTTCCAAAGAACAGGTCTGCCAACCAGAAACCTAGAGAGAACAAACGAGTCTGGAATAATTCAAATAGGGTAAATCACAGCAATTTCTCACCAGACCATAGGTACCCTCACCAGAGAAGACCTGTTTCTAAACCACCAGTACCTTCACAAGCAGTACCTTCCCAAAGTACTGCTCAATTCAGACAAGGTACTGCTAACACTGCTTGGAACAGGAACCCTAGGAGATCTCATTATTATCAACCTAGAAGGAACTACAATTCACATAGGGGATCTAGATCACAGGAACCAAGTGTTAAAACCAAATGGGTTAAGAGAGAAAGTACTGCTGAGGGACAAACAGTACTTTCAACAAAAAGTGAATCAGATGTTTTTGTGATACAAGATAAAGAGAATGACTTTGCAAAAGAGAGTTCTGTTGAAAATCCAGAAACTTTTGAAAATCCACATGCTAAAAATCAAAAGATAATTCTGGATCATGTTTTAAAAAATAGTGGGAATTACATACTCAAAGAATTTGAGTTTGTAACTCCTCAAGGGGAACACAAGTCAATAATGGCTTGGGTTCCTAAAAGTCACTAACTCTTTAAATCTTTGTGCAGGGCAACCAGAGGAAGAGCTTAAAGATCATTTGATTGTAGATAGTGGTTGCTCTGGAAGTATGACAGGAGACAAGGAGATTCTGTCTGATTTTAGATCTATTAGTGGAGGACGAGTTGCATTTGGGAATGATCCCAATGGAGGAAGAATTACTTGCAAAGGAACCATCAAAGCAGGGCGTATAGATTTTGAGAATGTTAGATATGTGAAGGAGCTCAAGTTTAACCTATTGTTAGTCTCTCAAATCTGTGATAAAAAGCATCCTGTGTTATTCACAGACACATAATGTCTCATCCTTTCTCCTGAGTTTAAACCTGTTGATGATAACTTGGTAGTCCTTAGAGTACCAAGAACCAATGATGTGTACAGTCTAGATATGAAGAGTCTTCACTCTTATGGGAGAGCCATATGTTTGGTGGCAAAAGCAACATCTGAAGAAGCACATCAGTGGCATAGAAGATTGGGCCATGTCAATTTCAAGAATACTCCTATCAATATTGATAATGAGAGTACCATTTCCATTGTGAAGAATCCAGTTTATCATTCCAAGACCAAGCATATTCAGATTAGGCACCATTTCATTAGAGATTGTTATGAGCATAGGCTCATTAATATTGTCAAGGTGCATACATATGATAATGTAGCTGATTTACTCACCAAAGGATTCGATGTTTCTAGATTTACTCACTTGGTGGTGAGTATTGGCATGATCAATTACTGAGCTACATTTAAGGGGAGGACTATTTAGTGTAAGTATAGTCCTATGCATTGCTTGAGGGGAGGATATTCATGTTTGTTTGCTGTTTATGCTATTGTAAGGAAGAAAATGGAAAAGTACTGCTTTTTGATTTTTTTTGGAAAGTACTGCACACGTGGAAAGTGTTGTTCGTCTTATTAAAGTACTGTTCCAACGGTCATATTGAGGGGTAATTCCTACCAACGGTAACTTTGTTATTATTGGCTGTGATTTTTTAAAATCTCACCTACAAATAACTACTCTCTGAATTTCCCTCTCATATTGATATCTCCTAATCTTTTCCATAGTTCTCTCACTTTCACCTATATTATTCGTTCTATTTCTTACTGTGATCATATAATGGCAAGTCGTAATACTGTTTCCAAACACAACTTGGTGGCGAATTTAGACAAGACTGAAGCGAATGTAATTTTTCATGATATTATCGATTTTCTTACTGGATCGCCAATTAGTTATGCACTATTAGTAGAACCAGATGTTATTGAGCCTTGGATTCAACAGTTTAGGGAAACTTCTAGGGTTAATATGGAGAATGATGAAGAATATATTCATGCTATGGTTGCTGGGAAAAATGTCAAGATTACTGAAGCCTCTATTCGTGAAAATTTATTGTTTGAAGATGCTGATGGGGCTGTTCGTTTTGATAAGCAACTGATTTGGGATACTTTTGGGCACATTGGTTATGAAGGGTCCTTAACTGAACAAACATTCAGGAAACCCTTATTTTGTCCTCACTGAAAGTTTTTAGTACATGTGTTGCTTCACTGTATTAGTGCTAAAAGTACATCATGGGAGCAATTTGGATCTAACATAGCATCTGCTATAGTAGGATTGGCTACTGATCGTGTTTTCAATTTTTCAAGGCTAATTCTAGATGGAATGCTTTCACATATCACTCATGGTTCAAAATGGTTGATGTATCCAAGGTTTGTTCAAGTATTTCTCAATAAACAACTTTCAGATGTACCTAAACCTACAAGTCTTTTACCTGTTGTGGTACAACAAGCCAAGATTTTCACTTTTATGGCTAGGAAGAGTGATTTATTCACTGGAAGGGACACTCCCTTAACTACTTCTATGATGGAAGTTGTTCAAGCTGTCAGGGCTGATGCTAAAGACGATGAAGATAGAGAAGGTACTGCTTCTGAAGGTACTCATCTCAAGGTACTGCTTCTGAAGGTACTGCTTCTCAGAGTGCTGCATCTCAAGAAGGTACTGCATCACAAGGTACTGCTTCGCCAAGTGTTGAAGTTCAAGCTGATGTTGTAGTTTCACCTTCTCCATCTCCTCAAAATTCTATTCCTAATTCTCTACCAGAGGAACATTCACCAGTTCAAGGAGATGATTCACATCCTATACCCCCTGAAGGTTTGACATTGGATAATTATGTTTTGACAAAGGAGTTAGTCAAATTGAAGAAAACAACCGAGGCTCAAGCTAAACAGATTAAGAAGTTAAAGTTCAAGTTTAGAAGACTCAAGAATTTTGTGTGGCCATTGGTTCAACATCATCGTCTATGGGTCAAATCTAAAAAGAAGGAGAAAAGGCAGTTTAAGAAGACTGAACGCCAAAAGGTTCAAAAACAATCTTCATTCCAAATGGGGAGGAATTTAGAAGAAAAGGATTTGAAAGAAGATGTTGTTAAGGAGAATGAACCTGAAGGTGCTAAATTTCATGAAGAATCTGAAGCTGAACCTCAAGGAACAAATATTCAGCCTGAAGAAACTGAAGAACAGGTTATTCAAAGTACTGAGGAGCAAATTATTGATGTTCAAGTTCAAAGTACTGATGATCAAGGTACTGCTGATCAAAGTACTCTTTTTCCTGGAACTTACAGACAAGAATTGATTACTCCAAGGGTATTAGACTTTGAAGAGGAAGTTGGCCCTTCAACTATTCCACATGAAGAAGAAGCTGGTCCTTCAACAGCTATACCTGAAAAGGAAGCTGATACACTCAAGCCTATACATACTGCAAGTGATGATGAAACCATTGCTGTAATTTTGCAAGGTTTATCACAGCCGAGGGGTGTTACTATTCCAGGAGTACAAGAAGAAGAACAATCAAAAGTTTCTCAACCTGCTATTGATCCAAAAGATAAAGGTAAGGGTAAGTTGGTAGAGACAAAGAAGAAAAAGAAACCTACTTTAGCACAGATAAGAGCTGCTCAAGTTGCTATGAATGAGGAAGCAGCTATAAAGTTTCAAGAGGAATTAAATGCTAAAGATAGAGAAGCTAAGGAAATTGAAGAAGCTCAAAATAGAGAAGCAGCTAAGAAATTGCTAGAAGAATTGAATGTTGAAGCTGATGAACCATTAGAGTCACCTATTCCTGTTTCTTTTATGCCAAGAAGACCAAATCGAGCTAAAGATAGAAATGCAATGATGGCTTATTTAAAAAGTCAAGGGTATAAAGGATTGCAGAGGTTTAATTATTTTGAGATGAAAGAATTATATGATGCTGTTAGGGAAGCTTATAAGAAAAGTGTTGAAAGCATCAAAGATTATAAGGATGATGCTGCTTGGAAAGAAAAAGATAGAAAAAGGAGCTTAAAAAGAAAAAGAAAAACTAAAGAAATACAATCATCAAAGAAAGAGAAAGTTGAGTTACGATCTGATACTAATGATGAATTAAAGAATTACTTAAGAATAGTGGATTTTGAGTATTCTACAGATGATGCTGATATGAAAATGAACAAATCTCAAATTATTGATTTTGAAGTTGTAGACTCAAAAGATGGAAGTTATCTGATGTTTCATAGAGCTGATGAAAGCTTCAGAGTGTTCAATAGGCTATGGGATTTATTGCACATCATTTATAGAGTGGATTTATTTTATTTATATCATGTGGTCCGAGATTACTTTGAACAAAATCCATCAGAAGGAGTTGGTTTAGTATTGCTTGGAGATCTCACAACTGTATGGGAAACTGAAGAACAAAGCACTGCTGAAATTTGGAAGAATCAAGAGAATTGGGAGATTGTTAGCTGGAGATTCTTTGAAGAATCTGGAGTACATGTTCTAGAGCTAGAAGATGGAATTATGATTCACATGTTAGCTGATAGAAGATATCCTCTTACACCAGAACTTATGAGGAGGATGCTGGAGCATGGAATGGAAGTAGAAGAAGATAATGAAATAGAATGTCTGGTCATCAAGCTGTTTATCAGATGGACTACAATTGCTGATGATGATGAATAACTGGTATGAATCTTAATTGATTAAATTTTTGATATATCAGTACTTTATTTAAAGTACTAATGATCAAACAGTACTTTCATCAAAGTACTGCTTGCAGTTTTTAAACCAGTTACTGATTTTGAAAAACTTTTGTTAAGTAATAAATGTTTTGAAACAAAGTTTAAAAGAAATAAATGGTTTTTGAGATGGTAATACAAATAGGTTATCAATCCATCATGGTTACAAAAGGATTGGCTAATCCATGAGCAAACGGATCTGGTAAAGATATTTCAAATCCATTTTTAGTTGACAACTTGCTAATAAGTTGGATGGTAATCAACTCACCATATCAGTAATGTGAAGAGTTGGCTAGCCTACAAGAAAATGGCTTGTGGTAAAGGCTGTGGAAAAACCATTATATGGTAATTAGTTCACCATAATGAAAGAACTAACTAGTCCAAAAGGGTACAACTTTTGGTAAAGACAACTCAAATCTGTTGATAGCTGATGATTTGCTAAAAATCATATGGTTATCAGTGTTCCATGATCTTACACATCAAAACATTTGGCTACTCCAGAGTTAAAGGCTTTGGTAAAGAGAACTCAAATCCATTAAATTTTCAATGATTCACCTCTCACAGGAGTTTACACACCTAGAAGTGATGAGAATAGACTGAAACTTAACTGAATTAAATGTACAAATTGTCTTTTGTTGCTGAAAATATGGAGCTTGCTGAATGTTGCTGAAAAGAAATAAAATTGCTGTTTGATGCTGAAAAGAATTACATAGATAAAGACTACTTTGATGATGATATAAGTAGAGAATCTACAAAGATAAAATCTGAAGATAAAGTCACAAATCCTCTTTGAAGATAAAGATGTTAAAGCTAAATCTACAAAGGAACTTGAAATCAAGCAAGTAGAATTCAAGTTAGGGGAGGATTGTTGGGATATGAAAGTACTGAAGATTAACAAAGTACTGCAGAAAGATAAAGTACTGCAAAGTCAAAGTACTGCTTATCATCAAAGTACTGCAAAGATTAAAGTCGGTTGTATTAGATTAAAGATAGAAAGTAATGTTTATCTAGAACTTTCTAAGTATTGTTTACTTGATGTACAAGGATAAGAATTGTAAATCGTTTAGGGTTATCCTTGAGCCTATGAAAGGACCCCTAGATTGATATTAGACATACGTGACATTATTAGAGTTTTAGAGAAGTTCGATATTATTAGAGTTGTTAAAGAGTCTGCATAATAAGCAGAGTTAGAGTTATTAATAAAGTTGTTTAAAGTTAAAGTTATTCTTCTTAGCTTTGTTAAGTAAATTCCGCATACTTAATAGAGTTTGCTCAGTGTTTACATTGTTAATAACTTAGGATTTATCTGAGATTATTAAACCTTAACAATCTATTTAAGTTAGTTTGGTTAGAGTACATCGATCCAACAGCAGAAGAACAGTAAGAAGATCATCGATAGTGACTTTGACTTCCTGAGTATCAAGTGTCACTTTCACAGCATCTTCTCCATCAATTTTCTCCATGTTGTGCCAGAATTGATAGATGTAGAATTCCGGTGCTGTGGCTAAGTTGGTGAGCATGAGGTTGAAGGGGTGTTGCTGAAGAATGTCCACAGCAACTATGCAAGAAGATTTTGAGCAGGTGAAGTTGTGGAAATCAACACGTAAGTTGTTCTTGCCAATGGTTTTGTTGTAGTCAGCACGAAATGTGTTTTCCATGGTGAGTTCAGCTGGGGCATTGATGTTTGCTTGATTTGCAGCCATTTTGTGATCTGAAAGTCATTTGACAAAGAAACAGACATATGGAAACACATTGTGTTAGTTTAAGTCTAATTAATTATATAACACCTTGTTTGATGATATCATATTTATGTTTGTTACCAGTCCTAAGTCACATATGTCCAATTATATGTTGTGGTGATAAGTTACGTGAGCGTGTTAATTTTGAAATTTTAAAGTCCAATTATCACTTAGAACACAACATTTTCACATTTGTTAGCTTATGCGTAACTTTGGATTTGGGACTTATGCATAACATTTTAGTAGTGACTTATGCGTAACAGGCCAAAACAGGTAAACTATAGCTTATGAGTAAATTTGGATCCTTATTCGTAAGGATGGGAGCTTATGTGTAAGAATAAGGTTAAAGCATAAGAGTATGCTTATGCGTAAGAGTTGCTTACGCGTAAGGCATATTCAAAGGCCCTAAAGCTTATTGGTAAGAATAGGCTAAGTTTACGCGTAAGGCTTACTCGTAAAAGTAAAGCTTATGCGTAAAGTCCCAAGGTTACAAATTTATTTCCAAGAAAATCATATTCTACTGTAGACGTCTTATGCGTAAAAGTTACTCATAAAGTTTTACTTATGCGTAAAGTTTATCCGTAAAGGTTTTCTTATGCGTAAATTATGAACACCTCTTGATTCTTTACGATTAAGCCACTTGTTAACATAAACATGATAATTTTGGTCACAATTCAGTTCAATAAACTCAAATAAGACAAAAATGGCATCCAAACATATCTCTTATACACAGAAAGGCTTAGGCGTAAGAAACCTGAAACCCTAAACCCTCATTTTACGTTTAAGAAATTTGTCCAAACAAATTAAACAAATTGTGTTTCTGGGATATCTTAGAGTTCATAGGAGTGATTTACAACAAGTTTTAACATTTTTCATCCATAGAATCAAAGGATTCAAGTGGAACGAAACCCTAACATTTTGATTTTCATTCAAATGATGTTTCTGGTCTAATTGGTTGTTAGAAACATGTTTATTATACCCCTACAACACTGAAATGATCATCTTTTAACAACAAACATCTCAGAATTAAGAACCCCCAAATGGTACGCATAAACCCTAGAAATCAAAATCGTTCAATTGGTGATTCTGGGTAGGTTTTGATGATTGAAACATGTTTAAAATACAATAATAAACGATTTAACACAGCTCATTTAAATTCAAACACCCTTATTCGAAAACACCCAATTGTTCATATGAATGAAAATTTCAAAACCCATTTTGAAAGATTGATCCGTTGGATCTTTGAGAAAATTAAAACCATTGTTTCAAATCATGATTAAAACAGTTTTACACTTACAGATTTTGAAAAGGAGATTTGAAGAATGATTCTTGGTTGTGGAGTTTGGTAGTTAGAGGAAGTAAATGCACAAACAAGATGCATTGAATGTGTAATTTTGAGATTTTGTTAAAATTAGTTTTTCAATTTTCACACTTTCAGTCCCTTAACCTCAAAGAGGTTCCAACCAAGATCCTTTAACTCACACTATGGTTAAAAAAAAGTAATTTTGGCAAGAAAATGGATGATACTCCCCCTCGACTTTTGAAATAATGAATTTTATAAACATTTGAGTATAAGGAGGGTATTTTCATGATAAATAACCAACACATTTGAGAAACAACGTATTTTTGGTAACATGCAAGTACAAGGTTTTATGAAACGGAGAAATATTTACTTTCTCCTCAACACTTGTTCAGGAAAAATGGTGAAATGTTTGATAGAACACGGTGTTGATGGAAGTTTTGTACTTGCAATGTTTGGTTTTCAGTTAAACTTGAAATGAAAAAAGTTTTTGGAGTTTATAAGATTTTATATTTTTGTATTTTGTTTTTGAAATATATTTACAAAAGAGGTTTTGGTGTTTGACTTTTCAAGTGAGTTTTAAAAATTCATCCAGTTCTTCTGGAGTCAAACACCCATACCAATTCGGTGAACCAAGTCAGCAAATCTTGCGGGAGGCAAGGCTTTGGTGAAAAGGTCCACCAATTGATGTTCTATACCTACAAAGTATAAATCCACCATTCCCTTCTCTACATGATCTTTAATGAAATGGTGTCGAAGATTGATGTGCTTTGACTTTGAATGTTGAACGGTGTTGCACGAGATCGTAATAGCACTTGTGTTTTCACAGTACACCGGCATCTTGTCGAATACATAACCATAATCCTTGAGTTGTGTTCTCATCCAAATGACTTGAGCACAACACGCAGACATGGCTACATATTCTGCTTCTGTAGAAGACAATGATGTAAAATCTTGTTTCTTCGATTGCCATGACACCAATTTATCGCCAAGGAATCGTAAACCTCCTGAAGTACTTTTCCATCTATCTAAGCATCCTGCATGGTCAGTGTCTGAAAAGCTATTAGTTCAAAACCAGAATCCTTCGAATACCATATCCCCAAGTTAATGGTTCCCTTGATGTATCAGAGGATTCTTTTAGCCTCTGAGAGGTGTTTTTCAGTTGGTCTTGACTGATAACGAGAGCAAAGATATACAACAAATACTATATCGGGTCTAGTGGCTGTTAGATACATGAGAGACACAATAATACTACGGTATTTGATAGGGTCAACCAATTTCTAATGTAAATCAGCATCCAGTTTTTTGGTATGTGCCATTGGTGTATTGTAGGTATCACAGGTTTGCATTCCATGTTTATTCAAAATTTCAAGAGCATATTTAGACTGACTGAGGAAAATACCACGGGGTGATTGATGAACTTGTAGTCCTAAGAAGAACGTAAGTTCACCTATTATTGACATTTCAAAATTTGTTTTCTATAGTCTTGAAAAAGCGTTTGAGTACTTTTTGTGGGTAGAACCAAAGATGATATCATCCACATAAATCTGAAAAATTAAAATGTGTGCCCCATGATATTGAATAAACAGTGTTGGGTCGACTAATCATTTGATAAAATTATTGGCAAGTAAAAAAAATGACAACTTATCATACCGCACCCGAGGGGCTTATTTGAGACCATACAGAGCCTTGTTCAGTTTGTAGACATGATTAGGGAATTCTGGATCAACGAATCTTTTTGGCTGGCCAACATACACTGTCTCCTTATGTTTACCATTCAAAAATGCAGTTTTGACATCCATTTGGTAGACGGTGATGTTCATATGAGCTGCGAATGCCAAAAAATTCTGTAGAGCCTCAAGTCTAGCAAACGGTGCAAATGATTCTTCAAAGTCGATACCCTCTTCCTGTCTGTAACCCTTAACCACCAGACGTGACTTGTTTCGAATAAACGTTCCTTCAGCATCTAACTTATTCTTCCAAATCCATTTTAGACCAATGTCGTAGACCCCTGTCGGTCTTTCAACCAATTCCCATACTTCTAAACGTTTGAACAGGTTCAGCTCTTCTTGCATGGATTCAATCCATTTGTCATGAGTCATTGCATCCTTAATCTTTTTGGGTTCCGTTTGACTGACAGTGAGTGCATAAATGCAGTGTTCTCCGTCAGTATGAAGGCGTTGTCTAGTTACGACTGGTTGGTTTCGGTTGCCAATAATGTTAACGAGAGGATGATCTTTGGTCCATCGGTGAGTAGAAGGTTGTGTTGGTATACATTGTACAGATTAGGTGGATTCAGATGGCTGGTATAAAATTCAGCGACATCTACATTTGCCGTTTCGGTTGAGAAAGGGTTGAAAAACGCATTTCCATCATAATCCGTAGGTGCAGGTACATTTTGGTTTATAGGATCATCAGCTGGGTCAGTGTCATTAGAAGCGGTGTGTACACCTGTTGTTGGAGATTCAATCGGGGGTGCATCAGCAACATTTGTTGTTGTTTCAGGTGTATCAGGTATTTGAATATTATCAGGTTGAGTAGTGGAAACAGTTGATACATCTGGAGCACGTTGATCAAAGTCTTCATTGAATAGAGGAGCAAACAACGTTTCCATCTGATGACGAGTAAGTTGAAAGGTTTGATCAGTTGATGATTGAGGGAAGTTGAGACACTTGTGTCCGTGTTCTAAGCTGTTTTGCTCATAAGCCATTTATGTGAGCTCATCAAAATTAGCATGAATAGTCTCCATAATTTCCTTTGTACAACGATTCCAGATCCGGTTTTCTTTTTGAGTTTTCACAGTATCCAACGAAGACTCCAATGTCAGCTTTGGCCATGAGTTTTCTAAGTTCGTCACGATCATTATTTGGATAATAGAGAGCACCAAATACATGAAAGTGTTTTAGGTTCAGTTTTCTGCTATGGATAAGCTTATAAGGTGTTTTGTTGTGGCGTTTGTTTATCATAGAACGGTTACGAGTGTAGCATGCAGTTGACACGACTTCTGCCCATAAGTAATCTGGAAGTTTTGCATTTATCAACATCATTCTTGCAGCTTCCACTAACGTATGGTTTCGTCTTTCAACAACTCTATTTTGTTTTGGTGTTCTTGAAATTGATGTCTGATGCTCAATCCCCACTTTCTCATAATATTCTCAAAGAGTTTGATTCAAAAATTCAGTTCCTCTATCTGTTCTGACTTGTCTAACCGTGTTTCGGAGCTGAACTTGAATTTTCGTAAAAAAGTGAAGATCATTGCTGGAGCTTGATCTTTACTTCATAGAAAATAAACCTAAATCCGTCTGGAGTAGTCATCAAAGATTACGAGAATGTAGCGTTTGCCATTTATCGTCTGCACATGCATCAGACCACACAAATCCATGTGAAGAAGATGAAGAACATGCTAATTGTTGTCTTCAACCTTCGAAGGAAAATGAGCACGAGTGCTTTTCCCTTATTCACAAGATGAGCATAAATGGTCTTTTGAATACCGAAACCTTGGAAGACCTTCAACTAGTTTGTGTCGTGCAAGCTTGGTTATGGTTTGGAAGTTTAAATTTGAAAGTCTTATGTGCCACAGCCATGATTTTGTATATGTTGCTTTGGAGAGTAGATAGATGGGAGATGAGGCGACCATGTCTTGCATTGAGATTGTGTAAAGGCTTGACGAGCGAGATCCTAACATGAGATCGTTTCCTTGTAGATCACAGATGAAAAAAGTTTTCTCCCGAAAAGCAACTTCCAAATCACCATCACAAAATTGACCGACTGAGAAAAGATTGTGTCCAAGACCTTCCACATAATAAACTCTGCTAATTTCAATGTTCCCATTTATGTAATCTCCGTAGCCCATGATAGCTATGAAGTGATCATTCCCGAACCTGAAAGTGCCAATGAACTTTGAAACAAAGTTTGATAGAAGTTTGAGGTTGCCTGTCATGTGCCGGGAACAACCGCTATCAACAATCCAGAGAATGATTAGTATCACCTGCAATACACACAGACGACACAGGTGGAATAGAGGTAGAGGTGGAACCCGAAGAGTTAGAGGGTTCCGATACAGTTATAGATGAAACATACATGTTAATAATTTAAGGTAACCATTTAAATCGAGGTGTATTTTGTAACCATCTCTTCCAAGTCCAACTAGTTTGTTCTTTGGTCTTAGTGAATGAACTAGGTGATAATTTCTTCCTAGGAGGTGAAGAGGGTGCTATGGGTACATCAATGATATTCTCAGAAACTATAGAAGGCGGTTTACCTAGCACAGACTTAGAAGCATTAGTGGGCCTAGAGGTAATTCCATTTCTATGTTTCCGCTTACGAGATAAGATAGATTTAGCAACACAATTATCATGACAACCAGAAAACATGATTTTACGACAAACAATACAAGATGCTTCAAACATAAGATTCAAAGTACTCGAAGATTCAACATTCATTACATCACTTTTGCTATTACATTCATCTAACGCAATATCTAAAGTAGGTGCAACATGTGTTTTATTCAAATTCCTAATATAATCTTCTACTTTAGAGGCTTTTAGTGGTCTTCTCTTACATTGCAACTTCCTATTCATCTTGTTAGCGCTCTTAAGCTGTGAAGTGCTAACGCTAGTATTAGAGGCAACTACTCCTGTAGAAGTGGAAGGAATCACATTAGTATCTTGTTGTTTGTCAGTAGGCTTCCTAGTGTTAATTTTAAACATTCCAGGTGCAAGAACATATGTGTTACTAGGCTTATCATTTTCATATTTTACCAACTTCTCTTTCAACTCTATGATAGTGTGTAACAAATCTTGATTTTCAGAGTGTAAGTTTCCATTAACACTTAATACTTCACGAGTGTACACAAGATGATCATCAACATATTTTGACGCTTTAGCACGTGTCTTTTTGAGCAAATGAAATATGACACCATATTCTGTTTTGACTTTAGCAATTTCTTGTTCATATTTGAAAATCTGACACTTCAAAGACGCGTTTTCATCATCCAGTCGTCTGAGTTTTGGTTCAAAAGGTTTTTCACTCGACTGGTTGAGTTTGTTTTGCAAAGCAAGTTCTCGATTAATACAATCATTTTGACACCATTGAAGACGACGTGTTAGTTCCGAAAGTTCATTTACCAAACGCTCATTTTCAGCTTTCAAAGTTTTGATTTGTGACACATTATCAACAATATCAACATTATCAACAGTATCAACAACAATATTATAATAAGCAGAGGTAGCAGTATAATACAACACAATCGACTCTCATCTTCTGCATCCCATTCCTCTTCACGGTTATATTCAACAATACGCATAATAGATTCATCAAGCATATGTTTGACACTATACAACTTTGGATTTGCCTTGAATGCTCTTGTCACACCCCCAAAATATCGCAGCGGAACGATAGTGTCATTGGGGTATGACGTCATAGCACAAAGTATGGATACAGAAAACGACCTCTAAAATGAGACGTTTTGAAAAGTCTACCATTCGATTAAATAAGTTAAAGTTTACAAAACAAGAAATTCCAAAGTTTGATAATACATAAAGGTTTACAAAATATGTCGAATGGTAATTGTTAAAAGCACAAGACTCCAATGTATGCCATGTGACCCAAAAGCTCCATGAAATGCTATCACCTTACGACCTGAGATAAACATGCTAAAAAGTGTCAACACAAAGGTTGGTGAGTTCATAAGTTTGTAATAAAATGATCTGAAATACTATGAGAAATGTTCACACAGCAAAGGCATTGTAAATCCACCCAGTTCCAAGTTCCGCCCATACAAAACTTGCAACCTGTGTGTTCACAACCCATTGCCTAAAATAGAATGACAATCATGAATATGCGCATTAAGGTAGTTATAAGTATAAATATCACCACAAGGGTCTTCCAACAACTCGTGTTGGGATGTTCCTCCAACGACTCACGTTGGGCTGTATCCATATAAATGGCCTTCTAACATATAAATGTTGGGATGTTCCTCCAACGACTCACGTTGGGCTGTATCCAAATAAATGGCCTTCCAACATATAAATGTTGGGATGTTTGTTTAAGTCTAGTCACTACACGCACCAAGTCTAAAGTATAAGTAATGTTGTTTGGCAAAAGAGTTTAAATCTTTTGATAATTAAGCATGTATCTCGCCCCAAATAGTTTATAAGAATTTAAACGAATAAAAGTGGGCTACGAACTCACCTGGTATGATTGATATGCTAACAAAATGAAGTGCACGAAAATGAGGCTCAGAAAGTATCCGCGACCTAAAATGAATGTTATGACTTGAGTTATGATATGTTGTCGTGAATGCATGATTTGAAAACGTATCACCCAATATGTTACTTGAAAACAAATTGTATAAAAATATTGTTACTTGAATGTGTGACGGTTCCATGTCAAAAATAATTACTTTTGAGCTAATGGTGTAAATATAGTTAAAACTATGTAACGGTTTCAGTAATTGTAAAATCGGTTTACATCGGACTTGACGTAATATATACATAGGAAAACTAACTCGTTTTTCTTTTAAGGTCCGTTTCCCCCGAAGCGTCCGTTTAGGCCCTCAAAACCTTGATTAAAAATCCTGACATCATACTAATGCTGTGAATAGTGTTTTCAGCACGTTCTCGACTCAAAGTTCGGTTAACCATAATTCACTCGTTTTAAGTCCGTTTTTCAAGTTCTTTATATCCACGCGAAGGTAACTAAGTGTACTAATATATTTTTAAACTTTGGAGATTTCACAGAAAGTTTAAGGTCACTGTTTGGTCAGTTGAAAATCGGATCAGCGCTCTAATTTTCTGGAATAGTAACTTTTGACCGCAAAAATTGAAATCTACGTATCTTTTTCGTTATAACTCCGTTTTAGTCCGTTCAAAAGGCCACGTTTATAACTAAAAATCTATTTTCTAAAAATTTAATAAAACTTATAAAAAAATGACTAAATTTTCGGAAAAATTATAAATTTCGACAGCGCTTCCGCGCTCATTTTAAGCTTTACCATTTGTATCTACTTGTTTAACCACAAACTACACCACAAAAATCCCTTGAACTACACTTCGCCAATCCTACTAAAAATGAAATACTAGTCGAACCATATTAGATAACAAGACCATTTTTGGGGTTAAAACTAGTGTTTACAACTTACTAATTAACATACACTACATAGAACCTTAAATGTCAAAAGATGAAAACTCACTTTGAAGATCCATTTTTTATTCCTCTCATTTTTATAAACTTCTAATTAGCACATAACTGTTATTAACATTTATGGAGTACATATGGGTGATAATTTTTGGGAAACATGTATAAAAACTACAACTTAGGCAATATGATCATATGGACTTCATAAAAATGTATGAAAAATATATATGAAAAGGTAAAAGATGAAGTTTTATGCTTACAAGTTACTTGATGAGGTTTTATGAACAAAGGATTAATCCTAAACACCCAAGGTTTTTATTTCACAACCTTAATCAAGAGTGGTACTAGAGTGTATAAAACTTGTCTAGAAAATATTTTGTGAACTCCTTCTTGATCCTTGTGGTTGCCGGTTCTTGCAAGAGAGGAAGAGAGAAATGGTTTTGATCTTTTACTTTGCAAATAATTGTGTTGTATGTGTTTTGATATTTAGTATAATACATTATACTTGAAAGAGATATTTAGCAAATTAAAGTGAGTCATCCCCCTTGTGTCGACAAGGGGGTTTTTGGATTAGCAATACATTTTTTTTTTATAATATGTATAATGAAGTATAATGTAAAGTTAATTAAAGACATGTGGTAACTTGTATACACATTTGAGTATTTAGGGTAGCCTTAGCTGAAAATAAATTTTAACGGGTCAAGATAAAATATATTGAGGTCATAAAAATTATAAAAATACATTTCTTGCAAAATTTGAGTGAAATAATAATTATCGTGTAGTATTTAAGAAAACCGTCGTAATTATATAAATATAACAATTTATATACAAAATAAATTTAAAACACTGGTTAAACTCATAATATTATTTTTATAATATTAATATGAGTATTAAAATATATCGGGATAATTTTTGGAAGTATCGGATCAATTGTTCAAAATAATTAATTACGCGATAGCGTTTATTTAATAAGAAAAATATACGTTAATGAAATATAAATTTTCTCCGGGAATGAGTAGTAAAATTTGAAAATGACCGGAAATTGAGAATTGTGACATTCTTCCCATGTCAGAGGAATCACGTCCTCGTGATTCAATCGATGATACTTAAAGGTCTACCCTTAGGTTTCGCGAAATCAGGGTGTATGGTCAAAGTGCTTATACCAAAACTTACGTGTCTAGGTTTCTTATCTAATGAGGCTCACTGAATCTGAATAATATGGTGGATCACTTAATGGTCTAGAGAAAACGTAACAGTTACGCATTGCGGGCTGCCTCGGTTCCTAAATAGAATGCTCGAGCTCGGGGTGGACTGATACTGAGTACAGGGTTTGGGTTATTTCCTTCAATTGCCATAGCTAGATGAGCTTGCATCGGTGGCTTATTCAACTGAGGACAATTGTTCCGGTAGTGATTTGGGCTGTTGCACTCGAAGCAAGTCCTTTGGTTATTCCTCATGTTGCCCGCGTTAGCTGTTGTTATCGGTCTTGCACGCTCTCTACACTGGTTTGAAAAATGGCTCGACTGATTGCAAATTGTACATAAGCGGCAGGGCTTGGACTTCGGGTGATGATAAGCACATTTAGCACATTTGGGATGTGTACCCGCATATTCTCTTTGTTCAGTACCCGTTGCATCAAAAACTCTTGCTCTCTTGTTGTCTGCTACCACATCCATCTGTCTACTCGATCCACTCGATTCTTTCCTCTTGTCACTGCTCTTCAAAGTCCCATTTCTGACCATCTCATATGTTAGGGTTCCTGCTCTCAATATTGCACTTTGTATTGTAGACGGCTCAGTAGTTTTCACAGTTCCACGGATTTCTGGGACAAGACCATATATGTACCTCTCGATTCTATTGGATTCAGGGGTGACCAGATGAGGAACTAGTCTGGCTAATTCATGGAATCGGTTTGTGTAGGCTGCGTGACCAGCCCCTATCATGGAGTGGTGATAAAGTTCATCTTCCAGTTTTTGCATTTCATTATCCGGGCAATACTCCTCTTTTAATAACGCCTTAAATTCGTCCCATGTCATACCTGTAGCTGCTTCTCTGCCCCTAGCCTGTAGCTGTGTGTTCCACCATGTCAATGCCTTCCCTGATAGCAAGCAAGCAGCATACTTTACCCTCTGATGTGGGGCACAATTGCTGATGTCGATCACTGACTCTGTCTTCTCTACCCATTGAGTATACGCCAAAGCACCTCCTATACCATCAAACTCAACTGGTTTGCATGCCGAAAATTCCTTATATGTGCATCCAATTCTGTTGTTGTTGTTGTTGGTGTTGTTGTTGTTGTTACTGCCAACTACATTGTTGGTGTCGCCATTCCCGTTCCCGCGGTTTCCCGAGTTATTCATATGGTTTCCAACTTGTGTGACAATAGTGGGAAGCAAGATTTGAAGTTGTTGAGCGATGATGGCGGCAAAATCAGGGTTTCCGCCAGCGTTGTTGTCATTGTTACCCATGTCGCTACCGCCTTCTCTACCTCCACGCTCACCTGTCCTTCCACCCCTTTGCGCCGCACCACCTCGGTTAGTGCTGCGTGTTACCCTCTTTGGTGCCATGATCTCTGCAAGGGAAAGAGCCGTTGAATTCCCAATGTCTATACTTAACGTCCTCAAACATAATACCACGCCACAAATTGGTTCCTAAGGTGTGCCCACACCGATCTACCACGCATACGTCCGCGTGGGTTGTGACGCATTTATAATTATGTTGGCCACCATAATTATAATTGCCTCATTTCACACGTGTACATACCACCAAGCATACATGTCTCGGCGATTGATGTTACTGAAATAGGTAGCCATTCTGTCATCCGATTCTAAACGGTGGAGGAGGAATTTAGGGTAGGTATCTATGGAGAGTCGCACTTGGTGTATAGGAAATTCCTTTAGGTGCTAAAGTCACGATGAAGTTTAGTCGCCAGCAGTTCCCAAAGTATCCTCAAGAGAACTCCCATCCTCGGTAAAAATCATCAAATCTATACAGCTATATAGTAACACTTATTTGCTCGATCTCGTGTCTCATCAAACAAGAACTGTCACGAGATCAAGTTAGATAAGTGTTTATTGCTGAGCTCCATATCTCTGATGACTCAACTAGATTTTGGGACTCCCCTATCGGTACAAGGAAACCATGTAATCCAATGAGGTGGGTCTAGACGAAATTTTTCAGAAAACATATGCGCACGAAAAGTGTGTAAGGCGATAGGAAAAGAAAGGATCGTCGTGAAAGCGGTTATAGTCTAGGAACTAAAATGCAACCTAGTTCTCTATAACCAAGGCTCTGATACCAATCTGTCACACCCCCAAAATATCGCAGCGGAACGATAGTGTCATTGGGGTATGACGTCATAGCACAAAGTATGGATACAGAAAACGACCTCTAAAATGAGACGTTTTGAAAAGTCTACCATTCGATTAAATAAGTTAAAGTTTACAAAACAAGAAATTCCAAAGTTTGATAATACATAAATGTTTACAAAACATGTCGAATGGTAATTGTTAAAAGCACAAGACTCCAATGTATGCCATGTGACCCAAAAGCTTCATGAAATGCTATCACCTTACGACCTGAGATAAACATGCTAAAAAGTGTCAACACAAAGGTTGGTGAGTTCATAAGGTTGTAATAAAATGATCTGAAATACTATGAGAAATGTTCACACAGCAAAGGCATTGTAAATCCACCCAGTTCCAAGTTCCGCCCATACAAAACTTGCAACCTGTGTGTTCACAACCCATTGCCTAAAATAGAATGACAATCATGAATATGCGCATTAAGGTAGTTATAAGTATAAATATCACCACAAGGGTCTTCCAACAACTCGTGTTGGGATGTTCCTCCAACGACTCACGTTGGGCTGTATCCATATAAATGGCCTTCCAACATATAAATGTTGGGATGTTCCTCCAACGACTCACGTTGGGCTTTATCCAAATAAATGGCCTTCCAACATATAAATGTTGGGATGTTTGTTTAAGTCTAGTCACTACACGCACCAAGTCTAAAGTATAAGTAATGTTGTTTGGCAAAAGAGTTTAAATATTTTGATAATTAAGCATGTATCTCGCCCCAAATAGTTTATAAGAATTTAAACGAATAAAAGTGGGCTACGAACTCACCTGGTATGATTGATATGCTAACAAAATGAAGTGCACGAAAATGAGGCTCGGAAAGTATCCGCGACCTAAAATGAATGTTATGACTTGAGTTATGATATGTTGTCGTGAATGCATGATTTGAAAACGTATCACCCAATATGTTACTTGAAAACAAACTGTATAAAAATATTGTTACTTGAATGTGTGACGGTTCCATGTCAAAAATAATTACTTTTGAGCTAATGGTGTAAATATAGTTAAAACTATGTAACGGTTTCAGTAATTGTAAAATCGGTTTACATCGGACTTGACGTAATATATACATAGGAAAACTAGCTCGTTTTTTTTTAAGGTCCGTTTCCCCCGAAGCGTCCGTTTAGGCCCTCAAAACCTTGATTAAAAATCCTGACAGCATACTAATAATGTGAATAGTGTTTTCAGCACGTTCTCGACTCAAAGTTCGGTTAACCATAATTCACTCGTTTTAAGTCCGTTTTTCAAGCTCTTTATATCCACGCGAAGGTAACTAAGTGTACTAATATATTTTTAAACTTTGGAGATTTCACAGAAAGTTTAAGGTCACTGTTTGGTCAGTTGAAAATCGGATCAGCGCTCTAATTTTCTGGAATAGTAACTTTTGACCGCAAAAATTGAAATCTACGTATCTTTTTCGTTATAACTCCGTTTTAGTCCGTTCAAAAGGCCACGTTTATAACTAAAAATCTATTTTCTAAAACTTTAATAAAACTTATAAAAAAATGACTAACTTTTCGGAAAAATTATAAATTTCGACAGCGCTTCCGCGCTCATTTTAAGCTTTTACCATTTTTATCTACTTGTTTAACCACAAACTACACCACAAAAATCCCTTGAACTACACTTCGCCAATCCTACTAAAAATGAAATACTAGTCGAACCATATAAGATAACAAGACCATTTTTGGGGTTAAAACTAGTGTTTACAACTTACTAATTAACATACACTACATAGAACCTTAAATGTCAATAGATGAAAACTCACTTTGAAGATCCATTTTTTATTCCTCTCATTTTTATAAACTTCTAATTAGCACATAACTGTTATTAACATTTATGGAGTACATATGGGTGATAATTTTTGGGAAACATGTATAAAAACTACAACTTAGGCAATATGATCATATGGACTTCATAAAAATGTATGAAAAATATATATGAAAAGGTAAAAGATGAAGTTTTATGCTTACAAGTTACTTGATGAGGTTTTATGAACAAAGGATTAATCCTAAACACCCAAGGTTTTTATTTCACAACCTTAATCAAGAGTGGTACTAGAGTGTATAAAACCTGTCTAGAAAATATTTTGTGAACTCCTTCTTGATCCTTGTGGTTGCCGGATCTTGCAAGAGAGGAAGAGAGAAATGGTTTTGATCTTTTACTTTGCAAATAATTGTGTTGTATGTGTTTTGATATTTAGTATAATACATTATACTTGAAAGAGATATTTAGCAAATTAAAGTGAGTCATCCCCCTTGTGTCGACAAGGGGGTTTTTGGATTAGCAATACATTTTTTTTTATAATATGTATAATGAAGTATAATGTAAAGTTAATTGAAGACATGTGGTAACTTGTATACACATTTGAGTATTTAGGGTAGCGTTAGCTGAAAATAAATTTTAACGGGTCAAGATAAAATATATTGAGGTCATAAAAATTATAAAAATACATTTCTTGCAAAATTTGAGTGAAATAATAATTATCGTGTAGTATTTAAGAAAACCGTCGTAATTATATAAATATAACAATTTATATACAAAATAAATTTAAAACACTGGTTAAACTCATAATATTATTTTTATAATCTTAATATGAGTATTAAAATATATCGGGATAATTTTTGGAAGTATCGGATCAATTGTTCAAAATAATTAATTACGCGATAGCGTTTATTTAATAAGAAAAATATATGTTAATGAAATATAAATTTTCTCCGGGAATGAGTAGTAAAATTTGAAAATGACCGGAAATTGAGAATTGTGACAGCTCTATGGAAAAAATGTGGTTTGTTATCAGCAAGATCTGGCCCATATCCATCTAGATTTGGCTTAAATGTGAACTTTTCAATTGTTGTGATAGACTCACCATGTTTATATACAATATTTTGAAACTCTTTGAGTTTGTTTTGCAAATCGACAATTTCATCAAGATAGAGATATATTTGTTTCCTTGAAGTTTGTTTGAATTCTAAAAACTCTTTTTGACACGAAGACATCTCAAGCTTGGCTTTTTGAGTTTCCGAAGTAAGAGTGTCAACGAGTTTTTTATGATCAAATTTTTGTTGTTTTATTTGAGAAATCAAATCATTTTTGAAAACAACTAGATCACGTATATGTTTTTCTAAAGTTTGTTCTTTTAGATATGACTTTTGAAAGGCGATTTCAAAACGTTTTTCACATTTCTCTTTTGTTTCAAAATTTTTGAGTTGTAACTTATAGCATTCAAGATCCTTAGCGAATAGCGCCATTTTATCATGAATGTGGAAAACTAGAAGGGGGGTTGAATAGTTTTGCCAATTAAAACTTCCTTTTAAACTATTTAGATCGACTTATGTCAATCTATTTGGATGTGTGTGTTGGATGTTTATAAATAAGCATATAAAAGTATGTAATGAAAAGATAAGAGTAAGAAGCACAAAACCACAATGCAAGTATTTATAGTGGTTCGGCTACAAGGACACCTTCCTTGCCCTACTCCACTCCCCGAGTCACCTACTCGAGAGTTTGTAATCACTACACGACACCAACTCCTTATGGTGGAGAAACCTTCACAACGTTGCATACTCTTTTTCCGGTACTAGGCTAACCACCGGGTTCTTTCACACCAAGGTGAACCACACCTACACAACGTCGCCTACCCTTTATTAGGTACTAGGCTAAGCACCTAGTTCTTTCACTCCAAGGTGAACCACACCTATCACAACGTCGCCTACCCTTTATTAGGTACTAGGATAAGTACCTAGTTCCATTGCAATGGATGAACTACTACCCAACACTACACCAACGACTAATCCCAAAGGAGACCAATTCCTTATTACAACATCATCAAGGATATCAATATTCTTGGATCTAATGCTAATCTATCTTGTACATCGAAACACACCATATCAAATGTACATCTAAGGCACCTTTCACTAATGCCTTTAGCTAGATCTTCAAGACACCCTTCACTAATGTCTTGTTACTTGACTTATAGGCACCTTTCACTAATGCCTACAATACGGACGACCGACACCTTTCACTAATGTCTTCGTCTTGACACTTGAGACATCTTTCACTAATGTCTTCAATACTACACTTCTTATTAGAAAGAAAATAACCATCAACAAGAGGACTTCAGTAGTCTTGATGATGAGGAAGCATGGCAACTCATGGACTTGAGCTTGGTTGACTTCAAAGGTGGTGATCTCGCCTTTAAGAGGAACCTAGATAATCACACATAAACAAAACTACAAACATAGATCTCTTGGATATGAGGTTAGAGAGTTTTTAACTCAAAGGAAAAGTATGTTAGAAAGGGGTGAGAACCAATGAAGAAATGGCTCACTATTTATAGAGGGAAAATTCTACTGTTCCCCGGATCCCACGGATCCCTCCCACAAGGGATCCGTCTAGCGTAAAGCAAGGGATCCGTGGGACGCTCCTCTTTACCCATGGGTATTTTGGTTATGGGTCATGGGTCATGGGTCATGGGTCATGGGTTGATCCATGGATCTTTAGCTAGATACAATGTATCTCTTGAGTGCAATGCACCTAGCCACATGGGTATGGGTCAATACCATGGGTTATGGATATTATCCATATATGATATAAGCATGATGTCATGCAATGGGTTATGGGTCAAGCTCCATGGGTCATGGACTTTGGGTTGTACCCAACTATATTCAATGTTGGTCAATGGGTTATGATACTTAAGTTTCTACCCATTTATATTACCCAATATACTACATACTAGTTATGTGTATATTTTACCCAAATATGTAAACACTAGTTGTTGTACATATGTAATATTAAATCATAAAATCACTTATATTTGTTTTAGTGTTTTATGTGAAAGTGTAAGTATGTTAGAAACTACTAGTTCAAAGTAATTACGTATTATATTTGTTTCGTTAAAATGATTTTACGTTTGTTATCGACAAAACATTAGAAGATCGTAAAATATAAATAAACATTTTTACGGCTTATTTGTATTAACAATCTCCCCATTTTTGTTGATGACAAAACATAAAATTATTTTAAAGAAAAGCTAAAATTAGTAGAAGTTTGAATTTGTAGTTTTTAGTTTCTTCTTCCCCTTTTTTTTCAAAACAAAAGTGCTTCGAAAGGAAACTAACACATCGTTTTTAGGAAAAACATGTGAAAGAAAAAAAATTGAGAGCAAGTAACGAGAAAGGATCTCGTCTTTACTCCCCCTTGACGAGTCCATCCCTACGTAAGGGCGTCAAGAAACTAATACTAAGCTAGTTTGTTTGCAACTAAGTTTTCAAAAGATTTCGTCTACGTGACGAATGTGCTCCCCCTTGATGATTGCAATTTTGCAAAGGGATGTCATTAAATGTAATCCTAATATTGCTAGTAATTTGCAATGTATTGCTTTGACACAAAGCTCCCCCTAGCTTTAGGGTGTCAAAGTCTTCATGTGTAAATTGAATAACTACAAAACAAAGGTTAGAAAACAAGTATAATACACAATTTCCTGCAAATGTGATCCAAGTTAGTATAAAAATAGTTTTCTGTATCACGGATCCTACGGTTCCCTCCTAGTAGGGATCCGTCTAGGCAAATTAAAGGGATCTGTCTGGCTGATGAATAAATTCAGCAAATGGTGGTATAACAAATAATGTGTTACCAAAGTGAGATATGTATTATACAACATAATCATATACTTAGAAATATAGAAAGTAGCATGTTATTTCATTTAATAAAACTAGAGTTATGATATACATGACTCTAAAAACTAAGAAAATAAACGATACATGACTACGAATTTCTAGACCAACTAACGCTTGATACTAGGACACCACTAAAATCTTCTAGCTCAAGTTTGTTTAGGTTTAATCTTGTCGAAACGTTCGAGGAGGTGATAGAACATGAAACGTTGGTCTTCTCATACTTCATGTATCAAACTTTCAACATGTTGACAATTATAACAATCTTTTTCATGGCTAGGTAGTGGTGGTGGAAGAAATGAAATGGCATGATGCGAAGCATCAAGTGAAGCGACTTGTGGAGCTTCAAACGACGGAGGGATTGGTGGAGGCGCATTTGAGAATGGCTCGACCAAGAATGATGGTGGTGGTAGAGTCGTGTCAACTTCCATATGGTCGGGTGGTTGACTTTGATGATTTCTCATAATCCAAATGGGATTATATGATGGAAATGGCGAAAAGGAAGCCAGAGCTAATGTTGACTTAACACCTTGATTTTGTACCATTATTACTCCTAATGAGGAGAATGTTGTTGGCGGAGGAGGATGAGACGGCCTAGGAGGCAAATCCTCTAAATTGTAGAGGTGTGGTGATGATAGTGGAGACGTAAAAGAGATAGCTCTAGGAACCAATGGTGATGGTTTAGTGGAGATGATATTGATTGGCCTAGGAGGTATGATGGTGTTTGGCAAAGGTAGTTTTGTGGGTACTATCCTTTTAGGAATTGGTTTGATTGGTTGAGAGGAGATCCTTGCATTTGTTGGCTTGACCGGATATGATTCGGTTGAAGAGATTTCGTGTACAACACGAGCAATTTTCTTGGGAGGTTCTTTGGTGGATTAGTTACTACTTGGAGTTCTCCTCATGATGAGATGATTTTAGGAGGTTTGTAAAGGTTTCTTAAGTGCTGAAAATGAGAGTGAAGGTGATGACTTTAGGAGTCCTACCAATGTGGTTTATAAGGCAAGGGTTTTGGCAAGTGCATTCAAGACTTAAGCCACTAAGATTTATTGAAATGTGATGATTAACATGCACAAGAGTCAACTTAAGATTTGTACTGATCTAGGGACTCATTTAAGATGAGATGGAGTGTTTGAGTTAGCAAGATGAGCTTGAAATGATTGATTTAGCTAGAGTTGACATAAACTGTCACTCGGATCCCACGGTTCCCTCCTTTGAGGGATCCGTCTAGGCTAGTCCTAGGGATCCGGCTCTCAGCAGCTATGAAAGGATAGAAATGATGCTTCTAAGGTCAAAGATCTAAACCATCTTGAGTGTTTCAGTCCTCCTAAGTGTCTTAAATAAAGAGGTGCTTAGGTACTTGAGGGTGATGGGTGATGTAGCTAATGATTGCCTGTTACTGAAGTGATTGGAACTTTCATGAGTATCAATGAATGAGCAAAGATGACACTAAGGATTTTGAGAGTGTCAAATGGAGCTAAATGATCCTAGAGATCAGATAGTGACTTAGGATAATGCTTTGAGGAATATCCTAAAGTCTTAAGATGGAAAAACAAGGATTTGATCAATTTCGACCAATTTTGAGGTAAGGATGATTATGATAAATTTTGCCATAATCAAAGGATTTCCAAAGTTAGATATGAGGGATGGTGTGTGAACTTGAGAGCGGAAGAGTAATGGGTTAAATAGAAACGAGAGATTTACAATCGTCTTGATTGCGGTCTAGGTGAGTTATGTGTGAATATAAATGATATACTTAACTTGATAAGGACTTAATTTGCCTTAAGACACTATGTCTAGCTTAGTGTGAGGTGTTCTAACGACATGTTTGAAATACAATGATTGCAATTGCATTTTCTGTTTTCCGGATCCCACAGTTCCCTAAGTGTAGGGATCCGTCTAGTACAAACTTTGGGATCCGTCCATCTGCTAAGCAGAACCTTTACTAAAGGTATGCAATGATCTTGACAGTGCATTATATTCCAAGGTTAGTTTAAGAGGTTCTAACACTAAGTTATCAAATGTAAGATGTTTTTATTTCATGAGGGAAATTGGATTACATTGATAAAGCATGAGTACAAAAGGATTGATCCTATTTGGAAGAGAACTAATTTCCTTGAGTGTTTTCGCTAGATGGATCATCAAAAGGTTGATGAGTGTTTGTTGATTCAGAAATGAAGAACATCTTCATGAGAGATATGTTTAGAGGTTCCATCATCTTGTTCACAAGTACGTACAACGGACTTTGAAAATGTGGATGGAAGTACATGATGTGATGATAAAGGCGTGTCAAGAACATTCCATAAGGGATGAGTTTATTCTTGGAGCTTTGAAGATTTACAATTCGCCTTGCGAAGAAGTAGGCGAGATTGTATGGTTGTTGTGTTAGAAAACAATACATTATGTGAGCACAACAAGCGGGAAGGATTTCTCGATTTCCCCTAAGACTCCAAACATTTTCACGTAGGATGAGTGCAAGAGCCTTGTACTCTTCTTGGATATCCCGTGTATAAATAATGTTTTGATCATAGTGATGGGGTTTGCATATAATGCGAATCAAGTCTTCCGGGAAAGGTATGTGAGAACAATATGGACTATTTTCTTCATGAAAGTTGAACAGAGAATCAAGAGAGCAATCTTCAGTGAAGGCACATTGATTAGGAATTTGGAGGATGTGAGCAAATTGCCCAAGGGTTAAAACAAGCTTTTGGTTTTTGATCCAAAACCAAAGAGATAGAGAGCGATCCTCGTTACGAACGAGTTTGACTTGACGAAAGAATTCCAATACAAACCTTGGACATATTTTCTTGTTAATTTCGAGAAGACATTCCAATCCTATGGCTCGGAAGGAGGTATTGATACCTTCTTCGAATTGTAGAGAGGTGTCTACAATACGTCCTTCGTGGAAGTGACGGTTTTCGAGATTATTGAACCCACGGACATGATTGCCAAGTGTGTTGGGCTCAAGAGAGATGTTAGGAGTGTAGACGCTAGAGAGTGAAAAATCAAACTCATATTCATGTGACATAGCGAAACCTATAGGAAATATGAGTTAATAGAGAGTAATGTTTGTGGCCAACCAATGATTGTCTAATGTTTTTACTAGATTTTTATTAACAATGGTTTTGACATTCTAGTAGAGAATTACTTTTAGAAAGAAAGAGGTTTTTAATTTGCATGAAAAACTGTTCTCCAGTAGTACGGTTCCCTTTCAAAAGGGATCCGGCTAGTATATCTTCCGGGATCCGTAGATCTGTAGTTACAGAAACAGATTTCATGATGAAAAACATAGGTTTTTAGATCTCATAGTTTTATACCAAGATATGTGTTTTAGCCTACATTTTCTTTTAGCATGAATACATGACTTCTAATGTATCACGAGAGAATGAAGTAAAATAAAAGGAAATGATAAACACATTATGATAATAACCTAGATAAACTAGACTATTAGTAATATTTCATTTCAATGCTAAGAATGATACAAAGGATTGGGAATATAACCCCAATGTAGATTAACAAAACAAAGTAAATGTCTCCGTATCAAGCTAATGTCATTTAGAGATAAGTGGAAAGTCATACCTCGAATGCACTTAGGAATGTCTTTACAAATGACACAACAAATGTCAGAAGACAATTCCAGCTCCTTTGTGCTTAAGATACCTTCTTAGGGAAGGTATTCTTGTTACCAAGCGATTCCTATGGCTTGGTGGATATGAGCTTTGACTAATCAACATGACAAAGAGGATTAGTGCAATTAAATGAAAGATAAAATAAGAAAAAATGTTGTCATCTAATCAACATCCAAACAAAAGGTTTTAAAAGACATGGTGTTTGTTTTTATGAAAAACCTTCTTTGTAGTTTTCAATTAACCATGGATCGTATCAAGTTTTTAAAGTACAATATACTTCAAGAAAGTTGGTAACGAAGCTCTGATGCCAATTGTGGAAAACTAGAATGGGGGGTTGAATAGTTTTGCCAATTAAAACTTCCTTTTAAACTATTTAGATCGACTTATGTCAATCTATTTGGATGTGTGTGTTGGATGTTGATAAACAAGCATTGAAAAGTATGTAATGAAAAGATAAGAGTAAGAAGCACAAAACCACAACGCGAGTATTTATAGTGGTTCGGCTAGAAAGACACCTTCCTTGCCCTACTCCACTCCCCGAGTCACCTGCTCGAGAGTTTGTAATCACTACACGACACCAACTCCTTATGGTGGAGAAACCTTCACAACGTTGCCTACTCTTTTTTCGGTACTAGGCTAACCACCGGGTTCTTTCACACAAAGGTGAACCACACCTACACAACGTCGCCTACCCTTTATTAGGTACTAGGCTAAGCACCTAGTTCTATCACTTCAAGGTGAATCACACCTATCACAACGTCGCCTACCCTTTATTAGGTACTAGGCTAAGTACCTAGTTCCATTGCAATGGAGGAACTACTACCCAACACTACACCAACGACTAATCCCAAAGGAGACCAATTCCTTATTACAACATCATCAAGGATATCAATATCCTTGGATCTAATGCTAATCTATCTTGTACATCGAAACACACCATATGGATTGTACATCTAAGGCACCTTTCACTAATGCCTTTAGCTAGATCTTCAAGACACCCTTCACTAATGTCTTGTTACTTGACTTCTAGGCACCTTTCACTAATGCCTACAATACGGACGACCGATACCTTTCGCTAATGTCTTCATCTTGACACTTGAGACATCTGTCACTTATGTCTTCGACACTACACTTCTTAGTAGAAAGAAAAGAACCATCAACAAGAGGACTTCAGTAGTATTGATGATGAGGAAGCATGGCAACGCATAGACTTGAGCTTGCTTGACTTCAAAGGTGGTGATTTCACCTTTAAGAGGAACCTAGAGAATCACACATAAACAAAAATACAAACATACATCTCTTGGATATGAGGTTAGAGAGTTTTTAACTCAAAGGGAAAGTATGTTAGAAAGAGGTGAGCAACAATGAAGAAATGGCTCACTATTTATAGAGGAAAAATTCTACTGTTCCCCGGATCCCACGAATCCCTCCCACAAGGGATCCGTCTAGCGTAAAGCTAGGGATCCGTGGGACGCTTCTCTTTACCCATGGGTATTTTGGTTATGGGTTATGGGTCATGGGTTGATCCATGGATCTTTAGCTAGATACAATGTATCTCTTGAGTGTAATGCACCTAGTCACATGGGTATGGGTCAATACCATGGGTTATGGATATTATCCATATATGATATAAGCATGATGTCATGCAATGGGTTATGGGTCAAGCTCCATGGGTCATGGACTTCAGGTTGTACCCAACTACATTCAATATATTTGGTCAATGGGTTATGATACTTAAGTTTCTACCCATTTATATTACCCAATATACTACATACTAGTTATGTGTATATTTTACCCAAATATGTAAACACTAGTTGTTGTACACATGTAATATTAAATCATAAAATCACTTATACTTGTTTTAGTGTTTTATGTGAAAGTGTAAGTATGTTAGAAACTATTAGTTCAAACTATATACGTATTACATTTGTTTCATTAAAATGATTTTACGTTTGTTATCGACAAAACATTAGAAGATCGTAAAATATAAATAAACGTTTTTACGGCTTATTTGTATTAACAATGAAGACTTTTATTTATCTCATTGCATTTCTCCACTTGAGATTGGGTGGTCAAAAGTAAGGTCATGAGCTCTGGATCTGGATTACACGAAGGTTTATTTTGTTCAACTTGAGTATCAACATATTCATCATTTAGATCCTCAAATGTAACCTCGGGGTCAACTTGTAATCAAACGTAACCAAAAGGTCATCTTGATCATCAAATGTAACTACGGGATCCATTTGATTATCTTCTTGATGAGATGTAGATGGCTCATGTTGAACACTCTATTCCTTGTCGGATGTAGATGCAGACGGAGATATCAGTTCCTTGTCGGTACCTGAGACAAGCCATCAGTGTCATAGACTGGGCCTGTTTCACTCATGTGGAGTTCTTGCATGTTGGCCATCAACATTTCAACTGTGTTAGCTTACAAGTCCTCTATGTCATCATCGGAATCTGCATTGGCCATGAAGCTCTTTTCTTTGTTGGTAACAGTTTCACCAGCTTCATCTTTGAGAGCCAAGAGTAAAGCCTCCTTGCGATAAGCACTTCCTCTGGTTCTCAGTTTTGGACAAGAATTGGCCAGATGACCCTTCTCGTTGTAGTTATAGAATCTAAGACCCGTATTCCCATTCTAAACATTTCCCTTATCAACAATCTGAACCCTTTGCTGAGGAGCAACCGTATTATTACTTCCAGAAGCATTGAAACCTTGTCCACTACCCATGTAGTTACCACTTCCCATCTGATGACCATTGTTTCTGTTCTGAACCTCAACCTTTCCATTCTGAACAACTGCATGATTCCTTGAGTTGGATGAAGTACAAAGTTGTTGGATTTGTTAGCTAATCTCCTGAAGGCACGAGCAATTAATGAAAATCCTTGATTTAACGTATTGAAAGCCTCTTCATCATCATTCTGTGTTTCACTATAGAGTGTTGAATTGAAGTTGTTGTTGTAAGGAACCAGTTGAGTTTCTTGTGATTGCTGTGATGGATCATATGGTGTAATCTGGGCTGATTGTGGTGGGTTAGTAAAGAGTGTTGGCAGCTGTGGAAATTGTGGGTAGCAAGCTTGAGTAAACAAAGCAAGTGTATTTGCATAAGGTAAAGGTGCATGAATTCCATGGAGAGCTCTATCTTTGTCCACTTCCTTTTGATGGTGCTTCAAGTAGTCATACAACATCCCGTACTTTGCATTGTGGAGGTCCTTAACTTGATGGATGAATGTAACATACTTTTCCCAATCAGGACCGATACAGCTTAGGAACTTTGTGTTGATTGCAATTTTGGGCATAATGATGTTGTGTCTGTCCAAGTCATTGATGATGTCTGTAAACTGATGATAGTATGACTCTAATGACTCCCTCTAATCAATCATGAAGTTTTCATAGGATGGGTAAAGTTTTGATTCCATTTCTTCTTGATTGAGTTATGTGCCTTCCATTAGGAGATGAATGTGATCCCACATAGCTTTTGCAGTTTTCTGAGCATCAACACTGCGAAGAATCAGATTGGGTAATCCCAAAAGGATATATTGCATTGCAAGTTCATCAGCTTCAAAGTGAAGTAGCTGTTCAGCAGTGAGTTGATCCATATTGAGACTGGAAGTAGTGTCATCTCTTGGTGGATTAGCATTTGGATCTTCAAGTATTGTTGTAGTAGGCATTTGGAAAGGACCTTCAAGGATGACCTTCTTCAAGAACTTACCATGGGGTTTCTTAAGATCACAGAACCTAAAGAACCGCATAACCCATTGATCATAGTTTTCGAGAGTGAGCATTGGAGGTCTATCAAGGGATCCAGCTTCTTGAATGGATTGTTGGCTACTTATAGCTACACACATTTTTGCAAACCAAGTAGGTTCCTTTTTCGTTGTTGCATTCATAGCATACTTTGCTAGAAACATATATTGAAAGTAGTTAGCATACTGATGTGAATGTGGGTATTGTTGAAGGAATTGTTGTTGTGGTAGTGGTTGTGCATATCGACGAGGAAAATAATTTCCAACTTGTTGTGGTTGTTGTTGAAATTGTGGTTGAGGATTTTGTTGTTGTTTATGCTGAGGATATTCATGAGGAAAGTAGGTTGAGTATGGTGGTTGGGACATCATTGAAACTTGTGTTGATGATGGATCTTTGTTAGTTGAATGAAACTTGATGTTTGTTTTTGAATATGTAGCGTAAAAATTCCTTAGGCATAAACTGTTGAGCTTAGACATAAACTTCCTTAAGCGTAAAATGCTTCCTTAGGCGTAAACCTCCTTAAGCGTAAACTTCCTTCTTACTAGTAAGAATATCTTACTCGTAAACTTAATGGTTAAACGTAAGCTTAGTCGTAAACTAAAAGCTTATTAGTAAGGAACCTTATGCGTAAGATAAATCTTAGGCGTAAAGTGTTACTCGTAAGTTTTTAGTTTAGTCATAAAACTAGGTTATTAACCAAAATCTTTCATACTTGTCCAAGTGAGATAGATATCCACAAGTCGGAATGTTTTTCAAGCTTATCCAAGCAAGGAAAACATTGAGTTACAAATAGCTTTGAAGATTTTGATGAAGATTCCTTATGCGTAAAGACTGCTTAGGTGTAAACTCTGGCTTGGGTGTAAACGTTACGCGTAAAACAAGGGTTTCGCTTACTCGTAAAGCTAACAGAAATTACCAAAACGAAATTTTAGCATCAAAACGCTTTGTACACTCAATTTTTATGATGAAACAACTTCAAAAACACTTAAATAACAAGAAAGTTTTGAACTTGATCAACCAAAGTGAATTTCAAGCTTAAGAGTAAAGATGATGAACGATTAAAAAAGGAGTGTGAAACGTAAAATAACACGTAAAGATTCAAACTTTTTGCCAAAACTAGGATTCTAAATACTATATAAACCTTAAAACATAAGAATCTTGAATTTTTTAGTGAAAAAATCAAAGTTTTATGCGAATGAAAGGTTTAGTACGAGAAGAACTTACGCCTATTATAGCAAAACTTCAACAAAAACGTTTCTCTAAACTAAATGGCAATTGATACCACTGTTAGGTCACCATAATATGAACACAAGTATGTTTGATGTATAAAGAATGATAGAGAGGAGGAGGGACGGTCGATTCTAACGCACAAAAGAATAATGAAAGTGATTTGCTTAATGAAAGAACCAACAACTCTCAAATGAGAGTTTACATTGTTTATATAGGCAAGGAAGCTAGGGCAATATGTCTAGTCCCTTCCCTTGTCCTTATGGGCCTTTTCTTAGGCTTATGGGCTTACTACATAAGCCTAGCATTAATTACATACTTATAAGCCATAATTAAGCAACCTATTACAGTTAAATGACTAACACTTGAAATACTGGTTATAAGTGATTCCAACAAGGAGGTAATTTAGCAATAACATAAACTTTAGCACGATCAACCTCGATACCACTGTCAGAAATCTTATGGCCGAGGAAAATACCTTCTTTAACCATAACACGACATTTCTCCCAATTTAAGACAAGATTGGTGTCTTAGCACCTTTTAAGCATCATGTCTAAATGGGAGAGGCAAGAAGAGAATGAATCCCTAAAGACCGAAAAATCATCCATGACAACTTCCATGGTTTTATTAATCATATCATGAAATATTGCCACCATACACCTTTGGAAAGTTCTCGGGGCATTGCAAAGACTGCAAGGCATCCTACGGTAAGAAAATGTCCCATAAGGGCAGGTGAAGGTGGTTTTTTCTTGGTCTTGGGGATCGATAGGAATTTGGTAAATCAATCCAGCATCTCAAAGTTTGATAACTTCTTCTTTAATGACTTTAATATCTTGTGGGTGCAAAAATTAGGATCAATGCCCCTGATATCATATATTTTCCAAGAAATTGCTAGTTTATGTGACTTTAATACCATAATAAGTTCATCCTTTTCCCCTATCTTCAAATCTTTAGCGATAATTACGGGCAACTTTGCAGTCCCCTATAAAAACGCGTACTCGAGTTGGGAAGGTAAGTCCTTAAGTTCTAATTCAGGAGATTCTTCAATAGAAGATTTATCCTTTTTATTTTCATCATTTTCAAGTTCTTTTGGAGGGGAATCTTTGGTCAAATAATCATTTAATAATTGTTCAAGAAAAAGAATATCCCGCTCAGAATCATGAATACCATTATCAATTTCTGGCGAAATTGAATCGTCAAGATCAAGAAAAGCGTCGGTCTCCTCCAAGAGAAAATCACTATCCCCGAAGGGGGTAAGAAATGGGGAGAGAGAAGCGACAACAGAATCAGAAGAGGTAGTGGGACTGCCACTCAAAGGATTAATTGATTCTGAACTTTTAACACCTCGTGAAAATAGTCCTCACATATAATGTCAAGGGCATCAATCTGATTAATTGATTCATCTACATGCTTAAGAGGATATTTCAAAGTGTTTACAATATTGAGGATCAATTTTTCATCACAGACTCTAAAAGTCAACTTTTCTCCTTCAACATCGATAAGAGCACGTGCCATCCTCAAGAATGGTCTCCTTAAGATAAGGGGTACACAAGGATGGACCTCATAGTCAACGACAAAGAAATCAGCATGACAAGTGAACTTTCCCACTTGGACGAAGACATCTTCAACTATACCAACCGGGTAAGAAACCGACCAGTTATCTAATTCGAGGGTCATACGAGTGGGTGTAAGTTTATGTAACATAAAATTTTTCCAAATAGATAGAGGCATCAAGTTGATGCTAGCTCCTAGATCGGCTAGGGCCATGCATCCCTCTAGCTCACTAAAATTACAAGGAATGAGGAATTTCCCAGGGTCTCCAAGTTTCTCGGGTAACTTCTTAAGGAGGAACCACTGAGCAATTCTCATTGAGAGGAGTATTAGCCAATTCAAGAATTTTTCCCTTAGTAGTAAGGAGATCTTTCAACATTTTAGCATACTTTCGCATCTGAGCTAACGCTTCAACAAAACTGATATTGAAGTGAAGTTTCTTGAACATCTACAAGAACTTATGAATTTGAATATCAGATTTGTCTTGAAGCTTATCCTTGTTCAGACTCAAAGGATAAGGGATTGGAGGTTGATGAGGATTTCGCTCAGGGGTCTCATTTGGTTTAGAAACGGGAGCTGGCTAGATAACTGAAGGTGGGACTCGTGCGATACTTCCTGAACTTGAATTGTGCACCTGGTCCATGATCGTCTCCGAGTCTCGCTCCACCTCCTTAGAAGAAGAAGGAGGATTAGGTGGTGGAACTAAGGTTCCAGCCAAAGTAATACCACTCCGTGTGGTAATTACTTTAATATCTTCCCTCGGGTTAGGAACGGTGTTGCTAGGAAGCACACCTTGAGGTCTTTCATTAAAAACTTTTTCCGTTTTTTTCAATTGATTTGCCAATAATTGAAAGTTATCATTAGACGAAATTATGTGTTGTCTTGATATCTCATCCATAGGTGGATTATTTGGCATTTGATTAAATTGCGCCTGAGCTTGATTTTGGTTAAAATTTTGACCTTGGTTTTGATTAAATCCTTGATTTTGATAATTATTGTTTCTTTGATTAAAGTTTTGACCACGGTTGTTTTGATTGAACACTTGATTAGAATGATTTTGAAATTGATTTTGATTATATCTATTTTTAAAGTTTTGATTGTTCTGATTGGGGTTATTTTCTTGATTGAAACCGGGTGGCTCAGGAAAATTGTTGGAACGATAGCTTAAGATATTACAGTTTCCTTGAGGTTGGTAAGAATTACCTCCCGCATTGAAGTTTCACGTAGCAGCACAAGTCTTACAACGTGGGTTAACGATATTAATTTGCTGATTGTTTTGGTACATTTTTAGAAAGTTTTTATTTATTTCAGCAATTTGTTGAGTGAGAGTTGCTATTTCAGGAGATGAAGAAGTTCTCAATCTAGATGACTCGCCCCTTTGAGCAGAAGTGTCCCAATCATTGTGATGGGTGGTCATATTTTCGATAAGATCATAGCACTCTTTGGGGCGCCTTTTCATAAAGGTCCCTCCAGCAGCACCATTGATTGTATCCCGATGTCTCAAAGTCAACCCGTTATACAATGTATCTATGATTGTAACGGGTAACATATTATGGTTAGGACACCGGTCGATTGACAATTTGTAATGTTCCCAATCTTTGAATAAAGATTCGTCAGGAAGCTGACAGAAATTACTGGTTTTATTTCTTAATTTTGTCAGCATAGAAGGAGGAAAGTACTTTATAGAAACTTAGTGACCATCTCCTCCCAACTATGGATAGATTTTTTTGGTAGACAATCAAACCAAGTGGTGGCATGATGAATCAATGAATAAGGAAAAAGACATATACGAAAGGTGTTATGTGGGACACCATTTTGCTTCATGCTCTGAGTGACGGTTAAAACCTTGTCAATATGCTTATTAGCATCATCACTCGGTAAATCGTGGTATTGACAGCTCTATTGGAATTGTTGAATCATATGATTCTTAAGTCCAAAATCTGTTTCCTGAAAGTTAACGGGGGTGATTCGTTTGTAATAGCATATATAATAAATATCAAATAAAATACCTGCGCTAATCGACAAGTTAACCTTTTAGGAAAAAGGTCAACATGCTAAACTCACAAATACAATATATGATACTTGGCAAGTGATACCCGGTTCGTTTCCCAACGAGGTGTGAATTGAGGATGTTGATTGAGGTTTGGTATTAAAATGCTTGAAAATTTTATTTTTACGTTTTTGATTGTTTTCTAAGTTCTAATTGAAATACGGGGAAGTAAATGATGCAGGTTTTCTGACCAGGTTTTAATATTTATAAAGTCTCGTTTACCTATGGTCCACCTTATGTACTCACGGGCAGTGTACCGGTCGTGTGTAGTGTAGTCATCGGTAAAACCGAGGTCGTCCCAAGAGCTATGTGAGCAGATTCTAATTAAGTCTAGGTGTCACTGGTTTTAATTGTTTTTAGGTTTGAAATGATTATTAAAGTAATTAACAAGAAATGAAAGCAAATAAAATTAAGTTGTGATCAGCAGGGGTAAAGTGTGCTAAGCTAGTTACTCATCCTATCATGTTATGTTCACGTCTAACCACTTCCAATTGATTCAAGTGGGGCTTTAAGTCGCTAGGACAACATTTGGTCAGTTCGTCCTAACCTATCAGCAAAGGCTTCCACCGGAGATCAAGCTACTACCCTTGAAAGTCCAGTTGTTTTTAGTCCCCTAAGCCAAGTCATTAAGTACCTCTACATGCAAGATTCGTAACAATGAGTGCCCAGGCACTAGCATCTTATACACTCATCCCTAACTTCTTAAGTTCATCCAAATGGCAGGTGATCATTTGGTCAGTTCGCACAAGCGAAGAAGGGTCGTCATTTGGTCAATTCTTACCCTTCCCACTCAATCTACCTACTTAGGGTCAGTTGGTCAATTTTCCTAAGCAACTAGACACTACCTCCATTCAAAACTACTGAAACTAGGGTAGCTACCAACGAACTATGCATGCATACCCTAGAAACAATTATACGGAAGCATGTAAACGTAAACAAAACAATTAAGGAATCATAACTAGGCTAGAACCAAAAGTGCTTAGCCGATCATATTAAAAGAAACCAAAGATTCAATGTTTGACATAATGAAATACATGAATCAAAAGTGAAATAAAAGATAATCGCTAATGCTTATCGTTAGGGAGTGATTTCTCCCTTTGAGATGGCTTCGTATGCTCTTCAAGATCTGCCTTTGGACCCCTACACACGTTCTCTTCTTTTTGGTGTGGAGTGAATGATGTGAAATGCAGAAATTAGGGCTTGTATTTATAGGCGTGATCTAGTTACGGCGTAACTTGAGTTGAGAGTTACGCCGTAACCTCTATAATTTCATAATAATGCTCTCGTAAACATGGTTACGGCGTAACACATGGAATGAGTTACGCCGTATCTTCAGTACAGGTTACTTTTGTATTGATTACGCCGTAATCATTGGAAGGAGTTACGGCGTATCTGATGGCGGCGTGGAACATCCTTTGACCATGTTGGTTACGGCGTAATCCTAGATGGGAGTTACGCCATAATTAGTTGCTGAGTTGGTCTTCTGAGTCACACGCTAGCTACGGCTTAATGTGAGAGTAGAGTTATGCCGTAGCTTCTTCATAGTGGTCATACTATCATAAATCTCTTGAGAAAATCTCCAAATCTGCGTCTTATTAGCTCTAATGCTCGTAATTTACCTGAAAGTGAAATATAAAGGAAAACAAGGGTAAATCCATATAAATGATATAAAATACAAGAATTATCGTGAGAAATTGACACTTAATATTAAGGACTATCTGATGTTATCAAATATCCCCCCACTTGAACTCTACTTGCCCTCAAGTAGTCCTTATTAGAAAAATTCCTAAAAAGATATCTCCCATTACCTGGAAAATTTAAGTTTAAAAATTCCTTATGCTAGAGTAAATAAAAGCCGAACACCTCACAAAATGGGAAAAAAAGACTCAAAATCTGTCACCTTGTCTAAGTGTCAATTTCGGGGTGATCACTCAAAGCACAGTTATAGCATGTATTCTATCATAAGCTTGGCGGTTACACAAATCTCCACCACTAGAGTTAAGGACTAAACAATTCTTGAAGGCAATATGGGTAGACACGACATGGGTTAAGGGTGAATTGTCATTACTAATATGTCACGGCAAAGTGGACAAAATCAATGATACATAACCAAATCCATGGCCAAGACACCAAAGATTATTCGCTTCATCACCTAGACATGCTTCATGACTAAAGGGTAGGATAAGACATGGGATATAATTGGTGTAATGTAAAAATAACAAGCAAATAGTCTAAACCTATAACCAAGTCATCACCACTTACCGTTCATCCAAAGTTCAAGTTTTAAAGCTAAGAAACCAGATCATGATATTCAAAGTAGATGTGCCATTAGCGGACGTCATGATGGGCACATTACCTGATCTTCAATTGTTGGCACAATAATTACCAACTTCATTCTTCAAATGTGACCGAGGTGGCCTCCTCGATACTAAATTTTTGATGAGCTCCAAATATAGTGCTTATAACATTGCACTTTACAATAAACAAATAAACTACAACTTTTATTTATTTTTTATTTTTTTCGAATCTTTTTTTTACATCATAACTAAACATAACATCCCCCCACTTGAGATGAACATAATGAGAATTTAGGGGGTCTTCAATCATCTTCAAATATATGTCTTTGACGAAAGCGTGATTTCCGAACCTCTCTACTTGAACCTTGAACTTAGGCAAACAATGACTTCCCGATCACAAATTAAGACTACACGGTAGGCTAAGGTGAATGGGTGTAACGAAACAATATATATTGGGTGAACAAAATGAAAGGACTGGCTCAGATGGGTGTATCTAGGGTTATCTTGCACTAAAGGTGAGTGCAACAAAAGGTTTTAACATGGGGGTCGAGAAGTCGAGGTAACTAATCGATAGACACACAAGGATAGGCTATTTGGGTGATAATCCTATAATATTGCCTTCTTAAACTGATTATTCCAAATACATTAAGCGAACTCAACATACCTCGTCTATGGTCTTGAAATGATGCAAAGGTCAAGTTCTAAAGTTTACAAGCTACCGGCACACTCATAATTTGGTGGATATGGGTAAATAATTGGAAACGGATAAGGCTAATCTCACCATATAATATCAAGGGTTATAATGTGCTCGACTAAGGTCTAATCTAGTTAGGTTAAGAAAAACATGTCAAAATTTTAAAAATGGCATAATTTTTCAAAATAAACTAGAAAAACGAGGGCTAATAAAGTTCAAGAGATAATTCTACTCCCGTCCCCCCACTTGAAATGTACAAAGTCCCTTTTGTACTAAACGTTAAATAAAGGTGAATAGAAAGTAGAATTAGAGCGAGAACTTCCTAACATTCGCTCCTAAAAAGAAAGAAGGCCCACGATTGAGAATCGTGCCTTCGCTTAAGCATCCACGAGCAAACTTCATTCCCTGAAATCACGCTAACCAACAAGCATAATTCTAAAAAAAAGGAAAAAAATAAGAAATCTAACTCACTTCCCTTGCACTCGGTACGGAGTCTATTAAACCACCTTTTAGTTGTCCCCGTAAGAGTCATAGGAAATTTTTCTTACCGTAACAGAATAACTAGGGACATTCCGGATGCTCAAAAGGGAATACAAGTAAAGTACTTCTTCCACATGATCTTGGACATCTTCATTCTTGTCTCCTAAGAATTGTAGCTCATGTAGTTACCGGATGAACTGGTCTGGGATGGAGAATTCTCCCATTTCAAAGTCTTGCGTGAAAGCTCTTTGATAGTCTATGTTGGTTTGCTCCATATACTGTTCCATAGTTATCCCTTCAACATTTACTTCCTCAATTACTTTAGGCTCTGCATCAGATTGGTCAGACTCATAAAATGAGAAAATATTATGTATAGGAATTGGTGAGCAGTCTTTTTTTGTTTGGAACTGTTTTTCCAGATTGTCGAATGGAGTAGCAAAAAATGGCTTGGAGCTTCTGGTCTTCAATCCTGACATTACAAAAGAGAAAGAAAATTAAAAATAGACTTAATATAAACCCTAATAAAACTCCCCGGCAGCGGCGCCAAAAACTTGACGCAGGTTTTTTGACCAGGTTTTAATATTTATAAAGTCTCGTTTACCTATGGTCCACCTTATGCACTCACGGGCAGTGTATCCGGTCGTGTGTAATGTAGTAATCGGTAAAACCGAGGTCGTACCAAGAGCTATGTGAGCGGATTCTAATTAAGTCTAGGTGTCACTGGTTTTAATTGTTTTTAGGTTTGAAATGATTATTAAACTAATTAACAAGAAATGAAAGCAAATAAAATTGAGTTGTGATCAATAGGGGTCAAGTGTGCTATCCTAGTTACTCATCCTATCTTGTTATGTTCACATCTAACTACTTCCAATTGATTCAAGTGGGGGTTTAAGTCGCTATGACAGCATTTGGTAAGTTCATCCTAACCTATCAGCAAAGGCTTCCACCGGAGATCAAGCTACTACCTTTGAAAGTCCAGTTGTTTTTAGTCCCCTAAGCCAAATCATTAAGTACCTCTACATGCAAGATTCGTAACAATGAGTGCCCGGGTGCTAGCATCTTAGACACTCATCCTTAACTTCTTAAGTTCATCCAAACGGCAGGTGATCATTTTGTCAGTCCGCACAAGAGAAGAAGGGTCGTCAGTTGGTCAATTCTTACCTTTCCCACTCAATCTACCTACTTTGGGTCAGTTGGTCAATTCTCCTAAGCAACTAGACACTACCTCTATTCAAAACAACCGAAACTAGGGTAGCTACCAACGAACTATGAATGCATACACTAGAAACAATTATACGGAAGCATGTAAATGTAAACAATACAATTAAGGAATCATAACTAGGCTAGCACCAAAGGTGCTTAGCCGATGATATTAAAAGAAACCAAAGATACAATGTTTGACATAATGAAATACATGAATCGAAAGTAAAAGAAAAGATAATCGCTAATTCTTATTGTTAGAGAGTGATTTCTCCCTTGGAGATGACTCCATATGCTCTTCAATATCTGCCTTTGAACCCTTACTCACGTTCTCTACTTTTTGGTGTAGAGTAAATGATGTAAAATGCATAAATTAGGGCTTGTATTTATAGGCGTGATCTAGTTACGGCGTAACTTGAGTTGAGAGTTACGCCATAACCTCTATAATTTCATAATAATGCTCTTGTAAAGCTGGTTAGGGCGTAACACATGGAATGAGTTACGCCGTATCTTCAGTACATGTTACTTTTGTATTGATTACGCTGTAATCATTGGAAGGAGTTACGACATATCTGATGGCGGCGTGGAACATCCTTTGACCTAGTTGGTTACGGCGTAATCATAGATGGGAGTTACGCCGTAATTAGTTGCTGAGTTGGTCTTCTGAGTCACGCGCTAGCTACGGCGTAATGTGAGAGTGGAGTTATGCCGTAGCTTCTTCACAGTGGTTATAGTATCATAAATCTCTTAAAAAATCTCCAAATATGCGTCTCATTAGCTCCAATGTTTGTAATTTACCTGAAAGTGAAATATAAAGGAACACAAGCGTAAATCCATATAAATGATATAAAATACGAGCATTATCGGGGGAAATTGACACTTAATATTTAGGACTATTTGATGTTATCAGTAAATAAGGAAAGAAACGAAAGCAATTACTAAATAGGCAATTAATAACCAAATAAAGGAAGAACATGAAGACCTAAGGCAAAGAAAACTAAAACGAGCTTAACCGGGAACGTAAATGCAACCTAAAAACCTAAATGATGCAAATTAAAGCCTAAGGGTACAATTTTATTTTTCCTACGTCCTAAATGATTAAAGATAATTTTAGAAACAAGTTTTGAATTTTTCTGATTAATATTTAATTTATTATGTATTAAAAACTGAATAACAAAAGGAATTATTAAAAGGGAAAATGATGCAAATAGACTGCGCGCCCTGAGGCTTATCACTTTCCGGACCACGTTTTTTTGCGTTATGAAAATGGACCAGTTGCCCAACGATTTTCTTGGAGCCAACCATGGGGTGCCACGTGTCCGACAAAGCTATGAAACAAGTACGTATTTTGAAAGTATTTGTCATGTATTATAAGGTATTGTTTTTTGGGCAACTTTACATATTTTGGGCAACTGTATTTCTACACGAGGACATTTTAGTCATTTTGCATTTGTACTTTTCCAGGCTTATATACATATATATTTTTTGGCAGCACTAACTATCTCAACACACACAACACAAACACATCTTCTTCTTCCCCAACACCATGAACAAACACAAGTATTGTTTTTTTCATCCCCATTGCAAATCACATCAAATTCTCAAAATCATCAAATTTGACTTTTTCACAATTTTTTCCCCTTTTGCCAAAAAAAACACATACAAATTTAAAAAATTGAGATTCTTTCTTCTGTAAACAACAAAACTAACATCAAATTTAACCTTAATTCAGGTCCAATTTTCAACAAGTTCATTTAATTTCATCCTAAAAATACCGGTAAGTTTTTCCCTAATTTATCCAATCATCATAATTTGGTAGTTATTATTTTTTTTTTTAAATTATATTGTTAGATTGTGGTTTTTTATTGATTTGTTAGTAGTTACACAATTTCATAAAGGGTATATGCAATAATTGTTGGATTGTCATTCTTGATATGATTTAGATGAGAAGCGGGTTCTAACACGAAACAAAAACAAGCTGGATGCAAAGCAGGGTCAACGAAAAGATGTCTTTCCAGAGATGGTCTCGACATATAGATTGAAGAAACCAGCACGGTCAACGAATCAGAAACAAATTAGTCGGCAATGGGTAAGCAAGTGCTATCTTGTGCATTAATCTTTCCCAACACTGATAATACTACAAAGCTTTTTTATTTTAAGTTTACTTGTGAATCTGATATCAATAAAATTCTGATTTGTTTCATGGCGATTAGAAAATGACATGGTGCATGATGAAATGTCTTAAACTCTTAATACAGTCCTATTTTTTGGGTAATGGGATAATACCCGGTAAATATAACTCTTAATACAATCCTATTTAGTATGCCCGTAGAAACATAACATGAACGCAAGAAACATTATCGCATTTTTCAAACATATATAGCAGGTTAATATATTGATATGGGGTTGAGACTGTAAGTTACTGTATAAATGTCAACTATATGCTGTATTCGACCCGTATAGGTGATTTATAGTGTAACTGTATTTATTTATTTGGATTTGAGATTATAAGTGTACCACCACTGAATGACCTAGTGGTAATGCACTTGACTTTGTCACAAGAGGTTAAGGGTTCAAAATTCACTATGTAAACCTTTGACAGTTGACAAGGAAGAGTCGAAAACGGCCACGAGATAACCCTATTAGTCCAGTTATAAAAAAACTATACCTCCCGGGTAATCAGAATAGAGAAAAAAAATTAATCCGTTTACCTGTTTATTTGAGATCATAAGTGACCGTAAAGATGTTTACTTTAGGTTGTATTAAAACCTGTTAGGTGATACATAGTCTTCGATTCTAATATGAAATTGCGGCAGACAATATAATTCTGAAGTTTGTGTATATTTGAATAGTTTAATGCTAATAAAAGTTTTTGATGGACTAACAAAATCAGAAATTTTTGTCTATATGCTGATATGTATAGGTCCAAAGTGTTATGTGATTTATAATGTTTTAGGTCCAAAGTGATACGTATAGGTCCAAAGTGTTATGTATAGATAACTATGCCCGAAAACTAGAAAAAAGTAAATAAGAATGTGCCAATGATGGTTCAAGTTGGGAATTTTATTTGACATAGCTGTAATTTTTGTAAAATGCTGCTCCCTTTTAATCATATATTTTTAGACATATTGTTATCACATGATGTAGGTCTAGAAAATAGCTATGGCTGTATAATATATTAATGGGTTAAAAATTTCATAAACGGAAGATTGATACACCCAAACATTGATATACCCAAGTTTTACTATATAGTAATGCTAATCGTACTTTATTAGCGACCAATGAGCTTCAGACAAGGTATTTTGTGCTGATATTCAGTTATAGACAGTGAAAGTTAAATGATCGCTGCCACTTACCAGTTGTATTTTTTTAAATCTTTTATAATAAAGTGAAACACTTATTTTGTATATACATACTTAGATGAATAAATTTGCAAGGTGGAAAAGGAAGATTGAAACCTGATTTGTTGAGTGATAACATCCTTTTGTAAATCTTATATATAACACCGCCTTTCTCTGGGACCATGTACAAATGCATGCCTTTATGGTTTGAAGTTCTCTTTGTCACATCAAGCTTACGTAGCCTACGTCTGCTCCATGGTTCTGACACACCCCTCTTTATATAAATCATATCATGAATCGTACTTATACAATATAGTTGGTTCACTCCATATAGTACTGGACATCTGCTCATAATTAAGTTTGCTATACACTCTTGCAGTCATATCGAAAGGCTTTGGAGGCAGATCCATCATATAAGCCAGCAGCAGAACGTCTGTCTATTGTACTAACAGATATTGGAACCAGTTTGAAGCTTGCTGGAAACACTCAAGAGGGAATTCAGAAGTATTATGATGCTATCAAGATTGACCCTCACTATGCTGTAATTTCATGTTCTTTATGCAATTTGATAAGGTTTTATTTCATTGGTGCATTCTCAATGCTGACCTTTTTGGTTCTTTTTTCTGGGCAGCCTGCATATTACAACCTGGGAGTCGTATATTCGGAAATGATGCAATATGATACATCACTTAGTTGCTATGAAAAGGCTGCTTTGGAAAGGCCGATGTATGCTGAAGCATATTGTAACATGGGTGTGATCTATAAAAATCGTGAAGATCTGGAGTCAGCAATTGCTTGTTATGAGAGGTTATGAATTTTTTTTATTATCACACAGTGGGTAGCCATTGTTTCTGTTATGCTAATTGGCGGTGTATATTGTTTGATTTTCCAGGTCTCTGGCTGTGTCGCCGAACTTTGAGATTGCTAAGAATAACATGGCAATCGATTTAACAGATTTGGGCAAAAAGGTAACTATTTTATCCTTAGGTTGTTTTTTGTTTTTTCTTAGTTTTCTATCACTTAATCACTTAGCCACTCGATGGCGTAAAACACAATATCTGAACAAGTTAAAAAATGACATTGGAAGATGGATGGACCATAAGTTTTAGTGAATGATTTTGGTGACATGTCATGCTTATATCCTTTAGCTATTCTTGATTATTCTTTTGTACCTTCGTAATCTTATCAGGTCAAATTGGAGGGAGACATTAATCAAGGTGTGACATATTACAAAAGAGCTCTGTACTATAACTGGCATTATGCGAATGCTATGTACAATCTCGGGGTAGCTTATGGTTAAATGCTAAAGTTTGAAATGGTAACGCTGATGAATTTTCTTTGTGTCTTTTACCTATTATTCATGTTAATCCATTCTTATTATCTCACTTACTATATAATAGAAATAACTTCAGTAATCTGTAAGTGCCTTTGTGTTATGTTATACGGCGATAGTTCTTAATAATCTTCTTTTCCGTTGCTGAAGCAAAGAAATTTAGTAAACTTCTTTCTCTTTGCAGGCAATTGTGTTCTATGAACTTGCTTTCCACTTCAATCCACATTGTGCGGAGGCATGCAATAATCTTGGAGTTATATATAAAGACAGAGATAATCTAGATAAATCTGTGGAGTGTTATCAGGTTATTCCTCTGACAAGTGCAACTATACTTGTCACATTTTTTATACATGCTAATTAAATAATAGATATTTTTGTTACTTTCTTGAAGTTGGCATTGTCAATCAAACCCAATTTCTCTCAGTCGCTGAACAACCTTGGAGAAGTCTACACAATGTAGGTACATATTGGTTTATTAATATTTAACAAGATGATATCCTTCAGTTGTTACTTGACTGCAAATTCATAAAAAAATGGTAAAATGGATGCTGCTTCAAGTATGATAGAGAAAGCAATTGTGGCGAATCCTACTTATGTTGAGGCTTACAATAACTTAGGATCATTCCTCCCCCTCCTTGTCTATTATGATATATGTCTTATGTGCATAATCAACCTTTGTTAATAAATAGTTATTTTAATTTGCAGTTGAAGATTGCGAGCACTGTTGACCCTTCTTATCTTGGATACGTGAACTTCATTTTAGTTGAGAAGACTTGCGGTGATAGGGTAAATACATCAGCTTTATTTTCTTTCTAGTTGCTGTTGTTTCTTTCATCTATTACCTAACGTAACCCATTTAAATAATTGTTACATTTTGTTTGGTAACTGTAACAAATAAACAAGGTGGTGTGGCGACTGTTTTGCTGGCAGCAAGTATTGGTATCAGATATCATGAACTACTCTAAAGGGTTGTTGTTAACGGTGTCTATTCTTACAAGGTTTCTATTAATTTGATTTGAATATTTTTTCTTTCTTTCTTTTCCCACCAACTGTTCTTGTTTCAGGCATTATGCAGGGACAGTAGAATTGTGTCTGGAGCTGGAGCCACTGAATTCGAAATAGCCAGACAATTGAGGGTATTTGCTCGCAAAGAAATTGGGTATTGTTATATTTTTTAACCTAAAATTCGTAATATATGTTTCAGAATGATAGAAATAAATTTGAGTTTGTGATGTATTAATTTACAGATAAGATGCCAATGCAATTGAGAAGTATGCTGACAGCTTTGGACTGATATCGAAAACATTGGCTCAAAACGCTTATATAGATGTAGAGGATATCATAGAGAATTTGAAAGCCGATCATGAAGCTGGAAATGTCGAAGTCATAGACACGGATATATGGGATCTTTACACCAACAAGTAAGCACACAAATTTCTTATATTTAAATATATATGTGTCTCTATTGATGTGTCTCTGTTGACAATTGAAGAGGGTATTTTTGAGGTTAAATCCAAAGCTGGTGACACTCACCTTGGTGGTGAGAATTTTGATAACAGAATGGTGAACCACTTTGTGCAAGAGTTTAAGAGAAAGAATAAGAAGGATATTACCGGGAACCCAAGATTGTTGTGTTGTATGATACCTTATCAGCTGTACCAGAAGGTATTAGTTTTATCTATTAGTTTATGCTACTGATAATTGTCTATTTTATGCTTCGATATATTTAACGTGTGTGATTTGAGTATGTTGATTGGTTCAGATGCTGCACAAGCGAATAGTCTATTGTATAAGCTTGTGGTGTTAAAGCTTAATGGTGGATTGGGAACAACAATGGGATGCACTGGTCCAAAGTATGTGATTACCTATTTAGTTTCTTGATTCCTCGTGTAAATGCTAATGTTGGTTATTTTACTTGGTACAGTTTGTAGTCTGCTCTACGTGGTTAGTATAGGATGTGTGGTGATGTATGGTCATGTTAATTTTTGCTAATGTTTCGAGTAGCCTGGTTACATACCAATTCAGGTAACCAGTTAGCCATACACATTTTGTTTTAGTAAAAATATGTACAAATGCACTATAAACTAAAACTTACACTATTCTCATCTTTGTTGTTAGTTCTGTGAGCTGATATCATTACAAAGGTACACCAAGTCTCTCTCGAGTCTCCAACGGGCTTCACTTGTTGAGAATTCAAGACAGAAACCGCAGGATCAGATGAGGACTTTGATGGGTGTAAGCTTTAAATCATTACATCTTTGACATGATACTTGAAATCTGGTATAATAAATGTTCGATTAAAACTATTTCATCTTTCTTTGCAGGCGTTACATCAAAGTAACTATGGTGCAAACCCTCTGATAAACTCAATTGGTCTCACAATCAACACTACCTTCACTGAAGTTCAGGGTCGTGTTTAGGAACCACCGAAGGTATACATTAACTTTGTAAAGTCCTATGTGTTTGTACAACATGTTTTAATCTTTCCATTTTTCTTTAGTACCAGAGGTGCCCATTTCGACCCATTTACTTACAAGCGGCTGTTTTGTCTTATGTATGGTTTTTGTTAATACAAATAAGCCGTAAAAACGTTTATTTATATTTTACGATCTTCTAATGTTTTGTCGATAACAAACGTAAATTTATTTTAACGAAACAAATAAAATACGTAAATGGTTTGGGCCAATAGTTTTCTAACACACTTACGTTTTCACATAAAACACTAAAACAAGTATAAGTGATTTTATGATTTAGTAATATATATGTACAACAACTAGTGTTTACATATTGGGTAAATATATACATAACTAGTATGTATTATATTGGGTAATATAAATGGGTAGAAACTTAAGTATTTGACCCATTGACCAAATACATTGAATGTAGTTGGGTAAAACCCAAAGTCCAAGACCCATACCCAATGTCTAGATACATTGTATCTTGGTGGGCACTCAAAACCATGGACTAGATGCATTGCATCTTGTAGATACATTGAATCTACTTGGTACCCATAACCCATGACCCATACCCAATGTCTAGATACATTGTACCTTGGTGGGTACTCAAAACCATGGACTAGATGCATTGCATCTTGTAGATACATTGAATCTACTTGGTACCCATAACCCATAACCCATGACCCATGACCCAAAACCCATGGGTAAATGGGAGAATCCCACGGATCCCCAGTAATACACTGGACGGATCCCTCAAGTGATGGATCTGTGGGATCCGTGGAACAGTAGCTATTTTCTCTCTATAAATAGTGAGTCATTTATTCATTGTTTCTCACCCCTTTCTCACATATTTTCTCTTTGAGTTATAATGTAACACCCTCAGTTTTGAATAGTAGCGGAAGCTAATCGAGGATATTACTTATCAACACAAAGTACACATTACAGAAAACGACTCTAAATGAGATGTTTTAAAATACATTATCATTCGAATTTATTCATAATATCAGAGTAGAGGTCCCATAATGTACATAATAAGTTTAAAAGTTTTTCGAATGATAATATGCAAAGTCTTCAAAATGCCTATTCCGTGTGCCTTCATTCGCGTGCCAGATATATCTTACGGACCTGAGATAAAACATGCTAAAAAGTCAACACAATGGTTGAGTGAATTCATAGGTTTGAAAACAGTAGTGGACAATAGTTTATAATATAATTGCAATGTGTACAATTATCTTCTTGAAAATTATTATTGCTCTAAGCTCATGGAACTCACGACTGACTGTTGTACATATATCACCGGGCGATATATATAGATAAGTAACATACCCCGAGTAGGTATTAGCCATATACCTAGTTAAATTCAAATAAAGTGCGTTCGGTTACCGATCCGGCTAACACAAACGGGATTCGTCAATCCCGATAGGCCTATCCACTATATTTGCGCTCACTCCCAGTGATTAGTGGTCCATGATGTAGGGGACTTTTGGCATAAACAACTTAGTGGTTTGCAATAATACAGTCAAGGCATTTAGTTTGCAAGTAATTATCCATAATAAAACAGTTTAGCATGTATCTCCCCCAAAAGAGTTTATAAAACAGTTAAACAAAAGTTGGGGCTATGAACTCACCGTAGTTATCAGTAGTAGCTTATAGCAAATACAGTGTTGTCGAGACAACGATCTTTAGTGATGACCTACGAAAGTATAATATTATGTTTTAGTATAGTTTTCAATATAAGTGTACAAGTATATGTAATTTGTTGGCTTATGATGTTGTACAAGGATATTAAACTAAGGTATCGCTTAAGTGTTTGCTTGACGCATAGCCTTTTTATAAATGACCTCGTATCACCGTTCGGGCTATCAAAATCAAGAGGTCATGTAGTAATCGCACGAGGAGCCAGGACACTTTAAATCGTAAATCCACAACTCGTCGATACGATACCCCGAAGAGGCCTCTTTATGATAATGAAATTCCCTACCATTGTAGTACTTATCATTTATAGGTAAGTATTTGACGAAACAAATGTTGTACAAAACATATGTCGTCTTTCGTCAAAACTATTTGAATGGCGACGTGATAGTATAAATTGTGTCGTGAAGCATTTCATGTGCAAGTGTTGTTCACTTAATGAGTTTTGTTGATTTCGGCGTGTTATATTATCATGTTGCGGAATATAAAGGTTTCAAAAGAAATTTTTATACTAATATGTTCATGGTTTTAATAAGTTAAAACTTGTAAGAAAATATTTATATAGTTGATATATATTTCATATAGCCATTTTATCAAAATCTAATAAAACTTAATCTAATGGCCAAATATTTGAAACAATTTTTGGTTAACATACTCAAACTAGTCATGAAGCTAAGTTACAATTTAACAACTTTGAAATAACAATTATGGTTATATTTAGTGGTTATATTCAAGTTACAATAGTTTGAGACATTAGTATTGGTTTAACCATGGCTTTGTTTTGGTTTTAAAGAATCAAAATTACAAGTTAGTTTCCTTAACCATGGCTGTTTTTCAGTCACAACAGATCCGTATAGTTTTTGCCGTTTTTTAGACTTTTCGTTCACTTTCAGCTTAAGTGCTCGCGAGTTTTTGAAGAAAATTTCATTCCGAGCAACTTTCGTGTTTTACACTTTCGCTGAATCGGACCAGAAAAGGGTCTAATTCGCGTTTTAAAATCGTTTCAGAAGCCTTTTTGCCATAATAACCCATTCCATCTAGTCATCTTCTTTTACTCATAACTTTTAATCTATAAGTCCATTTCAAGTGATTCAAAAACTCAAATTCAAGTTTTTACTTCCTCTAACAATTTCTTAAATTTAACCTAGTCTAAGATTCATGATTTTTATGTTAAAACTCATAGTAATTCACTAGTTCTTACCAGTGGTCTTAATGAGTTTCTACACATGTTTTTACCCATCAACTTCATGTACAACATCATACAAGCCATATTACATGTACTACTTATATAAAATTACATCAAATAATCATAAATATCATTACAACCATATTGAATGACAAGAAATTTAAACAACTTCTTACAAGACTTTATGTTGAATGGTCACAAGAACTATCAAGTCTAAACCCCTTTCAAGTCTTCAACCCTTCTTCAACCTCTTTAACCAAAGCTTACAACCCTTCTTACCCTTGAAATAACCTTCTTACTTTAGCCCTAACTTCCTTGTTTATCTCTTGCTTCACCCTTGATATTAATAAAACAACCCTAGTATCATGTAGGTATCATCTCTAGCTCCATCTTCTTAGTGATTTTTGTAGTATAATTCAAAGTAAAGTTTGGTGTTGGTGTGGTGATGGTAAACGTACAAGAGAGAGAGACCAAGAGATAATTGAGTTTTTGCATGTGAAATGGTTAAATGTGAAGTGACTTGGGTATAAGTGGGGGACAAACTTAATGAGTAAGTTGCATATTCTAAGGGATTGAGGCCATGTGGCCTTGTTGTGGCTAATCAAACGCCACCTCTCATGAAGAGGTGGTAGTTTGTGGTTTATCTTGTGATAAACATTAGTTTTTACAGTGTAGGTTGGTCCCGGTAATTACTAATGTTAAGCCCTTAATTCACGAAACTTAAAACCGGGTAACGTAAAAATGTAATACTTCCAAAATTGTTAAAACTTATCAACATACTCCAAATAGGTGTATTAAAAGTATAGTGAGTCTAATATAGTGTTTCTATGTTGTTAAAACATATTAACGTAGGTTCGGGCACGCGTATTACTTAAAGGTAAAATGTGTACCTAAAATTTGGCAAAATGGCACTAAGTCATATAAATTATGACTAGTAATTAAACTAAAGTATTTTTGTACACGTAGACTTATTCCTAGTCTTGTGTCGGTTGTGAGGATCATTTACACTTATTTAATTTTTGAGATTACTTATATAAATAATTAAAAGAAATTTATATAACATTAAATAGTAAAATATAGACCTGAAATATGCGAGGTGCTACATATAAACTCTCTAACCTCAGATCCAAGTGATCTATGTATGTAGTTTTGTTTTGTGTGATTCTCTAGGTTCCTCTTAAAGGCGATATCACCACCTTTTGAAGTCAAGCAATCTCAAGTCCATGAGTTGCCATGCTTCCTCATCATCAAGACTAATGAAATTCTCTTATTGATAGTTCTCTTCTTTCTCACTAGAAATGTAGTGTCAAAGACATAGGTGAAAGATGTCTAAAGGGTCAAGACGAAGAAATTAGTGAAAGGTGTCTATCTTCCGTGTTGAAAGCACTAGTGAAGGGCGCTTAGAAGTCAAGACTAGAGGCATTAGTGAAGGGTGCCTAGAAGTCAAGTCACAAGACATTAGTGAAGGGTGTCTTGGAGATCGAGTCAAAAGCATTAGTGAAAGCTGCCTAAGGTGTACATTCGATATGGTGTGATTCGATGTACAAGATAGATTAGTATTTGGTCAAAGGATATTGTTATCCTTGTTGATGTAATTATAAGGATTAGATCTCCTTTGGAATTAGGTGTTGTGTAGTGTTGGGTAGTAGTTCCTCCATTGTAATAGAACTCGGTACTTAGCCTAGTACCGGATAAAGGGTATGCGCGTTGTAGTAGGTTTGGTTCACCTTGGTGAAAGAACCCGGTGGTTAGCCTAGTACCGGAAAAAGAGTGGGGGACGTTGTGAAGGCTTCTCCGCCATAAGGAGTTGGCGTCGTGTAGTGATTACGAACTCTCGAGTAGGTGACTCGGGGATTGGAGTAGGGCAAGGAAGGTGTCCTTGTAGCCGAACCACTATAAATACTTGTGTCGTGGTTATGTGCTTCTTACTCTTTATCTTTCATTACACTTTTATATATCTATCTATCAACGTCCAACATACACATCTAAATAGATTGACATAAGTCGATCTAAATATTTTGAAACAAAGTTTTAATTGGTAAAACTATTCAACCCCCCTTCTAGTTTTCCACAGTTTTTATTGTAGGTGGGAGTATCCATCTTCAAGATTTTGTTACATGTGACTCAACCAAACACCTGGTCAGCGTACAAGCAAGTAAGAAGTAGTTGACCAAAAATTTTTTAACTTACAAGAATTTATGAGGTTTTTAATCTAATTATATTGTCTGGTTGCAGGTTATCCTGGTCAGCGTAGAGTTAAAGTAGCTGAGATGTCCGAGTTTGGTCGTCCAGTAAGTTCTCTTACAATGTTAATCAATCGATCTCATATGAATCAACATCAGCATGTAAATCTAAATTATTTAAATTCATAAATCCTAGATGCCTGGTTGGTTATTGTTAGTTATAGTTACTTATCACTGCACTTTGTATCAAATTGTGATGGTTTGTAGCTCGTTCTCAGTACTTTGATTCTATAAACAAGGTGTCTAGATTCTTTTCTGAAAACTAGAACTTAGGTTCCCAAATGGGCTGGTTGGGTTCTTAGTGCAGGCTGAAAAGGATTGGGAAGATCCACATGCACCAATTTGTCCATTTTTACAAGTTCATCTATAGATAAATTATCCAATAAGTATTGAGTATAAACTTTATCATTACAATAGAATCCAATTATGTTAATAAAACAAATTTAAAAGGTTGTATTCATTTAAACACACTTTAGACTACTTTTGACCTATTTTACCCGTTTCTTACGTAGCTAAGTTATTTTAGTTTACTCATTTGACCACTAGTTTAAACATTTAAAAATATTGGTTCGGAATTGCCACCTACATTAGAAACTTCTTGAGGTGATTATGTATTTAAATACCTTTTGTGGGTACATTGGTTTGCAGGATGTAATGTTGTCAGAAGAGCAAGCATATAAAACATACAATTGATAATTAACTAACACACCTCGATTTTTATGCTAGGCCAAACTGCGAAGCTCTTCTTGGTGGATTCGGTTTTTCTTTCAGACTAAATTAGAAGAGAATGAAGATGCTTCTAAGAAGTTCGAGTTGGCTGCAGCCAAGAAGGCGTACCAGTCATCCTGTCAGATTTTCCATCTCAAATCAACAAATTGAGTGCCTCCTTATGAGGTAACCATAAAGTAAAGAAACATACACCATGTTCTAAGACAAGTGGCTGGAAATTTTTGGTGAGGATTTAGCATACTGCAGATGTATATTGTTACAAGTATTATTTTGATACGTTTGCTATTGTTGGGACATTTATGTAATTTTTTACTTTTACATAAATGTCCCAACAATATGAAAAGTGTTCTAGCGATTTTTTTTTCTTTGTAGTTTTGTGTTTGATATATGTTCATTCAAGCTTGAATAAAGATTGGAATGGGTAATATAACCCCACTAAAAAGTCTACAAAGGTTAAACCTTTTCGTCGGGTCAAAATATGTATTTTTGTGAATCTGTGTCAGATCCGCGGATCCCTCAGGTTACACTGGACGGATCCCTCAAGCAAGGGATCCGTGGGATCCGTGGTACAGAAGACTGTTTTTGTCTAAATTTCAAAAATTCATAACTAATTAACCGTAAGTCGTTAGAAGTCGTGCCACCTATCGTTTTAAAGGTATTTGTGTCTACTTTCATTTAAAAATAATTTCATAAACTGATTCAAAACAAAAATTTACAGAATCATTGTTTTATAATAGAAAGTCATTTTTTTGGTCATAACTTTTGCACAAACTTTTGATCTAATTGGAGACGGATGTTTTCATCTTTGAATAACAATGTGTCCTCTTTTGAAATTAAGGTTTTGATCATATTTATAAAAGAAACTAATCAAGCTTGGTATACATGTTTATATTTAACACAAAGCGATGAAAAGAACTTTCGTATGCTATGCTAAATGATAAATTGTCTTTCTTGCATTACTTGATTATTTGCTTATCTCAAATAGCTTTTGTGCTTGTTTGATTGAATAACATATGTGGTTTCCTTACCTTGCTATTCATTCTCTTACTTGTCGATTTAGTAATAATCTACTAATCAATGTGCTACTTGAAGGAGTGTTTGGGACAACATCTACTTGTGTCGAAAATGTTAGTTTTATAAGTTGAAAACGTTTAAAACATATAACACACTAAATGGCTTTTTGATTGAGTTTGTCATTTGTGCAACATAAATGTTTTATGTGCTTATATGATTTCTTGATTTCATATTTTCTTGTATCGTTTTCTAAAAACAACAAGAATGTACATTGGATCATAACCTACACTTATGTTGATGATGTACTATCCCGTTTTCCTTTTCATGATCGCTCTCCAAGCTTCATAGTAGGATTGACAACTTGATTATTTCATCCGATATACTCAAGTAAATTATTTTGCAACGCAAATATAATTGTTCATATCCGAAAGTCCAAACTCGAGCTTTCCAACAATATATGTTGAACTAGCTCATCCAACCATTTTTTTTGTTCACCATATGGACAACTTTTATTTTTTTTACACCTTCGTCACCTTAGTTGTTTCAAGTATAATATTAATAAAAACGAAGCAAAGTATCATCATTGTTACTCTTCGATAGGCCATTGTAGGAATATAAATTTTCCTAACTTGAGAATGAATACTGGAGAACTTATTGCACTAGAAACTCAATTTGACCTAACGGTTGAATTGCTTCCTTGATAGAGGTTGGGTATGTGGAATCGCCCGTTAAAACGGTCGTGTTTAGCCGTAATTGAGCACCGCTAGTAATAGTCTCATATTCATTCTCTCACTTGAGAAATTTATACTCCTATGTTTTCCTAATGTAAGTTTACAATGGAAATACTTTGCATTGTCTTAGGATTACTAATCAAACAAGTTGTAAAATTAATTTTTCTTTTAGTTAATCACAACCACTTGCCTCATCAAGCAATTATTTTGCTTTGATCGAGAAGAGCTACATGACTTCATGGACAAAGTTCATTATACGCTAATCACCATCCGTAATAACTATACTTAGTTTATTACCTTTACTAAAACAAAACAACAACTCCACCTTCTAAATGAAGTCTAGGATTGTCCTGAACTAGCACCTCACAACTCTATTATCTTGAACACCATCATGTACTCTTTTCTTTCTTGACATATACCTTGCACGCCATTGTTAATACAAACAATTTACTAATCTAGATCATAAATCTGTTTTGAGCTTCTTGAATAGCGCTTGCTAAAAGTTTGTTAAACATGTGTGTTATTTGTGAGCTCGATCTCATTTGATTGCTTATGTGCTATTTCTACATGCTATACTTAGTATGTTTTACTTGTATACATGTATGCTTACTGTAGAGATCATTAGTTTCTAATTTCGATACTTAGAACAAAATGTTGCAATCTTACTGTTAAGGAATCTGTCTCAGATGCCGGATCCCTGGGCTATAACTAGCCGGATCCCTCAAGTGAAGGATCCGTGGGATCCGGGTGGACAGAAGTGCATTTCTTGCTTCCTTGCATCAATCCAACCTTCCAGACCTTCTCATACTAGCTAAACATGATACCTTAGGATCATTTATGTCTTCCTCAAGCTCAGTAGGTCTCACACTCACTCATAGATACCTTAGGATCATTTTTAAGGTGTTTTTGATTTATCATTTCACCAAAACTCACCATATTTCCTCTCTAATGCTCACACATTGTTCCTTACATCTCAAAACACTTAGTTTGATATTTCTATCAATTTTAGCAAATTGATTTTTGTTATCCTTACCTCAAAATAGGCCAAATACTAGTTTTTCATTTCTTATGATTTTCAAGGAATTTTTCAAATTTCTCTAAAGTTATCATCTGATCTCTAGGATCATTTAACACCACTTGAAACTCTCAAATTTTTAGTGTCATCTTTGGTCATTCATTGGTACTCATAAAAGTTCCATTTTCTTCCATAAAAGGCAATCATTAGCTACGTCACTCATTGCCCTTGAACATTTAAGTACCCTTTCATTTAAGATACTTAGTAGGACTGAAACGCTCAAAATGATATAGGCCTTAGATCTTATAAACATCCTTTTTATCCTTTCCTAGCTGCTGAGAGCCAGATCCCTAGGATTAGTTTAGATGGATCCCTCATTTGAGGGAGCCGTGGGATCCGTGTGACAGATTCATGTCAACTCTAGCTAAAACAATCATTTCAAGCTCATCTTGCTAACTTGAACACTCCATCTTATCTTAATTAAGATCCTAGATCAGTACAACTCTGAAGTTGACTCTTGTGCATGCTAATCATCACATTACAAGGGATCTTAGTGGCTTAAGTCTTGAATGCACTTGCCAAATCTCTTTCTTTATAAACCACATTGTTAGGACTCCTAAAGTCATCATCTTCATTCTCATTTTCCGCACTTAGAAACCTTTACAAACCTCGTCTAATCATCTCATCATGAGGAAAGTTCCTAGTGGTAATTCATCCACCAAAGGACCACCCAAGAAAATTGCTCGTGTTGTACACGAAATTTCCTCAACCGAATCATCTGCCGTTAAATCCACAAATGGTAGGATCTCCCCTCCACCAATCAAACCAATCCCCAAGAGGATTGTTCCCACAAAAATATCATCACCCGTAAGAGATAATAGTGCTAGAATCCCACCTCAACAAACCCAATAAACAATTGTCAAGAGAACCGCAAGGATTAACATTAGACCTTTTGGGTTAAAAAAGGGTTCATCAAGCTCTAAACCAAACGCACCTAGTTCTAGTAAAACGCCTAAGTCTTCATTCCTAGAACATAGACAACATTCCTTCACCAAACCTATTTCTCATCCAAATCTCTATTCATTAGAGCACTCACCACTGAGAACTTCCCACTCACGAATATTCTCATTAAATAGGGAACCACCTACAACACCAACTAGTCCACCGTTGGAAACAATGAACCACGAAGGACTTGATCATATGGAGGAATTTCCATTACCACCACCTACGTTCTTAGTAGAACCTCATCCTACATTGCTCAATGTAACCCCACCATCATTTGTAGAGCCTCTTCAAAACATCCAATCTCCTCCGGCTCCTAATCAAGACAATAATTGCTCTAATTGTCTAATCACCCAAGGACTTGTTCAAGAAGTATGAAATGAGTTGCATTTCATGTTTAATCATCTTCTTTAAAGATTGGACCAAATCAACAAGTCTACTCATCCTTAGACTCAAGCACATTGTTGCTTTTTAAGTTTTGGTCATTCATTAGTATTAGTAGAAAATGTATTACATGGCTAAATCATTCTCTTTGTTTTTAGAGATTTGTAGATCATCTCTTATGTTTTTTTGAATGATAGTTTATATGCCATATTGCTTTGAGCATATGTTTGTTTCTTGAATACATATCTCACTTTGATGTTAACATTATTTGTTACATCACCATTGCTGAATTCTGTTATCAGATAGACGGATCCCTGAGTTTTGCCTAGACGGATCCCTCCAAGGAGGGAACCGTGGGATCCGTGCAACAAAAGACTAGTTTTCTACTAACTTGAGTCTTATTTGCATGAAATTATGTATTATATACTAGTCTTCTAACCTTTGTTTTGTAGATTTTCAATTTACACATGAAGACTTTGACACACTAAGCTAGCGGAAGCTTTGTGTCAAAGCAATACATTGCAAAATCACTTGCAATATTAGGATTACATTTCATGACGTCCCTTTGCAAAGTTGCAATCATCAAGGGGGAGCTTATTCGTCACATAGACGAAATCTTTTGCAAACATAGTTGCAAATGAACTAGCTTAGGATTTTTTCTTGACGCCCTCACAAAGGGATGGACTCGTCAAGGGGGAGTTATGACGAGAAATATTCCCGTTACTTGCTCTCTACTTTTTTATATCATCTTTTTACTTCACATGTTTCTCTTAAAACATTGTGTTAGTTTCTTTTCGTAGCTCTTTTTGTTTCGACAAAAAGGGGGAGAAGAAAGTAAAAACTACAATTCAAACTTTTACAAATTTTAATTTTTCCTCAAAATAATTTTATGTTTTGTCATCAACAAAAAGGGGGAAATTGTTAATACAAATAAGCCGTAAAAAAGTTTATTTATATTTTACGATCTTCTAATGTTTTGTCGATAACAAACGTAAAATCATTTTAACAAAACAAATAAAATACGTAAATGGTTTGGGCCAATAGTTTTCTAACACACTTACGTTTTCACATAAAACACTAAAACAAGTATAAGTGATTTTATGATTTAGTAATATATATGTACAACAACTAGTTTTTACAGATTGGGTAAATATATACATAACTAGTATGTACTATATTGGGTAATGTAAATGGGTAGAAACTTAAGTATTTGACCTATTGACCAAATACATTGAATGTAGTTGGATAAAGCCCAACGTCCAAGACCCATACTGTTGGATCGATGTACTCTAACCAAACTAACTTAAATAGCTTGTTAAGGTTTAATAACCTCGGATAAATCCTAAGTTATTAACAGAGAAACACTGAGCAAACTCTATTAAGTATGCGGAATTTACTTAACAAAGCTAAGAAGAATAACTTTAACAAGGAACGATTTTATTAATAACTCTAACTCTGCTTATTATGCAGATCTTTAACAACTCTAATAATATCGAACTTCTCTCTAAAACTCTAATAAAATCACGTACGTGTTATGCCAATCTAGGGGTCCTTTTATAGGCTCAAGGATACCCTAGTCAGTTTACAATATGTATCCTTGTACGTCAAGTAATCTAACATAGAATATTCTAGAATTACAAGACTTTCTATAAACGAATAATACAGTTCTCTGATCTTGCAATACTTTGACTTCGTATGCAGTACTTTGACTTTATCATTAAGCAGTACTTTGACTCTTTGACTTTTCCAGTACTTTATAGTATACAGTACTTTATCCTTCTGTAACACTCTGTCAATCTTCAGCACTTTCATATCCCAACAATCCTCCCCTAACTTGAATTCTACTTGTTTGACTTCAAGTTCCTCTTTATCATTATCAGCTTCATCTTTGAGAACGGATTGTGTCATTGTCTTTGGATTGTATCTTTGTAGTTTCTGTGCATAGTCAAAGTATCTTTAGAAATATTCTTTTACAGCATCATCCAGCAAGCTCCATCTTTTCAGCAACACAACAACATATGACAATTTGTACATTAATTCAGTTTAAGTTGCAAACTATTCTCATCACTTCCAGGTGTGTTAACTCCTGTGAAAGGTGAATCATTGAAAATTTAATGGATTTAGATCTCTTTACCAAAGCCATTAACTCTGGAGTAGCCAAATGTTTTGGTGTGTAAGACCATGGTACACTGATAACCATATGATTTTTAGCAAACCATCAGCTATCAACAGATTTGATTTGTCTTTACCAAAAGTTGTACCCTTCTGGACTAGTTAGTTCTTTCATCATGGTGAACTAATTACCATATAATGGTTTTTCCACAGCCTTTACCACAAGCCATTTTCTTGTGGGCTAGCCAACTCTTCACATTACTGATATGGTGAGTTGATTACCATCCAACTTATTAGCAAGTTGTCAACTAAAAACGGATTTGATATATCTTTACTAGAGCCGTTTGCTCATGGATTAGTCAATCCTTTTGTAACCATGGTGGATTGATAACCTATAGATGTTATCATCTCAAAAACCATTTATTCAACCTTTGTTTCAAAATATTTATTACTTAACAAAAGTTTTCGTCAAAAATCACTTAACTGGTTAAAAGCTGTAAGCAGTACTTTGATTAAAGTACTGTTTGATAAGCAGTACTTTGAATAAAGTACTGATTTATTAAAAATAATTTATTCAATTAAGTCACATACCAGTTATTCATTATCTTCTACAATAGTAGTCCAGTTGATAAATAAATTGATAACCATACAAGCAATTTCATTGTCCTCTTCAACCTCCATTCCATGCTCTAGCATCCTCCTCATTAGATCGACTGTAAGAGGATATCTTCTATCAGCAAACATGTGAATCATTGTGCCATTTTCCAGTTCTAGAACATGAACTCCAGATTCTTCAAAAAATATCCAGCAAACTATTTCCCAGCTCTCTTGATTCTTCCAAATTTCATCACTACTCTGTTCATCAGTTTCCCATGCAGTTGTGAGATCTTCAAGTAAGACCAAACCAATCCCTTCTAATGGATGATGTTCAAAATACTCTTTCACCACACGATATAAATAGAATAGATCCACTCTATCTATGATATGCAATAAATCCCATAGTCTGTTGAACACTCTGAAGCTTTCATCTTCTCTATGAAACATCAGATAGCTTCCTTCTTTAGATTCCACAACTTCAAAAGTAGTAATCTGAGATCTGTTCATCTTCATGTCAGCATCTTCTCTGGAATATTCAAAATCTACTATTCTAAGATAATTTCTTAATTCATCCTTAGTTTCAGATCTTAACTCAACATTTTCTTTCTTTGAAAACTGTTTATCTTCAACTTCAGTTTTCCTTTTTCTTTTCAAACTTTTCTTTCTTTCTGCTTCAGTCCAAGTCGCTTCATCTTTATAGTCTTTGATACTTGCAACATCCTTCTTATAAGCTTCTGTCTCAGCATCATATAATATTTTTATATCAACATGCTTTAACTTCTGCAATCCTTTATACCCTCTACTTTTCAAATACGCCATCATTGCATTCCTTTCTTTAGCAAGATTTGGTTTTCTAGGCATAAAAGAAATAGGAACAGGTGACTCTAAGTGTTCACTAGTTTCAGCATTCAATTCCTCATCCAACTTCTTAGCTACTTCTCTATTCTGAGCTTCTTCAGCTTCCTTAGCTTCTCTATCTTTAGCATTTATTTCCTCTTGAATCTTTCTAGCTGCTTGTTCATTCAAAGCATCTTGAGCAGCTCTTAACTGTGCTAAAGTTGGTTTCTTCTTCTTTACTTCAACCAAAACACCTTTTCCTTTATCCTTAGGATCAATAGCAGGTTGAGAAACTCTTGATTGTTCCTCTTCTTGCACTCCTAGAATAGTAACAGCCCTTGGCTTTGATAAATCATGCAAAATGGTTGCAATAAATTCATCATCACTAGCAGTATGTATTCTTTGAGGTGTATCAGCTTCTTCTGGTATAGCAGTTGTTGAGGGACCAGCTTGTTCTTCATGTGGAATAGTTGAAGGACCAGCTTCCTCTTCAAAATCTAATACCCTTGGTGTAACCAACTCTTGTCTGTGAGTACCAGTGAAAGCAGTACTTTGATGTTCAGTACCTTGACCTTCAGACCTCTCTTCTTCAGTACTTTCAATGACAACATGCTCTTCAGTACCTTGAGGTTCTTTCTCCTTAACCATATCTTCTTTCAAATTCTTTTCCTCTAAATTCCTCCCCAATTGGACAGAAGAGGGTTTAGGAACCTTTTTGCCTTTGGTTTGCTTCTTAAATTTCCTTCTGCGCTTATGTTCTTCTTTAACCCATAAGCGATAACGTTTGATAAAAGGTGTAACAAAATTCTTTAACCTCTTATACTTGAGCATCAACCTCTTAATCTGTTTTGCTTGAGCCTCAGTAGTCTTTTGCAACTTGACCAACTCCCTTGTCAAAACATAATTATCCAATGTTAATTCATTAGGTGAGATAGTATGAGAAGCATCTCCTTGAACTGGTGAATGTTCCTCTGGTTGAGAATCAGGAACAAATTGTTGTGGAGATGGAGAAGGTGAACCTGCAACTTCTTCTTGAACTTCAATGTTTGGGGAAGCAGTACCTTGAGTAGCAGTACCCTCTTGAGATGCAGCACCTTGAGAAGATGCAGCACTTTGAGAACCAGTACTTGCAGATGCAGTACTTGCAGGTGCAGTACCTTCACTGTCTTCATCATCTTCAGCATCAGCTCTAACAGCTTGAACAACTTCCATCATAGAAGTAGTTAAAGGAGTATCTGGACCTCTGAATAGATCACTCCTTCTTGCCATAAAGGTAAAAAAATTTGCTTGTTGTACAATAACAGGAAGTAAATCTATAGGTTTTGGTACATCAGCAAGTTGTTTGTTCAGAAAAACTTGAATAAACCTGGGATACATTAACCATTTGGATCCATAATTAATGTGAGAAAGCATGCCATCTAGAATCAGCCTTGAAAAATTAAAAACACGATCTGTAGCCAATCCCACCATAGCAGATGCTATATTTGACCCAAATTGCTCCCATGAAGTACTTTTTGCACTAATACAATGTTGCAACACATGTATTAAAAACTTCCATTGAGGACAAAATAGTTGTTTCCTGAAAGTTTGTTCTGTTAAAGACCCTTAATAACCAAGATGCCCAAAAGTTTCCCAAATCAACTCCTTAGCAAAACGAATAGCCCCTTCTTCATCATTAAACAATAAGTCATCTCGAATAGAGGCTTCAGTAATCTTCATAGTTCTTGCAACAACTGTAGCCCTAATATAAAATTCATCATTCTCCATATTATCCCTTGCAGTAGCCCAAAATTCTTGAATCCATGGTTCAATGATATCCAGCTCCACTAAAAGAGCATAACTAATTGGCGACCCAGTGAGATAATCAATAATATCATGAAAAGCCGCATTATCTTCAGTCTTGTCTAAATTTGCCACCATATTGTGCTTTGAAACAGTAGGACGATTCGCCATGGTTGAGTAGATAAGCACAATTAGAGATAGGAGCGAATAATAAAGAGATGGTGAGAGAAATATGGAAAAGATATGATAATATCAAGATGAGAGGGAAAATCGGAGAGTAGTTATTTATAGGTAAGATTTGAAAAATCACAGCCCATAATAACAAAGTTACCGTTAGTAGAATTACCCCTCAATATTACCGTTGGAACAGTACTTCAATAAGACAAACAGTACTTTCCACGTGTGCAGTACTTTCCCAAGCAGTACTTTCCAAGCAGTACTTTCATAAAAAACAGTACTTTTCCAAATTCCTCTGTATAAACTAAGTATACATAAATATCCTCCCCTCAAAAAATACACAGGACTATACTAATACTAATAGTCCTCCCCTTAAATGTAGCTTAGTAGTTAATCATGCCAATGCTCACCACCAAGTGATTGAATCTTGAAACATCAAAGCCTTTGGTGAGTAAGTCAGCTACATTATCATCCGTGTGAACCTTGACCACATTATTGAGTCTGTGCTCATAACAATCTCTGATAAAGTGATGCCTAATCTGAATGTGCTTGGTCTTGGAATGGTATACTGGATTCTTCACAATACAGATAGTACTCTCATTATCAATATTGATAGGAGTATTCTTGAAGTTAAACCCATAATCCAAGAGTTGATTTTGCATCCACAGAACTTGTCCACAACAACTTGCAGCAGCTACATATTCAGCTTCAGTAGATGATGTTGCTACAATTGTTTACTTTTTACACTGCCACGAAACTAATATTCTTTCAAGATATTGGCATCCACCTGTGGTTGATCTTCTGTCTTAGTTATCACCTGCATAATCACTATCTGAAAAAGCCTCCAAGTGAAAAGGTGAATCCCTGGGATACCACGACCCTAACTTAGGTTGTTGTTTCAAATAAAAGAAAATTCTCTTCACTGCATTCATATGAGAAATCTTTGGTGAGACTTTATATCTTGCACATAAACAAACTGAAAACATGATATCAGGCCTAGATGCAGTGAGATACATAAGACAGCCAATCATTGATCTATATAACTTGACTTCAACTGGATGACCATCTTCATCCTTGCCCAATGAGTTAATTGATTTAATAGGTGTAGTAACAGACTTCATGTCATCAAAGTTAAACTTCTTAAGTATGTCAGATACATACTTGTCTTGACTTATGAAAATGCCTTCCTTTGACTGCTTAACTTGAAGTCCCAAAAAGAAATTTAACTCACCCATTGAACTCATTTGAAATTCTTTCTGCATCAGCTGCTCAAACTCCTTAACCATAGACTGTTTGGTAGCTCCAAAGATGATATCATCAACATATACCTGAACTAACATGATATCCTTCTTGTCTCTCTTGATAAACAAAGTCTTGTCTATAGCTCCCCTTCTGTACCCATGTTGTAATAAGAATGTGGAAAGCCTCTCATACCAAGCTCTAGGAGCCTGATGAAGGCCATAAAGAGCCTTAACCACCTTGTAGACTTTGTTAGGATGTTTAGGATCTTCAAAACCAGGAGGTTGTTTTACATAAACTTCTTCTGTTATAGTGCCATAGAGAAAGGCACTCTTGACATCCATCTGGTAAACCTGAAATCCCATATATGAAGCAAATGCAAGAAATATTCTAATAGCTTCAATCCTGGCTACAGGAGCAAATACTTCATCATAATCTACTCCTTCTTCTTGTCTATAGCCCTGAGCTACTAACCTAGCCTTGTTCTTGATGACATTACCTCTTTCATCTCTCTTGACTCTGAAAACCCATCTGGTTCCAATAACTTTCTTCCCATCTGGAAGATCACATAATACCCAAACTTCTTGAAGTTTGAATTGTAGCAGTTCTTCTTGCATAGCTTCAACCCAACTTTCTTTTGTCAATGCTTGAGCAATATTCTTGGGTTCCTCTTGAGAAATAAAGAAAGTAAACAGACATGTTTGATGGTCCTTATGATTCAGCCTGTTCTGTTTGTAGACAAAGCTAAGTAAAGCATTATGAGGTTTAGAAAAACTCTTAGCTTTGTGTCTTGTCATCACTCCAGAAGTAGAAGGACCAATGATTTGATCAGTAGGATGATTCTTATGAATCCTTAAGATTGGAGACTGTGGAACTCCATACGCATCATCCAAGTTAGTTAAATCAGCATCATCATTGGAATCTGAGAAAATACCTTCATCTGCAAACTCATCATCAGTTTCCTCTAATCCAGGCATGGTAGGATCATCCATATCATCTAAAGTACTGTCAACTGGTGCAGCAGTACTTTGTTCGAAAGTACTGTCCAAAGTACTGTGAGAATACTCTGCAGTATTAGTCTTTTTCTTTGCTTCTTCATAAGCTCTTCTTTGTTCATCAGAATAAGCATGTGCCATTAAATCTTGTAAAAGCATCTGATTAAGTTCTTCCTGTATAGATTGATCCTCAGCAGATAGTGAAGATTTTGGTTCATCAGTACTTTTCTTTGGTGCATCAGTACTTTGTGTTGGAACTTCAGTACTTTTCTTTGTAGCATCAGGAACAGCATCAGGTCTAATGTGAACTCCATGAACAACATACTGTGAGTCTTCTACATCATGTTCAGGTTGATTTTCTTCTCTAACAGGTACATAGTTCATAGAAGGAGTTAAAACCTCAAGATCAAACATCCAATCAGGACCTTTACCCTTCTGATTGTCTTGATCTTCTAAAAACTCAACACGAAGACAATCTTGAATCTTCTTAGTGACTCTGTTTTACACTCTAAATCCCTTACTGTTGGTACAATAACCCAATAAATATCCTTCTTCAGACTTGCCATCAAACTTTCCCAAATTATCAATTGTGTTTAAAATAGTAAGAGGGCATCCAAAAGGCTTCATAAAACGAATGTTGGGTTTGTTACCCATTAGCAACTCATAAGGTGTCTTCATCTGTGGTTTTGTGACTGATACTCTGTTAAGTACATAGCAAGCAGTACTTACAGCTTCAGCCCAGAATTGAATAGGTAGTTGTAAGTCTGCAAGCATAGTTCTAGCTGCTTCAATCAGAGTCCTATTCTTCCTCTCTGCAACACCATTCTGCTGTGGCGTTCTTGCAATACTGAACTCCCTCTTGATTCCTTTGTTAGCACAAAATTCATCCATAAGCTTGTTCTTGAATTCAGTTCCATTGTCACATCTAATACCTCTGACCTTGAGTCTCAATTGATTTTCAAGTGCTATAATTAGTGTCGGAATAGCATCAAAAGTATCATCTTTAAATCCCTAGAAAAATACCCAACTGAATCTACTGCAATCATCTGTAACAACTAAGCAGTACTTTTTCTTGTTTAAACTTGCCACAGAGACAGGACCAAACAAATCCATATGTAATAACTCTAAAGGATCTCTAACTGTCCTCTCCTCAAGCTTCTTACATGAAGCTTTGTGTTGTTTACCCTTCTTACACGCCAAACAAGAGTGTTCATTCTTGTAAGTCTTTGAAGGTAAACCTCTAACTAAATTGCCTTTGACCAGTTTGTTGATATTTTTGAAATTAACATGGCCTAATCTTCTATGCCACTGATGTGCTTCTTCAGTTGATGCTTTTGCCACTAAACAGGTAGCTCTTCCATAAGAGTTAAGACTCTTCATGTCCAGACTATACACATCATTGGTTCTTGGTACTCTGAGTACTACCAAGTGATCATCAACAGGCTCAAATTCAGAAGAAAGGATGAGACATTCTGTGTCAGTGAATAACACATGATGCTTTTTGTCACAGATTTGAGAAACTGACAATAAGTTGAACTTTAGCTCCTTCACATATCTAACATTCTCAAAATCTATTCGCCCTGCTTTGATAGTTCCTTTCCCTGTAATCCTTCCTCCATTGGGATCATTCCCAAAAGCAACTCTTCCTCCACTAATAGATCTAAAATCTGACAGAATATCCTTGTCTCCTGTCATACTTCCAGAGCAACCACTATCCACAATAATATGATCTTTAAGCTCCTCATCTGGGTTGCCCTACACAAAGATTTAGAGAGTTAGTCTCTTTTAGGAACCCAAGCCATTACTGACTTGTGTTCCCCTTGTGGAGTTACAAACTCAAATTCTTTGAGTATGTAATTTCCACTGTTTTTCAAAACATGATCCAGGATTATCTTTTGATTTTTAGCATGTGGATTTTCAAAACTTTCTAGATTTTCAACAGAACTCTCTTTTGTAAAATCATTCTCTTTTTCTTGAATTATGAAAACATCTGATTCACTTTTTGTTGAACGTACTATTTTTCTCTCAGCAGTACTTTCTCTCTTAACCCATTCAGTTTTAACACTTGGTTCCTGTGATCTAGATCCCCTATGTGAATTGTAGTACATTCTGGGTTGATAGTAGTGAGATCTCCTAGGATTTCTGTGCCAAGTGGTATTCGCAGTACCTTGGTTTGTCTGAGCAGTACTTTGAGAAGGTAATGCTTGTGAAGGTACTGATGGTTTTGAAAAAGGTCTTCTCTAGTGGGGGTATCTATGTTCTGATGAGAAATTACTGTGATTGACCCTATTAGAATTATTCCAAACTGGTTTGTTCTCTCTAGGTTTCTGGTTAGCAGTCCTATTCTTTGAAAATTTCCTAAGGTATTCTGAATGATGTTCACAATCCTTGATTAAATGATTAGGACTAAAACACACAAAACATAGTTTTTCACCCATACTCCCAATATGACTTCTTCTATGTCTATGACCAAAACTATTGTGCCTTCTAGGTGAATGATTAAACCTGTTTTGACCAAAATTATTCCAAAAAGGTTTAGCAGTACTGTTTTGAAAAGGTTTTCCTGAAGATACTGCTTGTGGAGCAGTACTTTGAGTAAAAGGTACTGCTTGACTTTGAAAATTGTTTTCAACAGTTTCTTTTGGGGTTTCAGACCTAGATTGACCAAGAAGCTTTTTCCTAAACTCTAGACTGTCTACACCAAAACATGAAACATCAGGTCTTATGGGTTGATGACTAATGGGATGTGGGACAGCATTATATCCCTTGTCTTTCTTATACTCAGGAGGTGGCTCACTAATTAAATCCTCATTACTAGATGTGTCTACATAATTAATGAGTTCATCATCACTAGTGGTTACATCCTCAAAATCACCCTGATCACTAGATGTGTTTTCTTCTATGTTATCAAAGTCCATACCAAAACCTAATCCAGTTCTAATGTATGCTCTTCTTTGTTTTTCAACATAAGTAACATGTGACAGACCAGATTCGTTCCAGGCAGCAAACTTTTCTAACAGATCATCTCTCTCCTTAGTTAATTTCTCAATTTCAGCAATTTTACAGTTTAGTTTCCATTCACTAAGTTTTAACTGGTAATCCTGTTGTTCATACTTTTCAGCCCAAGCCATTTCATTATTTTCATGTGTTATAATTTTAGCTTCCATAGACTCTAAAGTAATTTGATAACCAGCCACCTCAGACCTAGCCTTAATACAGTTATCTCTTTCAAACACATAATTATTTAGTAGTTTTTGATAGAAATCATGACAATTTGAGCATACCTCAGAGATAGGGGTGAACTTGGTGAAGTAGCTACCATTGCAAGTAGAACAGGATCATCTTCACACTCCAAGCTCCAATCAAATCTTCCATACCCATCTCCATATTCCAAAGTAGCATGATCAGCTTCCTTATCAAAAACAGTGCTCCAGTCCGAATCTTTTACCGAATCTTCAACTGCTTCTTCCACTGCTACCATACAATAAGTTACTGGTTCATCATCAAACTCTTCACTCCAGTCAACCTCTGACAAATTCTCTTGAGCAACCAAAGCCTTTGTTTCAGTAATGGGAATTTCTTTTAGCTGTAGCTTTGGTTTCTCAGTCATCCTGTTTGCTTGATACTTAGCAAACCTGCACTCCCTTGCAAAGTGACCAATCTTTTGACAATTGAAGCACTCAATTTTAGATTTGTCAAAAGTTATCCCCTGTTTTGGTTTGAAATCAATGCTCTTTCCAGTTTTTTTCATGTACTTCTTGATCCTTGCAGTGATCAAAGCAACTTGCCACCTGATATCAATCTCTTCTAAAGCATCCTCATCAATCTGGGAGAGATCTTCTTCATAAACGACAGGTAAAGAAGCTTGTTGTGCAAAGAAAGAGCACACAACTTCATCTGAATGCATAGTAGTAGGTGGTGGGGTTTGCTGAGCATAGGTGGGAGCAGCATACGAGACAGTACTTTGAGTCACAGTACTTTGAGTTGGAGAACCAGTACTTTTCAGATGATAGAAAAGCAATACTGTGAGATTTAGAGCTTGGTTGACCATTCATCTCATGCTCATAGACCTTCAGATGATTGTAGAGATCATCAAAGTCCATGACATCCAAGCCTGGTTGTCCTCTGATCATTGTAGCTATCACATGCCATGTGGATGGCAAACTCCTTAGAAACTTCAAATTACCATCTTCAACTGATACTTCTGCCTGGTATAACTCCAACATATTGAGGAGGTTTTGAAACCTATCATATGCTGCATCAAGACTCTCTCTTTCACCAACAGTGAAAGTTTCAAACTGTTGCTTCAATAGATTTCTGTGCATCTTCTTAGAAGCTTCATTCCCTCCAAATCTGGTCTTGAGAGCAGCCCAGAGCTGCTTAGCATCTTTAGCATCATGAAACTTGAGAAGATGACCATCTGGAATGGCAGACAAGAGAATATTTAGACCTTTCTCTTGATTCCTTAAGGTTTTTGCTGGTAAGACTGCCTTAGGAGCTTTGGGTTGTCCAGGAACATCTACAGGTTCTGGAACTACTTCATTGCCATTAACAATTACATTCCAAAGAGAATGGTCTGTAATTGCAATATACTGCCTCATCTTCATACACCATAGATTGTATTCGCCCTTCTTGATGACAGGAATCCTCATCGAAGTGATGGAAGGTGATGGAACAGAATCAGTCGACATCTTGAGGTTCTGTTGTAGGTTTTAGGGTTTCTTCTTAGTTAGAGTTTCCACACAAGCTCTGATACCACTTGTTGGATCGATGTACTCTAACCAAACTAACTTAAATAGCTTGTTAAGGTTTAATAACCTCGGATAAATCCTAAGTTATTAACAGAGAAACACTGAGCAAACTCTATTAAGTATGCGGAATTTACGTAACAAAGCTAAGAAGAATAACTTTAACAATGAACGATTTTATTAATAACTCTAACTCTGCTTATTATGCAGATCTTTAACAACTCTAATAATATCGAACTTCTCTCTAAAACTCTAATAAAATCACGTACGTCTTATGCCAATCTAGGGGTCCTTTTATAGGCTCAAGGATACCCTAGTCGGTTTACAATATGTATCCTTGTACGTCAAGTAATCTAACATAGAATATTCTAGAATTACAAGACTTTCTATAAACGAATAATACAGTTCTTTGATCTTGCAGTACTTTGACTTCGTATGCAGTACTTTGACTTTATCATTAAGCAGTACTTTGACTCTTTGACTTTTCTAGTACTTTATAGTATACAGTACTTTATCCTTCTGTAACACTCTGTCAATCTTCAGCACTTTCATATCCCAACACATACCCAATGTCTAGATACATTGTACTTGGTGGGCACTCAAAACCATGGACTAGATGCATTGCATCTTGTAGATACATTGAATCTACTTGGTACCCATAACCCATGACCCATACCCAATGTCTAGATACATTGTACCTTGGTGGGCACTCAAAACCATGGACTAGATGCATTACATCTTGTATATAAATTGAATCTACTTGGTACACATAACCCATAACTCATGACCCATGACCCAAAGCCCATGGGTAAAAGGGAGCGTCCCACGGATCCCCAGTAATACACTGGACGGATCCCTCAAGAGTGGGATCCGAGTAACAGTAGCTATTTTCTCTCTATAAATAGTGAGCCATTTCTTCATTGTTTCTCACCCCTTTCTCACATATTTTCTCTTTGATTATAAACTCTCTAACCTCATATCCAAGTGATCTATGTATGTAGTTTTGTTTTGTGTGATTCTCTAGGTTTCTCTTAAAGGCGAGATCACCACCTTTTGAAGTCAATCAAGCTCAAGTCCATGAGTTGCCATGCTTCCTCATCATCAAGACTACTGAAGTTCTCTTATTGATGGTTCTCTTCTTTCTCACTAGAAATGTAGTGTCAAAGACATAGGTGAAAGATATCTAAAGGGTCAAGACGAAGACATTAGTGAAAGGTGTCTATCGTCCGTGTTGAAAGCACAAGTGAAGGGTGCTTAGAAGTCAAGACTAGAGGCATTAGTGAAGGGTTCCTAGAAGTCAAGTCACAAGATATTAGTGAAGGGTGTCTTGAAGATCGAGTCAAAGGCATTAGTGAAAGGTGCCTAAGGTGTACATTCGATATGGTGTGATTCGATGTACAAGATAGATTAGTATTTGGTCAAAGGATATTGTTATCCTTGTTGATGTTATTATAAGGAGTAGATCTCCTTTGGGATTAGGTGTTGTGTAGTGTTGGGTAGCAGTTCCTTCATTGTAATGGAACTCGGTACTTAGCCTATGATGCGCTCCAGAACAGTCAAGGTTTATCACACAAGCCTGCCACTTGTGAATGGCAGACCGTAACAACCTTGAAACGGCTCAGGAACGAACTCAATGAAGATCAGAGGAGTATAGTGTTTCCCCGGGTCGTTATGTCCCAGCGAGCTATGCAATGGAATATCAAACGTCTAGTGATCGGGAGATTTGAACGAAAAAGGGATTGGAATGATTATTATAACTAGAGGAAAAAGCCAACAAATTAAAACGGCTTAAATGCAAATTAAAGGAAATTAAAAAGATAAAATCTATTAAATAAACGCTATCACTATATTTAAAATTGATGAACGTTTAAAACTTAAAACTAAAAACTTACGTTTAAAATAAAATTACGTAAACGTGTAAAATAAAAAGTGAAACTTACACAATATTAAGCCTAAAAATATGAAAAATACATTTTTACAATCCTAATAATAAAAGAAACTTTTTAGAAAAAGAAAATTATTTTTATAACTATTAAATTAATTATTATTAATTAAAAACTATTTTTAACTATTTAATAATTACCTAAAATACAAGAAAACATGAAACAAAGCTAGAAAAATAAAATTAAGACTTAGAAAAGTCTAAAATAACAAACTAGAATTTTCAAAACTATTTTTGTATTTTTCTGATTATTTTTCTATTTTCTAGGAATTAAATACTATTAAAAACTAATTAAATTATTTAAAAATACAAATTTAACTAAGAAAAATCTAGAAAAATATTTTTTTCTCTTTTTATATTTATCTTAACTTAAGAAAAATGAAAATTTATTTTTTTTGAAGCTTTTCTTAATTAATTGTATTTAAAGCTAATTAAAAAGTGCTAAAAAGTGATTTAAATTAAGAAAAATAGCAAACAAGCTTAGAAAAATCTGAAAATTTCAGGAAAACTCTAAAATAATATGAGGAATCTATAAAAAAATGGAAAAACATGGGGTTGCTTGGAGGAATAAGGATCTGATGTGCCAAGTGCTTATAAATAAGCACTTGGATAAGCCAAAAGCACACCAAAAGGTACCAAACTTAAATGGAAGCTACAATAAGCTAAAGGAACTTAAATGCAACAAGAATCAACAAGCTGCAACCTCTGATAAGCTAATTACACAGATTTGAGTATATGAGATTTTAAGCTAAAGACAGGATCTAGGGGTGCTACTTCAAGCCAAGAAATAAGCACTAAAATAAGCTGGAAAGCAAAAACCAATTATTGAGACCTAAAGTAGACCTGGGTGAGAACAGGTAAACCAAAAACTAGACCTTGGTGAGCCAAGGTGAGCCCTGCACAAGCTCTGCAAGACCTGCAGATTCCCTGTGCAGGCTACAGTGCCCTGCACAGGGCACATAAGCCCTTATTGATAAGCTTATTGAGCCTTCTGAAAATTTGACAAAATTCAACTAAATTGACAATAAGAAAGGGGACCAGCTGAACTTTTAAAAGCTACAAATTTCATTAAATTTGACTCAGAAATGAGTTCCCTAAAAATCTCTCTAACTTGGCTCAAAACAGGTTTTCAAAGTTTTGACTTTATTAACAAAACTGAGAGTTTGACTTTCTTGAGCTTTGATCTAGATTTTAAGGACTTAGACTGATATAAATAAGTGAAATGAGACTACTGCAAGATGTATTTATGGAATATGAACACAGATTAAGCTTTTGATATGCAAAAACTTCAACAGTGAACCTGTTGAAGGCAATTGAGGATGATTTTGACTTTTGGTGGTTACAAGAACAAAAGTAAGACAGATATAAACTCAAATAAGGTAGCTAAGCATGAAACAACAAGACTCTAGAACTTAACTACCCTAAACAACTGATAAAACAGCAAATCCAAACACCCTTATATATAACTGATATGAACTTTTCATGAAGCTAACTAATGAACCAGCTTGAACCAATGATTGAACAGAGTCTACATGACCATTATACAACTACACAAACAAGTTTAAGCTATCTATAACTACATTTACAAGTTCAAACAAAAACTGCCATATGACTTGAAAACTGAAAATGATAAAATCACTAACCACAGTGTCCAGCTTATGCAGGCCAAAACCAAATCCAAACCTATGCTAACCTAATCTAAATTCAACCCAAATAAACCTCTGTGCACCCATTATCAGCTTCCATTCTAATTTGAGCTCCTGTTGACTTTTGTTGACTAAAATGGAAAATTGTTTGAAACTGTAATATGAGCTTATACAAAGCTTACAAGGAGCTTAGATAAACTTAGTAAGGCTTCAAATAAGCCAATAACAACTTGGAACATAGAATTTGAACATGAAAACTGTAACAGTAAACTTGAAAATATAAACTTATATAAAAAACTTTAATTGATACTCAAAAGTAACTTACAAAGGTTTGTAAACTTGAAAGTGATACAATGAAACTGAAATTACACCATTTTAATTTTAAACTAAGACAATAATCTAAAAAACGACATAAGTAAAATTTATAAAAACTAACTACTCCTCTTCTTCTTGCATTTCTGCTTCCTTTTATACACCTCATGTCTTCTTCTCTCTCTCTGAATAGTTCCCACCTCTATTTAAGCCCCTTGGATCACTTGAATGAATCTTGGCCATAGATTGTATTTTTGGCGGGAAATGAGTTTTAAGCAGGTGAGTGAGATTGAGTGAGTAGAGATGGATGCAATCAATGTAATTTGGAGGGATGTGTTTGGAGGGGGGACATGGTGAGTGGGATGAGCTGGGGTAGTTGCAATTGTGGCTGGGATGGTGGGCAGACAAGGGGAGGGAAATGAGGGAAAGAGATGGGCGGGGTGGTTAGTTTGACTGGATTTTGACCATGGGTAGGCTAAATATCAAAGGGGGGTTCACAAATGGTAAGTGACAGGGGGTCACAATTAGGCTTAAGGTCCAAAAAGGTTTTAAAGGCTTTAAATAACATAGGGACCAATTGTGTAAATTCTGAAACTTCAGGGACCTAGGCTGCCAATTCTGAAAAGTTTCTCCAAGGACTGAAACTGACAATCTCAAAAAGTACAAGGACTAGACTTGCCAATTTCAAAATTCCAGGGGCCAATCTTGCCAAATTTCAAACTTGGAGGACCATTTTTGTAATTTTCTCAAACTTATGATATTTTTCACCAAAGGACTTAATTTGACAACTTTTGATTTTAAAAGGACCTTTGGTGATTTTTCTTTTGAAATTATGTGGTCAGGGACTGTTTTTGACAACTTTTGAAACTTGGGGGACTAAAACTGCAATTTTTGCAAATTTGATATGTTTTTCATCTGATTTTGATATTTTTGCATTTAAAACACATAAAACACTGATTTGTGATATTTTGATCATTTTGATGTGTTTCTGAGTGTTTTTAGATGATTTTGCAGTTTATTTTGTACAAAAATGATGAGTATTTAGACACTCATCAATCCCCCACACTGAGATATTGCTAGTCCCTAGCAATGATTTGAGAAAACATAATGGATTTTAATCTCTTTACCAAAAGCCATTACTTCTGGAGTAGCTAAATGTTTCAGTTCAAGTAAGAACCATGGTACACCGATAACCATGTGATTTTGAGCAAACCACCAGCTTTCAACGGATTTGATTTGTCTTTACCAGAAGCCGTTTGCTCTGGACTAGCCAACTCTTAGATAAATTATCAATATTATCTTTGGTGAGTCGATTACCAATTATGGTTTTTCCACTGCCTTTACCACAAGCCATAAACTTGCGGGCTAGCCAACTCTTCACTTTTTAGGATATGGTGAGTTGAATACCATACAATTTTGGGCAAATTGCAAGCCGTAAACGGATTTGATATATCTTTACCAAGAGCCGTTTGCTCCTGGATTAGCCAATCCTTTTGTCTTACAGACATGGCGAACTGATAACCAAGATGAGTAAGTGTAGAACACTTACTCCAAAAAAAAATTTTGGCCAAAAACGGGGGAATTGGGTAGATAATATATGATAAAATTCGTGAGAATTCCCCCCCACACTTAGAAATGAATATTGCCCTCAATATTCAAAGTACTGGCGGTTATGCCGAAACAAAGAACGTAAAAGGGAAATACTACGGCCATTATTTAGAAAGATTTTTTTTTTTTTTTTTTTTTTTTTTTTTTAAGATATATGCATATATATAACATGTGGGGCATCACCCCCACACTTAGGTGGTAGAAAGGGGTAAGAAGTCAGAAATATGGGTGAAACCCCATATGGTGTGTGCTACTGTTTTTGGTTACCGAGTCGCTAGCTTGACTCGACCCCGAATTCATTGGTTCATGGGGAAGCAAAGTGGAAGAAACAATCTCCATCGGACTTTCATTCAAGATGTTTGGATAAACATTGAAGTACGTGAAAGTTCCACACCGATGAGATATACATAGAACCGGCTCAAAAATGATAAATGAAAATGCCGGGGTCAAAGATAGTGTCTTCATTCCCGAAGGAGTGAAGATGAAGGGAAATCACAAGATATTTGAGGAAAGGAAGCAAGGTCTTGATAACAATCAAGATCCATTCCTCATCCTCAAATGTAGACGTATCGGGAGGAAGGGTGAGGGTAGTATTATCAATAAGCAAACTCATACGATAGAGTACACCTTCCTCCGAGCTAATATCATCCTCAAGATCAAAGTAGAAATGATCATGTTCCGGAGGAGATATGTCATGAGAGAGTTCACCGGAGAACTCTTTATGAAGAGAATTATTCACATGAGGTGAATTTGTGAACTCTTGTTCCATTGTGGGCTCATCACTATCCTCGGTCTGAGTATCAAAGAGTGGATTCTCAGAAATTGAAGTGAATTCAGAATCGAATTCAAATAGAGGATTGGTGAAAGTGGCTTTGAATGTTTCGGGAACAAAGTGATCAACATTCTCTATTGGATTGTTGGGATAAGAAGTGAGTGAACGATCATTATCAATGAGACTTTCAGTCTCTCCCAGATCGGCTTCGAAATCAAAGAGTGGATTGATGTGAGTGAGTTCACCGGAGAACTCCTCAAGAATAGGGTCAGCATCAGACTGTGGGAGTGATGCCTCAACGTACTCGATGTTTCCAAAGGAAGCACAATCGTCGCTAAAATCGGAGAAAGTTTCCAAATGATCATTTGAACACTCAAGAGGGGAAAGAGAATCACACATATGATCAAAAGTTCCCTGTGACTCTCTCGGGATTGGGACAAGGTTCTCAACACTAGACTTTATGAATTCGTCCGATTCCTTTTCAGGAACAGTGTCAAGATGCTCGTCCCCCATGTTCAGAGAGTGAGTGGGAGTTTCGGGTGTGATAGCAGTTGTTTGAGATGAAATCTCAACTGCTGGAATATCATTTGATGAACTTGATGAATTTTTATAGAATTGAAGGATATCAAGTGTATCCTCATCATCACTGTCATCAGGAATGAAACGAAATTGAGAGCTAGATCTGGCTGCTTTTTCTTTTGCAATTGATTCCTTAATAGATTTTTCAAACGCAATTTTGGAATTTAATTTAGCAGCCTGCTCTTCAGCTAACAATTCTTCCATGGATTTTGGATTATCTTGGGAATGTTTACATTCCTTCAAATCTTTCACTAAATCCAAAAGATCAAGGAGAAGACTTTGAGGAAGTGGATCAGGCTGAGGTGGTGCCTGATTCATATGGTACTGTAGAGGTTGGTCATGATACAAAGAGTCGTAATTGTTACAAGGAAATGGATTCCTTGTTTGACAATCAGAGCTAAAGTGAGGACCTCCACAATACTCACAACAGTAAAACTGATGTGGCTGTGAGTCACATGTGTTGTAGTCATAATTGTTATCAGGAACCTGCTCATAGACAAGCGTGTTTCCCAATTGATAATCAGAACTGGAGTGTGAACCACCACAGTACTCACAACAGTAAAACTGCTGAGTCTCACAGTGTGGTAGCTGATGGAATAAATCAGTTGTGTTATGGTAGGAATAGGGATCCTGGTTATAGACAGACCCTTTTCCTGATTCCACCATGCTACAACTGGGGCAATTGCCACCATTATAAGGACCACCACACCATTGACAACCAAGAGGGTGAGGATAAGACATAGAAAGAATCAAAGGTTTTCAGAGGGGTAGGGATGAAGAATCAAAGATGTGAGAGGGTAAAGATGGATATTTTTGGATTTTTGGATAAACATGTTGCAAAAACAAAGAATGAAAATCTTTTTGGGTTTTTTTTATTTTTAAAAGAGAATATAAACACATACAGATGGTATAGACAAAGAGTGAATATTCAAATCACTAATCTGCTAGACGTAAGATAAATCAGCACAGCTCCCCGGCAGCGGCGCCAAAAATTTGATGCGCTCCAGAACAGTCAAGGTTTATCACACAAGCCTGCCACTTGTGAATGGCATACCGTAACAACCTTGAAACGGCTCAGGAACGAACTCAATGAAGATCAGAGGAGTATAGTGTTTCCCCGGGTCGTTATGTCCCAGCGAGCTATGCAATGGAATATCAAACGTCTAGTGATCGGGAGATTTGAACGAAAAAGGGATTGGAATGATTATTATAACTAGAGGAAAAAGCCAACAAATTAAAACGGCTTAAATGCAAATTAAAGGAAATTAAAAAGATAAAATCTATTAAATAAACGCTATCACTATATTTAAAATTGATGAACGTTTAAAACTTAAAACTAAAAACTTACGTTTAAAATAAAATTACGTAAACGTGTAAAATAAAAAGTGAAACTTACACAATATTAAGCCTAAAAATATGAAAAATACATTTTTACAATCCTAATAATAAAAGAAACTTTTTAGAAAAATAAAATTATTTTTATAACTATTAAATTAATTATTATTAATTAAAAACTATTTTTAACTATTTAATAATTACCTAAAATACAAGAAAACATGAAACAAAGCTAGAAAAATAAAATTAAGACTTAGAAAAGTCTAAAATAACAAACTAGAATTTTCAAAACTATTTTTGTATTTTTCTGATTATTTTTCTATTTTCTAGGAATTAAATACTATTAAAAACTAATTAAATTATTTAAAAATACAAATTTAACTAAGAAAAATCTAGAAAAATATTTTTTTCTCTTTTTATATTTATCTTAACTTAAGAAAAATGAAAATTTATTTTTTTGAAGCTTTTCTTAATTAATTGTATTTAAAGCTAATTAAAAAGTGCTAAAAAGTGATTTAAATTAAGAAAAATAGCAAACAAGCTTAGAAAAATCTGAAAATTTCAGGAAAACTCTAAAATAATATGAGGAATCTATAAAAAAATGGAAAAACATGGGGTTGCTTGGAGGAATAAGGATCTGATGTGCCAAGTGCTTATAAATAAGCACTTGGATAAGCCAAAAGCACACCAAAAGGTACCAAACTTAAATGGAAGCTACAATAAGCTAAAGGAACTTAAATGCAACAAGAATCAACAAGCTGCAACCTCTGATAAGCTAATTACACAGATTTGAGTATATGAGATTTTAAGCTAAAGACAGGATCTAGGGGTGCTACTTCAAGCCAAGAAATAAGCACTAAAATAAGCTGGAAAGCAAAAACCAATTATTGAGACCTAAAGTAGACCTGGGTGAGAACAGGTAAACCAAAAACTAGACCTTGGTGAGCCAAGGTGAGCCCTGCACAAGCTCTGCAAGACCTGCAGATTCCCTGTGCAGGCTACAGTGCCCTGCACAGGGCACATAAGCCCTTATTGATAAGCTTATTGAGCCTTCTGAAAATTTGACAAAATTCAACTAAATTGACAATAAGAAAGGGGACCAGCTGAACTTTTAAAAGCTACAAATTTCATTAAATTTGACTCAGAAATGAGTTCCCTAAAAATCTCTCTAAGTTGGCTCAAAACAGGTTTTCAAAGTTTTGACTTTATTAACAAAACTGAGAGTTTGACTTTCTTGAGCTTTGATCTAGATTTTAAGGACTTAGACTGATATAAATAAGTGAAATGAGACTACTGCAAGATGTATTTATGGAATATGAACACAGATTAAGCTTTTGATATGCAAAAACTTCAACAGTGAACCTGTTGAAGGCAATTGAGGATGATTTTGACTTTTGGTGGTTACAAGAACAAAAGTAAGACAGATATAAACTCAAATAAGGTAGCTAAGCATGAAACAACAAGACTCTAGAACTTAACTACCCTAAACAACTGATAAAACAGCAAATCCAAACACCCTTATATATAACTGATATGAACTTTTCATGAAGCTAACTAATGAACCAGCTTGAACCAATGATTGAACAGAGTCTACATGACCATTATACAACTACACAAACAAGTTTAAGCTATCTATAACTACATTTACAAGTTCAAACAAAAACTGCCATATGACTTGAAAACTGAAAATGATAAAATCACTAACCACAGTGTCCAGCTTATGCAGGCCAAAACCAAATCCAAACCTATGCTAACCTAATCTAAATTCAACCCAAATAAACCTCTGTGCACCCATTATCAGCTTCCATTCTAATTTGAGCTCCTGTTGACTTTTGTTGACTAAAATGGAAAATTGTTTGAAACTGTAATATGAGCTTATACAAAGCTTACAAGGAGCTTAGATAAACTTAGTAAGGCTTCAAATAAGCCAATAACAACTTGGAACATAGAATTTGAACATGAAAACTGTAACAGTAAACTTGAAAATATAAACTTATATAAAAAACTTTAATTGATACTCAAAAGTAACTTACAAAGGTTTGTAAACTTGAAAGTGATACAATGAAACTGAAATTACACCATTTTAATTTTAAACTAAGACAATAATCTAAAAAACGACATAAGTAAAATTTATAAAAACTAACTACTCCTCTTCTTCTTGCATTTCTGCTTCCTTTTATACACCTCATGTCTTCTTCTCTCTCTCTGAATAGTTCCCACCTATATTTAGGCCCCTTGGATCACTTGAATGAATCTTGGCCATAGATTGTATTTTTGGCGGGAAATGAGTTTTAAGCAGGTGAGTGAGATTGAGTGAGTAGAGATGGATGCAATCAATGTAATTTGGAGGGATGTGTTTGGAGGGGGGACATGGTGAGTGGGATGAGCTGGGGTAGTTGCAATGGTGGCTGGGATGGTGGGCAGACAAGGGGAGGGAAATGAGGGAAAGAGATGGGCGGGGTGGTTAGTTTGACTGGATTTTGACCATGGGTAGGCTAAATATCAAAGGGGGGTTCACAAATGGTAAGTGACAGGGGGTCACAATTAGGCTTAAGGTCCAAAAAGGTTTTAAAGGTTTTAAAGGCTTTAAATAACATAGGGACCAATTGTGTAAATTCTGAAACTTCAGGGACCTAGGCTGCCAATTCTGAAAAGTTTCTCCAAGGACTGAAACTGACAATCTCAAAAAGTACAAGGACTAGACTTGCCAATTTCAAAATTCCAGGGGCCAATCTTGCCAAATTTCAAACTTGGAGGACCAGTTTTGTAATTTTCTCAAACTTATGATATTTTTCACCAAAGGACTTAATTTGACAACTTTTGATTTTAAAAGGACCTTTGGTGATTTTTCTTTTGAAATTATGTGCTCAGAGACTGTTTTTGACAACTTTTGAAACTTGGGGGACTAAAACTGCAATTTTTGCAAATTTGATATGTTTTTCATCTGATTTTGATATTTTTGCATTTAAAACACATAAAACACTGATTTGTGATATTTTGATCATTTTGATGTGTTTCTGAGTGTTTTCAGATGATTTTGCAGTTTATTTTGTACAAAAATGATGAGTATTTAGACACTCATCAGCCTAGTACCGGATAAAGGGTAGGCGACGTTGTGGTAGGTTTGGTTCACCTTGGTGAAAGAACCCGGTGGTTAGCCTAGTACCGAAAAAAGAGTAGGCGACGTTGTGAAGGCTTCTCTGCCATAAGGAGTTGGTGTCGTGTAGTGATTACGAAATCTCGAGTAGGTGACTCGGGGAGTGGAGTAGGGCAAGGAAGGTGTCCTTGTAGCCGAACCACTATAAATACTCGTGTCGTGGTTATGTGTTTCTTACTCTTTATCTTTCGTTACACTTTTATATATCTATCTATCAACGTCCAACATACACATCTAAATAGATTGACATAAGTCGATCTAAATATTTAAAAACGAAGTTTTAATTGGTAAAACTATTCAGCACCCCCTTCTAGTTTTCCACAGTTTTTATTGTAGGTGGGAGTATCCATATTCAAGATTTTGTTACATGTGACTCGACCAAACACCTGGTCAGCTTACAAGCAAGTAAGAAGTAGTTGACCAGAAATTTTTTAACTTACAAGAATTTGAGGTTTTTAATCTAATTATATTGTCTAGTTGTAGGTTATCCTGGTCAGCGTAGAGTTAAAGTAGCTGAGATGTCCAAGTTTGGTCGTCCGTTAAGTTCTCTTACACTGTTAATCAATCGATCTCATATGAATCAACATCAGCATGTAAATCTAAATTATTTAAATTCATAAATCCTAGATGCCCGGTTGGTTATTGTTAGTTATAGTTATCACTAAATTATTTACTTATCACTGCACTTGGTATCAAATTGTGATGGTTTGTAGCTCGTTCTCAGTAGTTTGATTCTATAAACAAGATGTCTAGATTCTTTTCTGAAAACTAGAACTTAGGTTCCCAAATGGGCTGGTTGGGTTCTTAGTGCAGGCTGACAAGGATTGGGAAGATCCACATGCACCAATTTGTCCATTTTTACAAGTTCATATATATATAACTTATCCAATAAGTATTGAGTATAAACTTTATCATTACAATAGAATCCAATTATGGTAATAAAACAAATTTTGAAGGTTGTATTCATTTAAACACACTTTAGACTACTTTTGACCCATTTTGCCCGTTTCTTACGTAGCTGAAGAGAATGAAGATGCTTCTAAGAAGTTCGAGTTGGCTGCAGCCAATAAGGTGTACCAGTCATCCTGTCAGATTTCCCATCTCAAATCAACAAATTGAGTGCCTCCTTATGAGGTAATCATAAAGTAAAGAAACATACACCATGTTCTAAGACAAGTGGCTGGAAATTTTTGGTAAGGATTTAGCATACTGCAGATGTATATTGTTACAAGTATTATTTTGATACGTTTGCTATTGTTGGGACATTTATGTAATTTTTTACTTTTACTTTCAAAGTATGGGTTAAATTTTTTTGATTAATTGTACAAGAATTTCAGTTTGTTAAGTATGTAATTGTTTATTTTACCTTGATATTGAAGCCTCCATTAGTTTTCACTCTTCTTGTACTCCAATCAAGTTGTTTTTACCCACAATAAACATAATGGGTTAGATCATATGGTGGGAGTGTTTTCTATAGATCTTGTGAACTGATAGCCTATACGATTACAACTGCTCGTTCAAGTTTATGCTGTTAGTTGTAAGTTATTGCTACATACGATAACTTAGTGCTGCTAGTTAATTGTTACAACTGCTTCAAATTTGTTTGTGCTGCTCGACATAGTTAAGGCTCCTGTGATAAAAGAAGTTGCCCAATAAGAAGTTGCCCAAAAAGAAGAAACTGCTCGTTCCAGTTTATGATGTTAGTTGTAAGTTATTGCTGCCTACGATAACTTAGTGCTGCTAGTTAATTGTTACAACTGCTTCATATTTGTTTGTGTTGCTCGACATAGTTAAGGCTCCTGTGATAAAAGAATTTGCCCTAATAAGAAGTTGCCCAAAAAGAAGAAGTTGCCTAAAAAGAAGAGGTTTACCCAAGCTTCAATTTTTGCTTCTTCTCTTTGGTACCTACATATAACGAAACAATAATACATTATAGACTCGAATAGGGCCAAATTCAGTTACAAGTCAATTATAAAAGGGTCGTGTTTTAACAATTTTAAATCGCAGATAAGCAGATAAAAACTAGCTTTACTTTATGCAAAACACTTATTTCAAAAAATGGCAACTTCTTCTTTTTGGGCAACTTTGGGCAACTTCTGATTAGGGCAACTTTTTTTTGGACAACTTCTTCTTTTTGGGCAACTTCTTTCTTTGTATCACACCAGCCTTAATTATGTCGAACAACACAAACGAATATGAAGCAGTTGTAACAATTAACTAGCAACAGTATGTTATCGTGGGCAACACTAACTTAAAACTAACAGCATAAACTTGAACAAGCAGTTGTAATCGTATAGGCTATCAGTGTAAACTTATCGTAGCAGCACTAATCATATAAAGAGCAGCACTAGTGACAAACTGGCAGTTATAACATTATAAGGTAGCAGCAGAAACAAGAACAAACAGCATAAACTTGTATCGTGCAGCAGTAACTTCTGATTTTTTTGCTTTGCTAAACTATATATGATTCCTTTAGTTGAGACTTTGGATCACATGATCTTGTGATCAAATGGTTTGTGCAAGTCATCTTTAGGCTTAAGATGTGTCTCATATGTAATCATCTTTAATGGTTGTTTGACGAAGTTTATCAAATCAGATATGTGAGACTTTGTGTTTGTATTTAGAAAATAGGCAGTAAATACAATTAACGGCATTTACAGATGGTCTTACGAACGGTTGTGGTTAAAACGAAAAATATATATGCTGAAAGACATACGATGTAGTTAAGCGGAAGAAGTTTTCCCATAAAGACTGCTACAAGTAATTGCATAAAAAATTTCACCAGTCAAAAGTTGGCTACAAATGGACCAAATAAGTCATTAAAACAACAATTCCTTTTCCTTCCCAATAGTGCTGATACTTGATACTAGTACAGAGTACAAATCACCAAAATATTCCACTTCAGTGTACAACTAAAACTGATTCAAACGAATGTCTGATGCATATAAGACTTGTACATTTCAGGGTTTGATTCAAATAACCTTTTTACCGCTCGTTCTTGAAAAAAAAGAGCTACTTATATTAACGTGTAAAATTGAACATAAGAAACACCGGGGCTTGTTCATTAACTGTCACATTTCAAGATTTTATGGATTTATTCTATTGTAGGCATGGCTGGAATCGCTCCTTTCTTGGTTACGGTTAAGGCTCCACACGCGTTTGCAAAAAGAAGCGCTTCTCTTAGTCTTGTTTCGTCCTACATTTTAGTCAAGATATATAAATTAATCATTTTGTGGATAAAAAGAAAAACATACTCCTGAAAAATAAATGAAACTGATAGATAACAGTGTACCTTATAAAGATTCGTATCCGAAGCTAAAACGCTCGAAATCCCACCAACAAACGCATCTCTAGCACCATGAACCATAAGCTATCGCATTGCCAAATTTAAAATCAATGGTAAGAAAGGTACCACATGTATTTAAGAAAATTATATACAATGAGAACTTGATCAATTATCTGGAAATGCGTCCAAAATAGTCTTGTAAGGTGAACCTCTCATTTGCATTTGTCGTCTAACAGTGTCCAACGGGTAATACGTAAGCGTGGTAATGCTAGCTGCCACAAATGCTGTCATTATTGATGCTTCAGGTCTGTTCTGAAACTTTTCTGCCAACGACTTCTTTACCCTAATGTCATCAAATATATACATACTTGTATCATTATCTTGAATTTATTGGTCAAACATTCATTTTACCATATATCAAATGTAATTGGTATAAAACCGAAAGTTGATTGTGTCAAATTTGACTTCAAAATGATTCAGAAATGAGATATGCTCACAAGTCAAAAATGCATAAGTTGACAGCAACATATGGGGCTATTCCTATAAGAGAAGGTCTAAGACCCCTATAGAAAGATCCCAACCCTTCCTCTTTTAGCATCTTTAAGCAAACCTTAAATTGCAGTAACACCCAACTTAAAATTGTGAGCATTTTGCCACAAGTAATGTTATATATAGGAATGTTACGTACATCTGTCATTGTTTTATAACCAGGATCAACTGCTAAACATAATCTGAGGACGTCTAATGGATACGTCACCTGAAATAAGCCTCCACGATTAGCACATGTATACATATGGGTGTATATATTAGATCATTAGGAAAAATCTTACAAAAGTTGAAGTCATGCCAGCATAAGCACCTGTAGCTAATCTTCCAATACTAGAAAGTTTGCCATCAGTTCCCCTAAAATGTTTCTGTACGTATATAATACCATGAACCATAAGGTATCTCATTGCCAAATTTAAAATCAAGGGTAACAAAGGTACCACATTTATTCTTCATTCGAGCTCAGAATCAAGAGTTTCAATCGCTATATCCTCTAAGTTAGTCCAATCAACACTATCCTGGAATAGTGAGATCATATGACTAACGTGCCCCATTTCAAGTTTCACGACCTTATCAATAACTTCTTTTATCCTTTGGAACAATGAATTCACTGCCTTGGCTGATACCGGATCGCCTAGTCTTCCTACGATTATGTGTTCCTTTATGGTCTTGATATGTGGACTGCTCAGAGTACATGGCTATCAGGTACTTCCCTAATCATGTAAAAAATGATTGTAAGTGAGTAGTAATACCTTGTGTAGCAATCAACGGGATAGCCTTGAGCAGGTAAATCCTTGGAAAGAAATGCAGCGGTTGAGCCTTTCCCTTTGATTCCAGCAATGTGAATGGCCTTGTAGTTAGATTGCGGGTTTCCAAGTGATTGCATTAGACGCATCATCCTTCCAAGATCAAAACCATTCCGGATAAGTTACGCTTAAGTCCAAATGCAGTATTCACAAGTGTCCTGCCATTTAGAGACCTATGGCGTCGATAGAGGTTGCCCAAGAATTTCATCTGCTTTATCTTAAAACAAACTGATGATATCTATTTAACATTGAAAGCACGAGCGATACTTGTGTTCTGTTCCAAAAACATACAACTAAAACTCAGTAAATGTCGATATTAAGAGAGTAAAGCTGATTATGTTTGGGTAAAGAAAAGTAGTCAAACAGTTGGGGGTATGCTACAATGTATCAAAATTAATGCTAGAATACCTGATTCGAATTTGTTGTGGAAGTCAACCCTAGCGACTCATTTCATGTCAATCTTTTAATATGACCAAAATAATATGACCTTTTACAGGTTTAAAATATGTATTCTATATGTTTTAATAATAGATGATTCAAACATCCTGCTTAAACAGCTATATAGTTGGTAACATACTTTTAAAACCGCCTTTCTTTTGTAAGCACATACCAATCTGATTTCCTTATTGCATACCTTCTTTGCAGATTTTGGCGAAGTAAACAACTGGATGATGGCGAAGTCTCAACCTCAGGACTACCTAAATCAATGTCACGAGTGAATATCAAAGAAATGCAGACACTCAACTGTCTTACTAATACTAGAGCATTAGAAGTCATTACCATTCGATTTAAAACCGCTTTTTCTTCTTCATAAATTGATAAACAGATTACTATTAGAAAATATCAATTTCTACTTTCTAGGCTCATAATAGTCCTGCTCCTTCATTATTTATGATAAATTGAGACAATCAAATGTATATATACTAGTTTAAGACCTGTGTAATACACGGGTTGTTAAAAAAAAGTTACTAAATTAACATTGATATACTAACAGATACTATTAAATAATGTTCATGTATGTCAACTATATACATGTATCTAATAGATATTATAATACAGATAGCAGTCACTGGACGATAGTTGTAAAGGTCAACGATGAAACTATTATAGTAATTTTAATGGAGATAATCAACACAATGAGAAACTTATAAACTTCCGAGAGGTGACTGTATTAGGGCATAGTAAATAGTTATTTGAGAATTACAAATTATTAAAGCTTGGAACTTATTTTCCTGCGGATCAATTCGAGCCCCAATTCAACCCGCACCCAAAATTACTCATTCTGACCCATTACAGGACCTGCCTGATGTCCATCTTTGATCATGTCGAAGAAAGCACTCTTTAGAGCAAGCATCCATGGCCAGCTCATACACTCTGAAAAAACGATGACATATGAACACTTTCACTTATACATACCTTTCCACAGCAAACAATCCACAATACGGATTCCAAAATCCAAAAAATAAAATATTCACATATTAAATACCAAATACATATTTCTAAAAACTATACAATTGTAGTAATCATTCTAGTAAAGATTCAGTACAATCAAAAGTAAACCGGCTTTTGTGATCACATTCGGTAGAATATCTAAATAAGGTTTCGACATCGTTACCTTATACCAAAAATCATATGAGGATTCGTTATAATAAATAATAAGCCGGCCAAAAGATACTTTATTAGCATTAAAGATGTAATTTGCAACGCTCGTTGAGGCTTTTCAATAGAATTTTCTTTTTTTTAAATTAGTGAGACAATGACGACAAAGATTTGAGTTGTTATTGTAAGAATCACGTTTTCGGTAATAATTATCAATGAATTAATCATTAAAAATGTCATTGTGTGTTCATAGGTCAACTCGACCCAAAACTGCCTTTTTTCAGCTCGAATCCATTTTACCAATAAATGAAGCCTCCTAAATCCTGAGCCACGGGTATGGCCACAACACCTAAATTAATACTCAGAATATTGAGAGACGGATAATGACATACATAGTGCAAGTCTATGAAAAAATAATAATAAATAAATAAAATAAATAACCTCTATTAGTACATTCATATATGTAAACTCTTCGAGCATGTCTACATGATTTTGGTAATACTCTACCATAATTTCTTAATAACCTTTTTCAATGTTAGTAAATAGTGAACCCAATTTAGATATGCTTCAGTGGAATCAGACCAAAAAATAGCACAAGATTCCAGTATGCAAGGTATAATTAATTATAGTATGCAACATTATGCACTACACTTTGAAATTTTGAAGAAGCTAGTTTACACAGCAGTTAAATGTCTAATAAATTAACCTGATGGATATACTCATATACCTACCAATTTAAAAAGATAAGGCTGAAGTAAGAATAGGCATAGCAACTTACAATAGTTTGTAACGATTGAATGCTCTTTAGGGAGTGATATTGACTCATAGTTTATGGTTGGCCATTGAGTCACATATAGAAGTCCCCTGCTGAGATTTGCAATGTCTTTCTCCCGTACCTATGTAACATGCATTAATTTTGAAAAAAATGCAATTAGCAGACACTTATAAGTAAAGCAAGCAAGGCCAAAAGGCAAAGAATCCCAAACATGAAACACCGCTTTCGATAGAGTGAAGTAATTAGGACTATTCGATACGATATAGGAAAGAGTTCCTAATAAACCATGTTTCAAACAACTGTCAAGTAATTAGAAGAGTTTGATACGAATTGTCCGTTTAAAAAAAAAAAAAAAAAAAAAAAAAAAAAAAAAAAAAAAAAAAAACCCTAGTTTTCCAGTTTTATATTATGTTGGCCTGTTCTAGTAGTTTCCCAAATTTTCCTTAGTTTCCCAATTTTATACCTTCTTTGCAGATTTTGGCGAAGTAAACAATTGGATGATGGCGAAGTCTCAACCTCAGGACTACCTAAATCAATGTCACGAGTGAACATCAAAGAAATGCAGACACTCAACTGTCTTACTAATACTAGAGAATTAGAAGTCATTACCATTCGATTTAAAACCGCTTTTTCTTCTGCATAAATTGATAAATAGATTACTATTAGAAAAGATCAATTTCTACTTTCTAGGCTCATAATAGTCCTGCTCCTTCATTATTTATGATAAATTGAGACAATAATGTATATATATTTCCTTATAAAACTGTAATAAGAAAAAAAAAACCTGTAATAAGAGCAAAAGTGAATGGAAACTACCTGCGTACATTTTGAAACTTAACATACTTCAACACAACAGGCTTTCCTTGAAAAAGGACATGAAACCAAATCACATCACGAGTCAAGAGGTTAAAACTCACATTAACTTTTTAGTTATTTTTTATAAATGGAAAAATAGATAGTAGGTGGTTTCATCCCGACTTGTCCCGTTTTAACCCATACTTATTCTGATCCGAAACAGAATCAGCAATGGTAGCACTAGAAGCCTTACATTGAAATTCTCAAGGGTTAAATAAAGTGTGTCAGTAGGAAGGTAATCGCTAACATTATTGCATCACATACTAATAGCCTTTGCAATCAGATTATATATGATAACAGAAACAAAGGAACGCGAATGTCCTATAGATCAGTAAAGTTTCCTGAATCCCATATGTTTCTTGTTTGTATAAAGCTTTACAGCTTAAGGACCTACAAAACAAATGAATAATGAATATCAATATGTGGAAGATTTGGATAGATTCCCACAGTTTACAATGACGTGCAGCATATAGTCATCAAAGTTTTAAAGGAATTTCAGGCACGATGTAAAGGTACATATTAAAACAATCAAATTAAAATAACTAGCTTTAATAACAAAAGAAAGCTCATAATCCTACTAGAACATATCAGAAAGACAAATATATTAACAATGACATTCGAAAGAAAAACATATCCAACCTAGCGTTACACAAAAAAAATTACCCAACGGGATTTTTGTTATGCAGACAGTAAAAGTTAACTCTCAACAATGCATACATAAATCAAATTCTCGATTAGGACCACATCATCATACAATGATAACGAACAATGTACATGCATTTTTTATAAAATTTAACTCTGCTCGTCTCTACAGTTACCATGACATATCCTTGTTCAAAATCAGATACACACATAGACATCACAAAACATTCAAAACTCAGCACCATCAGTTTCTTATTTATAACAGGTGGTTAGGTACTTCTAAATATATCTAAAAATATTTCATCTAGTGATACAAATACTTTACAAATCGATTAAAATTCACTTAAATAAACATTGGGAGAAGTTTTAACTACTATTATAAACAAGGAAATATTTACATGGAGATGAAATTAAAGCTATCTCCCACTCTTGGATCGTCAATAGGAGTAGGAATTTACGTCCACTATGGAATGTTTGGCTAAATGATCCAACAAATGCTTGTAATCCTATTTTGTAACTTTGTTATTTGTTTCTAGCATCTTGCTAAAGATCTACAGTAATAATCGCCTTTCAAAAGAAAATGTTTTTACTACTAAACGGAAAACCACTAGACTAAGTGCAAGCAAAACAAGCCTCTTATAACATGCTAAAGATCTACAATAATAACACAAAGTTTGACCCTTCCACCTAAAGCAGTGTCACCCACAAAACAAAAACACTGAACTAACAATAAAACATTTATCATTAGCATTTTTACAAACACTTGGAGTGCATCAAAGATAGCAAGCTCATATTTTTTTTGTGGTATATCCAAATTGACTACATAATGTTGCAACATTAGTTCACCACGACAATTAAGGAAGTATGAAAACCTAAAAAAGAAAAGTTACCTGTTTGTGGAGATCAACGGGAGAAAACATCACACAAATTTGTTCGAAAAACAATTATCTGGCTTTTGAGATATGAGATATAAGGGTTTGAAGGATGATGACATGGCATAAGGGCGTGAGGATGGTGATGAGGAGAGTGAGAGTGTTTGGAATCTGCAGGATAAGTAGAGTTGCTGCTGCCGGAAGGAATATTTAGGGCTTGAAAAATATATTTGGGGAGAAAATTGGCGGATAATGGGGAAGGATGATGTTTTAGATAGATGATTATGTAAAAACATGTGTAATTGACAATTATGTAAAATGACGAAAAAACCTTTTTTTAAAAATATGGTTGCCCGGCCCTTTTTAGTTGCCCAAAAAACAATACCTTACACATACGAGACACTTGTCATAATTTCGACGAGTTGCCCAATGACAGTGGTTGCCCTCGGTCCATTTTCAAATTAAAAAAAAAGTGGTCCGGAAAGTGACTAGCCTCAGGGCGTGCGGTCTATTTAGGTCATTTTCCATTATTAAAAATAGTTAATGAATTTGAAAAATTACCAAAAATCAGGAAAACTAGCTTTTGTTCAAAGGAATGTTGGAAAAATAAGCTGGAACAAACAACTTATTTAAATAAGCTGTAAAAAAAAGCCAAAACAGCCTAATAAGCTTAAAAACTGAAATGCCCTTAAATAATTAATTGTGCAAGTTATGAGTGTAGGTCCTTCGGGCACAATTGGTATTGGTATGGTGTGTTGAGGCTTTGGTAAGGGGAGGCCACAGGTTTGAATCCTGTGGCCTACCTTTTTGCTATTTTTTTTGATTTTTTTCTTTTGCAAAACTTGAAAATAAGCTAGAATAAACACTTTTGAAAAAGCAATGTTTTTTACAATTCACAAATAAGCTGGGAAAAAAGCTTAAAAAGGCAAACAGTTTCAATAATAATCTACAACCAAACACACCTACTGACCTTAGCTAAAAAGCTATAATAAGCAGTCAAAGGATAAAATAAACTAAAACAAACTAAAGGGGAACCTAAATAAGCACTAATAACCCAAAGTTGAGTCTAAAATAAGCCAGTGAAGCAAAAAATAAGCAAATAAGCACTAAGTGAATGTTAAAATTCCTAAATGAATGTTAAGGGATGCTAGGGGCTTTTTGCTACTAATAAGCTCTTAGTAAGCTAACAATTGGATAAGACCAAATCATCTAAACCTAAAAAGCAATAGGGTCTCCTAAATAAGCTAGGGGAATAAGCAGAAATGGCTTAAAATCTATTCCTAACATGTTGTCTAACTGCTATACCAAACTGCCTAGGGGGAACATTTAAGCTCATGAATAAGCTATCAAATCTAAAAGCTAGGGCTGATAAGCTAAAATAGTTAAAATTAAGCTACCAAAGATCTTGAAAAATGAAATTGAGACAATTTGGACATAATAATAACAAGCTTAAAACTAAGCTGAGAAAACAGACACAGAGATGGATGTTTTTGTCATTTTGAAATTTTAGACAGATTATGCAGACACAATAAAGACACAAACTCTTTTGACACTTACCTAGAATTTAAAACATGTATACTTGACTCAATCGAACTCAAATATACCACCTAAAAGACCTTTTTGATAAACTTTTAAACACTAGCTGATAAACAATATTTAAGATTTTAAACTTAGAGAACTAACTTAGAACCTATAAAACTTGTTAAAAATACTTAAAATGACTTCTAAACTATAACAAAAACTGAATTACAGCCAACCAAAGATGACTCTTTGGCCAAAACAAAGCACAACAGCTTAGAGGCTATTGTGCCAAACACCCCCCTTAAACTTGAAAAACAGATTTTAAAACTAATTTAAGCCATAAGACTTGTAGACTGTTGTTAAAGACTGATTTTATTGACTTAATGAAGATATGAAAGCAGTTTTAAACCAAAATTAAACACTTAAACTTGAATTAAAAAAAAAAACATGTTAATAAACATAAAAAAAACTAAACTTTTCATTACTTCATAAAAAGGATACAAGACTTAAAAAGTAAATTACTAAGCTGAGACTAAACTTAAATTAAAACTTAAAATTACAATTAAAAAACTTAAAAATGACTTAAAGAAAACTAGACTCCATCCCATTAGGGTTTACAAGGTCCTATTTATGCTAGAAACTAAGTGTTAGGATTTACTAAATCCATGTATTAAAGAGTCGGTCACCTCAAGTATATGTAATCGTTAGAAAGCTCGTAGTCGTAGATTATTATAAGTTAAGTAGTATTTAGTTTAAGTAACACCGTGGAGGACGGACGGGTCTTTACCCACTGTATGCCTAATCCATAGCCCGATAGGTGGCAATTTATGTAATGACTATAAATACTCTCTACCTCCCAAGGTAGAGAGTTGGAGCTCATAATAAGAATTTTCTTTCTCTCACTAAAGTTCCCAAACCTCTAACTTTCTCTCTCTAAAACTCATTATACGCCTATTTGATCTTATGGTTTAGTGTGTTTGTGAAATCCAATATCTTACAAATGGTATCAAGAGCCATGGTTTGATTATCTCTTACATATCTTTGGATTTCTAGTGACTTTTAGGTGGTTTTAGAGTTTGAAAAAGTTTAGTGGTTTTTGCATCATTTGGATCATTTCTAGTGTTAAAGTTTGAATCTTGGGTGTAGTTTTGTGTTTAGAATCATTGTATGTGCTTGGGTTTTGATTTGGTAAGCTTGAATCATCGTGGTTGGGTTGTTTTTTGATTGAATAGTGGTGTTTGTTTGATTTTCTAGCTAGCGACTTGAGCTACAGATAATTTATCTTGGTAGCGACTTACTTTGTAAGTTGGTAGCGAGTTGTAGTAGAAGTTCTTAGCGAGTTGAGCTTAGCGACTTGTCTATTGAGACAAGCCGACAAACAGTACACTTAGTGGATTCTCCACTACGGGTAGCGACTTAGTGAAAGTTAGCGACTTGTACTTAAGTTTGTTAGCGACTTGGTATTAGCGATTTGGTGCTTAGCGAGTTTCTATTTAGCGACTTGACATCTTAGCGACTTGGTGCTTAGCGAGTTGCTATTTAGCGACTTGACATATTAGCGACTTGGTGCTTAGCGACTTGCTGTCAAAATTTGCTAGCGACTTAGTGCTTAGCGACTTGGTTCAGGGTTTCTTAGCGAATTGGTTGATTCTGTATGTAATATGGTTTTCTCTTGATATAGTAAAATCCCGTGAAAGAATCTATTTCCCGGTTTAATCATAGAGTTATAAAATCCCGTTTAATCTGTTAACATGTCTACCAACGTTCCTACTATCATCTCAACTGTTGTCGAGGATGTTCAAGCAGCTGGTTCAGATACTCGTCCACCCATGCTTGACAGAACTGAGTACGACTCTTGGGCTCAACGAATCAGATTGTACTGTCTTGGAAAGGAAAATGGGGTCAACATTCTCAAATCCATTGATGAAGGACCGTATCGGATTGAGACTACTAGAGACATAATTGATACAGCTGCAGATGGAACAATGATCTATGGAATAGACAGACCAAAGACATATGATGAGCTCGATGATAAGGAGAAAAAGAGATTCGATGCTGATATCAGGGCTTCTAACATCGTACTTCAAGGTCTTCCAAAAGATATCTACAAGCTGCTCAATCACAAAATGTCAAGATGCTTCTCTCAGGTTCTGAATTAACTATGGAAGACAGAGAATCACAACTCTATGATGAATTTGAACACTTCAAGATGAAACCAGATGAGAGTGTCTATGAGTATTACGTGAGATTCCACAAGCTTGTTAATGATATGAGGAACATCAGAATGACTATGCCAAACATTCAGCTGAACTCAAAGTTTGTGAACAACATGAATCCTGAATGGCACAAGTTTGTCACCTCTGTGAAGCTAACCAAAGGATTGAAGAATACAAACTATGAGCAACTCTATGCCTTCCTTCTTCAGAATGAGAGACATGCTATGTTTGAAAAAAGGATTCTTGATCAGTTCAAAACCAACCAGGGAGAAACAAGTTCATCAAAAGATTCAACAGCATTTTACACCAATGATGGAACCACTACCAAAGCATCTCAAGTCATTCAAGATCCATATTTGAAACAACCTGATGCCAATGCAGTCATGGAACACTTTATCAATAAACTGGCTCTTATGGTTAAACAAAACTTAACCTTCTCTCCACATACCAACAGACTTCACACTAACAATGAAATCAAGACTGCATCCAATCTACACAACCATGCTTTGGTCAGAGATGGAAAGGTTACAGTACAACTAGCTCAAGGAAGAAAATATGAACAAAGAAGAGGTGGAGTAGGAGGAGGGTATGTGGAAAATCAGAATAGGGGAAGGAATGGAAATCAAGGACAAGTAAAGCCGATCAAGTGTTATAACTGTGGAGGTGAGGGACACATTGCAAGGAACTGCACATCGCCAAAACGCCCTCAGAATGCAGAGTACTTCAGGGATAAGATGTTGCTTGTGCAAGCTCAGGATAATGGTGCAACTTTGGATGAAGAGGAGTTGTTGTTTTTGGCTTAGGGAAATGCTAAGACATATGATGCAAATGTGGATGAGCAACCAATTCAGGAGATAGGCCATAATCATCAGAATGCCTTTCAAGTAGCTGATTGTGATGCATATGACTCTGATGTTGATGAAGAACCTACTACACAAACCATTTTCATGGCTAGCATTTCTCCAATGGTTTCTCCAAAAGTTTCTTCACCACAACAAACTGGTCCATCCAAAGACAAAATCATTTCTGAGGTACTAAAACTATACGATGAAGTTGATGAGCAAAAGATACATGATGAAGTACAATCAACTGTAATTATTGAGTCAGATATTGAAAATATGGGTAATGTCGATGTTGTCCCATATGATCAATATCTGAAACAAAGTGAAAGTGAGATTGTACCAAGTGATGTATCTTATGCAGTCAATGATGACTATGCTTTTGACGAATACACTGCATGTACCCCTGATGAGTCCGTTATCTCTGAACTTAATGCTTATAAAGAACGTGTTGCTATTTATGAACAACGTGCTAAGTTTGAGTTAACCACTCGTGAGCAGGAGATGGATGACCAAATGCGTACAACTATTAGACAAAGTAAGTTTAGAGAAGAAGTATTAAAACAAGAGTTAAAGTCCTTACAAGAAAAGCTTTCTAAAACTGCTAAGCAAAAACAAGAACTTCAAGAAAATGTTAAAGTGCTTAAGCAAGAATTCTGTGCTAAGGAATCAAAACTTTTGAATGATTTTTCTAATCTAAAAACCTTGAAAAACAAGCTTGAAAATAAGTTGTACGTACAAGGAAATACCATTCAAACTGCTCACTTAATCACTAAGCACAGAGTTTTAAGTGATAAGCATAGCATTCCCCTTGTTGAGGAACCAAATCCAGAGGTCATTAAAAAGGCTAGAAGTGCTCATAAGGTAATTTATGATGGTAATGAAATCCTTAAGCCTAGACAGAAACCTAGTTGTGTTGAGTGCACAGAGGAAGATAAGAAATCAGATGAAGTCACTAGGGAGAAGATGAACAAGAAACTAGATGATCCTAAATGTAAAGAAAAGAAAATAATTATCACACCCCATGATTACAAAAAGGAGAATTGGATCTCCTTGAACATGTTTAAGCCTCAAACGTTGTTAACTCCCGAACAAGTGTTCTGGAAAAATGATTTAGATATGCAAAAAGCAGAGAATCTGTTGTTACAAACCCTCCCCTTAGGAAAATGCCTTCAGCGACTGTGCATCCTCCAAATACACCAATGCATCTAGTTCCTAGAACTATTGCCACTAAAAGCAAGACCTTAATCAGTCAATATGTCATATTTCAATTATTTGTTGATTTTGAGAAAACTTGTAAGAAAAGGATCACACCCACCGGGATAACTGAAGGGGAAAGGGGTTTTGAACAAACAAAAGAATGCTATTTAACTGAGGTCATGCCTTTCTTTAAACAACTAAAAGATCATTTTGAGAGTCTTAAAAAGGGGATAGATTCAGATATTAAAGGAATGGAAAAGGAACTTGATGCAATGATAGTTGAGGTTAGTGACTATGAGCAAGCATTAAAATATAACGAGATTGAGAGGAAAAACTTGCATACCTTGAATGAGAATCTTATTTCTGAATGTATTGCTCAAGATGTGTTTTACACTGCTACGAATTGCTCCATTAATGCTTCTCAATTTCATGAACTATCTGTTGCTTTAAAAGTCTCCCATGATCGTGTCATTGAGCTTGAAATCAAAAACTCTAAAATAAGTGAGAAAATTGAACAGGATGATCACGATACTTTGGTAAAACATTTTTCTAAACTAGAAGTTGAACATTTTGATTTACAACTTAAATATCAACATCTCAAAGAAAATGTTAAAACCTCAAACATCAAGATATCCACGGATGTTCCAGAGTTTGATGCAGTTTTTGAAATAAACAAACGTGATGAACAGATTCAAGCTCACTGTAACACTATCAGAAAGTTGAAAGCCCAAATTTCTCAGTTAAAGGGTGAAAAGAACAATGTGACTGGCTCCCAAATGCCTCCTCCCTTAGATTCTCGGAATTCTCAAAATTTTCATCTTCAAAATTTGGTTAATACTTTACAAAAGGAAAATGAGAGTTTTCTAGAAGAAAATGAAAAGGTTAAACGTCATTTCAATGAATTATTTGAGTCAATAAAAGTCACTCGTAACAAAAATAATGAAAAAATAACTTCGTTGCAAAAAGAAATTGAGAATCTGAAGAGTCAGGTCAAAGGGAAATGCCAATGACCAATGGAGAGAATGGTGCTTCAAAGGTGCATGTCGGTAATAAATATGCTTTGTCTGTGAAATATGTTCCTCCTCATCTTAGGAATAACAAACTTGCCATTCAAACATATTTCTCATACCTTAAGGATAGTCTAGAATGTCTCCGTGAGATTGTAGAAGAGGATAAGTTAGAGAAACCACTTGATAATGCAATTGGCCATGCATGCTTATATGCCAAACGATCTCAAGAACTTCTAGAATGCTTAATTACAATATGCCCTAAATCCCTATGTGAGCAAGTCAACCCCTTGATACCCTGTTCTATGCCTAATGCCAAGTATACAAATCATTCAATGCCCAATGTTATGAATGAGAACTTTAGTAGGCCCTCAAATAGTTCAGATCCCAGCACCTCTAGTGTTAAGTAAGTGAACCTCAATGTGCCTTTGAATAGTTCACATCCCAGCACATCAAAACAGGAAAGGAAAAAAGTAGCAAAACCAACTAATGTTCCCGTTCACTCTACAGGAGTAATCAATGACATTAAAGCGAGCATGTCAAAGTCTCAAGGCAATACAAGGAATGATAGGTCCTCGCAAGCTAAGAATGTGCATTGGAAGAAAGTAGAAGATCACCGTAGGGAGAATTTGAAAAAAACGAATCGTGTTTATTCTAGTATTAGCCATAAGCGTACTGTAATTAATTCGAATCTAATACTATTTGCAAACCATGTAATGATGTCTGCGTGAATTCTGTTACTAATCATGAGTGTGGTGTGAATGCTTTGTCTAATGCGGTCATATCCCTAGTTAGTATTGTTAATGCAAAATATCATTCTAAGAAGGCTAAAAGGCAAAGGCGAAAGAAAGTTAGAAAACAGTGGAAACCCACAGGAAGAACATTTAGTAAGATAGGTTATCAATGGATACCTGTTGGCCATAAGGTTAATCAGACTATGCCCACTAGAAAATGGATGCCTACTGGTAGAACTATTCCCTTAAGAAGTGAACATACTTTGAATAGGGCAAATACGGACACTAGTACTGCATCTATTCATAATGATTCCATTGCTTCTATTTCTGATATGGATGTTTCTATTTCTGATGTGGGTGTTCCAATCACTGTTACTAACCAAATGGAACCCATTCTTGCATGGGGATCCCAATTATCCAGTTATCCATTCTTGTCTGTGTTCAACTGCAGATTGTTCAAATCGTTTTGTGGTACCTGGACTCAGGCTGTTCCAAGCATATGACTAGAGACCGGTCGCGGCTCATGAACTTCGTGAGTAAATTCATTGGGACAGTTAGATTCGGGAACGACCATTTTGGAGCTATTATGGGTTATGGAGATTATGTGGTTGGTAAAAGTGTGATTTCCAGGGTATATTATGTGGAAGGTCTTGGTCATAATCTGTTCTCTGTTGGTCAATTATGTGATTCCGATCTAGAGGTGGCCTTTAGAAAACATACTTGCTTCGTTAGAGAACTAGATGGTGTGGAATTATTAAGAGGTACTCGTGGTTCTAACCTATACACCATCTCTATCGAAGACATGATGAAGTCTTCTCCAATCTGCTTGCTGTCAAAGGCTTCTAAAACAAAGTCATGGTTATGGCATCGTCGTCTCAATCACTTGAACTTCGGCACCATTAATAACCTTTCCAGAAAGGATCTTGTCAGAGGCTTACCTAGATTAAAATATGAAAAAGATCATCTTTGTTCAGCTTGCCAATTGGGTAAAAGCACGAAATGTGCCCACAAACCAAAACCCACAAATTCAGTAATGGAAGTTCTTCATACCCTTCATATGGATCTGTGCGGACCAATGAGAGTGCAAACGATAAATGGGAAGAAATACATTCTAGTAGTTGTTGATGACTACTCTCGATTTACTTGGGTAAAGTTTTTGAGGACAAAGGATGAAACTCCAAATGCATCATCAAACTAATCAAACAGCTTCAGGTTCGACACAACAATACCGTCAGAATTGTTCGAATAGACAATGGCACAGAGTTTGTCAACAAAGATTTAATTCAGTTTTATGAAAGTGTTGGAATCAGTCATCAAAGAAGTGTTCCACGAACTCCTCAACAGAACGGTGTAGTTGAAAGATGAAATCGAACTCTTGTAGAAGCCGCAAGAACAATGCTTATTTATTCGAAGGTTCTAATGTTTCTATGGGCTGAAGCCATTGCCACTGCCTGCTACACCCAATATCGTTCCCTTATTCACACCTCTCATGGAAAAACTCCATATGAACTTGTTTATAAACAAAAACCTGATCTCTCTTACCTTCGTGTGTTTGGTGCTTTGTGCTATCCAACGAATGACAGTCAAGATTTAGGTAAATTAAGAGCAAAGGCCGATATTGGAGTTTTTGTTGGTTATGCACCAAACAAGAAGGGTTACCGAATCTACAACAAGAGAACCCGAAATATCATGGAAACAATTCACGTTACGTTCGATGAGCTGACCGGTCAAATGGCTCCTGGACAATCCAATTCTGGACCCGCACTTCAAATCAGTCCCATTGGTTCATCCCTTGTACCAAATTCCTCTCCAGCAACTCCATATGTACCTCCAACTGAAGATGATTTGAAGAAATTGTTTGATCCGATGTTTGATGAACACTATGAGCCAAGTGCTAATGATCTGTCAATTCCTACAACAGAGGCTGCTCATATCCCTGTGAATGAAGTCAATCCTTCAGTCTCAATATCACGAAGTCAAGAAGCGCCTGCTGCTGATCACTCTGTCTCATCAACAAATCATCAATCTTCAAATGTACATCATGGAACTGTTTCTGGCTTCAATGATGAAGTTAATCCCTTTGCTACTCCTGAAGATGCTCCATTTGAAAACATATTTGCTCCTGAATCATCATCAGAACCATCTTCATCAGGAGATATCGACTCTGCTACTTCAGTTCCACAACAACAACCACATGAACACCTCAGAAAATGGACACATGATCATCCATTGGACAACATCGTTGGAAACCTCTCTCGTCCAGTATCCACAAGGAAACAACTTGCAACCGATGCCTTATGGTACTTTTTCAACTCCGTACTCTCTAAGATCGAACCAAAAGATGCTAAAACCGCCATGAATGAAGACAGCTGGTTCAATGCCATTCAAGAAGAAATTCATGAGTTTGATCGACTTGATGTATGGGAATTAGTACCAGCACCAGACTGTGCTATGATCATTGCTCTAAAATGGATCTTCAAAGTGAAACTTGATGAGCATGGTGATGTCTTAAAGAACAAGGCTCGATTAGTTGCTAAAGTATACCGTCAAGAGGAGGGTATTGACTTTGAAGAATCATTTGCTCCTGTTGGTCGTATCGAGGCAATCAGAATCTTCTTGGCTAATGCTGCTAGTAAGAACATGGTAGTCTATCAGATGGATGTAAAGACGGCATTTCTGAACGGAGATCTTAAAGAAGTCGTCTACGTCAGCCAACCAGAAGGCTTTGTGAATCCAGAGCATCCTACTCACGTTTATCGTTTGAAGAAGGCTCTTTACGGTTTAAAGCAAGCTCCAAGGGCATGGTATGATACGCTATCAAAGTTGCTTCTATCTACCGGATTCAGCAAAGGAGCAGTTGATCCAACATTGTTCACCAAGAAGTCAGGCAAACATTTAATTAATGTTCAAATTTATGTTGATGATATCATCTTTGCCTCGACTGACCCCAATGAGTGTGACCATTTTTCAAATGAAATGGGTTCTAAATTTCAAATGTCAATGATGGGACAAATGTCATTTTTCTTGGGATTACAAATTTCACAAAGTCCCGAAGGCATTTTCATAAATCAATCTAAATATGCTAATGAGATTTTAAAGAAATTTGGATTTGATTCAAGTGACCCTGTTGACACTCCCATGATTGAACGTACTAAACTAGATGAGGACCACTTAGGGATCATGGTAGATCAAACGAAATATCGTAGTATGATTGGATCCTTGATGTACCTCACAGCTAGTAGACCAGACATCTTGTTCGCTGTTTGCATGTGTGCTAGGTACCAGGCTAAGACTACTAAAAAGCACCTTGAAGCGGTTAAACGGGTCTTTCGGTATCTCCAAGGAACCATTAATATGGGACTTTGGTACCCGAAGGACACCGGTATGTCACTAACAGCCTATGCAGATGTTGATCATGCAGGATGTCAAGATACTCGTCGAAGTACGTCTGGAGGTGCTCAGTTTTTGGGTGATAAGCTTGTGAGCTGGTCTTCAAAGAAGCAAATGAGTACTTCTATTTCCTCTACAGAGGCGGAATACATAGCCATGTCATCTTCTTGTGCTCAAATCCTATGGATGAGATCCCAATTATCTGACTATGGCTTTGAATTCAATAAAATCCCTCTGTACTGTGATAATAAAAGTGCTATTGCTCTCTCATGTAACAACGTACAACACTCAAGAGCAAAGCACATCGACATTCGACATCATTTCATCAGGGAGCAAGTTGAAAACGGTGTGGTGGAACTTTACTTTGTGAGGACTGAATACCAGTTAGCAGACATCTTCACCAAAGCTCTTTCTAGAGAACGTTTTGAGTTTATTCTTCCACGACTGGGTCTTAAGAGCCTACAACCAGAAACACTCAAACGTCTTCAAGAGGAAGAAGAGGAGTAAAAGGTTTCCTTCATCTATATCTTGTAAATATTTATTTGAAAAACAAAATACAAAATTATACAACCTTCAAAAATCAAATAGAAAAATATAAAACTTTCAAAATCCATAAAAAATTTGAAAAATTTGAAAAATCTTCAAAAAATATTGTCTTTTTGTCATGTATTTCTCGATTCGATAATATCTACGGTCTTGATGCTGTCATTCAAAGAATGACACAGGACTTTAGATGTTGTTCGAATTTTCATATATATATATATACATATATATATATATATATATATATATATATATATATATATATATATATATATATATATATATATATATATAAATTGGGATAAAGAGAAAAAATGGTTTATTGTCATTTCAGGCAGTAACACGCTTTTCAAAGATAGAACAGAGCCATGCTTTATCTTGGTTTTCAAATTTCTTGCTCTGATTATTTAAACTAATCCTTACTATCTAATGAAAACTAGTTGTTTTGAAAAATAACTCGGACTCTATTTTTGATAATCATCTGGACTTAAAAGTTTGTCAAAATATCTATCTCTCAATCAACAACTTATGTCATTGATTGAGGGGGAGAATGATTTCAATTAAATTAAAAAGTTATTTGTCATACAATTATTTTCAAAAGATAATCATGCATGTTTATTCAATGGAGTTTAAAGTCTCAAAATCCGATCCTTATCAGTTAAAACGTTTTCATAATCAAGTCACAATTCTCCTTAAAAGCTTTCAAATTCAATTTAAATCTACAGAGATCACAAATCTCAAATGATTTGATAATTGTGATCGGGGGAGAATTTGTGATTTAAATTGGATTTAAACTGATAATTCGGTAAATGGTTTTATATGGGTGTAAGCTCTCCCTCCAACATGTGCCAAACGATTTCAAATTTTCCATGCACATGTTGAGGGGGAGCATCTATCTTAAACCACAAAGATTTGAAACGTGATCAATGTGCAGGTTCCCTCTTGTATGTGCAAAACTCTTTCATACCTCAAGGCACATATTGAAGGGGGAGAAAGCTTATGAAAACATCATCCTTCCCCAAAATGCTTTATCTACTTGATTTGATTAGGGAAGTGATGTTGATATCTTTTAGAAAATGGTAATCAAAGAAGTTAATTCTTTCTCTTGCCTCCGTGTGCAAAACGATTTCAAATACTTGATGCACATGTTGAGGGGGAGCTCTTGTTCTAAAAATATCAAAAACAATTCAGGTACAAAATGCTTTGATAATATATCTTAAGTATCTGGATTGATTTTCAAATGGTTTTCAATTGGTTCCAATGGCAGATGAACAATACCAAATAGACCGACCAACTTTACTTTATGTATGGTGATATAAGGATGATAAGGTTAGGTATTTGTTCCCATGATCCACCAGAACCGGAGGGATCTACCCAAGGACAATCCACTAGATAGTGGAGAAGTCCTTAGGTATATTGAAAAAAGGAGAAAAATGAGATATGGGAAGAGTGCGGACTGAGACTAAGCTAGTACTGGAATAAACCCAACAAGGTTCTAGCTATGAAGTCTCGGTAAGCACTGAAGGGGTTGAAGAATGAAAAAGAATTGAATGAGAAAAGGGTGAAAACAAATAGCCCTCCAATTATTCAACCTTAGGGCAGAAACCGGGTTCAATTCGTATGCTACTGGTGGTTACCAAGGTAACATCGGTATTGAAGACAAGACGTCATGGACCCAGTGACGCACTGCACTTCATCTTCCCAAACCACTCAAGTTCCTGTTGAAAGGACTTGTTTCATTCTCACGGGGAACCGACATTATCTATCGACTTTCTCTTAGAGATTGTTGGTATTGAAGAAGGAGACCCTCTCCCTAGTCTCTGATATAGGATCCAAATATGCACAAATTGAGTCTAGAGCCACGAGATCATCAATAAATCTCATTAGGACACTTTCAATGAAGACTCTCTGTTTCACACAATGTGGAAAGAGAGATTATATCTTGAGTCCTACGCATTATCCTTGTGGTATTGCCAGAACATCTAAGTGATATGCAAACATATTCACAATGAAGATGGAAAGCCTTCTGGAGCCAATATCAAACAAGCTCCTGGTGGGTGGCATGTGAGATCTATTCATTAGATCAACCATGTGACAACTGAACAGAAACAATGGGGCGATTCAATTTTTTTTGAATCAATCCTGGTTCAGGTTATGGATTGACGGATACCTTTGAAAAATCGGTCGTTGTTCTCAAAAACTCTTTTCTTTAGCACATCGACCGTGTACGAATATTTCAAATCAAAAGGTGTTTTATGATTGATAATTGATTTTCATTAAAACCTTCGTTGTATTGCAAAAAACAATTTCTATTGAGCAATACACGATTGTTTTTTCAAATCTCTTTTCATCAATCAGTGAATCTCTATTCACTGGTTCACTCACTCCGTGTTATCTTCTTTGAGACGTTCCGGTTTGAGAACAGCTAGAGCAGCTGCGAAACCCTGTCAAGGAAATTCTTCGGAATTATACCTGATCACAGGCAGTACTTGTACTGATCAACGGGGAACCATGGGCCGTGTACCTCAATTCAACGAAAGTGATCAAAGACACTTTCGTGCGCTTTATTGCTAAATGTTTTATGCAGGTACGCCCTACGTTTGCAGCTGATCAGAATGAAGCGGTCAATCCATAGCCGCATGCTCACTCAACACATTCATCTCGAAAGAAATCATGATTAGTGCATCAATGACTCTGATATTTTCACTCCATGCTTCTGCTACGCTGCTGCCAATATCATGAATCAACGAAAGCTTCCGCTACTCTGATGAGAATATATCATGATCCAGAATGTGAGCATGTCGGTCCATAAGTCACAACACCACAATGGAAGAGTTAGAGATGTATTATTGCTGATGATCTCAAAGCTAGCTCAAAACTCATCATCATGTGGATCAGATTAAGACCTCCACTTGGGTTATCCAAACATGCATCAATTAAGAATCAATGACTACGGGCTTCAGAGCAAAGAACAGTAACAAGAATGCAAGAACAATCTTTATGTAAAATCTATTTTTATTCAATGTATGTTTGAGGTGATCTTGAGGTGACCTCCCGTAGGGGGAGATTGTTAGGATTTACTAAATCCATGTATTAAAGAGTCGGTCACCTCAAGTATATGTAATCGTTAGAAAGCTCGTAGTCGTAGATTATTATAAGTTAAGTAGTATTTACTTTAAGTAACACCGTGGAGGACGGACGGGTCTTTACCCACTCTATGCCTGATCCACAGCCCGATAGGTGGCGATTTATGTAATGACTATAAATACTCTCTACCTCCCAAGGTAGAGAGTTGGAGCTCATAATAAGATTTTTCTTTCTCTCACTAAAGTTCCCAAACCTCTAACTTTCACTCTCTAAAACTCATTATACGCCTATTTGATCTTATGGTTTAGTGTGTTTGTGAAATCCAATATGTTACACTAAGTATTGGGGTCTCTCTTGTTTATGCTTCTTGTTTGAGTGATTTACAGCTAGTGCTTGTTGTGTGAGTGAATCCAAAACACCATCTCAGCCATCCCATTTATCTTGGTCTCCAAGTAGGTCAATCAAAGCCGTCCATCTTTTTTCTCCATTCCTTTACCCAATAGGACATTGTAGGATTGCCAAAGTGGAGTTTGGCATGAAACCCAAAAAACAATACCTTACACATACGGGACACTTGTCACATTTTCGATGAGTTTCCCAATGACAGCGGTTGCCCTCGGTTCATTTTCAAATTAAAAAAAAAAGTGGTCCGGAAAGTGACTAGCCTCAGGGCGCGCGGTCTATTTGCGTCATTTTCCATTATTAAAAGTAATTAATGAATTTGAAAAATTACCAAAAATAAGGAAAACTAGCTTTTGTTCAAAGGAATGTAGGAAAAATAAGCTGGAACAAACAACTTGTGGAAAACTAGAAGGGGGTTGAATAGTTTTACCAATTAAAACTTCCTTTTAATCTATTTCGATCGACTTATGTGAATCTATTTGGATGTGTGTGTTGGATGTTGATAAACAAGCATATAAAGGTAAGTAATGAAAATATAAGAGTAAGAAGCACAAAACCACAACACGAGTATTTATAGTGGTTCGGCTACAAGGACACCTTCCTTGCCCTACTCCACTCCCCGAGTCACCTACTCGAGAGTTCGTAATCACTACACCAATCTCCTTATGGCGGAGAAGCCTTCACAACGTCGCCTACCCTTTTTCCGGTGCTAGGCTAACCACCGGGTTCTTTCACTCCAAGGTAAACCATACCTACACAACGTCGCCTACCCTTTATAAGTTACTAGGATAAGTACCTAGTTCTTTCACTCCAAGGTGAACTACACCTTCACAACGTCGCCTACCCTTTATTAGATACTAGGCTAAGCACCTAGTTCCATTGCAATGGAGGAACTACTACCACACTACACCAACGACTAATCCCAAAGGAGATCTACTCCTTTACAACATCATCAAAGATATCAATATCCTTGGATCTAATACTAGTCTATCTTGTACATCGAAACACACCATATCGAATGTACATCTAAGGTACCTTTCACTAATACCTTTGACTAGATCTACAATACATCTTTCACTAATGTCTTGTGTCTTCACTTCTAAGCACCTTTCACTAATGCTTCTTGTCTTGACTTCCAAGCACCTACCACAAGTGCTTATCCTATAGACGATAGATACCCTTCACTAATATCTTCGTCTTGACACTTGAGATATCTTTCACTAATGTCTTCAACACTACACTTCTTTGAAGAAAGAAAGAGATCATCAACAAGAGGACTTCAATAGCCTTGATGATGAGGAACCATAGCAACTCATGGACTTGAGCTTGCTCGACTTCAAAGGTGGTGATCTTGCCTTTAAGAGGAACCTAGAAGATCACACAAAAACAAAACTACAAACATAGATCTCTTGGATCTAAGGTTAGTGAGATTTAACTCAGGGGAGAAAGTGTGTTAGAAAGGGATTGAAAGGGGTAAGAAACAATGAAGAAAAGGCTCACTATTTATAGAGGAAAAACCTCTACTGTTCCCCGGATCCCACAGATCCCTACCACAAGGGATCCGGCTAGCACAAAGCTAGGGATCCGTGGTACGCTCCTCTTTGCCCATGGGTATTTTTGGTTATGGGTCATGGGTCATGGGTTATGGGTTGATCCATGGTTTTCTTTCTAGATTCAATGTATCTTAAGGATACAATGAACTTGGTTAAGTGGTATAAGTAAAACCATGGGTTATGGGTCAAAACCATTTGCTAGTTTTTATCTATTTTAGTATATACTTGTTTTTACCCATTTTAGTATATACTTGTTTTTTACCCATTTTTGTGTATACTTAGTTAAGTATATGTTGTCCCAATATGTAAACACTAGTTGTTATACATGTGTATATCTAAAGCATACAATCACTTATACTAGTTTTAGTGTTTTATGTGAAAGCGTAAGTGTGTTAGAAAACTATTAGTTCAAACCATTTACGTATTTTATTTGTTTCGTTAAAATGATCTTACTTTTGTTATCGACAAAACTTTAGAAGATCGTAAAATATAAATAAACGTTTTTACGGCTTATTTGTATTAACAATCTCCCCCTTTTTGTTGATGACAAAACATAAGATTATTTTAAGGAAAAGCTAAAATTCGTAAGAATTTGAATTTGTAGTTTTTACTTTCTTCTCCCCCTTTTTGGCGAAACAAAAAGAGCTTTGAAAGAAAGCAACACTTTGTTTTTAAAAAAAATGTGTGAAAATTAGAAATGAAATAAGAAATAAAAAGCAAGTAACGGGAAAGGATCTCGTCGTTACTCCCCCTTGACGAGTCCATCCCTAAGTAAGGGCGTCAGGAAAGTAATGCTAATCTAGTTCTATTGCAAATTTTTGCAAAAGTTTACGTCTATGTGACGGGTGTGCTCCCCCTAGATGATTGCAATTTTGCAACGGGAAGTCATGAAATATAAATCTAAGATTGCAAGTAATTTTGCAATGTATTGTTTTGACACCAAGCTCCCCTTAGCTTTAGGGTGTCAAATTCTTCATGTGTTAATTGAAAAACTACAAAACAAAGGTTAGAAAACAAGTATAATTCACAATTTCCTGCAAATGTGGTCCAAGTTAGTTAGGAAAATAGTTTCCTGTCTCACGGATCCCACGGTTCCCTCCTAGTAGGGATCCGTCTAGGCAATTCTGAGGGATCCGTCTGGCTGATGAATAAAATCAGCAAAGGTGATATAACAAGTAATGTTATCACTAAGATGAGATATGAATACAAGGTAATCATATGCTCAGAAAAAAAACAAGTAGCATGTAATTCCATTTAATAAAACAAGAGTTATGATATACATGACTCTAAAAATAAGAAAATAAACAATACATGACTAGGAATTTCTAGACTAGCTAACGCTTGATGCTAGGACACCACTAAAATCTTCCAGCTCAAGTTTTGTTTAGGTTTAATCTCGTCGAAACGTTCGAGGAGATGATAGAACATGAAACGTTGGTCATCTCGTACTTCATGTATCAAACTTTCAACATGTTGACAATGATAACAATCTTTGTCATGGCTAGGTAGTGGTGGTGGAAGAAATGAAATGGCTTGATGCAAAGGATCAAGTGAAGCGGCTTGCGGAGCTTCAAATGATGGAGGAATTGGTGGAGGTGCATTTGAGAATGACTCAACCAAGAATGATGGTGGTGGTAGAGAAGTGTCAACTTCCATATGGTCGGGTGGTTGACTTTGATGATTTCTCATAATCCAAATGGGATTATATGATGGAAACGGCGAAAAGGAAGCCAGAGCAAGTGTTGACTCAACACCTTGATTTTGAACCATTATTCCTCCTAATGAGGAGAATGTTGTCGGCGGAAGCGGATGAGACGGCCTAGGAGGCAAGTCCTCTAAATTGTAGAGGTGTGGTGATGATAGTGGGGATGTAAATGAAATAGCTCTAGGAACCAATGGTGATGGTTTAGTTGAGATAATATTGCTTGGCCTAGGAGGTATGGTGGTGTTTGGCATTGGTAGTTTTGTGGGTACTATCCTTTTGGGAATTGGTTTGATTGGATGATGAAGAATTCTATCATTTGTTGGCTTGACGGGAGATGATTCGGTTGAGGAGATTTCGTGTATAACACGAGCCTTTTTCATGGGTGGTTCTTTGGAGGACAAGTTACTACTTGGGGTTTTCCTCATGATGAGATGATTTCAAGAGGTTGCAAGAGCTGAAATTTAAGATGAGGGTGATGACTATGGAGGTCCTAACAAGGTGGTTTATAAACTAAGAGATTTGGCAAGTGCATTTAAGCTTTAAGCCACTAGGATTCATTGGAATGTGATGATTGACATGCACAAGAGTCAACTTCAGAGGTTGCACTGATCTAGGAACTCATTTAAGATGAGATGGAGTGTTTGAGAGAAAGATGAGTTGAAATGATTGTTTTAGCAAGATTTGACCTATACTGTCATCCGGATCCCACGATTCCCTCCTTAGCGGGATCCGTCTAGGTTAATCCTAGGGATCCATCTCTCAGCAGCTATGAAAGAGTGGAAATGGTGTTTCTAAGATCGAAGACCTATATCATCTTGAGTGTTTCAGTCCTCCTAAGTGTTTTAAATGAAGGGATGCTTGAGTACTTGAAGGTAATGAATGATGTAGCTAATGATTGTCATTTATGGAAGGATTTGGAACTTTCAAGAGTACCAATGGATGAGCAAGGATGACACTAAAGATTTAGAGTGTTAATTGAAACTAAATGATCCTAGGGATCAGGTTGTGTCTTAGGATAGTGTTTTGGAAAATATCCTAGAAGCTTTGAGATGGGAAAACTAGATTTTGATCAACTTTGATAAATTTTGAGGTGAGGATGATTAATGAACAATTTTGCCATAATCGAAAGATTTCTAAGGCTAGATGTGAGGGATCAAGTAGAAAATGAAGTGTGAGTTTGAGAGCGGCAGAGTAATGGGTTAAAGATGAAAAGGTTTGATCTACAAGCGTCTTAGAATGTGATCTAGGTGAGTTAAGTAGGAAGGATCAACCTATCTTGATAAGAACTTTATTTTGCCTTAAGACACTATGTTTAGCTTAGTGTGAGGAGTTCTAAGTATATGTTTGAAATATAATGCTTGCAATTCCATTTTTTGTTTGCCGGATCCCACGGTTCCCTAAGAGTAGGGATCCGTCTAGTACAATCTTTGGGATCCGCCCATCTGCTCAGCAGGACCTTTACTAAAGGTATGCAACGATCTTCACAATGCATTATATCTCAAGGATAGTCTAACGAGAGTTCTAATACTAAGATATCAAATGTAAAATGTTTTATTTCATGAAAGAAATTGGATTACATTGATAAAGCACGAGTACAAGAGATTTGATCCTATTTTGGAGTACTATTAGTTTCCTTGAGTGTTTTCGCTAGGAGGATCATTATGTGATTGATGAGTGTTGGTGGAATCAAGAATGAAGAAAGTCTTCATGAGAGATATGTTTAGCGGTTCCATCATCTTGTTCACAAGTACGTACAACGGACTTTGAAATTGAGGATGGAAGTGCATAACATTATGATAGAG
>BPTQ01000006.1:228035279-228225458 GCA_019973895.1 Chrysanthemum seticuspe | reverse complement strand
TTTTAATTTTTAATATTTTAAGTTGAGTTGTTGATAAATGGTAAAAAAGTTAAAATTGGTTGTATGTATAGATTATATATGTGGATGAGTGAGAAAATAATATTTTAATTAAAAATTGGGTTGGATGAAGTTGTAAATAAAGATAACTTAATTGAATTAATATGAAAAAAATTGAATTCATATTAAAATTGTTTGTTTGTGATCTAATAAAGAAGGATGACTGAAAATATTAAGCAATAAAACTGAGACTGTCTACATTAAGTTGTCTTTTAATTAAAAATGACTTAATAAAAAAAATTAACAAACAAGTAGACCCATGAAGAATATATATGTTTTGGGTTTAAATTAGTATATTATGTAGCCCGTGAGTATGTTGGGCTTTAGTTTATTTTTTGTAAGAGTTCCAAATATGTACAACACCAAGGGCTCAGTTACTAATTTATCTTAAACTTATCACTAGGGGTGTTGATCGGTTCGGTTAAAATAAATTGGTTCAATCTAAAAACCGAACTGAACCAAACTAAATTTCAACCGAACCGAACCGAAAACCAAAATTGAATTCGGTTCAATTCTTGGGTTGATCCGAATAAACCAAATTTCACTATTTATTTTTAAAAAATTAATAATTATATAAATATTTAGCAAAAAAAATATTTCAAGCATAATTTTTTTTTTATATATTAAGATAATATTTTAATAGTATTTATATATAAAAATATAAAAAAAGTAAATATACATATGTATGTAAATATATAAAAATATAAAAAAAAAATTAATAATTACATAAATATTTAGCAATTCTCATCATTATCCAATAATGAGAAATAACTTAAGTTATTGGTTTATTATAGGAATCAGGAGGATAGAAGGAAATGAGTAGATTATGTGATGAGTAAGATATTTGGATTCTATAAAGAATGTGTGAAGTTAGGACCGAAATATAGAACCAATTGGGATCATGATGATTTCTTAGAAAGATGCACAATCGGACATAGCTATGTTATGGAAAATCCCAATAAAAATCGTCATGAGGAAGGGAATGATGGTAATGAGATCACGTATGGGCACGACTTCGAGTCTAGCTACAAGACTCATAAATAAAGAAAAACGCTTCTTGAGGGCAATCCATGCTTAATTGTTTGTTTGTTTTGTTTTACTATTTTGTTTTTTATCCTCAGAGCCTATCATTTTCGCTGTTCTCGTGATGTTTCGGTTTCTGGAATATCAATGAAGAGCATTTTTTACAATCCACCCCCAAATGTTACACCCAAATCGCCTTAGCCCACCTTGTATGCACTCATCTTTAGTGCATTGTTGTAATCATTGTTAAACCCTTAGTTCAATATCTAGTTACTTACATGGTTACTAAGTCGAGTCATATCATTTGTATACAGTTTTGGGACGATTAGGACTCATGGGTTAAAGTAATATTTTATGGAGTAACGGGAAAGAACATTAAATTCAAATTCCCTTTATCTACGTAATTAAGTACTCCAAGTGTTTTGATCTTTTAGAATCGGGTCAATTAGTGTTAGTGAAATAAAAACTCAAGTGTAGGGATGCTCCTATAAATCCCTTTTTAATGTTGATGTTATCGTAGAGGATGGTAGAGTAAAAAGTTATTCCAAAAAAAAGAGAAAAAAAAAAGTTGTTAAAATAATAATAATAATAATAAATGATAAAAGCATACGGGCTACCATCTTACATCTATCTTTATGTTTATGTTTTTAAGTTTATGTTTATGTTTTCTTTCAAGTTGTTATCTAGTGTTAGTGAGTCGAGTCTTGGCTTAGCAACGCCACGTTTTACATGCTTGTAACATAAGATTTTTTACTTGCCACCACTAAATATCCCTTATCCAACAAAACCCTTCACTTCCCTACCCTAAGCCTAACATTACAACCCTTGTAAAGACCTCTTAGATAGTTATTTCTAGGTGCTTACGCCAAAGCGATGGATGTTTGATGTATTCTCAAGCCTATAGTAATCTATGTACTATGTCAGGTAGTGAGTGTTTATCTTCCATTTCCTTTCATGTTATATTTCATATAAACCCGAGAGAATCCAAACACCAATTGTGAGGTGCTAGCATATAATTTCCGTGCTTGTTTTGACTATTGTGGCGCTTGTATTTGTTGTAAACTATTCTAAACCAATGCTAAATGACCCCTAACTTATAAATTGATTGGCCAAAAGCACATTTGCTTGAGGACAAGCAAATTTCAAGTGTAGGGATATTTGATAAGGATTTAAAACATACGTTTTTAGGGGGTCATTTAAGCCCTAAATCGATACATTTTATATCCGTTACTACTTAAAATCGTTCCTTTTCACATTTTAGGTCTTTTGGAAGCAAAATGCTAGAATGAAGCATATTTGGACGAAAAGGAGCGAAAACATGAAGAAAAAGGCAAAGTCTAGATCCAAGGCAATTCTGCAAGCCTGGCGGCGTCCCAACCAAAGGGCGACACCGTCCCTAAGGAAGTTTTCTAATTAGAATGCATGCGACAACTCAGGTGAAAAAGAGGTTCTAAAGCATAACGGCATCACACCTAATATCTGAAAGGCGTCTCCCTCAATTTCTACATCAGACGCCCAAGAACCATGTCAAGACGACGTCCTTCATGAAGACAGATGGCGTCACACTCATCAACTAACGCCGTCCCAACGATGACTTGGCCCAAACAAAACCCTAAAGACGGCGACCAGACGACATTACCAGCAAAAGGCGACGTCGTCGCACTTGTAAATCTATATATATAATTTGATTTTTCTGCATTTAGAGAGGTAGAATTTTGGAGAACAAACCCTAACTCGTGTGTAGTCCGACTTGGACAATATTTTAGGGTTCCAAACCTTTCTTTACATCATAAGATAAGTTTGTTAATCGATAATATCATTATGTCTACCCTATGTTTAATTATTTGTGTGTATGCTTGCTTATTTATCATGAGTAGCTAAATTACTATTGTGTTTGCTTAGATATATGAAACCTAATTTTTAATTATTGTTAGGTTGTCTCTTGTCTTAATTAGTAGACGCTAGAGTAAGGAAAACTGGCTTCTTCTTTAATTGTTGCGAGCTTGAACGTCCTAAATAGCATAAAACTTGAGAGTACACTTGAGCTGTGGAAAATTAGAAGGGGGGGTTAAATAGTTTTACCAATTAAAACTTCCTTTTAATCTATTTCGATCGACTTATGTGAATCTATTTGGATGTGTGTGTTGGATGTTGATAAACAAGCATATAAAGGTAAGTAATGAAAATATAAGAGTAAGAAGCACAAAACCACAACACGAGTATTTATAGTGGTTCGGCTACAAGGACACCTTCCTTGCCCTACTCCACTCCCCGAGTCACCTACTCGAGAGTTCGTAATCACTACACCAATCTCCTTATGGCGGAGAAGCCTTCACAACGTCGCCTACCCTTTTTCCGGTGCTAGGCTAACCACCGGGTTCTTTCACTCCAAGGTAAACCATACCTACACAACGTCGCCTACCCTTTATAAGTTACTAGGATAAGTACCTAGTTCTTTCACTCCAAGGTGAACTACACCTTCACAACGTCGCCTACCCTTTATTAGATACTAGGCTAAGCACCTAGTTCCATTGCAATGGAGGAACTACTACCACACTACACCAACGACTAATCCCAAAGGAGATCTACTCCTTTACAACATCATCAAAGATATCAATATCCTTGGATCTAATACTAGTCTATCTTGTACATCGAAACACACCATATCGAATGTACATCTAAGGTACCTTTCACTAATACCTTTGACTAGATCTACAATACATCTTTCACTAATGTCTTGTGTCTTCACTTCTAAGCACCTTTCACTAATGCTTCTTGTCTTGACTTCCAAGCACCTACCACAAGTGCTTATCCTATAGACGATAGATACCCTTCACTAATATCTTCGTCTTGACACTTGAGATATCTTTCACTAATGTCTTCAACACTACACTTCTTTGAAGAAAGAAAGAGATCATCAACAAGAGGACTTCAATAGCCTTGATGATGAGGAACCATAGCAACTCATGGACTTGAGCTTGCTCGACTTCAAAGGTGGTGATCTTGCCTTTAAGAGGAACCTAGAAGATCACACAAAAACAAAACTACAAACATAGATCTCTTGGATCTAAGGTTAGTGAGATTTAACTCAGGGGAGAAAGTGTGTTAGAAAGGGATTGAAAGGGGTAAGAAACAATGAAGAAAAGGCTCACTATTTATAGAGGAAAAACCTCTACTGTTCCCCGGATCCCACAGATCCCTACCACAAGGGATCCGGCTAGCACAAAGCTAGGGATCCGTGGTACGCTCCTCTTTGCCCATGGGTATTTTTGGTTATGGGTCATGGGTCATGGGTTATGGGTTGATCCATGGTTTTCTTTCTAGATTCAATGTATCTTAAGGATACAATGAACTTGGTTAAGTGGTATAAGTAAAACCATGGGTTATGGGTCAAAACCATTTGCTAGTTTTTATCTATTTTAGTATATACTTGTTTTTACCCATTTTAGTATATACTTGTTTTTTACCCATTTTTGTGTATACTGTAGTTAAGTATATGTTGTCCCAATATGTAAACACTAGTTGTTATACATGTGTATATCTAAAGCATACAATCACTTATACTAGTTTTAGTGTTTTATGTGAAAGCGTAAGTGTGTTAGAAAACTATTAGTTCAAACCATTTACGTATTTTATTTGTTTCGTTAAAATGATCTTACTTTTGTTATCGACAAAACTTTAGAAGATCGTAAAATATAAATAAACGTTTTTACGGCTTATTTGTATTAACAATCTCCCCCTTTTTGTTGATGACAAAACATAAGATTATTTTAAGGAAAAGCTAAAATTCGTAAGAATTTGAATTTGTAGTTTTTACTTTCTTCTCCCCCTTTTTGGCGAAACAAAAAGAGCTTTGAAAGAAAGCAACACTTTGTTTTTAAAAAAAATGTGTGAAAATTAGAAATGAAATAAGAAATAAAAAGCAAGTAACGGGAAAGGATCTCGTCGTTACTCCCCCTTGACGAGTCCATCCCTAAGTAAGGGCGTCAGGAAAGTAATGCTAATCTAGTTCTATTGCAAATTTTTGCAAAAGTTTACGTCTATGTGACGGGTGTGCTCCCCCTAGATGATTGCAATTTTGCAACGGGAAGTCATGAAATATAAATCTAAGATTGCAAGTAATTTTGCAATGTATTGTTTTGACACCAAGCTCCCCTTAGCTTTAGGGTGTCAAATTCTTCATGTGTTAATTGAAAAACTACAAAACAAAGGTTAGAAAACAAGTATAATTCACAATTTCCTGCAAATGTGGTCCAAGTTAGTTAGGAAAATAGTTTCCTGTCTCACGGATCCCACGGTTCCCTCCTAGTAGGGATCCGTCTAGGCAATTCTGAGGGATCCGTCTGGCTGATGAATAAAATCAGCAAAGGTGATATAACAAGTAATGTTATCACTAAGATGAGATATGAATACAAGGTAATCATATGCTCAGAAAAAAAACAAGTAGCATGTAATTCCATTTAATAAAACAAGAGTTATGATATACATGACTCTAAAAATAAGAAAATAAACAATACATGACTAGGAATTTCTAGACTAGCTAACGCTTGATGCTAGGACACCACTAAAATCTTCCAGCTCAAGTTTTGTTTAGGTTTAATCTCGTCGAAACGTTCGAGGAGATGATAGAACATGAAACGTTGGTCATCTCGTACTTCATGTATCAAACTTTCAACATGTTGACAATGATAACAATCTTTGTCATGGCTAGGTAGTGGTGGTGGAAGAAATGAAATGGCTTGATGCAAAGGATCAAGTGAAGCGGCTTGCGGAGCTTCAAATGATGGAGGAATTGGTGGAGGTGCATTTGAGAATGACTCAACCAAGAATGATGGTGGTGGTAGAGAAGTGTCAACTTCCATATGGTCGGGTGGTTGACTTTGATGATTTCTCATAATCCAAATGGGATTATATGATGGAAACGGCGAAAAGGAAGCCAGAGCAAGTGTTGACTCAACACCTTGATTTTGAACCATTATTCCTCCTAATGAGGAGAATGTTGTCGGCGGAAGCGGATGAGACGGCCTAGGAGGCAAGTCCTCTAAATTGTAGAGGTGTGGTGATGATAGTGGGGATGTAAATGAAATAGCTCTAGGAACCAATGGTGATGGTTTAGTTGAGATAATATTGCTTGGCCTAGGAGGTATGGTGGTGTTTGGCATTGGTAGTTTTGTGGGTACTATCCTTTTGGGAATTGGTTTGATTGGATGATGAAGAATTCTATCATTTGTTGGCTTGACGGGAGATGATTCGGTTGAGGAGATTTCGTGTATAACACGAGCCTTTTTCATGGGTGGTTCTTTGGAGGACAAGTTACTACTTGGGGTTTTCCTCATGATGAGATGATTTCAAGAGGTTGCAAGAGCTGAAATTTAAGATGAGGGTGATGACTATGGAGGTCCTAACAAGGTGGTTTATAAACTAAGAGATTTGGCAAGTGCATTTAAGCTTTAAGCCACTAGGATTCATTGGAATGTGATGATTGACATGCACAAGAGTCAACTTCAGAGGTTGCACTGATCTAGGAACTCATTTAAGATGAGATGGAGTGTTTGAGAGAAAGATGAGTTGAAATGATTGTTTTAGCAAGATTTGACCTATACTGTCATCCGGATCCCACGATTCCCTCCTTAGCGGGATCCGTCTAGGTTAATCCTAGGGATCCATCTCTCAGCAGCTATGAAAGAGTGGAAATGGTGTTTCTAAGATCGAAGACCTATATCATCTTGAGTGTTTCAGTCCTCCTAAGTGTTTTAAATGAAGGGATGCTTGAGTACTTGAAGGTAATGAATGATGTAGCTAATGATTGTCATTTATGGAAGGATTTGGAACTTTCAAGAGTACCAATGGATGAGCAAGGATGACACTAAAGATTTAGAGTGTTAATTGAAACTAAATGATCCTAGGGATCAGGTTGTGTCTTAGGATAGTGTTTTGGAAAATATCCTAGAAGCTTTGAGATGGGAAAACTAGATTTTGATCAACTTTGATAAATTTTGAGGTGAGGATGATTAATGAACAATTTTGCCATAATCGAAAGATTTCTAAGGCTAGATGTGAGGGATCAAGTAGAAAATGAAGTGTGAGTTTGAGAGCGGCAGAGTAATGGGTTAAAGATGAAAAGGTTTGATCTACAAGCGTCTTAGAATGTGATCTAGGTGAGTTAAGTAGGAAGGATCAACCTATCTTGATAAGAACTTTATTTTGCCTTAAGACACTATGTTTAGCTTAGTGTGAGGAGTTCTAAGTATATGTTTGAAATATAATGCTTGCAATTCCATTTTTTGTTTGCCGGATCCCACGGTTCCCTAAGAGTAGGGATCCGTCTAGTACAATCTTTGGGATCCGCCCATCTGCTCAGCAGGACCTTTACTAAAGGTATGCAACGATCTTCACAATGCATTATATCTCAAGGATAGTCTAACGAGAGTTCTAATACTAAGATATCAAATGTAAAATGTTTTATTTCATGAAAGAAATTGGATTACATTGATAAAGCACGAGTACAAGAGATTTGATCCTATTTTGGAGTACTATTAGTTTCCTTGAGTGTTTTCGCTAGGAGGATCATTATGTGATTGATGAGTGTTGGTGGAATCAAGAATGAAGAAAGTCTTCATGAGAGATATGTTTAGCGGTTCCATCATCTTGTTCACAAGTACGTACAACGGACTTTGAAATTGAGGATGGAAGTGCATAACATTATGATAGAGGCGTGTCAAGAACATTCCATAAGGGATGAGTTTATTCTTGGAGCCTTGAAGATTTGCAATTCGCGTTGCAAAAAAGTAGGCGAGATTGTATGGTTGTTGTGTTAGCAAACAGTACAACATGTGAGCACAACAACCGGGAAGAATTTCTCAATTTCCCCTAAGACTCCAAACATTTTCACGTAGGATGAGTGCAAGAGGCTTGTACTCTTCTCGGATATCCCTTGTAAAGATAATGTTTGGATCAGAGTAATATGGTCGAGGTTTGCATATTATGCGATGTAAATCTTCCGGAGAGGGTATGTGTGAACAATATGGACTATTTTCTTCATGAAAGTTGAAGAGAGAATCAAGAGACCAATCTTCGGTGAAGGCACATTGTCCATGATTTGGAATCCGGAGGATGTGAGCAAAATGCCCAAGGGTTAGAGTGAACTTTTGGTTTTTGATACAAAACCAAAGAGAAAGAGAGTGATCCTCGTTACGAACGAGTTCGACTTGACGGAAGAATTCCATTATGAACCTTGGACATATCTTCTCGTTGATTTCAAGAAGACATTCTAGTCCTATGGCTCGGAAGGAGGTATTGATATCTTCTTCGAATTGTAGAGAGATGTCTACAATACGTCCTTCGTGAAAGTGACGGTTTTCGAGGTTATTGAACCCACGGACATGATTGCCAGGTGTGTTGGGTTCGAGAGAGATGTTCGGAGTGTAGACGCTAGTGAGTGAAAAATCAAACTCATATTCATGCGTCTTAGTTGAACCTATATACATGATAAGTTAATGGAATAAAATGTTTGAGATTGACCAATGATTATCTAATGTTTTTACTAGAATTTTATTAACAATGTTTTTTTAACATTTAACTAACTCATGGTTTTGACATTCTAGTGGATTATTACTTTTAGAAAGATAGTGGTTTTTAATCTTGCATGAAAATTGTTTTCCAGTAGGACGGATCCCACGGTTCCTTTACAAAAGGGATCCGGCTAGTATATCTTCCGGGATCCGTGGATCTGTAGTAACAGAAACAGATTTGATAAAAACAGAGGTTTTACAGTTTTTATACCATGAAATATGTTTTATCCTATATTTTCTTTTAGCATGCATACATGACTTCTAATGTATCACGAAAGAATATAAAACATATAAATCAAAAGAAGTGACAAACATATTATGATAATAATAATCTAGGTAAGCTAGATCATTAATAATATTGCATTTCAATACTAAGGATGATACAAAGGATTGGGTATATAACCCCAATATAGATTAACAATACAAAGTAAATGTCTCCGTATGTGAACTTCATCATAGGGAACACAAATACGATGAGTGTTAGAGCGATGAGCACGAGTGCGATGTAAACCATGTTGATGACGGATCTTCTTGGTTTCGGTTGAGATGGAATGAGGAGGAAGATGAAGTTTTTGAGTGAGAGGAAATTTTTGAAATTGGAAGATTTGAAAAAGTGAGGATTTGATAGATAGGTTGACGGTGGGAGTTTTTTTATAGGGAAGGAGGAATTTTTGAAATTCGTGTTTTTGTTTTGTTATTGGATTAAAAGAAAAACAAAACAAAGTTTTATAAACCACGACTTTAGACGAGAAATAAGACACGTATGTAAGAAAAAAGGCTTCCTAATGAAGCTTCATGTAAACCATGTAATTTGCACAAAAGATAATCATATAAATACCTAAATAGGTATACTTAATTATCAAGCAAAGTAAAAATAAAATCATACCTCTAGCGCACTTAGGAATGTCTTTACAAATGACACAGCAAATGTCACTTAGACTATTCCCGCTCCTTTGCGTTTAAGATACCTTTTTAAAAAACATGGTGTTTGTTTTTATGAAAAAACCTTCTTTGTAGTTTTCAATTAACTATGGATCGTATCAAGTTTTTAAAGTACAATATACTTCAAGAAACTTGGTAACGAAGCTTTGATGCCAATTGTGGAAAACTAGAAGGGGGGGTTGAATAGTTTTACCAATTAAAACTTCCTTTTAATCTATTTAGATCGACTTATGTCAATCTATTTGGATGTGTGTGTTGGATGTTGATAAACAAGCATATAAAGGTAAGTAATGAAAAGATAAGAGTAAGAAGCACAAAACCACAACACGAGTATTTATAGTGGTTCGGCTACAAGGACACCTTCCTTGCCCTACTCCACTCCCCGAGTCACCTACTCGAGAGTTCGTAATCACTACACCAATCTCCTTATGGCGGAGAAGCCTTCACAACGTCGCCTACCATTTTTACGGTGCTAGGCTAACCACCGGGTTCTTTCATTCCAAGGTGAACCACACCTACACAACGTCGCCTACCCTTTATAAGGTACTAGGCTAAGTACCTAGTTCTTTCACTCCAAGGTGAACTACACCTTCACAACGTCGCCTACCCTTTATTAGGTACTAGGCTAAGCCCCTAGTTCCATTGCAATGGAGGAACTACTACCACACTACACCAACGACTAATCCCAAAGGAGATCTACTCCTTTACAACATCATCAAGGATATCAATATCCTTGGATCTAATACTAGTCTATCTTGTACATCGAAAAACACCATATCCAATGTACATCTAAGGTACCTTTCACTAATACCTTTGACTAGATCTACAAGACATCTTTCACTAATGTCTTGTGTCTTCACTTCTAAGCACCTTTCACTAATGCTTCTTGTCTTGACTTCTAAGCACCTACCACAAGTGCTTATCCTATAGACGATAGATACCCCTCACTAATATCTTCGTCTTGACACTTGAGACATCTTTCACTAATGTCTTCAACACTACACTTCTTTGAAGAAAGAAAGAGATCATCAACAAGAGGACTTCAATAGCCTTGATGATGAGGAACCATAGCAACTCATGGACTTGAGCTTGCTCGACTTCAAAGGTGGTGATCTTGCCTTTAAGAGGAACCTAGAAGATCACACAAAAACAAAACTACAAACATAGATCTCTTGGATCTAAGGTTAGTGAGATTTAACTCAGGGGAGAAAGTGTGTTAGAAAGGGGTAAGAAACAAAGAAGAAAAGGCTCACTATTTATAAAGGAAAAACCTCTACTGTTCCCCGGATCCCACGGATCCCTACCACAAGGGATCCGGCTAGCACAAAGCTAGGGATCCGTGGTATGCTCCTGTTTGCCCATGGGTATTTTTTGTTATGGGTCATGGGTCATGGGTTATGGGTTGATCTATGGTTTTCTTTCTAGATTCAATGTATCTTCAGGATACAATGAACTTGGTTAAGTGGTATAAGTAAAACCATGGGTTATGGGTCAAAACCATTTGCTAGTTTTTATCTATTTTAGTATATACTTGTTTTTACTCATTTGAGTATATACTTGTTTTTTACCCATTTTAGTGTATACTTAGTTAAGTATATGTTGTCCCAATATGTAAACACTAGTTGTTATACATGTGTATATCTAAAGCATAAAATCACTTATACTAGTTTTAGTGTTTTATGTGAAAGCGTAAGTGTGTTAGAAAACTATTCGTTCAAACCATTTACGTATTTTATTTGTTTCGTTAAAATGATCTTACTTTTGTTATCGACAAAACTTTAGAAGATCGTAAAATATAAATAAATATTTTTACGGCTTATTTGTATTAACACAACTTATTTAAATAAGCTGTAAAAAAAAGCCAAAACAGCCAAATAAGCTTAAAAACTGAAATGCCCTTAAATAATTAATTGTGCAAGTTATGAGTGTAGGTCCTTCGGGCACAATTGTTTTTGGTATGGTGTGTTGAGGCTTTGGTAAGGGGAGGCCACAGGTTTGAATCCTGTGGCCTACCTTTTTGCTATTTTTTATTTTTATTTTTTTCTTTTGCAAAACTTGAAAATAAGCTAGAATAAAGACTTTTGAAAAAGAATGTTTTTTACAATTCACAAATAAGTTGGGAAAAAAGCTTAAAAAGGCAAACAGTTTCAATAATAATCTACAACCAAACACACCAACTGACGTTAGCTAAAAAGCTATAATAAGTTGTCAAAGGATAAAATAAACTAAAACAAACTAAAGGGGAACCTAAATAAGCACTAATAACCCAAAGTTGAGTCTAAAATAAGCCAGTGAAGCAAAAAATAAGCAAATTAGCACTAAGTGAATGTTAAAATTCCTAAATGAATGTTAAGGGCTGCTAGGGGATTTTTGCTACTAATAAGCTCTTAGTAAGCTAACAATTGGATAAGACCAAATCATCTAAACCTAAAAAGCAATAGGGACTCCTAAATAAGCTAGGGGAATAAGCAGAAATGGCTTAAAATCTATTCCTAACATGATGTCTAACTACTATACCAAACTGCCTAGGGGGAACATTTAAGCTCATGAATAAGCTATCAAATCTAAAAGCTATGGCTGATAAGCTAAAATAGTTAAAATTAAGCTACCAAAGATCTTGAAAAATGAAATTGAGACAATTTGGACATAATAACAAGCTTTAAACTAAGCTGAGAAAACAGACACAGAGATGGATGTTTTTGTCATTTTGAAATTTTAGACAGATTATGCAGACACAATAAAGACACAAACTCTTTTGACACTTACCTAGAATTTAAAACATGTATACTTGACTCAACCGAACTCAAATATACCACCTAAAAGACCTTTTAGATAAACTTTTAAACACTAGCTGATAAACAATATTTTAGATTTTAAACTTAGAGAACTAACTTAGAACCTATAAAACTTGTTAAAAATAATTAAAATGACTTCTAAACTATAACAAAAACTGAATTACAGCCAACCAAAGATGACTCTTTGGCCAAAACAAAGCACAGTAGCTTAGAGGCTGTTGTGCCAAACACCCCCCTTAAACTTGAAAAACAGATTTTAAAACTAATTTAAGCCATAAGACTTGTAGACTGTTGTTAAAGACTGATTTTATTGACTTAATGAAGATATGAAAGCAGTTTTGAACCAAAATTAAACACTTAAACTTGAATTAAAAAAAAACATGTTAATAAACATAAAAAAAAAACTAAACTTTTCATTACTTCATAAAAAGGATACAAGACTTAAAAAGTAAATTACTAAGCTGAGACTAAACTTAAATTAAAACTTAAAATTACAATTAAAAAACTTAAAAATGACTTAAAGAAAACTAGACTCCACCCCATTAGGGTTTCCAAGGTCCTATTTATACTAGAAACTAGGTCTTGGGGTCTCTCTTGTTTATGCTTCTTGTTTGAGTGATTTACAGCTAGTGCTTGTTGTGTGAGTGAATTCAAAACACCATCTCGGCCATCCCATTTATCTTGGTCTCCAAGTAGGTCAATCAAAGCCGTCCATCTTTTTTCTCCATTCCTTTACCCAATAGGACATTGTAGGATTGCCAAGGTGGAGTTTGGCATGTGATAAGTGGGGTTAGAGGGTTTTGTCTGGTTCAGTGAGAGTGCCGGGAGGAAAGAGCAATTTAGGCGCCAATTCCTTTTTACTCTTTTGTTTGACCCGGGTCTTGACCATAGGTATTGGATCAAGATTGTAGATAGTGTAATGGGCTTATGATATTAATAAAGGTGGTATTAGGCTCATGGATGGTGGACCGGATAAGTATTGGACTTAGAATATTAACCGGATTGGTTGTGTTAATATTGGATCAATTTAACGGACTAATAATGTTAATGGGATATTGGGTTGGCCCATTAAATGTGATTACGGTTTCGGATCCGTTTTTCCATGCTCATTCCAATGCCATATCCCGGGGTTGACTTTGACTTCGTCTTGACTTGATAAAATGCACAAATGTTGTCGAGTCGATCCGAAAATGTCCGTTTTTTCTCTGTTTTCAATCATTTGTACCTGAAACACATAAAAACACAATCCAAAGATATTTGCAATATAAATTGGTATGATTGGTTGTTTTTAGTCATTTTTGTATATTAAATGGGTATAAAATGATGAGTGAATAGGCACTCATCAGGGGGCGATCGGACCGCCTCGTCCATTCATAGTCGGCTGGGACAACTCCTCCATCGTTCGGAGATCGAGATCTAGATTTTAAGGAATGAGAGCCGCAGGAGCGGGTCCCTAGTTATGGTTATTATTATATATATATTAATTTCTTCAAAATTAAATAGAAGTGACAGATCACAACGATTTCTTTGTCGAATTAAAGTTTCGGGACTTGAAAGAGGAGAATTTAGTTCATCCGAAGAAGAGCGCGTGCTCATGCACTAAAAAGAAATAAGAGAGAAAATATTTTTGGATTTTTGAAAAAAATTGAAAAAGAAAAATATTTTTGAATTTATGAAAAAGATTAAATAAAAAGAAGATATTTATGGATTTTTAAAAGATTTAGAAAAAGGAAAATATTTTTGGCTTTAAGAATTTTTAACTTTTATTTGATTTTTCTTAAAAATACGAAAATAATTTCCCAAAAGAAAGGATCGCCAAGGCACTAACTCGAAACACAACGCAAAAATTGGTCAAATCTCCCTGGCAGGGACGCCAAAAACCTGATTCGGTCGTAATATAAGCAGTTTTAATATTTTAAAGTTTTCTCGTTAGATTTAATAATCACTTGAGGTAAAATGATAATCAATCTTCCGGAGTCGTAATCCACGGCTAGATATGAATTTAAATTTACGTTTATGTCTTTTGTTTTATGCTTGATTATCAAATATTTTTTGTTTGAATTTTTTTTGAAATGATATTTAACACTATTTTAACTTATAGGAAATATTTTAACTACTTAAAATTGGACTACAAATAATGACGAATAGAAATTAAGCTAAGAATATGATAATAAAAGCTATGCTTGTCAAGTGAGGTAAAAAGGTAATTGAGTGTGAATAATCCATTATGCCCATTTAATTAATACCCGTAAAAAAAATTATTTTTTCACAAAGTTGGCTTTTATTGAAAACAATTCTATTTTTTTTCTTGGTAATAATCACTAGATTTTAAATAATCAATAATTCCCATGGCTTTTTCCCGTTAAAACAATCAACTAATTATATCTAAAAATAATCCAGAAATTATTAATCAACAATCTTCGATACCCGTTAAGAAAACTAGCTTCTCACAACATTGGTTTATTTTGAAAACAATTCTCTATCTTGGTAAAAATTACTTGATTTAGAAGATTAATTTAACAAACGGGTTTTGCCCATTTGATATAACCAAAAATCCACCCAAGTAACCGAAGATTATCAATCAATAATTTCTAATTTTTTCACACTCAAATACAAATTACTACTCACTTAATAGCATATAAAAATCTACTAAATACTCATAACTACTAAGTTCACAATAATAATCTCAACAATAATAAGCATTTTTCTACTAAGTATTTAAGCTAAATGAGAAAGGCAAGATATTAGAACCAATAATAGAGATCCGATGAAACAAGACTAATTACCACTCGATCTCATAAACTAAGACAAAAATCTAAAGATTATTTCTTTAGTAGCTTTTATTTTCCCAAATAGTCAATAAAGTTGTTAATTTTATTAACCAAGAAGCTTAATAAAATCTATTAAAGCTATAAACTTTAAGAAAATAAGTTAGCTTATGAAACCCTTAAGCTCCTCGCCTTAGATGTAGTATTGGATGCATAAAAATCAAAACTTTATCAAAGTTAGTACAAAAAAGCTAGTGAATAAGCTATAAGCTAGAAGTTTAAATCCAAAATATTAAGTATTTTGGAGTGAAAAAGCTAAAAGCTATAAGATTTAAAGCTAAATGTAAATATTAAACAAGCTAAAGCGAAATAAGCTATTAAAAAGCTAAAAATAAGCTAAAGATTGAAACTTTTTAAAGCTAAAAGCATATATCTAAATCCATCCAAAACTAACGTGTCTATTCCGAAGAGTAGGTTCCGATTGGGTATGTCTAAGTATGAGATCTAACCAAATAAGCTATTAACAAAAAGAAAATAAGCTAAAGAAAAGCTAAAAAGATTAAGACTTTTTAAACTAAAAGTACTAGATCTAAACCACCCAAAATTAAGGTGTCTAATCTGAAGATTAGGCGCGGATTGGGTATGTTTAAGGATTAGATCTAAACAAATAAGCTATTGAATAGCTTATTGTTTTAGAAAAACTAAGAAAGATCAAATACTTTTGACTTTTTTTTTTTTTTTTTTTTTTTTTTTTTTTTTTTATAATAAAATAAGTTGTTAAAAAGTAAGTAGATCTAAGAAAAATAAAATGTTTTGAAAGAAAAAGTGAATAAGAAAAGTGGTTATTTGAATAGGATATGAGAAAGCTTATCCAAAATAAGCTAGATCTAAATAAACCAATATAAACTATAAGAGAGCTTATTTAGCTTAATAGAGAAGAAAAAGAAAAAAGAAAGAAAATAAAATAGAGAGGAGTAGAAGAAATAAGCTAAGTTGGATAAATAATCTTCATCTTCATTAATATTTAATAAGTAGTACAATAAGCACTTGAAATAAGCTTAAAAAATAAGCACTAAAATAAGCTACCTAAAACTATTACAAAGAGAAAGAGAAAACAAAACTATGTGTAAATTGTGTGTTGTGGATCCGGATATGAGCAGCTGTGATGGTATCTTTATATAGCCTAACCCACAGGGGTATAATAGTCTTTTCTCACGCTTGCACAGCTGTTGATAACCACATGGAATGACACATGTTGCCCTTTCAGTTGCCAGCCCCCGTTCCAAAAGCATCCTCGTACCAATGATGAGCGCCGCCGCCATACCTGCATTTAATAATCCTCATAGACAATGATTAGTTTGGCGGTGGCGCCACCACGTGGCGGCATCTGATTGGCCAACCGCCATTGACGTGACAGTCCCACGTGGCAGGTCAACGAGTTGGTCAAGGGGTCAGGTCTGGATCGGGTTGGGTCTTGATTTAGGTCGGGTCGCCATGCGGAGGACTAAGGTGGTGCCACGTGGACCACTAAGATGGTGCCATGTGGCATTGGGGGGGGGGGGTATTAATACCCGTTTTTGCTCCGCCTAAGGTCGAAGGTGTGGCCTATTGGATGGGAGGAAGTTGTTATACGTTATTTTTAATATTTAACCCACTAGAACTTTTGGCCTAGTTTACTAATAACAAAAAGGTTCAAATAGGTTTTGGCCTATCAATTTATAAATGTTATGACCTCGGTCAAAAATGAAAGAAACCCTTGTACATGCAAGACATAATAACACATATCCAACATATTTGCAATACAATTAAACATATTTAATGGTTATTTTTCCATTTTGGCATGTTTTTAGATGTAAAATGATGTGTGTTTAAGCACACATCAGTACTCTTTAATCGTTTGGTTAACGTGCTTTTCACTATTTGATCGTACTTAAATACTTACATTCTTTTAAGGGATATTGACGAAAAAAATGCATCGAAGTTGACCACTTTTGGGATTGTGTGTAGCCAACTATTTTTTTGTCATTTTAACACACACCTTTTGAATTTGTGTTATTGTATGTATCTAGTCAAGCTAAGCATTACATCGTTAGTTCTTTATATTAACGGTCATTACTAAATAACTTAAAATTCCGTTTTCATATATTTTTATACGTTTTTGTCTGTTTTTAAACGTTTTCGTCTGTTTTCTTAAATTTACTTATGTTTTTGTCTGTTTTCTTATGTTTTCATCTATTTTTATAAGTTTTCGTCCCATTTTTTACTTTTTTATTCGTTTCTATATGTTTTGTTAGAAATATTTGTAATATTTAGTTATAATTGTAATACTAGTAGGTATGTAGTTCCTACTGGTAGAGTAGTAGTTCCTACTAGCAGGTATACAGTTCCTGCTAGTAAGGTTATTATAATAGTTAGTACTGGTAGTGTACTTAGTCCTGGCAGTATCAAATAGTTATTCCAGGATAAGATATTAGTTTGTTAGAGATGAGGATATGCATGAGCTAAATTAGGAAGAGATATGCATATCATTATCACACGTTTTTGTTAATGCCGATTAGGGTTTTATCAATATAAATAGAACCCACGACTTAGGGAATTGTAACACACCGAAACACAAAACACAATTCTCCTTGTTCTTTAATAGAAATCCATAGAACGATCTTTTAGCTTTATTAGTCATGTTCTTCTTATTAGTTGTGTCTATATTCCACATAGACATTAGTTTTTCAAAGAAAGAGTCTCTCTTGTGTTTAGCTTGTGATTACATAGGCTATTCACCATCCTTAACAGGCAGTAAAGATTTATCTAGAGTGGGATCCAACAAGTGGTATCCGAGCTTGTTTGAGAGTATCTCATAAGAAGAATATTTTTAAGATCCAAATAAACCTCACAACCAAACTCCTCTCCACACCTTTAAAATGGTAGAATTTGAGAATGAAAGTGATGGCACAATTTTTCAACCACAACAAAATATCCAACCTCAAATCATCACCACTGTCTCAAAAAACAATGTAAAATTATCTTATTTGAAGAAGGATGAGTACGAGGTCTGGGCTATGAAAAGGGAATACTGGATCTCAAACAAAGATATGAATATCTGGAAGGTGATTCAAAATGGCAACAGCTTGAAAAGTACTGGAAGAGATCACGATGGCAATGTCATTATTCTCCGTCCAACAACTGCAGATGAACACATTACTGCTCAGAGGGAATCAAAGGCAAGAACTACCTTGCTTCAATCTATTCCTGATGATCATGTAGCAGAATTCCATTATATGGATGATGCAAAGGATATATGGAATGCAGTCAAAGCAAGGTTTGGTGGAAATGCTGAATCAAAGAAGATGAGAAAGTCCATGCTGAAGCAAGAATTTTCAGAGTTCCGAATCAGTGAAGCAGAAGGATTGCACAAAGGGTATGACAGGATGCAGAAGATACTAAGTCAGCTTAATCAACACAAACCCAAAACAAAAGATGAAGATATTAATCTCAAGTTTCTAAGAGCTTTGCCTACATAATGGTCTCAGGTAGCTTTAACCTTGAAAACCAAAGGTGGACTAGAACTTCTTTCTTTTGATGATCTGTACTACAAGTTAAAGACTCTTGAGGTAGATATCAAAGGATACTCTACTTAATCCTCAAGCCAATCTGCAAGTTCTAGCAATTCTGCATTTGTTAGTGCCACCAGTACTAGAAAAAAGATGTCTCATGCAGATAGTCCAAGCTATCCTTCATCTACTGCTTCTTCATCAAAGACTGGGTCTTACAGATATGATAATGTAATTGAAAATATTCTTCAATCTTTTGTTGCGGATACTGAGCTTGAGCAACAACTGGCCTATGAAGATTTTGATCAAATAGACAAATTGGATCTAGAGGAGCTGGATTTGAAATGGCAAATAGCTGTATGTTAGAGTACACAAGCTTGAACAGAAAATTGGAAGAAAGATTAATTTTGATAAAAAGGAATCTGCTAGGTTTAACAAGAAGAATGTTAGATGTTACAAGTGTCTTTAAAAAGGACACTTTGCCAGAGAATGCAGGGCAAAGGGAGGAAATGACAAGCAAAAATATTCCTCATTCAAGATTCAGGAGATTGGAAAGAAGGAAGAAGATTCAAAAGCCTTGGTCTCCTCTGTTGATACATTGATTGATTGGCCAGATCATGATGGTCAGAATGATGGAGTTGTTGCTTCTAAAGAGTATGGTATGATTGCTGGATGTGATTCTAAGGATGCAATTGAAGGCTGCACTGCAGGTGATGCTGGAGAATTTGCTCTCTTGGGTGTCACTTCTGAGGTACATAACTGCCCTTTTGGTTGTGTCAATAAGTATAATGAACTTCAAAAGCAGTATAATGAACTTAATGAACAACATAGTAAATATTTTATACAAGTTCAAGCTTATAAGAACTCACTTAAAACTTTGGAACATCAAAAGAAAGTTCTTCAAAAAAATCAGTTGACACTAGAAGAAAAGATTAGGGTGTTGTTTGTTGATCTAGAAAATACAACTAATCTGCTAAAGCATTCTGAAAGAATAAATGTTGATGTTAAGACTGCTAAGAAAGATTTACAGACAAAACTTGATAATCACTTGGCTATAAGTGAGACTAGGACAAACGCTTCCAAAAACTTGTTCAGATTAATTGATAGCTCTATGTCTGTTAGAACAAAAGTGGGTTTGGGATTTGCTAACTATATAGGGGAAAATGAGTTAGGATGGGATGACTCTGAATTTAGTGTTTTTACCAATACCTCTGAAGATATGGACGGTAGACCCATATTCAATTGGTTTGCCAAAACTGATAACATGAAGGTTGTGCCTCCAACTCTTTCTGGAGATTACACTCCTCTATCAGATAATAAAGACCTGGATGAATCACAAATGTCTTATGGAGCAAAGTCCTCAACCTCCAGTGACTCTAATTATGTGTCTAATGACTTTGTCTCTTGTGATAACAGTGACAAATCTTCAAAGGTCAATGTCCCTGCCCCCACTGTGTGTAGTGTCAAAATTTCAAAGTCCAACTCACCTGATTCTACCTCCTATGCATCAATTTCCAGTGTTTCTACATCTAAGAGTGAAGCTGAGATTGAATCCAAAGTTAGGGCACCTATCCAAGAACCTATTATTGTTCAAGATTTACCTTGTTCTTCTTGTAATAGATCTGATAAGAATGGATACATTTCTAGGACTTCTTGTAATAAGAATGGTTATTTTAATAAAAAGGCATGTCATTTTAGGAAGAATATTTCATCTGTTTCTAAGTTGTGTTTTGTATGTGGTAGTAGTACTCATCTTATTAAGGATTGTGATTTTTATGAGAAACAAATGGCCAATACGTCTGTTGGTAATGGGTTTCGTACGAATAATGTTAATCACCAAAATCAGTTTGTCCCATAAGGTGTACTTTTGAGGACTGGAAAAATGAACATTCCTCATGCTAGACCATAACCAGTTCCTACTTGTAAGCAAAAGGTGCCTACATCCGTTCCTACTGGTAGGCTTAATAGGCCTTTTCCAGTTCCCTCTGATAGAGGATATTCTCCATCAGTTACTACTGATTGGTGAAAGAGTAAGGCTAGACCTATACCCCATAGACCTACCATATATTATTGTCAGACATATACACCATATGTACTTCATATGAATATGAAGTATGGTTTGGTAAGGGGGACAACTGTTGTTAAGCCCTCAGCAGGTTGTTCTTGGAAAACATAAAAGAAAGGTTCATTCTGAGTACCTAAGAACAATAGTGGATCTCATACATCTTCATGGCCACACTTTTCAGATCCACAAGGCAGACCCAAGTCATAAGTGGCTTGGGTCCCTCTTAGACACTAATTTTTCTCATGTTGTATATTTGTAGGTAAATCCTTTTTTAGATGTTGTAGATGAAGGGATCTTTGATAGTGGTTGCTATAGAAGCATGACTGGTAACATGGCAAGAATGGATGATTTTCAAGAATTTCAAGGAGGAAAAGTGACTTTTGGAGGTGGTGAAGGTAGGATTACAGGAAAAGGGACAATCAGGACTCCCATATTGGATTTTGAAAATGTCTACTATGTGAAGGAACTGCATCAGTTCAACTTGTTCTCCATCTCTCAGATTTGTGACAAGCAGAATAAAGTTCTCTTCACAGATACATATTGTCTTATTCTATCCAAGGACTTCAAGCTTCCATATGAAAGTATGGTGTTACTGAGGGTTCTAAGGAAGCATAATCTTTACACCATCAACTTGAATGATATCAGTCTGAAATGGAATTTGGCTTGTTTAGTGGCAAAAGCCTCTGATGATGAATCTGTAAAATGGCACAGGAGGATAGGTCATGTAAACTATAAAAACATGAACAGACTGGTAAAGGGTAACATAGTTAGAGGTCTACCCCTTAAACTTTTCAATAATGACCATTCTTGTGTTGCTTGTTGTAAAGGCAAGCAACACAAAGCCTCTTATAAGGCCATTACTGCTGTGAGCTCCATTTCTGAGCCTTTTCAATTGCTTCATATGGACCTCTTTAGTCCTACATCCATTAATCTTGTAGAAAACCAGTTGAACAAAAAGGTTAAAGCATTGACCACAAATATTACTGCCTTGTGATCAATGATGACTATAGCAGGTTTTGTTGGGTTTTCTTTTTAGAGCATCAGGATGAGACTTATCCAGTCCTTAAGGACTTCATTAATCTTATAGAAAACCAGTTGAACAAAAAGGTTAAAGCTATAAGGAGTGATAATGGTACAAAGTTTAAAAATGCTCATATTATTGAACTCTATGGGTCTAAAGGGATAAAGAGGGATTATAGTAATCCCAGAACACCACAACAAAAAGGGATTACTGAGAGGAAAAATAAAACCCTCATAGAGGCAGCTAGAACTATGTTGGCTGAATCTAAATTAGCTACCATATTTTGGACTGAAGCAGTAAGAACTACTTGTTATGTCTTGAATAGGGTGTCAGTAACTAGTCCTCATAATAAGACACCCTATACCTTATTGACTGGGAAAATTCCTTCAGTCAGTCATTTTAGACCCTTTGGATGTCATGTGACCATTCTGAGAACAAGTGATCATTTGGGTAAGTTTGATGGGAAGGCTGATGAAGGCTATATTGTTAGCTACTCTGCAAGTAATAAGGCCTACAGGGTGTACAATGTTCCTAGAAAAAGGGTAGAAGAGACTTTGAATATGAGGTATCTTGAAGAAAAACCTAATGTACAGGGTCTTGGTCATTAATGGTATTTTGATCTCGATTATTTGACTGATACATTGGGCTATAATTGTGATAAAGCTAACCAATCTGCAGGAACACAAGAAGCTTCAACTAACCCTGTAGGTACACAAGATACTGATTCAGAATACGAATTTGATAAACAGGTCGTCATTGTCCCTTCTTATCAATCTCACATTAATCAAGAAGCTAAACCTAAAGATTCTTCTGGTGATGAGCATGATGATTCCCCTCTTGACTCTGCTGAAGAAATTTTTCAAAAGGAACTTGCAAGGCTGAAGGTTCAGGAACAAAGAGCCAACTCTGATACTGACAGACTTGGATTGGGGTTTACAAAAGATGCTAAGGAACTTCAAAAGCAAGCAAATGCAACAACAGTTCCTTCTAGTGAAACAATACCTTCTACTGGTGATGTTTCAGTTCCTACTGATAGTGTTTTAGATCGTGCTGGTACTTCAATTGACTCATACTTTGATGCTGAGCCTACAACAAGATTTCCAATACCATCAGACCTTGGCAATAATGAATCCTCATCTGGTATTTTCTCTTCTTCATCTTATGATGATGATTTTGGTGCTGATCTACACAACTTAGCATCAACTGTGTAAGTCAGTCCTGTGGTAACTAAGTGAATCAATACCATACATCCTCACTATCTAATTATTGGGGATCCTACTTTAACTGTGCAAACGAGAAGAGAGGTCAATAAGCCTACTAATGGTGAATCTGCTTTTATTAGCTACATCAATGCACAACAAAGAGACAATCATACAAACTTTCTACATTGTTTGTTTGCTTGTTTTCTTTCTCAATTAGAACCAACGAGTGTATCTCAGACTCTTGGAGATCCAAGCTGGGTTAAAGCTATGCAAGAAGAAATGCAACAGTTCAAATTTCCAAATTTATGGGTTCTTGTTTTGCCTAAAGGAAAATATGCTATTGGGACAAAATGGATACTTAAAAATAAGAGGGATGCCAGGGGGGTTGTTGTTAGAAACAAGGCTTGGCATGTAGCTCAAGGATATAGACATGAGGAAGGCATTGATTATTATGAAGTCTTTGCTCCAGTTACAAGAATAGAGGCAATCAGATTGTTTTTAGCATTTGAATCCTATATGGGATTTATGGTTTATCAGATGGATGTCAAGAGTGCTTTTCTTTTTGGAAAAGTTGATGAGGAAGTTTATGTCACTCAACCTAAGGGATTTGTAGATCCTCAACATCCCAAGAGGGACTACAAAGTAGTCAAAGCTCTATATGGACTTCATCAATCACCAAGATCTTGGTATGCTACCTTTTCTACCTTTTTACTGAAACATGGGTACAGAAGAGGCACAATTGATAAAACTCTCTTTCTTAAGAAGCACAAAAGTGATATCATCCTAGTACAAGTTTATGTGGATGACATCATCTTTGGATCTACAAAGAAGGTCTGGTTTAATGAATTTAAGGCCTTGATGAAGGGAGAATTTGAAATGAGTGCTATGGGAGAACTAAATTTATTCCTAGGATTACAAGTTTAGCAAAGACCTGATGGAATTTTTATCAGCTAAGACAAGTATGTGCATGAGATCTTGAAGAAATTTGATTTGGAGAATGTCAGGACTGCAACAACATCCTATGAAGCTCCAAAGCCTAAGTCTAAGAATGAACCTGATAGTCCTGTAAATGTAAATTTGTACAGATCCCTGATAGGTTCACTAATGTACTTGACAGCTTCAAGGCCTGATATAATGTTTGTAGTTAGTGCTTGTTCAAGGAATCAAGTCAATCATACTACTTCAAATTTGGAAGCAGTAAAAGAAGATTTTCAAGTATCCTAAAGGCCAACCTAAGTTGGGCTTATGGTACCCTAGAGAGTCACCCTCTGTGCTTGAAGCTTATAGTGACAGTGATTATGCTGGTGCAAACAAGGATAGGAAATCCACGACTGGTGGATGTCAGTTTTTGGGTAGGAGGTTGATCTCATGGCAATGCAAGAAGCAAACCATTGCGGCTACCTCTTCCACTAAGGCTGAGTATGTTGCTGCTGCTAACTAATATGGTTAGGTACTCTAGATACAAAATCAATTGTTAGATTATGGGTATAACTTTATGAACACCAAAATCTTTATTGATAACCAAAGTACCATTTGCATAGTTAAAAATCTAGTTTTTCATCAAAGGACTAAGCACATAGAAATTAGGCACCATTTCATAAGAGATGCTAATGAAAAGAAACTTATTCAAGTGCTTAAAATACCTATTGATGATAATGTGGCTGATTTGTTAACCAAGTATTTTGATGGCCCTAGATTTAATCATCTTCTGGTTAACATTGGGTTGCTCAATCCATAGGTGCTATGATTGAGGGGAGGTTTTGAGTCTAAGGGGAGGACTGTTGTTGCAAAATTTTTATTGCTACAATAGGTTGTATTTTATTGTATATGTTTTGTTTGTATTGGTCTAACCTTTTGCAGACTACTGGCTCTAATATTCTACATGGCTTTGGTGGTGGAGAACTTCTTACTGGTAGTTTAAGTCATTCCTACTGGTTGTTCACTTCCTGCTGGTAGTGTTATCTTCCTTCTGGTTGACTTTTCTTCGTGCTGGTTATTTCCGTTTGTGCTGGTCGTTTAATTTGAGCTTTATCTTCATTGAAAGTTATTGCTCTGACATTTATGGCGTTTAATTGGTCAAAGGGTTTCTTATTTTAAGATAATTAATGTTTTCTTCCACTTTGAACAGTTATTTTCTTTCCATAAGACCCTAATCTTCAAATCGGTCCAATACAAAGTGAGATCACCACTATACATCAATTCACTTACCCCTGACTACCAGTAACAATTCTCATTGTGATCTAAACCCACCACCACACCTCAACCCTCTTTCAACATCATCAATGGTGGCACTAGGTACAAGAACGAGCACAACAAAGTAGGTAACTCGGAAAAATCCAAAGGGAGTGACGATTATCATCAAATTATTGACTTTTTGAAGGCGTCTCACATCCGGTATGCTATCGCACATGACCCCATCATCATCTTTGACTCTTTGGTCAAACAATTCTGGTCAACAGATACACTTCGGTCTGCTGAGTTAGGTCCTCTTACTATCCTAGCTACTATTGATGATACTCCTTACACCATTACTGAGGACATTGTCAGGGCTCAACTTCAATTAGATGATGCTGGTGGTATTACTGATTTACCAGTTGCTAAAATCTACTCTAGAATGAATAATATTCAGTATCTCACTGAAGGCAAGCTAACCTTTTTCAAGAACATGTTTTCACCTCAATGGAAGTTTTTGATCCACACCATTCTTCATTGCCTTAGTTCAAAGTCTGGGAGTTGGGATCAATTTAGTAGTGTCATTGCTGTTGCTCTTATTTGTCTATCTGATGAGAGAAGGTTTAACTGGTCCAGCTACATCTTTAACATGATGGTGAGTAACATTGGCAGCAATATAAAGTTCTTAATGTATCCTAGATTTCTTCAAATCATTTTGGGTATAGAACGTAGAATAACAAGACAATATCAGGTGTTCAAGCTATCTAGAAAACTTTTTGCTAATATGAAGCTCAACTATGCGGGGCCTGATATGCTACTTTTAGATGCTATGCTTGCCCAAGCTCAAGAAGGTGAAGGTCCTATTAATAAACCTATGCCTGAACCTGAACCTGAATCTATGCCTGAACATGTGCCTGACCCTGACCAATCACAAACCAATTTGTCTTCACCTCCAAGCCCTCCAAGTCCAGACCCACATACATCTCAAACTCCACCAAGGTCCACTACACCTCCAACAAGGTCCATTCAAACTCCACCTGTTGATCACACTTCAAGAGGTCCAGAGGATCCTATTCCAGTTGCTGCTCTATCCTCTATGGTTTCTAATATTATGCAGAGGGTAAACTTGTTGGTAACTGAGCTCAAGGACTAAAAGAAGCTCTTTAAGGATGTGATGGGTAAGTTGGTCAAGAAGGTCAAAGAAACGGTAGTCCTCCTTAAGACCAAGAACAAGAAGGGGGTTATGAGTGATTTTGATCAAGAAGCAGGAGGAGGGAAAGATGTGGACTTGGATGCTCTAATCAAACTGGCTAATGCAGCTCTGATTGCTGATTCTGATATTCTTTCTGCTGGTACTTCTGCTAATCCTACTGATGGTTCTTCTGATAATCCTCCTGGTGGTTCTTTTGATAATCCTCCTGTTGGTACTTCTGATGTTCCTCCTGGTGGTACTTCTGATGTTCCTTCTGGTGGTGTGTCCAATACTTCTGCTGATGTTCCTTCTGGTGGTGTCTCCAATACTACTGCTGATTTTCCTTATGGTAGCTCCTCTCTTCCTGCTGATTCTTCTTTTGGTGTTGATCCTGCTGGTGTTTCAAACAAAGGAAAATCTCCAATGGTGGACGAGGACCATACTGTCAGAGTGAGGACTCAAAGGCAGATGGAAGAAGAACGACTTGGTGCAGAGGCTGCACAAAGGTTAAATGAGGAAGAACTAGCGAATTTGGCCAGATAAAGAGAAGAATCAGCCAAAAAGAGACAACAAGAAGTTCTTACTTCTGCAATGTATTATAATGAATCTGATTGGCTCAACATCATGGATCAAGTTGAAACTAATGCATCTCTCTCCAATTCTTCATTGGGTGATGATGTGAATGCAGATAACTTTCCAGCTAGAATGGCTGCTTTGATCAAAAAGAAGAGACAAGCTCTTGCTGAGAAGTTGGTAGAGGAAAGGAGAAACAGGCTAATGACTCAGGCACAACAAAGAGATGTCATGAGAATTTTTGTCAAAAACCAGAGCAGTGTTGTATACTCTACTGGATGGACTATGGCTAGGGTGAAACTCTTAACTGATGAACAGTTGAAGCAGGAGTTGGAAAAGATTTAAAAAGCTCTTGCATTCACTCAGATATAGGCTTTTAATAGGTCCTTGAAGAGGAAAGGTCATGAGGTAGAAGAACCTTCATCTAAGAAGCAAAAGTCAACTGAAACTCCCAATCCTTCTGATTCAAATGTACCTCCACCACCATCAGTTGCTTCTGCTCCCATTCCTACTGACACTCCCATTCCTACTGAAACTCCCATTCCTTCTGCTACCATATCTACTCGCACAAGGAAGACATCTTTTGGCAGGCATACGCCCAAGTCAGTGTTTAAAGCTTTGGATTTACAAGCAGAAGATAAGACATTCATCAAGGTTGATTTGGATGAGGACTCCACTGATGAGGATCCTGTTTCTTGGTCTTCTCTTGTTGGTTGGGAGGTGATCTCTACTCCTTTGGGGGTACTTAATGCTATTTACAGGATGGATCAGTCTTCAAAACATTTTACCATTCTCAGGGAGATTTTGCATCTGGTGGATCGACAGGATTTAGTAAAGTTGTATGGCATGGTGCTCCAATATTATGACACTCATCCTGTTGCTGGCGCCGGTTTGCTATTATTGGGTGATCTTTAGGTGTTGTTGGACTCTCTAGAAGGTGGTAAAGGTTTCTTGGTTTGGGCTAATCAACATCTTTGGCAGATTTGCAGCTGGAGGCTGTATCCTCTTTCCAATGTTCATGTGTTGGAAAATGTTTCTGGCATGGTGGTGTGTAGGACCTTATTTTTTCTCAACCTTATCACGTTACCACACTTTATCACACAAGTAACACATGTATACCAAACATAAACACGTTACGCTTAAATAAAGAAAAAACAGAGATGGAAAGATCGTGACTTGAATATGTTATAAGTTATGCGTACGTTTAGAGAGAAATAAGATGAAAGGAAACTTGTATTGCAAATAGAAAACACACACATACACACTCAAGCACACCCCTCAAATGACCATTTGAGGGGTATTTATAATTCCATACATATCACCCTTATGGGCTTGGGCTTGGGCTTGGATTGGACTTGGATTGGACATTAACTTACATAAGGCTAGCTTGACATAACTATTAGCCATTTAGCTTAGCCCAATCCACGAGCCCGTTGACTATTCTAATACAATATCTAACACATGTTACAAAGTTCCTAAACATGAATTACCATCACTTCTATTAATTATTATCAAGGCTAACAATCTCCTTGAGCTTGAACTTTGTGTGTAGATATAGAATAGTCTTGATTCTTTGTTCCTTCATGCTTTGTGATCAGTTAATGGTGTTATCTGCCTTTTGTCAGCTTCTTTAGAATAGGTGTCTCCACGTCTTTCTCCACCATGCTCATACTTCTTTTGACTTTGAATTTTCAATGATTAAGTTCTCTTGTCTTTAAGCCTTTTAGATTCTTTGACATTGACGAAGGATCATCTTTAACTTTGTGTTGCCTTTGATTACGATGAGAACTTTCATGAGTTGTGATGTTGGTATGAGCATGGGAAGATGGTGCGGTCTTTCCTCTAAGGAACAATCATCAGTACCTGCATGAATATGTTAGTGAAAAATACCAATCGATCATTGTGGACTTTTCTTAAAGAATTGACCACTACGATTGTTATACTGATGAATGTCTTGATTCCATTCACCTTGGTCGGGCGAATCAGCCGTCCTAATCCCATAAGGGACAGTTGGCATTACATTGAATAAATTCAAGTAACGACCCTCATCTTCAGGATTCGATTCGTGAAAGGAATCTCCTTAGCGGGATTTCCAGCACTTACAGGTTCAAACTTCAAGGGTGTTGATAGCATAGTGTGAAAACACATCTCTAATTCTTACAAAGGCTGTTCCTGAACTGGAGGCCCTCAAGAAGGCTAACACGATATACCGGAGTATGTCTACAATACAGGTGAGTCGCTGAAGTACACCGAAGCATCCTTTCACGACTGTAGACCGTTTGCGACACACTAAGCGTAATCCATAAGAATTACCGAAGTGACCTGCTGTCAGGGCTGCTTGATGTTGACCCTGGCAGGAGTTTCCATTCAATCACTGAGGATCACAGTTGTGAATCCTCTCATAAATGTTCTGGCAGATTGCTAAGATCTGCGTAGGACTCTAGAGTGTATCACTTGTGTCCTTATTGATGAACAACAAGTGATTAAATGTCAAGTGTTCCTATGAGATCTTTTAATGAATCTCATGGCTTTAGATTCGATTAGTGTGTTTTGGTTCCCTAAGCGGAGACGAGGGAGAGGGTCTCCTTCTTCAATACCAACAATCTCTAAGAGAAAGTCGATAGATTATGTAGGGTTCCCAGTGAGAATGAAACAAATCCTTTTAAGAGGAATTGAGTGGCTAGAAGGTTTAGTGCAGTGCATCACTGGGTCCATGACATCTTTGTCTTCAATACCAGTGTCATCTTTGTAACAACCAGTAGCATATGAATTGAACCGGTTTCTGCCCTAAGGTTCAATATGGAGGGCTATTTTTTTTCACCCTTTCTTTTACTTTTCTTTTTAATTTCAACCCCTTCTTTCTCCTTTCTCACGTTGCTCCTTTTTTCAATCATACCTAAGGACTTCTAATACTAACTATGGTATTTTCCTTGGGTAGATCCCTCCGGCTCTGGCGGATCATAGGACAGATTTCCTATCCTTAGTCACCTTATAACACCATGACTGTCCTATTGTTGCCATAAAACCATTTTCTTGAAAATCTCTCAAAGTGTTTATGAATGAAAACATGTTTGAAACACTCCGAGAGTTTTGTATTTTCAAATACACTCCCCTTCACGTGTGCTTATATTGTTTTAACTTAAATCTGCACAGAGAGAGTAGAGTTCGCACTTTTTGAATTGATCGGCTCATGATAGACAATTCCCCTCGGGACACAGTTACGTTGCTTAGTTAAAAGTTCCATCGTCAGTTTTTAGGTAACAACTAGCTCTAATAACTAACTTGAAGTTGTAAACACTTCTTGAAAAGAAGGTTAGACCCATGAAAGTGCATGTATATCACGAGTTTCTCGAAATGGTACATTTACTGAATTTGATTCCTCATCAATTCAATGGTTTCAACTGAGTCGAGCTCTTTTGAGATTCAAACAAAGATCATTAAACTTTTTGATCACATTTTAATCACGTCTTCTCCCCCTCAAAAATAGCGTATTCATGATATTTTTTATATCAACGGATTAAACATCATTTTTAGAATCTTTTGGGGAGACAAACGGATTTGATTTAAGCATGAATTTGGAACATTTTGGTTTTATACTCCCCCTTTAATAAATCATAATCAATTAAAGGGTTTTTGAGGGAGCTATCTTGAGCACAAAATATTTTGAAATTCTTTTTGAACAATCTTGAAAAAGGTGCTCAAGATGATGATGATTTCTCACCAGTTTTAAATGTAGTGCACTTAAGCGTACACTATATTTTTTCTTTAAAAACACGAGTTTTGATTTGAAAATAATCAAAAGTCATCATTTTAGACCGGGTTTCGTACTGAAGTATACGAAAGCCATAGTGAAAGAAATTTTGAGAAACAACATGTTTTAGAAAAACATTTAAAGAATTCTCGCTCAAGCATCTGTACATATTTGTATCATTGTTGATTGACATTTCTAGAAACGTACAGAATATCGATTATACGAGAGAGATGTCCTGAGAAGAATATTTTTGGATTTTTTATTTTATATTGTTTTTGTATTTTTTTGAAAGTTTTATATTTTTATATTTTGCTTTTGTTAGTTTTTTAAATTTTGTATTTTGTTTTTCAAAAATCTTTACAGCGAAGCTTTTTGGAAAATCATTTTCAAGAAGATTCGAGAAGACGTTCTAACTCCTCAGGGTTAGGCTTCGCATTCCAATTCGTCGAACTAAGTTATCAAACCGTTCTTTTGAAAGGGCTTTAGTAAATAGATCGGCGAGTTGGTATCTGTCTTCACGAAAAATAATTCAACAGTACCTTCTTCTACGTGCTCTTTTATGAAGTGGTAACGGGCACCAATGTGCTTAGTATTTGAGTGATGAACAGGATTGCATGATATGGCTATGGCACTTTTCGAGTCACAATACATAGGTATTTTATCGAAAGTAAAGCCATAATCTGTGAGTTGTGTTCTCATCCATAGAACTTGAGCACAACACGCAGATAAAGACACATACTCAGCGTCAGCGGTTGAAAGTGCAGTACAATCCTGTTTCTTTGAAGACCAGCTTACTAACTTTTCTCCCAAAAATTGTGCTCCTCCTGATGTACTTTTTGTTGTAACTTGATCACCTGCGTGATCCGCATCTGAAAAGGAAATTAGATCAAATCCGGATTCCTTCGGATACCAAAGTCCCATGTGAATGGATGTCTTCAGGTACCGAAAGATCCGTTTAACCTCTTTGAGGTGCAGTTCGGTAGGCTTTGCCTGAAACCGTGCTAATAAGCAAACAACAAAATGGATATCGGGTCGACTAGCAGTGACGTACATGAAAGAACCAATCATGCTCCGATATTTCTTCGGATCGATGGGTTTCCCAAATAAATCGGCTCCAATTTTTGGTGAAGTTACCATTGGTGTACCGACCGAATCACAATTATCCATACCATGATTTTTCAAAATCTCAGTTGTATATTTAGATTGATTAATAAAAATTCCATGAGGGGACTGATGTATTTGTAAACCAAGAAAAAATTTTAGTTCCCCCATCATGGACATTTCAAATTTGCTTTTCATGAGATTTTCAAAATGTTTTGAAAGATTCAGATTAGTGGACCCAAAAATGATGTCGTCCACATAAATCTGAAGAATCAAAATGTCATCATTTTATTTTCTTGTAAACAAGGTAGGGTCAACCGTTCCTTTGGTGAAATTGTTTTTGATCAAGAAAGAGGACAGTTCGTCATACCACGCTCTCAGAGCTTGTTTCAAACCATAGATTTCCTTTTTGAGTTTGTAGACGTAGTCTGGATGTTCCATATCTGTGAAGCCTTCTGGCTGACTCACGTACACTTCTTCTTTCAGAGTTCCATTCAAGAACGCGGTCTTAATGTCCATCTGATAAACCGTGATGTTTTTGTGAGCTGCATAGGATAAGAATATCTTGACTACTTCAAATCTAGCTACCGGCGCGAATGACTCTTCAAAGTCTATCCCTTCTTCCTGTCTGTATCCTTTGGCCACGAGACGAGCTTTGTTGCGAATTACAGTTATTTCTTCATCCCTTTTGTTCTTCCATAACCATTTGAGACCAATGACGTGAATGTCAATTGGTATTGGAACCAAATCCCAAGAGTCATGTAGACGGTATTGGAGAAGTTCCTCCTGCATCGCTTCTATCCAAGCGTTTTCTACCATTTCCTCCCGAATGCTCTTTGGTTCAGTAGTGCTAATTGAGCAAAGGTAAATGCACAAGTCGCAGTATGTGGCAAGTTGGCGTCTCGTCTGAATTGGCCGTGAAGGTTCACCAATAACTTGTTCAATTGGATGGTCTTTTGTCCACTTCAGAGTAGAAGGATACCGTTGGTTAAACGTATGCGAGTTAGATGGTTCTCGTAAGCTTGAAGATGATTCAGCTGATTCCGCAGCAAACGGGTTATCAAATAAGTCTTCATCTAACGTTGCATCATTCTGGTTTTGTGAAGGTTCTTCTTGAAGTGATATGTTTTGGTTTTGCTCATCAACTGCTGGTAAAACTCTTTCAAGAATAGGATTTGCAGAAGTCGATGTAGATGACGTTGATGGAGTTGGTGCATTGGTTTCGACCGTGGAAGATGCATCTTCTGTTGGTGGTGGTGGATGATTTTGAGCGGGTGCAGTGGAATGATGGTTTGAAGCATTTGTCGAAGTTCCACCATAGTATTCATCGAACTTTAACTCGAAGAAATTATCCCATTCTTATTCATGAGGTGTGTCAGCAAAAGTTGATGGATCTCTTTGTTGTATGAGTCCTGAACTGATGTGTCCAGAAATCTGCGGGTTTGGTGCGGGTTCTAATCTGTTTTGATTAGAAGCCATCGGATTAAGCGTGGGTTCTAGAGCGAGTCTCTCAGAAGCCATATGTGAAAGTTCATCAAAATTCACATTCATCGTCTCCATTATCTTCTTATTTCTTCTATTATACACCCTGAATGCCCTCGAGTTTTCTGAGTATCCAATGAAGATTCCAATATCACCTTTAGCTTTCAGTTTTCCTAGATCTTCTTTGTCGTTCATTGGATAACACAAAGCGCCAAACACGTGAAGGTAAGAGATATCAGGTTTTCTGTTGTTCACTAGCTCATAAGGGGTTTTATTGAATCTCGGATGGATTAGGGATCGATTCTGAGTGAAACAAGCAGTGGCAACAACATCAGCCCATAGAAATAAAGGTGAACTAGAATAAATTAGCATTGTCCGAGCAGCTTCCACAAGAGTACGATTTCTTCTTTCAACTTCCCCATTTTGTTGTGGAGTTCTAACAACTGATGTCTGATGTGTGATTCCAACATCTTCAAAACAAGCTCTTAACCATTGTTAGGCGATTGATACCAATTGTAGGACCTTGTTTTTTCTCAACCTTATCACGTTACCACAGTTTATCACACAAGTAACACACGTAAACCAAACACAAACACTTTATGCTTAAATAAAGAAAGAAAAAGATGGAAAGATGGTGACTTGAATATGTTATAAGTTATGCGTATGTTTAGAGAGAAATAAGATGAAAGGAAACTTGTATTGCAAATAATAAACACACACATACACACTCAAGCACACCCCTCAAATGACCATTTGAGGGGTATTTATACTTCCATACATATCACCCTTATGGGCTTGGGCTTGGATTGTACTTGGATTGGACATTAACTTACATAAGGCTAGCTTAACATAACTATTAGCCATTTAGCTTAGCCCAATCCACGAGCCCGTTGACTATTCTAATACAATATCTAACACACGTTACAAAGTTCCTAAACGTGAATGACCATAACTTCTATTAATTAATATCAAGGCTAACATGGTGTACATGTTTACAAATGTTACTTATCCTCTCTCAGTGAAACTCATCGAAAAGATGCTTAGACTCAAGTTAGAACTTGCCAGTGATGTTGTGGGCAATGATATGACTACTAGTGAGCAAATGATTAGGTTTATCAAGAATCAACTTGCTGCTGCCAAATTTGTCTTAAATGGTTTTTACTTTCTATTTCAGTAACAAGTGTTTTGATAGATGGATTTTTATAACTGAAAGTTTTTGGCTTTTGTTCAAATCAATTTTGAGACTTGGTGTGCAAAATTGTTTTGTTTTTGGCACACATTTTACAAACCTTAAACCCTTTTTCAAAACCAATGGTATTCAACTCACCATGTCTCACAGACAAGAAAGAGTTGATTGACCATGAGGGTATGACTCTGGTGTGATTCTCAAATTTGTTGACAGCTGTAATAGTTTCTCAAAACTATAGGGTATTTCACTCACCCATGCTTCACTTGCTGAGAGTGGCAATGGTCATCAGTCCACCATGGTTCACCCCTATTGGGTACCAAAGAACTGGCTAGTCTTGAGAAAACTGCTACAGGTAAAGACATATCAAATCCGTTTATAGTTGTGATGATTTTCCAAAAGTTATTAGGGTACTCCAATTCACCATTAATTCACGTTATAAGAGTTGGACTGATTTCTAATTCACCAGGGTGATGCCATGATTCCACCAAAGGATTAGCTAGCCCGAGAGTGAGTAACTACTTGGTAAAGGCTTATCAAATCTATTCATGTTGCTGAGGTGGTTCCAATCAAAGTTGCTGGTTCAAGAGTTTCTACTGGTTCATCATTGTTGTTGTTACTGGAATTCAAGGATGCAGACAAAAAGATGCTGATATGTGCAGAATTTTCAAGTCTTCAAGTTCAAGTTTCAATCCTCATTGTTCAAGACTGAAGATCTATCTAGAAACTGGAAATTAATATAGTCAAATTCTAGTCAGGGGAGGATTGTTAGGAATATTTGTAATATTTAGTTATAATTGTAATACTAGTAGGTATGTAGTTCCTACTAGTTGAGTAGTAGTTGTTGGAATCCCTCCTAAACTAGAATTCAAGTGTTAGTAATTAATATGTAATAGTTAGCTTAATTAAGGCTTTTATGTTAGTAATCAAGGCTAGGCTCATGTAGAAAGCCCATGAGCCTATGCAAAGCCCAATAAGGAAAGGATGGGAACTTGGTGTGTTGCCCTAGTTCCCTCCTATAAATACCACATGTAAACCATCCTTAGTTGGTTAGTTGTTCATTTCATATCAATACTCACGCATAACTTTTCTTAGTATCTTACGCGTATTGTTTGTGTCGTGTTCAACCGATCACCTTTGTCTATATTTCTTCTATTGATGCTTGTATCATAAATATGGGAACCTAATAGTGGTATCAATCGCCAAATAGTTGGGTGAAATTTATTTTGTTTTTGAAGTCTACGTGTAACTCTCGGTTTGCAAACTTTCATACGCATAAAAACTCATTTTTTACACTTTCGTATCCAAGATTCTTGTACTTTTAAGGTTATTAGGTGTTAAAGTGTAAGTTTTTGGCAAAAAGTTTCAAACTTTATGTGTATTTCTTTGGTTTTAAGCTTGATTTGATACATGTAGATTGTTTTACGCGTAAGGTGTGTTAACGTTTTGGATCATCAAGTTTCACACTTTTGTGTTATTTTGGTGATATTGAAGCTGTTTCATCACTAAAATCTGGTTTAGAAACACTTTTGACATAAATCTCATTTTTGGCAAAACTTACGCATACCAAAACCCTAGTTGTTACGCGTAAGCATTTCAAAGTTTGATCTTTAGTGTTATTGGTTTACTCAGTGTTTTCTTGCTTGGATAAGCCTGAAAACACTTCGACTTTGGATATCTTTTGCACTGGAATAAGTGTAAAGGATTTTTGGGCAAAACCCTAGTTTTACGCCTAAGCTAACACTTACGCGTAGAATCTTTACGCCTAAGCATTTCCTTACGCCTAAGCCTTGTCTTACGCATAAGCATTCTACTCCTAAGCTCTTAGTCTACGCATAAGCTAAGGTTTACTTAACCCTACGCGTAAGCTTACATCTTACGCGTAAGTTGGTGATTTTACGCCTAAGGTTTTCTTTGCCTAAGCTTGATTTCTACGCTTAAGGATTCTTCATCAACAAAGTTTCACTCGACTACAAAGATCCATTTTACAACACAAGTTTCAAGATGTCTGAACCACCATACTCTAACTACTTCCCTCATGTGTATCCTCAACAACAACAACAACAACTCAATCAACAACAACAATTTTATCAACAACTACAACAACAACAACAACAACTACAACAACAACAATTTCAACAACAATTTCCTCAAGGAGCAATTCAACCACAAATAATTCAACCACCCCTAGTCTTCAAGTACAACCTTACACAAACATTCACACTCAACATCCGTCCAGGAATACTATGAAGGAACCGTCTTGGTTTGGAAAGATGTGTGAAGCTCTAAGTAGCCAACAATCCATACATGAAGCTGGTTCACTTGATCGACCTCCAATGCTCACTCCCGGAAACTATGATCAATGGGTGATAAGGTTCTTTAGGTTTTGTGATCTAAAGAAGCCACATGGAAAGTTCTTGAAGAAGGTCATCATGGAAGGTCCATTTCAGATGCCTACTGTCGTTACACCCGGAGATCCAAATGCCAATCCACCAAGAGGTGATGTGTCACACCCCCAAATTACCTGTTTTGCAGCGGAATGGAATTCCTGGGGGATGACTGTCATAGCTTCAAAGTTACAGTTATATCGAACGACCTAAAGTGTCGTTTTGAAAATATCGTTTGATTCATTAAAATAATCAGAGTTTACAAAAAGTAGGTCCCAAATAAAAATCAATATGTACGGAAATAAATTTGATACAAGCCAAACGATGTTTTTAAAGTTCATAAATCCCATGTGTGACGCGTCGTCACCACGACTCTATGATATGTCCAAATGCATGCCATGAAGTGAATGCCTTAGATACCTGAGATAAAACATGCTAAAAAGTGTCAACACAAAGGTTGAGTGAGTTCATAGAGTTTGTGTTGAAATGTAAAGCCTTTAAAGAATGTTCATGCAGCAAAGGCATTGTAAATCCACTCAGTTCCAAGTTCCGCCCATACAAAACTTGCAACCTGTGTGTTTACGACCCACTGCCAAGTCACAGAATTGTTAATCTTGTTTGTAAGTAGGACATATGCGCATACGATATATACAAATACTTAATGCAAAGAATCACAGCCAACTGAACCTCTTGACAAGTCTACATTGTTTGTTGTGTCTTATTGAATAACGGATTATATTCACCCCAGGTCAAGTCATCAGGGACACAAGGGTGGGGGCGTCAGCCCGATAGTACTATCAATACCTCTCCGCCGGCTCCCGCAGGAGTTAACCAGTTGCTAATGTATGTATGTTGAGGCATAATTGAAAACAAGTTTAGCACATTAAGGCACATATCGCAATAAACCACACATAATGTCCAAAGAGTATAAGAAGTATAGTGTAACACAATTATATAAATGGTTTGAGTATTCGCAAGAGTAAAAACAAGTATTTAAGCATGTATCTCCCCCAAAGAGTTTGTAAGAATTTAAACGAGTAAAAGCGGGGTATGAACTCACGGTAATCAGTAAAAGTTTAGAGTACTTATAAAAGTAAATGAAAATAGTTGAGCATGTATCTCCCCCAAAGAGTTTGTAAAACAATTGAGTAATAGAAAGTGGGGCTATGAAACTCACCTGGTGCAATAGTTATGATGACAAAGTGGATGCACAGAAATGAGACGCAACTCTCTAACCGCGACCTATTATGAATGATATGCTCTAATATAAGTCATGAAACAATGTCGTGCATGCAAACTCATATGATATCCATACCACTTGTACACTTTTGAAAATAAAGTTTATCGTCGAAGAATAATCTTATAAAGTCTTGACAATTTAATAATTACTTTTCAAGCATTTACGTTGAAATGATATCATACGATAACCATTTAATGATTTATTATGAAATTATAACTTTTTGTCGTAAAATAATGTCATTTGAAGAATTCATGAAAGTGACTAAACGGACTTGAAAAGCTAGTCGAAAAATGGTGCACATCGAGTGTTAGGAAACAAACTCAACGGTTTTGGGAAGCTTGTATCATTATCTCAAAGTTTTAGCATTTAAGTTTTCGTCATAGAGGTTCCGATCATAGAGAAAAATATAGCTAAAGTATGGTACTTGTGTCCAAAATATAGTTTAAGGGTGGATTTCGGCAAAGTTTGAGTGACTATATTTTATTCGTTACAACTCCGCTTGATGAACGGTTGGACATTTTGGAAAATAGGCTAGGCGAAGTTACTTTTACTAGCAGACATCATTTTATAAAAAGTACTCCGTCATTGTTAAAAACGACCCTCAACATGGTCCCTCGTTGCCGTAGTATGTGTTTAATAGAAAATATATTAATTTTGCTAATAGAATAAAGTTACGGCAACTTTGTTTATCGCGTGTAATTTACTCGTTACAAGTCCGTTTTCTACGTTTTCTACATCCTTAGATTCGTATTTAATTACACTAATATATTTTTAATAAGTCGACACATTTCATAACGCTTAAGCCTCATTTTTTACTTGTAAAAAGTGACATTTACATGCTGAAATTTCTGAAATTATTAGTTTTCGTCGTCAAACTTCAAAAATTCATATCTTCTTCGTTATAACTCCGTTTTAACCCGTTCAAGCGACCACGTTTTCGTTTTAAAGTATATTTTCCAAATATCAAGGCCAAAATATTTTACAATCTGTCGAAATTTCCAGATTTCACAAAAACCAACAGACCCTATTGTATAGTTGTCGAAAATGATTTTTCTCGCGTAATACTTATTCTAACCACTTCAAACCAACGCCAAAGCTATTCTAAACCTACCATACACCTTCTTAGGGTGTCATGGGTTCCTAAACATCATCAAAAATGATATGTTTCAAGGGATAATTATAGGATGATATATATTCATTAATAGTACTTAAAAACAAATAAAGTGGTATAGATAATCATATAACTTGCATGTTTTTCTCAAGCATGATAAAATGACCATAATATGAATATGAAAGATTGAAAATGATCATGAAATGCTTACTTGATTGATTATGTGAAAAAGATGATGAAAACCTTATTAATCTATAGGTTTTTATTTCAAAACCTTAACATAGATCACTTCCAAGACTTGATAATCACTTGGATCATAAAAAAAATATGGTTTCCCTTTTTCTTCTTGCTATGGCCGGTTCTTTAACAAAAAGGAAGGAGAGAATGATTTTTTTTTACACCTTAGAATATGTTATGTATGATTAACTTTGTATATAATTTAAAAGAATTCATGTGTCATGGTCTAGTAGAAGATTTTTATCTAACTTTATGTTGTGGTGTCATCTCTTGTCGACAAGAGTAAAAGAAAAAGAAAAGTTAATGTATTTTAATTAAGCAAAAGTAATAATATGTAAGTATAGTTGGTAACTTGTGTCTATAATTAAGTATTTAGGGTAACATTAGCTAGAAATAAATTTTAACGGAATGAAATAAAATGTATTGAAGTCATAAAAAATTATAAAAATACATTTCTCGCAAGAATTGAGTGAAATAATAATTGTCGTGTAGAATTTACGAAAACCGTCGTAATTATTTATATATAACAATTTATATACACAATAAATTTAAAACACCGAGTAAACTAATAATACAATTTTTATGGTCTTAAATTGAGTATAAAAATATATCAGGATAAGTTTTGTGAAGTGTCGGATCAATTGTTCAAAATAAAAGATCGTACGATAGCGTTCATTTTAAAAGAAATATATACGTTATTGAAATATAAATTTGAAAAAATGACCGGAAATTGAGAATTGTGACATTCTTCCCATGTCAGAGGAATCACGTCCTCGTGATTCGATTAATGATACTATGGTCCGAACCTCTACAAGGGTTCTAAAAGTTCATGCTCGTGTATAGTCTAGATGATCGTGTCAATGCTCATGCACATGAGTTCCTCATCCAACTAGGTACGTTCTCGTGCTATTGTGACCATTTCCCATCCTAAAAACATGCTCTCTTATGATTAGGTTTGGTGAGGCAAGCTTTCCCATTCTCGAGCAAAATTTTCAAAAGACTTTTAGGTAGCCGATTTTTACTTAATCCCACAACTCATCAAACAAGAACGGTCATACGATTAGGCTAAATCGGTTTAGGTAACAACTTGTTTCTAGCTCGATCTTTGCAACTCATCAAACAAGAACTGTCACTCGGATCAAACTGGAAACAAGTGGTTTGAAGAAAATCTTTTGAAAATTTGGCTCGATTACGGAATTGCTTACACATATGAGACTACTACTCCCTTCATTGCATGCTTCTTCCTGAATTAGACATAGGTGATCAGGCTATGTATAATTTAGGAGTAACTATGCAATGCTTAGACTAATCGACTCATATGATGTTGGGTGTTAAGTCATAAGTCCGCATGTATAATGAGTATGCACTTATAATGATATGATGAGATGCTATGATGATGTGGTTATAGTCTAGGGTCAATGATGCAACCTAGTTCTCTATAACCGATGCTCTGATACCAATCTGTCACACCCCCAAATTACCTGTTTTGCAGCGGAATGGAATTCCTGGGGGATGACTGTCATAGCATCAAAGTTACAGTTATATCGAACGACCTAAAGTGTCGTTTTGAAAATATCGTTTGATTCATTAAAATAATCAGAGTTTACAAAAAGTAGGTCCCAAATAAAAATCAATATGTACGGAAATAAATTTGATACAAGCCAAACGATGTTTTTAAAGTTCATAAATCCCATGTGTGACGCGTCGTCACCACGACTCTATGATATGTCCAAATGCATGCCATGAAGTGAATGCCTTAGATACCTGAGATAAAACATGCTAAAAAGTGTCAACACAAAGGTTGAGTGAGTTCATAGAGTTTGTGTTGAAATGTAAAGCCTTTAAAGAATGTTCATGCAGCAAAGGCATTGTAAATCCACTCAGTTCCAAGTTCCGCCCATACAAAACTTGCAACCTGTGTGTTTACGACCCACTGCCAAGTCACAGAATTGTTAATCTTGTTTGTAAGTAGGACATATGCGCATACGATATATACAAATACTTAATGCAAAGAATCACAGCCAACTGAACCTCTTGACAAGTCTACATTGTTTGTTGTGTCTTATTGAATAACGGATTATATTCACCCCAGGTCAAGTCATCAGGGACACAAGGGTGGGGGCGTCAGCCCGATAGTACTATCAATACCTCTCCGCCGGCTCCCGCAGGAGTTAACCAGTTGCTAATGTATGTATGTTGAGGCATAATTGAAAACAAGTTTAGCACATTAAGGCACATATCGCAATAAACCACACATAATGTCCAAAGAGTATAAGAAGTATAATGTAACACAATTATATAAATGGTTTGAGTATTCGCAAGAGTAAAAACAAGTATTTAAGCATGTATCTCCCCCAAAGAGTTTGTAAGAATTTAAACGAGTAAAAGCGGGGTATGAACTCACGGTAATCAGTAAAAGTTTAGAGTACTTATAAAAGTAAATGAAAATAGTTGAGCATGTATCTCCCCCAAAGAGTTTGTAAAACAATTGAGTAATAGAAAGTGGGGCTATGAAACTCACCTGGTGCAATAGTTATGATGACAAAGTGGATGCACAGAAATGAGACGCAACTCTCTAACCGCGACCTATTATGAATGATATGCTCTAATATAAGTCATGAAACAATGTCGTGCATGCAAACTCATATGATATCCATACCACTTGTACACTTTTGAAAATAAAGTTTATCGTCGAAAAATAATCTTATAAAGTCTTGACAATTTAATAATTACTTTTCAAGCATTTACGTTGAAATGATATCATACGATAACCATTTAATGATTTATTATGAAATTATAACTTTTCGTCATAAAATAATGTCATTTGAAGAATTCATGAAAGTGACTAAACGGCCTTGAAAAGCTAGTCGAAAAATGGTGCACATCGAGTGTTAGGAAACAAACTCAACGGTTTTGGGAAGCTTGTATCATTATCTCAAAGTTTTAGAATTTAAGTTTTCGTCATAGAGGTTCCGATCATAGAGAAAAATATAGCTAAAGTATGGTACTTGTGTCCAAAATATAGTTTAAGGGTGGATTTCGGCAAAGTTTGAGTGACTATATTTTATTCGTTACAACTCCGCTTGATGAACGGTTGGACATTTTGGAAAATAGGCTAGGCGAAGTTACTTTTACTAGCAGACATCATTTTATAAAAAGTACTCCGTCATTGTTAAAAACGACCCTCAACATGGTCCCTCGTTGCCGTAGTATGTGTTTAATAGAAAATATATTAATTTTGCTAATAGAATAAAGTTACGGCAACTTTGTTTATCGCGTGTAATTTACTCGTTACAAGTCCGTTTTCTACATCCTTAGATTCGTATTTAAGTACACTAATATATTTTTAATAAGTCGACACATTTCATAACGCTTAAGCCTCATTTTTTACTCGTAAAAAGTGACATTTACATGCTGAAATTTCTGAAATTATTAGTTTTCGTCGTCAAACTTCAAAAATTCATATCTTCTTCGTTATAACTCCGTTTTAACCCGTTCAAGCGACCACGTTTTCGTTTTAAAGTATATTTTCCAAATATCTAGGCAAAAATATTTTACAATCTGTCGAAATTTCCAGATTTCACAAAAACCAACAGACCCTATTGTATAGTTGTCGAAAATGATTTTTCTCGCGTAATACTTATTCTAACCACTTCAAACCAACGCCAAAGCTATTCTAAACCTACCATACACCTCTTAGGGTGTCATGGGTTCCTAAACATCATCAAAAATGATATGTTTCAAGGGATAATTATAGGATGATATATATTCGTTAATAGTACTTAAAAACAAATATAGTGGTATAGATAATCATATAACTTGCATGTTTTTCTCAAGCATGATAAAATGACCATAATATGAATATGAAAGATTGAAAATGATCATGAAATGCTTACTTGATTGATTATGTGAAAAAGATGATGAAAACCTTATTAATCTATAGGTTTTTATTTCAAAACCTTAACATAGATCACTTCCAAGACTTGATAATCACTTGGATCATAAAAAAAATATGGTTTCCCTTTTTCTTCTTGCTATGGCCGGTTCTTCAACAAAAAGGAAGGAGAGAATGATTTTTTTTTACACCTTAGAATATGTTATGTATGATTAACTTTGTATATAATTTAAAAGAATTCATGTGTCATGGTCTAGTAGAAGATTTTTATCTAACTTTATGTTGTGGTGTCATCTCTTGTCGACAAGAGTAAAAGAAAAAGAAAAGTTAATGTATTTTAATTAAGCAAAAGTAATAATATGTAAGTATAGTTGGTAACTTGTGTCTATAATTAAGTATTTAGGGTAACGTTAGCTAGAAATAAATTTTAACGGAACGAAATAAAATGTATTGAAGTCATAAAAAATTATAAAAATACATTTCTCGCAAGAATTGAGTGAAATAATAATTGTCGTGTAGAATTTACGAAAACCGTCGTAATTATTTATATATAACAATTTATATACACAATAAATTTAAAACACCGGGTAAACTAATAATACAATTTTTATGGTCTTAAATTGAGTATAAAAATATATCAGGATAAGTTTTGTGAATTGTCGGATCAATTGTTCAAAATAAAAGATCGTACGATAGCGTTCATTTAAAAGAAATATATACGTTAATGAAATATAAATTTGAAAAAATGACCGAAAATTGAGAATTGTGACATGATGTCACCAACATTGCAAGTCTTAATGACCTCACTGCTGATGAACTTCTACATTTTGAAGCCGATGAACTAGAAATGCAATACATCCTTTTGGGATTACCCAATCCGATCCTTCGAAGTGTTGATGCTCAAAAGACTGCTAAAGCAATGTGGGAACATATTCATCTTCTCATGGAAGGCACTGAACTCAATCAAGAAGACATGGAATCCAAAATCTACTTGGCTTATGAACACTTCATGATTGAACCCGGAGAGAAATTAGAGTCATATCATCATCGCTTCTCAGACATCATCAATGACTTGGACAAACACAACATCATCATGCCAAGAATTGCAGTCAACACTAAGTTCCTGAGTAGTATTGGTCCTAATTGGGAAAAGTATGTCATTTTCATCCATTAAGCTAAGAATCTTCATCATGCTACATATGGATTGTTGTACGACTATTTGAAGCCCCACCAAAAAGAAGTTGACAAAGAAAGAGTTATCCGTGGACAATCTGTTTCACGTTCACTTCCGGATAATCAACAATTAGCATTGTGGGCTCAAGCTTGTTATCCTCAATTCCCAACCTTACAAACTGTATTCACAAATCCTCCACAACCCACTGCTCAACCCTCTGCTAAGATAACACCTTATGATCCGTCACAGCACCAATCTCAAGAAACTCAATTGGTTCAATACAACAACAACAATGATCAAGCACTTTACAGTGAATCTAATGAGGATACAAAATCTTTCGATGCATTGCAGCAAGGGTTTTTCATGATTGCTAGCACCTTCGTCCGATACTCAAACAAATCCAACAATCGCATTCGTACCTCATCCAACACAAGGAATCAGGCTGTTGTTAACAATGGACGTGTTGAAGTTCAGAATCGAGGTAATGTTCGTCAGATGGGCGGTGGTCAAGGGTTTAATCCAATGGGAAGGAATAACATGGGTGCTCCACAACAACAAAGGGCTCAAGTGGTTGAACAGGGTAATGCTCAGAACGGGATTAATGGTCTTCGTTGCTATAACTATAATGAGAAGGGTCACCTGGCTAATGCATGCCCAAAACCGAGGACTAGAGGCAGTGCTTATCACAAAGAGGCTCTACTTTTGGCTCTCAAGGATGAAGCTGGTGGAACCCTCACAAACAAAGAACAGAGTTTTATGGCAGATGCAGACTCAGATGATGATATGGAGGACTTGTAGGCTAATGTAGCAGTTATGTTGATGGCAAACATGCACGAACTCCACATGAGTGACACAGGCCCAGTGTATGACACTGACGGCTTGTCTCAGGTACCGGATCAAACCATATTAATCACTGATCTGATATCTCATCCAACATCTGAATCCGACGAGGCTCAGTATGTTAAACATGAGCCATCCACATCTCATTCTGTGATACTCAACTAAATCCAGTAGTTACATTTGACGATCAAGATGACCTCCTGGTTACCATTGATAATCAAGTTGACTCCGTGGTTATACTTGAGGATCTGAATAATGATCATGTGGAGACTCACGTTGAACACGCTGAACCTTTGCCTAATCCAGATATTGACCTCTTACTTAATGACCAACAATCCCGAATGGAACAATGTTGTGAACTTAATCAGCAATTAAAACATAAAAATGCACTGTTAACCAGGGATATTGAATGCTTAAAAAGGCAACTCAATGTTTTTAAAACTCAAGAAAAACGTGAACAAGGTTTTGAAGTCGCTTTTGCTAAATCTTGCTGATTTATCGTTTTCGTACACAAGATATTTTCCGAAGAAATACAAAGGAATGTATTTCCCGGGTCGTTTTCCCAACGAGGGATGAATGGAGTTAATCGACTCACGTCGCGTGATTCGGGATTCGAATGTGAAATAAGGAATTTTGGGTTTTCTAATCTACAATGCAAGGAAATATAAAGGATAGCAATTATAACAACTAAATCTATAATGTAAATAAGGGAAAACAACTAATTACGGAAATTTAAACTAAAAACGCATAAAACATAATTACAGAAACGCGAATTAAATGCAACTATACTAATTTAAACTCGTAAAAATGAAATTCTATTTTTCTACAGCTAAGAATGTTATTAGAAATTTATTTGTGAATTAAAACTATTTTTTTTGGTTTTTTCTTGATTTATTTTGAATTAAAAACTAATTTAAGACATTTAAAATAGACTTGAAATACGGAAAATTAGGAAATTAAGCTAGAAAAATATAAAAATATTTTTAAAAAAATCTTAAATAACTAAAAAGAATTTTAGAAACTGGAATCACATTTTTTTGACTTTTTATGAATTTATTATGAATTTAATACTATTAGAAACTAATAAAAATGCTAGAAAATACTAATTAAACTAAGAAAATTCAGGAAAAATACTTTTTATGACTTTTTGAATATTCTGAAACTAAGAAAATTAAAATTGCATTTTTCTGAACATTTTCTGAATTTTTTGGATTAAATGCTAATTAAAAATGCTAGAAAATGACATAAAATGCAGAAAAATAGCAAATGAACAATAAAAATTATGAAAACTTCCAGATTACTATAAAATAATATAGAGAACTAGGAAAAAATGACAGAAACCAATTTGGAGTACAAGAACTATGATTTGGACACACTACTAGAATGAATAAGCACTTGAAAATAAGCAAGAAGCAACAATAAGCTACACAAAGCTACCATAAGCTAAAACTACCCTATTCTAACTGAAACTAAGCTATTGCAACTGATTGGAATCCAAAAAGCACAAGCAAAAAGGATTTAAGCTACAAAACCATAATATGCCAAACAGCCCTTAAGGGGCAACTTTGAGCACTAAAATAGCTAGCTAGAAAAAATTACAAAAATAAACTAAAATGCTCATGATATCCACAACCAACCAAAGATCAGATGTTCAAAATTTCAGCTTAAGAGGACTAACGATGAAGAAATTAAAAATCAATAACTAGAGCTACTTAGAACTGAGGTGTGACTGATGCAGGTAATGGAGCATAAAAGCAGTTACAGATCTGATCTAAATTCTGAGATTAAGCTCTAAAGACTAAAGAAAATGTAACTCAGCTAATCCTAGATGTATAGTGAGCTAACAGCACTACATAATACTAACCTTCAACACATAGGGTAAAAGTTGCATAGTACTGATATGAGCAGAACAAGTAAATCAGCAAAACAAGAGGCAATCGGGCAATATAGAAATCAAAACTAAGCAATCTAAGCAACTCTATATGGCAAATAAGCTACAAACAAATAGACTAGGATCTACTAAGAACAAGCAAAAGCAATATAAACTAACCTGGAACCTGCTAATGGATATGAAATAAGCTAATGGATAACTGACTTTGGGAAAGAACAAGAGAGGTGCAGGGGGGAAAAGTGATTAAATGACCAACTCCAAGCTACTCAAAAGCTAAATAAGCCTAATGTGGACTACTTGAAGCAGCTTTTACCTCTGAAACACACTTGATCTCATTGACAAACTACTAAACCAAACACCCTTTTACATGATCAAACTGCAATGAACTTTAGAAATTTGATGAAATCTAAGCTGAACTGAACTGAACTTGCTTCAATTAACATAAAATACATCATTAATTCAGAATAAACCCAAAGATTTCCTTAAAACTGTTTTGACTCTAAACTTTGACTTTATTTGACTTTTACTAAAAACTGAGTTTTGGATCAATTCAAGGCAGAAACAACCTCACATAAGCTCACATAAGCTTATGTGAGCTTGATGAGTAACAATTAAAGCTTCAAAACAGATTTAAAAAGAGATTGCACAAAAATTTAATTCGACAGGAAATTAAATGAAAACTTAATTGCATTAATGAATTGGGATTACAGAATTGAAATGAAGAATACTGGATTACACTATGAAAGCAATAATATGACAAGTAAAATGGCCAAAATTCCTCTAAAGCGTGAGAAATTGGACGAATTCTACAATGTGAAGGAATGGGTATAAATAGCTGAGCTGAGGCCTTTGGGATGCTCTGAAGAAGCTCCTAGATGCTCTAATCTTCACCCTTGATTCATCATTGTGTCATCAAATCTATTCTTGGCCCTTGGATTGAATTGGTGATGTGGCTGCTCCAATGAGGGCTCTCCATTTGTCCACGTTGGCAATCTTATGACACTCCTATCTCTGACACGTTGTCAGCTTCTAGAAGGTACATTAAGTGGTGGGTAAAAGAGGGTGGATCAGGGTAAAAGGGATTGAGGGTGAAGAACAGTAATTTCTGGGTTTATTATGTTTAGGCGCGCTTGGTTTTTGACTTGGGTGTGAGGAGGATATTGACCGGGTATTGTAAGTGTTGACTCGGGTAAAAAGGATTCGGGTTTAATATTAAAACCGGGTAATGGGTACACTGGGTTGGACTTTGGATTTTGGTTTTGGGCCGAGGTATATTGAATGTGGATATGGGTTTTGGACTAACATTTGATCCATATAGCAATTTAGGGACTAATGATGTACAAACTGAAATTCCAGGGACCAAACTGTAAATTCTGAAAATATCTTTGAAGGATCATTCTTGTCATTCTCAAATAAACCAAGGACCAAACATGTCAGTTCTGAATCTTCAGGGACTAAAACTGCCATTTTGAGAATTGATTGTCCAAACTTGCAAATTCCTTTCTCAGCCTCAGCTTTTGCACTCTTCTTTCTCTCGTGCTCGGTTTTCTTCGGTTTTGGCTTCTTTTTGTCTGTTTCATCATATCCGTACCTGCACATGCAAAAACTCAAGAAACCATCAAATATTAGCAATAAACGGCTCTTTCTTGGTTGTTTTGGGTCAGTTTTGATAACGAAAAGGTATGTGTTTTAGCACATACCACTTGCCAAAACAAAAAATCATTAGAACGACAGATACGTGATCTAGTCGCATCCAAGAATGCCTTGTTATCTCAAATAGAACAACTGAAATATGATCATAAACAACAACTTAATGTTCTTACTTTGGAAACTCAAAAAGCCAAGTCTGAGTTGTTAACTTGTCAAAAACAGTTCTCTGAGTACAAAAAGCATTCCACGAAACGAATAGATGACTATATTGAAGAAATTCTTGACTTACAAAACAAAATCAAGGAGTTTCGAAATGTTGTTTATAAACATGGTGAATCAATCACAACGATTCAAAAGTTTACTTTTAAACCAAATCCAAATGGATAAGGTCCGAATCTTGCTGATTACAAACCAAAGTTTTCAAATAGAGCATTCAAACCAAATCCTGAAGTTTACAGTGCAGACCATAGAATTGATGATTCCATTATGAGTGATGTTGAATATAATCGTCAAGAGGAATTTGATGCAGATGACAAGAGTCGGTCAAAAATGGAAAATGTTGTTTATAACAAACCATTTAACTATTCAAAAGCCGTTAGTTTTGTCACACAACAGGATTTTTCTAACACACCTTGTGTTATCACACCTACTTCTGAGGGTCCCCTTTCCAATACTGTACAAATTAATGGTCCTTTACCTTCACTTAGTGAAATAAAACCATTAGCCGAAAAATGTAAAGTTATAAAATATTTTGAAACATTCATCTTGGACATCAAACTTTTGAAACGTGAAATTCAATTTCATTCTGAAATAAAAGTTGAACATTTTCAATCGCCTCTTGCGCATACACAAAGAGATATTCTTCAGAAAAGAATTTTACCTCATGTCCAAAATTTGAAAAATTGTGCTATATATTGGGAAAGGGATTTTCACAAGGAGCTTGGACTTATGAAAAGAGTTTTCGAACAAACAGAAACATCTATTTCAAATACAAAACGTAAAAAAAATGTTACGAAAAGACGTTGATCGACTCTTGGAAGATGTTATCTCTGCTGATATCCATAATGTTGTGTTATTACATTCTGTTGCATATGCATTTGATTTTATCACTGCTGATTCTGTTGACTTTGTTGAAAATGTTGAGAATACTGATACTGTGTCACAAATCAAGTCTTTAAAAGTTGAAAATGAATGATTGTTAAACGAACTTTCAAATGCAAAACGTCGTCTTCAATGGTGTCAAAAAGATTATCATAATCGTGAACTCGCTTTGCAAAATAAAATCAACCAGTTACATACCAAAACTCTTTGTCAAAAACTTGAGCAACTGAATGATCAAAATGTGTCTTTGAAGTGGCAAATTTCAAAATATGAACAAGAAATTTCAAAAGTGAAAAAGGAATATAGTGTCATATTTGATTTACTCAAAAAGACTCGTGCTCAAGTGTCAAAAGATGTTGATAATCATCTGGCATATACCAAAGATGTTTTACAACGAGAATGACTCACTCGTTCTGAAAATCTAGATTTGTTACACAAAATCCATGATCTAAAGGTAGAGTTGGTGAAACTTAAGCAAGATAGGGATAGTAACACTGTAGTAACTACACCTAAACTGATTCAAACTGACTCTAGAATATATCATGACAAACCACAAGAATCTAATGTGCTTCCCTCTACTGAAACAAGAATAGTTGCCTCTTTTCCCAACGCCTGCATTTCACAGCCTAGGAGCAATACAAGGAAGAATAGGAAGTTGCGACGTAAGAAAAGAACAATAAAGAATGCTGAAGTACAAGAACACCTTAGGACTTTAAATAAAACTCAAGTTGCACCCACTTTAGATATTGCGTCTGACAAATGTAATGGAAAAAGTGTTGTAACGAATGCAGAACCGTTAAGTAATTTAAATGTTAAGTTTGAAGCTTCTTGTGTTGGTTGTCATAAAAGTATGTTTTCTGGTTGTCATGACAAATGTGTTGCTACGACTATCTTATCTCGTAAGTGGAACAATAGAAAATGGAATACCTCTAGGCCCACTACTGCTTCTAAGTCTGTGCTAGGTAAACCGCCTTCTAGTGCTCATGCTTTAATCATTGATGTACCCTTAGAACCCACTTCACCTCCTAGGAAGAACTTATCACCTAGTGCATTCACTAAGACCAAAGCTAAGACTAGTTAGAGATGGCAGAAATGGTTACATAATACACTTGGCTTTACATGGATACCTAAACTCATGAACATGTGTGTTTCATCTATATCTGCATCGGAACCCTTTAACTCTTCAGGTTCCACATCTACTTCTATTCCATATGTGTCGTCTGTATGTAATGCAGGTGATGCAGATCATCCTCTGGGTTGTTGATAGCGGATGTTCCCGGCACATGACAGGAAATCTCTAACTGTTATCAAACTTTATTTCAAAGTTCATTGGCACTGTCAGGTTCAGGAATGATCACTTCGCAGCTATTATGGGCTACAGAGATTACATCAATGGTAACATCGAAGTTAGCAGAGTTTATTATGTGGAAGGTCTCGGTCACAATATCTTTTCAGTCGGTCAATTCTGTGATGGAGATTTGGAAGTTGCTTTTAGGGAGAAAACTTGTTTCATTCGTGATCTACTAGGAAACGATCTTATGTCTGGTCAACGCACATCAAGTCTCTACACAATCTCAATGCAAGACATGATTGCTTCATCTCCCTTTCTAAGGCTACATCTACAAAATCTTGGCTATGGCACCGTCGTCTCTCACACTTAAACTTTCAAACCATAACCAATCTTTCATGGTACAAACTTGTTGAAGGTTTCCCAATATTTCGGTATTCTAAAGATCACCTATGCCCAGCTTGTGAACAAGGGAAAAGCACTCGTGCTCACTTTCCTTCAAAGGTGGAACACAGCTCACAGTATGTGCTTCATCTTCTTCACATGGATTTATGAGGCCCGATGCGCATGGCAAACGCTACATCTTGGTAATTGTAGATGACTACTCAAGATGGACTTGGGTTTATTTTCTTCGAAGTAAAGATCAAGCTCCACAGATGATCATCACCTTTCTCACAAAAATTCAAGTTTATCTCCGGAACACAGTCAGACAAATCAGAACAGACAAAGGAACTAAATTTGTGAATCAAACTCTTCGTGCATTTTATGAGAAAGTGGGAATTGAGCATCAAACATCTATTGCACGTACACCAGAACAAAACGGCGTTGTTGAAAGACGAAACCGTACGTTAGTGGAAGCTGCAAGAACAATGTTAATTAATGCTAAACTTCCAGATTACTTGTTGGCTGAAGCCGTGTCAACTGCATGCTACACTCAAAATCGCTCAATGATTACCAAACGCCACAACAAAACACCTTATGAGCTTATCCACAACCGTAAACCGAATCTCAAACACTTTCATGTATTTGGATCCCTTTGTTATCTGAATAATGATCGTGATGACTTTGGTAAGCTCAAAGCCAAAGCTGACATTGGAGTATTTGTAGGATATTGTGAAAACTCCAAGGGTTACCGGATCTGGAATCGTTGTACAAGGGAGATTATGGAAACGATTCATGCCAATTTTGATGAACTTACTGAGATGGCTTCTGAGCATAACAGCTTGGAACCCGGTCATAACCATTTAAACTTCCCTCAAACCCCATCATCAGTTGAACCTAGTTTACAACTAACTCGACGTCAAATGGAACAGCTATTTGCTCCTCTATTTAGTAATGATATTGATGAACGTGCACCAGGTGTATCCAATGTTTCCGCTGCTCAACCTGATCAAAATCCAATACCTGATACACCTGCAACAACAACTAGTGTTGAGGAAGCACCACCAGTTGATTCTACAACAACAGTTGAACAAACCGCATCCAACGACGCTGAACCAACTGATGATCTTCTGAACAATGAAGTACCACCACCTGCAGATTATGATCCAAATGCGTTCTTCAACCCTTTTGCAAATGCTTCTGCTACTTCTGATGTTGCGGAATCATCTACAAGCCATTTGAATCCTCCTAATTTGCAGAATGTATATCAACATCAACCCTCCACACATCGTTGGACTAAAGACCATCCTCTTGTGAACATAATTGGCAACCCTAATCAACCAGTCGTAACTAGACAACGCCTTCAGACTGACGGTGAACAATGCATTTATGCTCTTACCGTTTGCCAATCTGAACCCAAAAACATTAAAGAAGCAATGACTTATGACAACTGGATTGAATCCATGCAAGAAGAACTTAATCAGTTTAAACGTCTTGAAGTATGGGAATTTATTCAAAAACCAACAGGGGTCTATGTTATTGGTCTGAAATGGATTTGGAAAAACAAGTTAGATGCTGACGGTACGGTTATCATAAATAAGTCACGTCTGGTGGCTAAGGGTTATAGACAAGAAGAGGGGATTGATTTCGAGGAATCCTTCGCTCCGGTTGCTCGACTTGAGGCTGTACGGATAATTCTGGCATTTGCGGCTCACATGAACATCACGATCTTTCAGATGGATGTTAAAACCGCGTTTCTGAATGGTAAACTGAAGGAAACAATATATGTTAGTCAGCCAGAAGGACTTGTTGATCCAGAGTTCCCTAATCATGTTTGCAAACTGAACAAGGCTCTCTACGGTCTTAAACAAGCTACTCGGGCGTGGTATGATGAGTTATCATCCTTTCTAATTACCAATAATTTCACTAAAGGCTCGGTCGACCCAACGCTTTTCATGCAATATCACGGGGAACACATTTTAATCGTTTAAATTTATGTGGATGACATCATTTTTGGGTCAACACATTTAAAATACTCAAACGCTTTTTCAAAACTAATGAAAAAACATTTTGAAATGTCCATGATGGGTGAACTTACATTCTTTCTTAGATTGCAAGTTCATCAATCACCCCGTGGTATTTTCTTGAGTCAGTCCAAATATGCCCTTGAAATTTTAAACAACAATGGAATGCAAGCCTGTGATATCTATGCCATACAAATGGCACATACCAAGAAACTGGATGCTGATTTGCATGGGAAATTGGTTGACCCTACCAAATACCGAAGTATTATTGGGTCTCTCATGTATCTAACAGCCAGTAGGCCTGACATTGTATTTGCTGTATATCTTTGCTCCCGTTATCAGGCGAGACCAACTGAAACTCACCTCTAAAAGAATCCTCCGATATATCAAGGGAACCATTAACTTGGGGATCTGGTATCAGAAGGATTCTGGTTTTGAACTAATAGCTTTTTCAGACGCTGATCACTCAGGATGCTTAGATTCACGAAAAAGTACTTCAGGAGCATTACAATTTCTTGGTGATAAACTAGTGTCATGGCAATCGAAGAAGCAGGATTGTACATCACTGTCCTCAACCGAAGCAGAATATGTAGCCATGTCGGCATGTTGTGCTCAAGTCATTTGGATGAGAACACAACTCAAAGACTATGGTTACGTATTTGACATAATCCCGATGTACTGCGACAATCGGAGTGCTATTGCGATCTCGTGCAACTCTGTTCAACATTCTAAATCAAAGCACATCGATCTTTGATATCATTTCATCAAGGAGCACGTGGAAAAGGGTACCGTTGAATTATACTTTATGGGTACTGAATACCAACTGGCAGATCTTCTCACCAAAGCCTTAGCTCCTGCCAGGTTTAATGAGTTGGTCCACTGGATTGGTATGCGGGAGGAACTGGATGAATTTTTAAAACAATCTTAAAACCTCTTTTGTAAATATTTTCAAAAACAAAATACAAAAATATAAAATCTGATAAAACTACAAAAATATTCTTCTATCTATATTTGTATTTTCTTAGTCAAGTGTTGAGGGGGAGAAAGTAAATATTTTTCGGTTTCATAAAACCTTGTACTTGCATGTTATCTCATCCCGGTTGATTCTTTGATAATGGTGGTCACATTTCTGGTTCACTGACACTCCCGGGGCTAAAATTTATAAAATTTCATTATTTCTTAAGTCGAGGGGGAGTGTCGTCAAGTTTCTTTCCTAATATCATACTTTGTGTAACAAAAATGGAAGTTATGGGCGTTGGATGAAAATGGTTAAGGTGGAGGGACTAAAGTTGTCAAATGTTTAAACATATTTTAACTAAAGTCTTCCACCAACCTTTCAAAACTCATTAAGTTTCACATTTATTACTCCAACCACCAAATCCTACGCCTATCCTTCCTTGTTCAAATCTGTGCTTTAATCTCCTAATTCGTAAGTCTTTTCATGATCATTGTGTCATTATAAATAACGAATTTTAATTTCATAAACATCCAACGGTTAGTTTTCATGTTTGGGATGATTTGGTGTTCTACGCGTATGCGTTAGAACACAAAATCATCATTGGATGTTTATGATGTGTATTATTGTGTCAAAATGCATAAAAACGAGTGTTATAAACATTTCCATCATCAAAACTCACCCAAAAAATGATTTAATGATGTTTTAAAGATTAGGATTTATAAGCGTAGATTTGGGTGTTTTCATATAAGAGTGTTTCTGGTGAACTAGTAGGTTAAGAGATGTTGTATACATGTTTAATTGATCAAATCTAGCCTTAAAACATTCTCAGAATCATCAATTGTGTGAAAATTAAGATTTAGGGTTTATGTTCATACGAATTAGGTATTCTTGATGCATAATGATTCTGATGTTAAAACTTGTTGCAACATAGTCATATGGCCCCTTAGATATCCCAGAAATGATTTGATGCATTTCCTATGGCTAGATTCCTTATTCGTAAATCTTGAATGTTTAGGGTTTAAGTTTTAAGGGTAAGCTAATCTTACGCGTAACTGTGTCTGATTGTATATCCATGATAAGACTGAAAGGGGTTGAATATTGTGTTAATGATAATGTTATGATGAATTTATTTCAGGATTATTACGCGTGAAAATTCAGAATCAAGGTTAATTGAGCTTCTACGCATAAGGATCACCTTACGCGTAGAATGTTATGCGTAAGAGAAATCTTACGCGTAACTGTTACGCGTAAGGTTCTACAAAGGGGACTACGCGTATCATGTGAAGGATATGCGTAAACAGTAAAGCTTTACGCATAAGGTTCTCTCTTACGAGTAAACCTTACGCGTAAGCTCCCACATACGCTTACGCGTAAGCTCTATGCTTAAGGCCCTCTTTTCCTACGCGTAACATTTCTTACACGTATGTCAAGATCCTACGCATAAGCTTATAACTACGCGTATGGTTCACTGTTTACGCATAAGCTTGCAAAACCTACGCCTAAGCCTAATTTTAACCAAAATTGCGAATTGTTACGCGTGCAAACATGTAAATAAATAAATCATAATGTTACGAAACCAAAATGTCACTAATAAGCTTAAATGTTTAATAAGTTGTGAAAATAAGTGAAAACTTGGACTTTAAAACTCAAAATTAATCAACTCACGAAACTTATCACGACGTCTTTGGACTATTGGACTAACAAGTGACATTGGACACGTAACATTCGTTAACATATCATATTCAATAATTAGACAATAAAATCTACTTTTGACTAACATAATGTCTTTCGATATGTTGGTTTGTTTGGCTAAATTTCCTTCAGATCACGATATGGACGTTCTAATGGAAAACGTGGATGCACCAAATGTTCTCACTATTGAAGACATCTTCCCCAATGGTTACCCAATGAAGATCGTAAAGAACAACCTCAGAGTCGACTTGGATAACTTCACATGTTCCGAGTCTTCCTGTCTGATTGCCGTGGATATTCTGAAGACTCACCCTTACCAGAATATGCTCACGAATTCTGCTACTGTGCCGGAGATCTACATTCATCAATTCTGGCACACAATTCAAAAGGTAAAAGGTCAAAGTGTTGTGACGGTGACATTGAACAACAAACAAGTCACAGTCACTCCTGCAGATTTGAGGGCTGTTCTTCTTCTACCTACTGACTTCCCTGTTACTCCTACAGAAGAGGTCATTCTCCAATTCATAGTCGACATTGGCTATGATGAAGCTGCTGGGGTTATCACAAAGCACTCCTCAGTAGATCTCAAGAACATCCCTCAACCATGGAGAACACTGTACATCATGATTGCTAAATCAGTGTCTGGACGTGACAGTGGATATGAGCACCCAAAGCTCATGGAACTTCAAATATTTTGGGGCATGGTAAACATGAAACACATTGAATATGCTGCTTTGATCTGGGATGACATGATGACGTACCTGAAAAGGCCTGGCACCAAGATTCCCTATATCAGATATAAAAAATTGCTGATCAAAAGGATTATTGAAACCAATCCTGATATTCCTCAATGACTTGAAGATCCCAACCATCACTCTGTGCTACTTGAACCCACACTCAACGTGGTAAGATTCAAAGAATCAACTACGAAGAAACAAGGTGTAGTGTTGCCAGATATGCTTCTCACTAATGTTATCAAAGGACTTTATTCGTACAAACGATATATGGTAGCAGTGGAAGCAGGCAAAGTGGGATTTATTGATGAAAAGTCTTCTGGGACACCTGTCAGGAAGATAAGGAGAGGCAGTGCTGGAAGTATCACGAGCACTGAGAGTACGAGAAAGTATCCTAAGAGGACTCATGTTCTCAAAAGGAAAATTCCATCAAAAGATGTTATCCCTATTCCCAAACCTGAACTGCAACAAAAGCTAATGGACGAGGATTCAGAGGAGACTGACACCAATGAAGAGGTTACCTACTGTGAAACTCCCATTGATAACCCACTAACTGTTGCAAAACCTCTAAGTCCAAAAGCTGATAAAGGTAAAACCCCAGTTGCTGAACCAAAGGAAGAGGAGAGCTCGGGTGAAGAACCACTGAACAAAGACTATAGGAAAAAGCTGAAGAATCTAAGACTCCAACACGTTGCCAAAGAGTTCGTACAGCAACAAACTCGTGGCCCCGGAGGGTCAAGTTGTGGTGCACTATCTACACCAGTTTCCGATGTGGTTAATCAACCCGATAAGGGAACTGGTACCACCACCCACGAACAACAACAAAGGCAACTTGAGGATTCTATCAAATATGACTTTGGGGAACCAGAAATGGAGAAGTCTAAGAAAATTCCTGATGACGATGCTGAAGAAAATGCAGAAAAAGAAGCTCAAGCTCAAGCAGATGAAGAAGCCAGTATTAAGGCTGAAGAAATGGCTAAATCTAAAAAAGATGACGATATTGATTATGATGATTTTCTTCTAGATAGTCCAGCACGCTCCAAGGAACTAACTTCTGAGCCACCAAAGGACCCTGAGCCTCCTCATGTCTCATCATCATCAGACTCGTCTTCTCACTCTTCACCTCCATCATCCAAAGGCACAACCAGATCCGCATCCAAGTCAGTAAAGAAACCAACCGACTCTTGGATATCCCGAGCTAAGACAAAGATTGTCAAAGTTGTCAGACAAGTCAGGAAGAAAGACGTGACCAACAAAAAGCTGAATCAACTTGCTGACAGGATCAATCTTCTACAAGACGGGATAAACGAGATGTTGAGTGAAAGGGAGCATATCCAGAAGCTTCTCAAAGGACATTTCCAAAGGGAAATGGAGAAGACGGCTAGAGAATATACTCACAAGTTTCTTCTCGACGTCGTCCCAGGAGTGACAAAAGAGATGTTCACCAGACAACTCTATCCGAATCTCATGCAGTTGGCCAAACAAACAATAAGATCAACGCCCTTAACTGTTACAATTAACCCAACTGAGCCTACAACTTTCTCTGATGTAGAATTGGTTTCCAAGCTTGTACTCCAAATGTCAAAACGATCTGGAACGTTTACTTCTGACGAAGGTAAACTGTTTGAAGCATTGCTGAATTACCAACTTAAAACGGGGATGCAGAGTGGCAGCTGAAATGGCCAAGCGTCCTAGAGACGATGATGATTCAGATAAAGACAAAGAATCGAAATGCAAGAAGAAGTCTGGTGAATCCTCCTCTATGCCTCCAACAACCCAAAGGACTCCAACCGAGAGACGATCTCCTCCATGTTCTGCTGCTGATAAACCTCAGGACTCTGAGTTACCACTATCCACAAAGAAAACCGGTGATCATTTCGAATACACTGGTGGTGACGATGAAGAGATCCCAGAGCCCCAACAACAATCCACCTCTACCGCCACAACAAAGAAACCAGAATCCTCATCAAAATCAAAGACGAAGAAGACAAAGACCAATGTTGTCTCATGGCTAGATGATGATACAACCGACGAATACGACTGGTTTTCTAGACTTGTTGATGCTACTCCCTCATTACCAGAAGGTCAGGAAATGGTAGATGGCCGGACCATGGAGCATGTGAAGCTGATTATGGAACAGTTTAAAGTGAAGAAGATCACTAAGGCTGAGCTAAAGAGAATCAAGAATGATGCCTTCCAACTGCTTAAAGACAGCTCAGAAAGTGCAATTGAAGTCGAATACCATCTCGACAACATTGCACGAGCAATGTCGAACAATATAGATTGGCTCAATCCTGAAGCCAACATCGACTTCACAAGACAAGACAAGGCTCCCTACTACATTGATTGGACCAAACCTCTACCAACAATTGGCCGACCGGATCAACCTCAAATTCCATACCATTACTTTTTCAACAATGACCTCGAGTTTCTTCTACACGGTAGCGATGTGACAAGGAAGTATGCTACATCACTCACATTTCCTTTTCCAGCGGTAATCTACTCTCACAATCCAGCCATCGAAGAAGAAGCTACACATATGTTTGCTGCCAAAGTGGAAAAGTATGACCTTGATCCGATGTATGGGATTCATCATTGGCCTGAACGCCGAAGAATCTTCTACAGAAGCTGCCAAGTTCTTAAGTCTAAAAAGGAGGTGTATTGTGAAAAACGGATCATCGCAATCAAGCATGTTACCCTGTCGTCAAAGTGGTACTACACATTCCTCAAGAACATTGTGGTCAAACAACAAGATGAAGAGGAATATGACTTATGTGAAGCAGATTTTCCAAGATTGTCACTTAATGACATTGAAGATACGTATCTCGCTAAGGTTCAAGGACGAATGAAACATTTCTCTACAACCATCCAACGCGAGTACATCAAGGCATTATTAATCTTCATCAGAAGCATTGTGATCCAAGAATGGGTAGAAGACATTCAGCTTGCCGTGGAATCTTATTAGAAACGTGTCAATCTCACGAAACCTCAGCTCGACCTTCCCGACATAAACCAACTTGCTCAGTACACCCTCATCAAGAATCCATTGGGGGTAGTCTACCGAAGTGAACTACATCATAACTGCTTTATGGCGTGCAAAGAGCTTCACAAGTTTGGGGATCATACATTGAAGAAAGTCATGGACGGATTAGCTTATCGGTTAAAGGAGATTCATGAAGGCATAGGGTCGAAGAAGAGATGGAATTCAAGGGATCGGAGGGATGTTAAGAAGATCATCACGCGGATTGATGAAAGGTTGTTCAGAAGGGACCAGATCAGAACTTTGGAGAGTTTCGTAGGCGGTCGTCTAAGCATATCTCTCACAGGCTACCAACGCCCAGAACGCATTCCTCGAGTTATTGCTGGATTACCTAAGACTCCTGGTACCCCTTGATTTGTTTCTCTTATCATATTTTGAATGTGTGATTTTAATCTGACTATAGCTTGTGCACACATAATAGTGTACAACTCGTACTTGTCAATAAAGGACCCTGTGGTACGCATCAGTGTCACAATCCTATAAAAGGAGCGAAAGCTTCTTACTTTTGAGTAAAACTAATCAAAACTTTCATTTTCAAAGTTTTACTCAAAAGAACAAGTACTTCCCCTATGATTTTCGAAACCTCAAAAGTTTATATCACTTGTTGAGGGGGAGTATTTGCTTAAAACTTTGTTCACAAATTGTTCTTCGTGGTAATCTTCCCACAAAACTCGAAATGGAAATATTCGATTTCAAAATTTCGTCAAAAATAACATTTATATGCCAGTTTTGAGGGGGAGAAAAATTATGTGATAAGAAATATGTTGTGAATTGCAAATGAATCGTTGTGCTAAAAGACTTAACCAATGAATTGACGAGATCTTAAATGTTAGTAACTCGAAAAGACTTGTCCGGGACGGGTAATAATTTCAAACTAGTTCGCTAGTGATGTAAACGTGTCTCACAAAGGACTTATCCGAGTAGAATGTACCATTCGAGAAACTCTTGGTAGACATGAACTTTGACGGGTTTGACAAACCTTTCGAGGTTTGTCCACACCTTCAAGGTAGTTATTAGAGCTAGTTGTCACCTAAAAGCTGACAATGTAACTCTTTAACTATGCAACGTAACCGTGTCTCGCGGGGGATTGTCTATCATGAGTTGATCAATTCATAAGTGCGCGCTCTTCTCTCACCGTGCAGATTTCTATCAAAATTCTTAAGCACGTGTGGAGGGGGAGTATTTCTGCAAAATCCTAAACTCTCAAGAGTGGTACAAAATGCTTTTACTCATAACGACTTTGAGAGATTTTCAAGATAATGGTTTTAATGGCAACATAGGTTAGTCACGGAGTTATAAGGTGACTAAGGTTAGGAATAACCGTCCTATGATCCGCCAGAGCCGGAGGGATCTACCCAAGGACTCCACCAATAGTTAGAATCTAGAAGTCCTTAGGTATGATTATAAAAAGGAGAAAATGAGAATCGGAGAAAGAAGGAGTTGAAGAATTAAAAAGAAAAGTAAAAGAAAAGGGTGAAAAGAAATAGCCCTCCAGATTATTCAACTTAGGGCAGACACCGGGTTCAACTCATATGCTACTGGTTGTTACTTGATGACGCCGGTATTGAAGATCAAAGTCTTCATGGACCCAGTGACGCATGCACTAAACCTTCTTAGCCACTCAAGTTTCTCCCAACAGAAGCTTGTTTCATTCTCACAGGGAACCCTACGTAAACTATCGGCTTTCTCTTAGAGATTGCTAGTATTAAAGAAGGCGACCCTCTCCCTACTCTCCGTTCAGGAAAACCAAAGCGCACTATTGAGTCTAGAGCCACGAGATTCATCAAAAGATCTCTTAGGTGCACTTGACATAGCATCACTTGTCGTTCAACATTAAGGACGCAAGTGATACATTATCGAGTCCTTCACAGATCTTAGCAATATGTCGAGAACATTTATGAGAGGTTCACAAATGTGATCCTTAGTGATTGAATGGAAACTCCTGCCAGGGTCAACATCTAACAGCCCTGACAGCAGGTCACTTCGGTAACTCCTTGTGGGTTACGCTTAGTGTGTCTCAAACGGTCTACAGTCATTGGGTGATGCTTTGGTGTACCTCAACGACTCACCTGAACTGTAGGTGTACTTCGGTATATCGCGTTATCTCACTTGTGGGAATCCAGTTCAGGAACAGCCTTTGTGAGAATTAGAGTCGTGTTTTCACACTATGCTGTTAACACGCTCGAAGTTCAAACTTGTAAGCGTTGGATTATTTCTAACCCATGTTTTATGTTTTCTTCTTATGGATGCTCGCGGGTGGAAAAGATCGTGCAGATTCTTCACATGCTCATACCAACAACAACACTAATTGAAGTTCTCTCAAAAGGCAACACAAAGTCAGAATGATTCTTCGTAAAAGTCAAAGAACCTACAAATTTTAAAGACTAAGAGAACTACATCAGTAATGAAATCCAACGTTAAAGAACGTGTGAGCATGTTGAAGAAAGACGTGGAGACACTGGAGCAATGAAGCAGACCTGATGCAGATAACCACAACATACTATCACTACCACCACAAAGAACAAAGATCTAAGAACAAAGATAATGAAGACTTCAAAGCAGAAAAACTTCAAAGGAAACAATTTCCCTACACTGGGGAGATTGTTCGAATCAAGGCACTTCTTCTCACAAGAAAGAAGAATGTCAGAAGACGTCAAAGCTACTACTAAATCAGCACCTACAACGTTTAAAGATCAAATCATCAATCACTAACACTTAGGGGGAGATTGTTGGAATCACTCCTAAACTAGAATTCAAGTGTTAGTAATTAATATGTAATAGTTAGCTTAATTAAGGCTTTTATGTTAGTAATCAAGGCTAGGTTCATGTAGAAAGTCCATGAGCCTATGCAAAGCCCAATAAGGAAAGGATGGGAACTTGGTGTGTTTCCCCAGTTCCCTCCTATAAATACCACATGTAAACCATCATTAGATGGTTGGTTGTTCATTTCATATCAATACTCACGCATAACTTTTCTTAGTATCTTACGCGTATTGTTTGTGTCGTGTTCAACCGATCACCTTTGTCTATGTTTCTTCTATTGATGCTTGTGTCATAAATATGGGAACCTAACAGTAGTTCCTACTGGCAGGTATATAGTTCCTGCTGGTAAGGTTATTATAATAATTAGTACTGGTAGTTCCTACTGGTAGTGTACTTAGTCCTGGCAGTATCAAATAGTTATTCCAAGATTAGATATTAGTTTGTTAGAGATGAGGATATGCATGAGCTAAATTAGGAAGAGATATGCATATCATTATCACACGTTTTTGTTAATGCCGATTAGGGTTTCATCAATATAAATAAAACCTACGGCTTAAGGAATTGTGACACACCGAAACACAAAACACAATTCTCCTTGTTCTTTAATAGAAATTCATAGAAGGATCTTTTAGTTTTATTAGTCATGTTCTTCTTATTAGTTGTGTCTATATTCCGCATAGACATTAGCTTTTCAAAGTAAGAGTCTCTCTTGTCTTTAACTTGTGATTACATACGCTATTCACCATCCTTAACAGGCAGTAAAGATCTATCTAGAGTGGGATCCAACATGTTTTCGTCTGTTTTTATACGTTTGTATCCATTTTAAACATTTTCGTCAATTTTTACATGTTTTTGCTCGTTTTTATAAGTTTTCATTCGTTTTTATACATTTACGTTCGTTTTTATAAGTTTCTGTTCATTTTTACACGTTTATGGTCGTTGTTATACTTTTTATCCATTTTTATACGTAAAAATTGGACGAAAACGGACAAAACGTAAGAAAACGTCCATTTTTATACATTATCATCCGTCTTTATATGTTTTCGTCCGTTTCTTTACGTTTTATTTCGTTTTTATACATTCTTGTCTGTTTTCTTACGTTTTCGTCCGTTTTTATACGTTTTTATCCATTTGCTTACGTTTTCGTCTGTTTTTATAGGTTTTCGTTCGTTTTCTTACGTTTTCATCCGCTTTTTATACACTTTCTTCCCTTTTTATACGTTTTCGTCCATTCTCATACGTTTTCATCCATTTTTATACATTTTCGTCTGTTCTTATACATTTTCGTTTATTTTCATACGTTTTTATCTGTTCTTATACCTTTTCATACGTTTTCATCCATTTTTATAAACTTTCGTTTGTTTTATACATTTTTGTCCATTTTCAGTTGTTTTCATCCATTACTATACGTTTTCGTCCAATTTTTATGGGTTTTTTCACGTTTTCGTCCATTTTTTACGTTAAAAATCGATGAAAACATATAATAACGAACGAAAACTTGTAAAAATGAACAGAAGTGTATAAAAATGATCGTAAACGCATAAAAACGAATGAAAACATAAAAAACGAGCAAAAACGTGTAAAACCGGATGAAAACTTATAAAAACGGATACAAATGTATAAAAACAGATGAAAACATATAATAATGGATAAAAACATAAGAAACAAACGAAAAAGTATAAAAACGAACCAAAATGTGTTAAAACAAACGAAAACGTTTAAAAACAGACGAAAACGTATAAAAACGGATCCAAATGTATGAAAACAGACAAAAACGTATAAAAGTGGATAAAAATGTCAGAAATCGAACGAAAATCTATTAAAGCGGATGAAACGTACTAAAACGGACAAAAACGTATAAAATAGGTTGAAGCATATGAAAACGTAAGAAAATGGGCGAAAACGTATAAAAACATACGAAAACGTAAGAAAATGGACGAAAACGTAAGAAAACGGATGAAAACGTATAAAAATTGATGAAAACATAAGAAAGCGGACGAAAACGTATAAAAACGGATGAAAACATAAGAAAATGGACGAAAACGTAAAAAACGGACGAATACATAAAAAAAAATGTAAGAAAACGGATGAAAACATATAAAAACGGATGAAAAATAAATAAAAGACGAAAACGTATAAAACGGACGAAAACGTGTAAAAACGGATGAAAACGTATAAAAACGGATGAAAACGGATAAAAACATAAGAAAACAAAATTTTAAGTTATTTACTAACGGCGATTAATATAAGGACTAATGATGTAACACTTAGCTTGATTGGATACATACAATAACACAAATTCAAAACGTTTGTGTTATAATGAAAAAAAATAGTTGGCTACACACAATCCCAGAAGTAGTCAAGTTCGATGTATTTTTTATCATTGTCCCTTCTTTTAAAGATTATATGATGTTTTATTGGATGCTCATGCGTGTGTTTTGATTATATTATTACTTCATTAATATCGTTTGCATGATTAATGTAAGGCCTAAGTGGTTAATTAATAAATTGATAATCATTAAAGTAGTCTTTATGCGAATTTCTAATTAGTCGTGACACGATTAGTCTGCTGAGAAAACTTAAAAGCCGAAATCTAGACTTTTAGCTTAGTCTAAACCTTGGAATGAGATACGCACTCACGTGAGCAACCAAAGAGAGAGAATAGATAAAGTACTCATCATAAGTACATCTTCCTTACTATCGGCTTGACCTCTTATATGCTATTTGTATTCTTATATGTGTATGTCTGTGTCATTTGCCTATTACCTTTATTTACAACTTTAATTAATCTAAACACCGTGCTAGTCTCTCAGGCTAAAAACCCCCATTGGTTTTAGATTAGGTTTAATTAGACTAACTTTAGAATTAAAATACTAATAGATATTTAAGTGTTAATATTTCACTCTTAGTGATCGACACTCTACTTACCAACTAGGCTACATTGATCGAGTACACTGCCCGTTAGTGTTTGTTATAGGTTAAGTCGGCTAAATATAAATTTAAAACTTGATAACAATAAATTACCTATACTAAAAGATACATCAAGTTTTTGACGCCGTTGCCGAGGAGTGAATTATTTAATAATAGCATATTTGTTAGTATCTTGATTTAGGTTTTTAACTTAGTTTAATCTATTTATTTTCATTTTTATTTGACTAATTGTGTTGTAAATTTGTATTGCTTGTATATTTGTGCTTTTCTACATTATTCTCGTTTTTGTGTTTGTTTAATTTTTGCAATTTTTTTATGTTTCTTTTCGTTTGCTTTGTGTTTTTTCATTTATTAATATTTTTGTTTAGCATTTACTTTGATTGTTAAGATGTCTGACGAAACTCACATGGTTACTGCATCAAAGGTGCCCATGCTGAAGCAGGGTGAGTATCAGGTATGGAGAATGCGAATGAGGCAATACATTTGCATGATAGATTACACAATCTGGGATGTTGTTGAAAAAGGTGATACTCTTCCCAAGAATGGTGATGATGGTAATGAGATAGCCATTGTTAGTGAGGTTGACAAGGCTATAAGGAAGCTGGAGATTAAAGCTCATTGTATTCTCTCCATGGGAATACCTAATGAGTATGCTTTGGACTTTGCACAATATGAGACTGCTAAAGAGTTAATGGATGCTATTGAAACAAGGTTTGCTGGTAATGAAGCTACCAAGAAATCCAGGAAAAACATGCTCAAGCATCAGCTTGAAAACTTCACTGCTCTCAGTGGAGAAAATGTTAGGATTTAGTAAATCCAGTTATTAAAGAGTCGGTCACCTCAAGTATATGTAATTGTTAGAAAGCTCGTAGTCGTAGTAATTTAATGTTAGGAAGTATCTAGTTAAGTAACATCGTGGAGGACGGACGGGTCTTTACCCACTGTATGCCTGATCCACAGCCCGAAGGTGGCGTTTATGTAAGAAACTATAAATACCCTCTACCTCACAAGGTAGAGGGTTGGAGCTCATAATAATACTTTCACTTTCTCTCACTAAGTTCCCAAACCTCTAACTATTTCTCTCTCTAAAACCTTATTGTATATGCCAACTTTGATCATGGTTTGATGTGTTTGTGAAATCCAATATGTTACAAGTAGTATCAAGAGCCATGGTTTGATCATCTCTCTTACATATCCTTGGATTTCTAGTGGTTTTATATGGTTTTTGGGTTTGAAAAAGTTTAGTGGTTTTTGCATCATTTGGATTATTTCTTGTGTTAAAGTTTGAATTTTGAGTGTACTTTTGTGTTTAGAATCATTGTAAGTGCTTGGGTTTTGATTTGGAAAGCTTGAATCACTGTGGTTGAGCTTGTTTTGGATTGAAAAGGGTTATGTTTAAGTTTTTCTTTGTAGCGACTTGGTTCTCGGATAAATATTCTTCGTAGCGACTTGCTTTGTTAGTTGGTAGTGACTTGTAGTTGAAGTGGTAGCGACTTCGTTATTGAGACAAGACGACAAACAGTACAAAGTAGTGGAGAAACCACTTCGGCTAGCGACTTGGTTGACGTAGCGACTTGCCTTTATTATTTCTAGCGACTTGTCTTTGTTGTTACTAGCGAGTTACTCTTTAGCGACTTGACCTCTCAGCGATTTGTTCCTTAGCGACTTGTCTACTTTGCGAGTTGTTCTTTAGCAACTTGTCAGCTTAGCGACTTGCTGCTTTAGCGACTTGTGTTTAGCGACTTGGTTCATAGCGATTTGTGTCTAGCGACTTGATCCACAGCGACTTGAGCCTTTAGCGAGTTGCTACTTAGCGACTTGGTGACTTAGCAACTTGTCTTCAAGGGTTATAGCGACTTGGTTGATTTTGTTTCTAATACGGTTTTCTCTTGATTCAATAAAATCCCGTGAAAGAATCTATTTCCAGGTTTAATCATAGAGTTTTAAAATCTCGTGAAATCTGTAATCATGTCTACCAACATACCTACAATCATCTCTTCTGTTGCTGAGGACGTTCAAGCAGCTGGATCAGATACTCATCCACCTATGCTTGACAGAACTGACTATGACTTATGGGCTCAGCGAATTAGGTTGTACTGTTTGGGAAAAGAAAATGGAGTCAACATTCTCAAGTCAATTGATGAAGGACCGTATCAAGTTGAGACAACCAGAGACATACTTGATACTGCTGCTGATGGCTCGGTGATATTAGGACTGGACAGACCTAAAATGTATGATGAACTGACTGATAAGGAGAAGAAGAGATACGATGCAGACATCAAGGCTTCTAACATCATACTTCAGGGTTTACCTAAGGACATTTACAAGCTGATCAATCACAACACTGAAGCTAAGGCAGTTTGGGACAATGTCAAGATGCTTCTCTCAGGTTCTGAATTAACTAAGGAAGACAAAGAATCACAGCTGAATGATGAATTTGAGAACTTTAAGATGAAACCAGAAGAAAGTGTCTATGAATATTACGTGAGATTCCACAAGCTTGTGAATGACATGAGGAATATCAAAATGACCATGCCAAATATTCAGCTGAACTCAAAGTTTGTGAACAACATGAATCCCGAATGGCACAAATTTGTCACCTCTGTGAAGCTAACCAAAGGATTAAAGAACACCAACTATGAGCAACTGTATGCCTTCTTACTTCAGAATGAGAGACATGCTATGTTTGAATGAATGATCCTTGATCAGTTCAAATCCAAACAGGGAGAATCAAGTTCATCAAATGATTCAACAGCATTCTACACCAATGTAGAGATTACTACCAAAGCTTCACAAGTCATACCTACTGGAAACGGTAATCACAAACTCATTCTCGATCCGAGGTTCAAGCAACCTGATACTGATGCAGTCATGGAACACTTCATCAATCAACTGGCTCTGATGGTTAAACAAAACTTGACCCTTACTTGTCACACCCCCAAATTACATGTTTTGCAGCGGAATGGAATTCCTGGGGGTTGACTGTCATAGCATCACAATCGCAGTTATATTAAACGACCTAAAGTGTCGTTTGGAAAACACATCGTTTGATTTAATAAAACAGTCAGAGTTTACAAAGTGTAGGTCCTAAATGAAAATCAACATGTACGGAAATAAGTTTGATACAAGCCAAACGATGTTTTAAAGTGCATAAAATCCCTGTGAGACGCGTCGTCACCGCGACTCTATGATAAGTCCACATGCATGCCATGAAGTGTATGCCTTAGATACCTTAGATAAAACATGCTTAAAAGTGTCAACACAAAGGTTGAGTGAGTTCATAGAGTTTGTGTTGAAATGTAAAGCCTTTAAAAATCGTTTATGTAACAAAGGCATTGTAAATCCACTCAGTTCCAAGTTCCGCCCATACAAAACTTGCAACTTGTGTGTTTACAACCCACTGCCAAAATATGCATAGTTTATGTTCAAGCACATGATGTCAAATGAATTCACAATAGTACCTAACTCGACGTAGAACCATAGCACATAATCAATAGTACATGACACAATGTATCAGTAGTCAACTGATATAGCACAATATTCCACGTAGAACTATAGCACATAATTCGTATAGTTTCAAATCGTTCCAAGACCATTACTTCATGATTGTACCAAGACCGCTAGTTCATGATTATACCAAGACCGCTAGTCCAATGATTATACCAAGACCGCTAGTCCAATGATTATACCAAGACCATTAGTTCAATGTTATACCAAGACCATTAGACCGTGATCATACCAAGTCAATTAGCCCAATGATTTATGATATAGAAATTCTAAGTATGGCAATACTATTACTTCGTATGACTAAACATTCAGTTCAGATAAACACATAGTTTGCAAATAGTCATGAATGTCATAAAAATTGTTGAGCATGTATCTCCCCCAAAGAGTTTCATAAATAATTAAAACGAGAAAAGTGGGGCTATGACTCACCTTATGATAAGATGATAGCGTGAGTGAGTATATAATAACGATACGATAACCTCGAGTGTAGACCTCCCTAAACACGACCTTACACGTCTACTGGAAAACCCCAAACTCACGAAGCTAAAACCTTTTTATGCTGAACTTAGTTAAAAGCTAGTCAAGTTGATTATTAACTGGAGACATATATTTGGATAGTAATATTACTTTACGTCATTTTCGCTTCTTTAGTTATACAAAGAGTTTATATACTAAACTTAAAAAACCATTTTTGACAATATGAGTTGGATACATGTAACTAACCATTGACATCTGTATTTGATGTTATGCATTTGTGGCATATGGAGGTTTTCAGTGTAAAATTATATGATTATCCTAAATTATAGTAATAGTTTAGGGTATATGGAGTATAGTTTGATCCCGGTAATTGCTAACGTTAAGCTTTTAAGTCATGAAACTTAAAATCGGGCAACATAAAAATATAATACTTATAAAAATGTCTAAACTTATCAATATACTTCATATTAGTTTTGATATGAAGATGCCAACGTAAAAACTTAAAGTTTTTAAGTTTGAGTGACACTAACTATTTTAAAATAGTTTGAGCATATCATTGAAATTTATTTGACGTTAAATAAAATTGTAAGTTGATGGTAGGTTCATAACACAAGGTTGCCTAAAGGAAGTGAACAAAATAAAATATATCGAAGTCATAAAAATTATAAAAATGCCGTCCTCGCAAGTATTGGGTGAATAAATAATTATCGAATCGAACTCACGCAAACCGTCGTAAATATATATATATAACAATATGTGTACTAAATAAATTTAAAACATCGAGTAAACTAATAATATAATTTTTATAGCATTAAAATGAGTATAAAAATATATTAGAACAATTTGTCGGAAGTGTGATCAATTGATCAAAATAAATGATCGTGCGATAGCGTTTATTTAATAAATAAATATACGTTAATGAAATATGCAAACCCATGCATGAACTAATATAAAAGTGATGTTACTGATGATATGTATACTAACTCTAGTCTATATGAAGTGTTCTCAGTGATGTTCCATGAATACGTGACTTAACCCTCAAGGTTACGCGTATTTGATACTCGTAAACCTAGTTTACGAAAAATGATGAATAGTCAAAAACGATAAATAGTGAAATTTTCAAAGTTTGGGAAATGACCTGAAATTACGATTTGTCACATTCGTCCACCCAAAAAGAAATTCAGTCCCTGAATTCAGTTCGTGTTGGTCTCTACAGGTTTAGGGTTTGAGATGAATAACAAGGAGAGAAGATATGAGGAGGTGTTGTTACGGTTATCAATGATTAAGAGTGTATAAACATCGCGATAGAGAAAATATAGGGAGAATCTCCCATGAGCATCACTTTGACTTTTAGGAATATGTGAAAATTTTGCTTGCACTAAGATTTATAAATAACTGCTCCCAATATAACATGATCCCTCCAGAATTAGACATAGTTGGCTAGGCTATGTATAATTAAGGAACGATAATGTGATGTTCGGTTTAGTTGTTATAACTCTCAATGTTTAAAGATATTTAAATCATGTCGTTCAATTGGCAGTTAAAGTAAAAAGGAAGTAAAATTCTCGTAAGTGATAACAAATCGGAAAGGAAAATGAAGTACGATAGATGAGAATATTTCACAACGAGTGGTTTATCAAACAGTACATAGTCTTGAGCCATAAAGATCGAATACTACGGAAGACATAAACTTAGTACGACATAGTGCATAGGAAAATAAGACCGTTAATTCCTAAACTTCTTTAGTCTCTCGCGTTGTTGAGATCCTATTGAACTTCTCCTCCTTCTAACATGTATGCTCTCCCATGAGCACCTTCAACTTGTTGACCTTGGTTTTGAGGACATTGATTTCGATAGTGTCCTTGCTCCCCATATCCGAAACATGTAATTATGGTCTTGCCTTTACAATTCCTGGCAAGGTGTCCTAGTTTTTGACACTTGTAGCACTTAACAGGGCAAAGACCCGAGTGATGATACTTACATCGATTACATAGTGGTTAGGTTCCAGCATAACCTCTGCCTTCTATTGGTGCAACAACATAAACCATTGCGGCTCCTTGTCCTCTATTCTGTTGTTGATGATGGTTAGTGTTATGGTTTTGGTTGTTGTTATTATAACCTCCCTGGTCATTTTCCCATTTCCTTTTGTTGTGGGTAGTTTGGTTGTTGGTGTTTTTGTTGATGGTGTGATTGTTGTTATTGTTGTCGTGGTTATTGTTGATAATGTTTTCCCTCTTCACAACCTGTGCCATGAGTTTTTGGGTTATCCTGATTGTCTCTTCAATTGTTTGTGGATCGGAAGAAGTTACATCTCTTTGAATACATTGTGGAAGTCCTCCAATGAAGTTTTCTAGTAATTTCTCATTGTCCGAAACCATCGATGGACATAGTGCAGCCAACTCTTGAAACCTCCTGATGTAGGTCTTGATGTCATAACCAACAGTCACTAGCTCATAAAATTCCGTTTCCAACTTCTTCACCTCAGTTCGCGGACAATACTTCTTTGTCAACAACCCTTTAAATTGCTCCCAGGTGAGCTTGTAAGCATTTTCCATTCCCATAGGCTGTGCATACGAGTTCCACCACGACATTGCCCCATCTAAAAGTGTACTTGTAGCGAACTTAACCTTGCAATCATTTGGGCAATTGCATAAAAGAAACACAGACTCCATTTTCTCAAACCATCGAACCATAGCAGTGGCTCCTTCCGTGCCTTTGAACTTTGTGGGATCACAGTTCTTAAAGTCCTTGTATGTACAATTTCGAACTCCAGACCCTCCTGCAGCTCCTGTAGCAGTAACAAGTCTAGCAGCTTCAGCAGCAGCCACGACCTTGGCAGCAGCAGCTACCGTTGCTCGTTCTTTCCTTAGTGCCTCGGCTATACTATCCTCTACATACTTTTGGATAGCAGCTGGTGTCATTTCTGGTGCAACTTTCTTCGGTGCCATAACTCTTCAAAATAAGAGGAAAGGTGAGACGTAGCAAAGTCCTATGTTAAGAATAAGCGCTCTAAAGAAATGTGATAGGAGGTGATAAATTTGAGGTTACTTTTCAAAATGAGTGACGGTTTAGTGACTTAATGTGTGAATAGCGTGTCACTCGACATGTTGGTAGTGAAACAGAGGAGTGAGAGCGACTTCACCCTCCTTGAAAGTTTCGTCTCGGCATTTGATGTTATCGGTGATGAGTCAACTGATGTTAAAATTGTGACAGGGAATGACAAGGCATTCTCCACATTGGAGTCTAAAGGAAGGATAATGGAATGGGTATCTGAGGGTATCCATGTGACAATCGATTTGAAATGAAAGTAAATAACTCGAAAAATGTGTGTATGAATCCGCATGTAAAGTGAATATACACTTATGATGAAATGATGAGATGCTATGATGATGTAGTTATAGTCTAGGGTCAATGATGCAACCTAGTTCTCTATAACTGAAGCTCTGATGCCAATCTGTCACACCCCCAAATTACATGTTTTGCAGCGGAATGGAATTCCTGGGGGTTGACTGTCATAGCATCACAATCACAGTTATATTGAACGACCTAAAGTGTCGTTTGGAAAACACATCGTTTGATTTAATAAAACATTCAGAGTTTACAAAGTGTAGGTCCCAAATGAAAATCAACATGTACGGAAATAAGTTTGATACAAGCCAAACGATGTTTTAAAGTGCATAAAATCCCTGTGAGACGCGTCGTCACCGCGACTCTATGATAAGTCCACATGCATGCCATGAAGTGTATGCCTTAGATACCTGAGATAAAACATGCTTAAAAGTTTCAAACCAAAGGTTGAGTGAGTTCATAGAGTTTGTGTTGAAATGTAAAGCCTTTAAAAATCGTTTATGCAACAAACGCATTGTAAATCCACTCAGTTCCAAGTTCCGCCCATACAAAACTTGCAACTTGTGTGTTTACAACCCACTGCCAAAATATGCATAGTTTATCTTCAAGCACATGATGTCAAATGAATTCACAATAGTACCTAACTCGACGTAGAACCATAGCACATAGTCAATAGTACATGACTCAATGTATCAGTAGTCAACTGATATAGCACAATATTCCACGTAGAACTATAGCACATAATTCGTATAGTTTTAAATCGTTCCAAGACCATTACTTCATGATTGTACCAAGACCGCTAGTTCATGATTATACCAAGACCGCTTGTCCAATGATTATACCAAGACCGCTAGTCCAATGATTATACCAAGACCATTAGTTCAATGTTATACCAAGACCATTAGACCGTGATCATACCAAGTCAATTAGCCCAATGATTTATGATATAGAAATTCTAAGTATGGCAATACTATTACTTCGTATGACTAAACATTCAGTTCAGATAAACACATAGTTTGCAAATAGTCATGAATGTCATAAAAATTGTTGAGCATGTATCTCCCCCAAAGAGTTTCATAAATAATTAAAACGAGAAAAGTGGGGCTATGACTCACCTTATGATAAGATGATAGCGTGAGTGAGTATATAATAACGATACGATAACCTCGAGTGTAGACCTCCCTAAACACGACCTTACACGTCTACTGGAAAACCCCAAACTCACGAAGCTAAAACCTTTTTATGCTGAACTTAGTTAAAAGCTAGTCAAGTTGATTATTAACTGGAGACATATATTTGGATAGTAATATTACTTTACGTCATTTTCGCTTCTTTAGTTATACAAAGAGTTTATATACTAAACTTAAAAAACCATTTTTGACAATATGAGTTGGATACATGTAACTAACCATTGACATCTGTATTTGATGTTATGCATTTGTGGCATATGGAGGTTTTCAGTGTAAAATTATATGATTATCCTAAATTATAGTAATAGTTTAGGGTATATGGAGTATAGTTTGATCCCGGTAATTGCTAACGTTAAGCTTTTAAGTCATGAAACTTAAAATCGGGCAACATAAAAATATAATACTTATAAAAATGTCTAAACTTATCAATATACTTCATATTAGTTTTGATATGAAGATGCCAACGTAAAAACTTAAAGTTTTTAAGTTTGAGTGACACTAACTATTTTAAAATAGTTTGAGCATATCATTGAAATTTATTTGACGTTAAATAAAATTGTAAGTTGATGGTAGGTTCATAACACAAGGTTGCCTAAAGGAAGTGAACAAAATAAAATATATCGAAGTCATAAAAATTATAAAAATGCCGTCCTCGCAAGTATTGGGTGAATAAATAATTATCGAATCGAACTCACGCAAACCGTCGTAAATATATATATATAACAATATGTGTACTAAATAAATTTAAAACATCGAGTAAACTAATAATATAATTTTTATAGCATTAAAATGAGTATAAAAATATATTAGACCATTACTTCATGATTGTACCAAGACCGCTAGTTCATGATTATACCAAGACCGCTAGTCCAATGATTATACCAAGACCGCTAGTCCAATGATTATACCAAATAAATTTAAGACCATTACTTCATGATTGTACCAAGACCGCTAGTTCATGATTATACCAAGACCGCTAGTCCAATGATTATACCAAGACCGCTAGTCCAATGATTATACCAAGACCATTAGTTCAATGTTATACCAAGACCATTAGACCGTGATCATACCAAGTCAATTAGCCCAATGATTTATTATATAGAAATTCTAAGTATGGCAATACTATTATTTCGTATGACTAAACATTCAGTTCAGATAAACACATAGTTTGCAAATAGTCATGAATGTCATAAAAATTGTTGAGCATGTATCTCCCCCAAAGAGTTTCATAAATAATTAAAACGAGAAAAGTGGGGCTATGACTCACCTTATGATAAGATGATAGCGTGAGTGAGTATATAATGACGATACGATAACCTCGAGTGTAGACCTCCCTAAACATGACCTTACGCGTCTACTGGAAAACCCCAAACTCACGAAGCTAAAACCTTTTTATGCTGAACTTAGTTAAAAGCTAGTTAAGTTGATTATTAACTGGAGACATATATTTGGATAGTAATATTACTTTACGTCATTTTAGCTTCTTTAGTTATACAAAGAGTTTATATACTAAACTTAAAAAAACATTTTTGACAATATGAGTTGGATACATGTAACTAACCATTGACATCTGTATTTGATGTTATGCATTCGTGGCATATGGAGGTTTTCAGTGTAAAATTATATGATTATCCTAAATTATAGTAATAGTTTAGGGTATATGGAGTATAGTTTGATCCCGGTAATTGTTAACGTTAAGCTTTTAAGTCATGAAACTTAAAACCGGGCAACATAAAAATATAATACTTATAAAAATGTCTAAACTTATCGATATACTTCATATTAGTTTTGATATGAAGATGCCAACGTAAAAACATAAAGTTTTTAATTTTGAGTGACACTAACTATTTTAAAATAGTTTGAGCATATCATTGAAATTTATTTGACGTTAAATAAAATTGTAAGTCGATGGTAGGTTCATAACACATGGTTGCCTAAAGGAAGTGAACAAAATAAAATATATCAAAGTCATAAAAATTATAAAAATGCCTTCCTCGCAAGTATTGGGTGAATAAATAATTATCGAATCGAACTCACGCAAATCGTCGTAAATATATATATATATATATATATATATATAACAATATGTGTACTAAATAAATTTAAAACATCGAGTAAACTAATAATATAATTTTTATAGCATTAAAATGAATATAAAAATATATTAGAACAATTTGTCGGAAGTGTGATCAATTGATCAAAATAAATGATCGTGCGATAGCGTTTATTTAATAAATAAATATACGTTAATGAAATATGCAAACGCATGCATGAACTAATATAAAAGTGATGTTACTGATGATATGTATACTAACTCTAGTCTATATGAAGTGTTCTCAATGATGTTCCATGAATACGCGACTTAACCCTCAAGGTTACGCGTATTTGATACTCGTAAACCTAGTTTACGAAAAATGATGAATAGTCAAAAATGATAAATAGTGAAATTTTCAAAGTTTGGGAAATGACCTGAAATTACGATTTGTCACATTACTCCACATACTAACAGTCTTCACACTAACAACGAAATCAGAACTGCATCCAATCTACACAATCATGCTATTGTCAGAGATGGAAAGGTTATGGTGCAACCAGTTCAAGGAAGACAGTATGAACAAGGAAGAGGCAGAGGTGGTGGAGGGTATGTGGCAAATCAGAATCGTGGAAGGATTGCAAATCAAGGACAAGCAAAGCCAATCAAATGCTACAACTGTGGTGGTGAGGGACATATCGCGAGGAACTGCACATCTCCAAAATGTCCACAGAATGCAGAATACTTCAGAGACAAGATGTTGCTTGTGCAAGCTCAGGATAATGGAGCAGATTTGGATGAAGAGGAGTTGTTGTTTCTTGCAGAAGGGAATGCTAAGACATATGATGCTGATGTGGATGAGCAGCCAATTCAGGAAATAGGTCACAATCATCAAAATGCCTTTCAAGTTGCATACTGTGATGCATTTGACTCTGATGTCGATGATGAACCTACTGCCTAGAAAATCTTCATGGCTAGCATCTCACCTATGGTCTCTCCAAAGGTCTCATCACCACAACAGGCTGGTCCATCCAAAGAATCAATCATCTCAGAGGTATTAAAACTATACGATGAGGTGGATGAGCATAAGATACATAACGAAGTACAAACTCTTGAAACTTATGAATCAGATATTGATAATAAGGGTAATAGTAATATTGTCCCATATGATCAATATGTGACACAAAGTGAAAGTGAGATTGTGCCAAGTGATGTATCTTCTGCAGTCAATGATGATTATGTTATTGATGAATACACTGCATGTGCCCCTGATGATTCTGTTATCTTTGAACTGAACGCCTATAAAGAACAAGTTGATATTTATGAACAACGTGCTATGTTTGAGTTAACTACCCGTGAGCAGGAAATGGATGACCAAATGCGTACAATTATTAGAAAAAGTAATTTTAGAGAAGAAGTGTTAAAACAAGAGTTCAACTCCTTATAAGAAAAGCTTTCTAAAACTATGAAGCAAAAGCAAGAGCTTCAAAATAATGTTAAGGTGCTTAAACAAGAATTTAATGCTAAGGAATCAAAACTTTTGAATGACTTTTCTAATCTAAAAAATTTGAAAAACAAGCTAGAAAATAAGTTGTACGTACAAGGGAATACCATTCAGACTGCTCACATGATCACTAAGCATAGAGTCTTAAGCGATAAGCATAGTATTCCCCTTGTTGTGGAACCAAATCCCGAGGTTGGTAAAAAGGCTAGAGCTGCTCATAAGGTACTATATGATGGAAATGAGATTCTTAAGCCTAGGCAAACACCATCATGTGTTGGAAGCATGGAAGAGGATATAAAATTAGATGATGCCTCTAGGGAGAAAATGGTCAAGAAGCTTAACGATCCTGAGTGTAAAAAGAAAAACATAACGATCAAACCCCATGATTACACTAAAGAAAATTGGATCTACCTGAACATGTTTAAGCCTTAAACTCAATTAACCCTAGAACAAATTTTTTGGAAGAAAGATATGGATAAGCAAAAAGCTAAAGAACTTGTTGAAACAAACACTCCCCTTAGGGAAATGCCTGCAGCTACTGTGTATCCTCCGAATACACCAATGCATTTAGTTCCTAGAACTATTTCCACTAATAGTAAGACCTTAATCAGCCTGTATGTTGTTTATCAACTATTTGTTGATTTTGAGAAGACATGTAAGAAGAGAATCACACCTACAGGGATAACTTAAGGGGAAAAGGGTTTTGAGCAAACTAAAGAATGTTATTTAACTAAGGTGATGCCTTTCTTTAAACAATTAAAAGGTCAATTTGAGAGTCTTCAAAAAGGAATAAACTCAGATATTAAAAAAATGGAAAAGGAATTTGATGCAATGGTAGTTGAGGTCAATGACTATGAACAGGAACTCAAATATAATGAAGTTGAAAGGAAGAACTTGCATATCTTAACTGAGAACTTGATTTCGAGTTGTGATGCTCAAGATGTGTTTTATACTGTGACTAAGTATTCTATTACTGCATCTCAATTTCATGAATTATCTGTTGCTTTGAAAGTTTCCCATGATCGTGTCATTGAGCTTGAAAACAAAAACTCAGAACTAAATCAGAAAATTGATCAGGATGATCACGATAATTTGGTAAAACATCTTTCTAAGCTAGAAGTTGAACATTTTGATCTGCAACTAAAATATCAACATCTCAAAGAAAATGTCAAAACCTCAAACATCAAGACATCATCAAATGTTCCAGAGTTTGATACAGTTTTTCAAATAAACAAACGTGACGAACAGTTTCAAGCTCATTGTAACACGATCAGAAAGTTGAAAGCCCAAATTTCACAATTAAAGGGTGATAAGAACAAAGTGACTGGCTCCCAAATGCCTCCTCTTTTAGATTCTCAGTGTTCTCAAACTTTTCATCTTCAAAACTTGGTTAATGTTTTACATAAGGAAAATGAGAGTTTTCTAGAAGAAAATGAAAAAGTTAAACAACACTTTAAAGAGTTATATGATTCAATGAAAGTCACTCGTGACAAGAATAACGAAAAAATAACGTCTTTACAAAAGGAAATTGAGAATCTGAGGAGTCAGGAAAAAGGGAAAATGACACTTGTCTTCAATGAGAATGTTGCATCAAAGTCATCTGCAGACTCTAAATATACTGTGACTGTTAAATACATTCCTCCTCATCTTAGGAATAATGAACTTGTATTTCATAATTATCTTGCTCGCCTTAAGGATAGTCTTGAATATCTCCGTGAGATTGTAGAAGAGGACTTCATAAATAAGCCTCTTGATAGTGAAATTAGGTTTGCGTGCATTCAGGCCAAACGATCTTAGGAGATGTTAGAATGTTTAATAGCAACATGTCCTAAATCCTTAGGTGCGAAAGATAAAGCTGTGATGCCTTGTTCCATGCCTAGTGCTAAGTATACAAACCATTCTATGCCCAGCATTAAGAAAGTGAATTTTAATGTGCCTTCAAGTAGTTCAGATCCCTGCACTTCTAGTTCAGGAATGCAAAAGGTAGCCCAACCAACTAATGTTCCCATAATTCCCTCTATAGGAGTAATCAGTGATATTAAAGCAAGCGGGTCAAAGCCTCCAGGCAATACAAAGCAAGATAGGACCTCGCAAGCTAAGAATGTGCATTGGAAGAGAGTAGAAGACCACCCTAGGAACACTAAGTTTGAGTTGAATAAAATGAATCGTGTTGATTCTAGTATTAGCTATAAGCGTACTGTAATTAATTCGAATTATGCTACTTTTGGCAAAACATGTAATGATGATTGCTTGGTTTCTGTTACTAATCATGATTGTGGCGTGAATGATTTGATTAATGCTGTTAAATGCCTTGTTAAGATTGTTAATGCCATAAAACAAGTTAAGAAGGCTAGAAATCAGTGGAGAAAGAAGGTTAGAAAACATTGGAAACCCACAAGAAGGAAATTTAGTAACATAGGTTATCAGTGGATACCTACTAGCCGCAATTTTAATCTTAATGAGTTGTGCCCTAAATTTTCTAAGTCAATGCCCATGAGAAAATGGATACCTACTGGTAGAACTATTCCCTTAAGAAGTGAACATACTTTGAATAGGTCAAATACGGACACTAGCACTGCATCTATCCCTGATGATTCCATTGTTTCCACTTATGATGTGGGTGTTCCAATCACTGTTACTAACCAAATGTAACCCATTCTTGCATGGGGATCCCAATTATCCAGTTATCCATTCTTGTCTGTGTTCAACTGCAGATCGTTCAAATCGTTCTGTGGTACCTGGACTCAGGCTGTTCCAAGCATATGACTGGAGATCGCTCACGGCTCATGAACTTTGTGAGTAAATTCATCGGGACTGTTAGATTCGGGAACAACTATTTTGGTGCAATTATGGGTTATGGAGACTATGTTGTTGGTAAAAGTGTAATCTCTAGGGTATATTATGTTGAAGGTCTTGGTCATAACTTGTTCTCTGTTGGTCAATTATGTGATTCCGATCTAGAAGTGGCTTTTAGAAAACATACTTGTTTCGTTAGACAACTTGATGGTGTGGAACTGTTAAGAGGAACTCGTGGTTCGAATCTTTACACCATCTCTATCGAAGACATGATGAAGTCTTCTCCAATCTGCTTGTTGTCAAAGGCATCGAAAACAAAATCATGGTTATGGCATCGTCGTCTCAATCACTTGAACTTCGGAACCATTAATAATCTTTCCAGAAAGGATCTTGTAAAAGGCTTACCCAGATTAAAGTATGAAAAAGATCATCTTTGTTCAGCATGCCAATTGGGAAAAAGCAAGAAATATGCCCACAAACCCAAACCCACAAACTCAGTAATGGAAGTTCTTCATACCCTTCATATGGATTTGTACGGACCAATGAGAGTGCAAACGATAAATGGGAAGAAATATATTTTAGTCGTTGTGGATGACTACTCTCGATTTACTTGGGTAAATATTTTGAGGACAAAGGATGAAACTCCAGATGTCATCATCAAACTTATCAAGCAGCTTCAGGTTCGACTCAACAATACTGTTAGAATTGTTCGAACAGACAATGGCACAGAGTTTGCTAACAAAAACTTAAGTCAATTTTATGAAAGTGTTGGAATCAGTCATCAAAGAAGTTTTCCTCGAACTCCTCAACATAACGGTGTAGTTGAAAGACGAAATCGAACTCTTGTGGAAGCCGCAAGAACAATGCTAATTTATTCAAAGGTTCCAATATTTCTTTGGGCTGAAGCCATTGCCACTGCTTGCTACACCCAAAATCGTTCCCTTATACACACCTCTCATGAAAAAACTCTATACGAACTTGACCATAAACGAAAACCTGATCTCTCCTACCTTCGTGTGTTCGGTGCTTTGTGTTATCCAACGAATGACGGTCAAGATTTAGGTAAATTAAGAGCTAAGGCAGACATTTGAGTTTTTGAAGGTTATGCATCAAACAAGAAGGGTTACCGAATCTACAACAAAAGAACTCGAGATATCATGGAACTATTCATGTCACGTTCGATGAGCTGTCCGGGCAAATGGCTCTAGGACAATCAAGTTCTGGACCCGCATCACAACCTTCATTAAGTAGTCCTATTGGTTTGTCTCTTGTACAAAATCTCTCACCAGCAACTCCTTATGTACCTCCTTCAGAAGATGATTTGAAGAAATTGGTTGATCCAATGTTTGATGAACACTATGAGCCAATTGCTAATGATCTGTCAATTCCATCAACAGAGGCTGCTCCTATCCCTATCAATGAAGTCAACCCTTCAGTTTCTATGTCATTAAGTCAAGAAGCGCCTGCTGCTGATCACTCTGTCTCATCAACAAATCATCAATCATCGAGTGTACATCATGGAATTGTGTCTGGCACCTATGATAGAGATAATCCCTTTGCTACTCCTGAAGATGCCCCCTTTGAGAATATATTTGCTCCTGAACCATCATCAGAACCATCTTCATCAGGAGAAAACGACTCTGCTACTTCAGTTCCTCAACAACAACCACATGAACACCTTAGAAAATGGACACATGATCATCCATTGGACAACATCATTGGAAACCTTTCTCGTCCAGTATCCACTCGTAAACAACTTGCAACTGATGCCTTATGGTGCTTCTTTAATTCCGTATTATCTAAGGTCGAACCAAAAGACGTTAAAACTGCCATGAATGAAGACAGCTGGTTCAATGCCATGCAAGAAGAAATTCATGAGTTCGATCGACTAGATGTATGGGAATTAGTACCTGCTCCTGACTGTGCTATGATCATTGCTCTAAAGTGGATCTTCAAAGTAAAACTTGATGAGCATGGTGATGTGTTAAAGAACAAGGCTCGATTAGTTGCAAAAGGATATCGTCAAGAGGAGGGTATTGAATTTGAAGAATCATTTGCTCCAGTTGCACGTATCGAGGCAATTAGAATCTTCCTGGCTAATGCTGCAAGTAAGAACATGGTTGTCTATCAGATGGATGTAAAGACGGCTTTTCTTAATGGAGATCTTAAAGAAGTCGTATACGTCAGTCAACCGGAAGGTTTTGTAAATCCAAAGCATCCTACTCATGTCTATCGCTTGAAAAAGGCCCTTTACAGTTTGAAGCAAGCTCCAAGGGCATGGTATGATACGCTATCAAAGTTTCTTCTATCTACCGGATTTAGCAAAGGAGCAGTTGATCCAACATTGTTCACCAGAATGTCAGGAAAACATTTAATTCACGTTCAAATTTATGTTGATGATATTATTTTTGCCTCGACTGACCCCAATAAATGTGACCGTTTTTCTAATGAGATGGGTTCCAAATTTCAAATGTCTATGATGGGACAAATTTCATTTTTCTTGGGATTACAAATTTCACAAAGTCCCGGAGGTATTTTTATAAATCAATCTAAATATGCAAATGAAATTTTAAAGAAATTTGGATTTTATACTTGTGACACCATTGACACTCCCATGGTAGAACGTACCAAACTGGATGAGGACCACTCAGGGATCATGGTAGATCAAAACATCGTAGTATGATTGGATCCCTGATGTACCTTACTGCCAGCAGACCAGACATTCTGTTCGTTGTATGCATGTGTGCTAGATACCAGGATAAGCCTACTAAAAAGCACCTTGAAGCGGTTAAACGGGTCTTTCGGTATCTCCAAGGAACCATCAATATGGGACTTTGGTACCCGAAGGACACCGGTATGTCTATAACAGCCTATGCAGATGCTGATCATGCAGGATGTCAAGATACACGTCGAAGTACGTCTGGAGGTGCTCAGTTTTTGGGTGATAAGCTTGTGAGCTGGTCTTCTAAGAAACAAATGAGTACTTCTATATCCTTTACAGAGGCTGAATACATAGCCATGTCATCTTGTTGTGCTCAAATCCTATGGATGAGATCGCAATTATCTGACTATGGCTTTGACTTCAACAAAATCCCTCTGTATTGTGATAACAAAAGTGCCATTGCTCTCTCTTGCAACAACGTACAACATTCAAGAGCAAAGCATATCGACATTCGACATCATTTCATCAGGGAGCAAGTGGAAAACGGTGTGGTGGAACTTTATTTTGTGAGAACTGAATACCAGTTAGCAGACATCTTCACCAAAGCTCTTCCAAGAGAACGTTTTGAGTTTATCCTCCCACGACTTGGTCTAAAGATTCTACAACTGGAAACACTTAAACGTCTTCAAGAGGAAGAAGAGGAGTAAAAGGTTTTTCTTCATCCATCTCTTGTAAAAAGTTATTCAAAAAGCAAAATACAAAATTACAAAACCAACAAAAAGCAAATAGAAAAATATAAAATTTTCAAAATCCATAAAAATTAGAAAATCTTGAAAAATCCCAAAAATATTGTTATTCTGTCATGTTTTCCTTATTCGATATCATCTACGGACTTTGTGTTGACATTCAAAGAATGTCACGGGCTTTTAGATGTTCTTCGAATGTACATAATTTGTTTAAAAAAAATAAATAAAAAAAAATAATAAAAAAAAATTGAGAGAAAATGAAACAAAGGCTTATAGTCATTTCAGTCTATAACCCATTTTTAAAGAAAGAACAGAGCCATGCGTTATCTTATTTTTCAAATCTCATGCTCTGATTCTAAAAACAAATATTTGTTATCATTTTGAAAACTAATAAAAATAACTCGGTCTCAATTTTTGAAAATCATCTGGACTTGACATTTGTCAAAATATCTATCTCTCAATCAACAACTAATGTCATTGATTGAGGGGTAGAATAATTTCATCTAAATCAAAAGGTTATTTGTCATACAATTGGTTCAGACCAAGGTGTATGTAATGTTTTCAAAAGATATTTAAGCATGTTTAATCTTTGGAGTTTAAAGTCTCAGATTGGTTTTCATAAGCAAATCACTATTCTTCTCAAAAGCTTTCAAAATCAATTTAAATCTACAAGAGATCACAAATCTCAAATGATTTGAAAATTATGATCGGAGGAGAATTTGTGATTTAAATTGAATTTAAACTAATAATTCGATAAATAGTTTTATGATGATTTACAAGCTTTCCTCCCCACATGTGCCAAACGATTTCAAATTTAACATGCACATGTTGAGGGGGTGCATCTATTTCAAACCAAAAAGGATTGAAACGTGATTGATTGGTTTTAATGTGCAGGTTTTCCCTATTATGTGCATAACACTTTCAAATCTCTATGCACATATTGAGGGGGAGAAATTTTTTGAAAACCTCATCCTTTCCAAAAATACCCTCAACAAAGTATGAAAAATGCTAATTTTGATCAGGAAAGTGATGTTGATATCTTTTAGAAAATGGTAATCAAAGAAGTGAATCCTTCCTCTTGCCTCCGTGCGCCAAAACGATTTCAAATACATGATGCACATATTGAGGGGGAGCTCTTTTTCTAAAAATATCAAAAACAATTCAGGTACAAAATACTTTTATAATATATCACAAGTATCTGGATTGATTCTCAAAAGGTTTTCAATTGGTTCCAATAGCAGATGAACTATACCAAATAGACTGACCAAATTTACTTTATGTATGGTGATATAAGGATGGTTAGGTTAGGTATTCGTTCCCACGATCCCGCTAGAGCCGGAGGGATCTACCCAGGGACAATCCACTAGATAGTGTAGAGCCCTTAGGTATGATGAAAAAAGGAGAAAAGTGAGATATGGGAATAGTGCGGACTGAGATAGAGCTAGAACTGGAATAAACCTAACAAGGTTCTAGTTATGAAGTCTCGGTAAGCACTGAAGGGGTTGAAGAATGAAAAAGAATTAAATGTGAAAAGGGTGAAAAGAAATAGCCCTCTAATAATTCAACCTTAGGGCAGAAACCGGGTTCAACTCATATGCTACTGGTGGTTACCAAGGTAACATCGGTATTGAAGACAAGACGTCATGGACCCAGTGACGCACTGCACTACAACTTCCTAAACCACTCAAGTTCCTCTTAACAAGACTTGTTTCATTCTCACGGGAAACCGACATTATCTATCGACTTTCTCTTAGAGATTGTTGATATTGAAGAAGGAGACCCTCTCCCTAGTCTCCGGCATAGGAAACAAAATGTGCACAATTGAGTCTAGAGCCACGAGATCATCTAATAAATCTCTTTAGGACACTGTCAATGAAGACTCTCTGTTTCACATAATGTGGAAAGAGAGATTAAATCTTAAGAGTCCTACGCATTATCCTTGTGGTATTGCCAAAACATCTGAGTGATATGCAAACATATTCACGATGAAGATGGAAAGCCTTCTAGAGCCAACATCAAACAAGCTTTTGGTTGGTGGCATGTGAGATCTATCCAATAGATCAACCATGTGACAACTGAACAGAAACAATGGGGCGATTCAAAATTATGAATCAATCCTGGTTCAGGTTATGGATTGACGGATACCTTTGAAAAACCGTTCGTTGTGCATAAAAATTCTTTTCTTTAGCACATCGACTGTGTATTAATATTTCAAATATAAAAGTTGTTTATGATTGATAATTGATTTTTCTTAAAACCTTCATTGTATTGCAAAAACAATTTATTAAGCAATACTCGATTGTTTTTCAAATCTCTTTTCATCAATCAGTGAATCTCAAATTCGCTGGTTCACTCACTCCGTGTTGTCTTCTTTGAGACGTTCCGGTTTAAGAACAGCTAGAGCAACTGCGAAACCCTGTCAAGGATATTCTTCTGAATTATACCTGATCATAGGCAGTACTTGTACTGATCAACGGGGAACCGTGGACCGTGTACCTCAATTCAACGAAAGTGATCAAAGACACTTTCGTGCGCTTTATTGCTAAATGTTGTATGCAGGTACGCCCGATGTGTGCAACTGATCATAATGGAGAGGTCAATCCATAGCCGCATGCTCACACAACACATTCATTTCTAAAGAAATCATGAAAAGTGCATCAAATATCTTGAATCAACTAAAGCTTGAATCAACTAAAGCTTTTGCTACTCTGATGAGAAAAAATCATGATCCAGAATGTGAGCATGTCGGTCCAAAAGTCACAACACCACAATGGAAGAGTCAGAGATTCATGTTAAGCTGATGATCTCAATGCTGGCTCAAAACTCATTATCACGTGGATCAGTTAAAGACCTCCACTTGGATTAACCAAACATGCAAAAATGAAGAATCAATGACTACGGGCTTCAAAGCAAAGAACTTTAACAAGAATCCAAGAACAATCTTAATGTAATATCTGTTTGTATTCAATGTAATTTGAGGTGACCTCGCTTAGGGGGAGATTGTTAGGATTTAGTAAATCCAGTTATTAAAGAGTCGGTCACCTCAAGTATATGTAATTGTTAGAAAGCTTGTAGTAGTAGTTATTTAATGTTAGGAAGTATCTAGTTAAGTAACACCGTGGAGGACGGACGGGTCTTTACCCACTGTATGCCTGATCCACAGCCCGAAGGTAGCATTTATGTAAGAAACTATAAATACCCTCTACCTCACAAGGTAGAGGGTAGGAGCTCATAATAAGACTTTCACTTTCTCTTACTAAGTTCCCAAACCTCTAACTATTTCTCTCTTTAAAACCTTACTGTATATGCCTACTTTGATCATGATTTGATGTGTTTGTGAAATCCAATATGTTACAGAAAAACTTGATGGCACTGATAACAGACTGCAGAAACTGATCAGCCAACTGAAATTGGTGGACTACAAAGTTGCTCAAGAAGATATAAATCTTAAGTTCATCAGACGTGTATCACCAGAATGGGTTGTGCATACTGTTGTGTGGAGGAACAAAGATGATTTTGAAAAGATGACTTTGGACAATCTCTACAACAACCTGAAAGTTTATGAGTCTGAAAAGAACATAGCTGGCTGATCTTCATCACCACAAAACATTGCTTTTGTATCTATAGGACACAGAAATTCTCAGGGTGTTTCCACTGCTACTTATGAAGTATCTACTGCTAATGCTAATAATACCACTGTTAGTGATAGTGTTAGTGATGGTGCCATCTGTGCTTTCCTAGCTGATCTTACAACCAAGGTTACTGTACTGAATCAAGATCTGGATCAAATTGATCCTGATGATCTTGATGAAATCAATCTTCAATGGCAAATGACAATGTTAACATTGCAATCTAGGAAGTTCTTGAGGAGGACTGGTAGACAGGTCAAATATGATGGTCAAAGAAGAGCTGGATTTGACAAAAGCAAGATGGAGTGCTTTAACTGCAAGAAGAAGGGTCACTTTACTAGAGAATGTCGAGCTCCTAAGAGGATTGAAGGCATCAATAAGACCACTGAAGAGCCTACTTCTTCTTCAGCATTGGTTGCTCAAGATGGTATTGGTGATTATGACTGGAGTGATCAGATTGAAGAAGGTCCCAATGCAGCTTTTCTTGCTAGTAAAGCTTCTAAAGAGCATAACTTTGCTCTTATGGCCTATGCTTCATCTTCTAGTTCAGATTCTGAGGTATCTAATGATTCTAAAAATTCTACTTGTTCTTTTAAATCATGTCAAGATAACTTAGAATCCCAAAAAGCTATTATTGAGAGTTTGAGAAAAGAAGTAGATAGACTTTCACTAGATAACTTAGGTTATAAAGTTGGTCTTAAGAGTGTTGAAGAAAAACTTAATTTTTGTATTTATGTGAGTTTGAGTATGTTGATAAGATTAATATACTAGGTGGTGAATTTGATCTTAAGGACAGAGAAATTAAAATGCTTAAAAAGAAACTAGAAGAGGCAGAGAGTGTAAAACAAGAGGCCCTAGTAGAAAAAGAAAAACATGTTGTTAGGGTTGCTAAAACACAGTATGCTTCTGATCTAGTAAATAAGCCAATTGGTCAAAAATTATTCAAGGAGGGTACTGGTCTTGGTTACAACAATATGCCACCACCCTCTCTTATGAAACATGCACCACCTACAAAAGAACTGTCATTTAGTAGTGAATTCAGTTTTAACAAACCTGTTGAAGAGATAAATAAGACTGAAACAACTAAGATAGGTTCTGATAAGTCATCTGATGCTCCTATTATTGAAGATTGGGAATCAGATTCTAAGGAAGATAGAACTGAATCAACACAGCTTGAGAAGATAGAAAATTTTAAGAAAGTTGATTCTAAACAAGCGAACCTTATTCCTAGATTTGGAGCACCAATTTCTAGGAAAGTGGTAGACTACAATGAGATACCTAGGGACCAGATGAGAAGATACATACCTAGGGGAAATAAGAGAAACTTCAATGGACTAATTTCAAATAGATTAGGAGATGAGTTTTAATGTGTTAAGAAGGCTTGTTACAAATGTGGTAGTTTTGAGCATCTACAGAGAAACTGTTATAAGAATCAACCACAAGTTTAGAACCATTGAAGGAGGGTAAATCAACAAAACTTTTCAAAGAAAACTATCCCTCATCCTAACAAAAATATGGTTCCTAGAGCAGTGTTAATGAGGAATGGTAAAACTAAATCAATAATCACTGCTGCACCCAAATGGGTTCCAACCACTGCTAAGCAAAATGTAAACACTGCTAAGCAGAATATCAGCACTGATATAAAAGAAGTTTTAAAATTCCACAGGTGATAACTGACACAGTGGTTGGAAACCATTTTTATGCTGTTAAGGCCTCAGCTAGCTGGCAATGGAAGCCTAAGACCAAGGTTTTGCACCATGCCAGTAGTGCATCAATGGACCTAAAGAAATTTGATTATGTTGATGCACAGGGCAGACCCAAGTCAGTATTGGCTTGGGTCCACAAAAGGAACTAACTTGGTTAAATTCATGTGCAGGGCAATTTACAAGATGAGCTAAAAGACAAAGAAAATTTTGATAGTGGTTGCTCTGGGTACATGACATGGGATGGGAGCAACCTTGAGGATTTTGAAGCTTATGATGGAGTATATGTGGCATTTGGCAATGATCCAAAAGGAGGAAAGATACTTGGCAGAGGCACAATCAGAATAGGGAAATTAAACTTTGAAAAATTCTATCTGGTACAAGGACTAAAGTATAATTTATTCAGTGTTTCTCAAATGTGTGATAAGAAAAACTGGGTACTTCTTGGGGAAACTGAGTGTGTGGTGTTGTCTCATGATTTCAAAATTCCTGATGAAAAGTATATACAGCTTAGGGTTCCTAGAAAGGAAAACATATATTGTTTTGATCTTAAAGATGTAATTCCTAATAAGTCCTTAACCTGTTTGTTTGCTAAGGCATCAGTAGATGAGTCTAAATTGTGGCATAGAAGGCTAGGACACCTTAATTTCAAAACAATCAATAAACTGGTAAAGGGCAACTTAGTGAGAGGGTTAGCTTCTAAGGTTTTTGAGTGTAAAGAACTTTGTGTGGCCTGTCAGAAAGCAAAACAACATAGAGCCTCTTGTTAGACCAAAACTGTGAACACCATTACACAACCACTGTTTATGCTTCATATGGACTTATTTGGACCTACCTTTGTTAAAAGTTTAAACCATAAGCAGTATTTCCTAGTGATTAATGATGATTAAAGTAGATTTTCTTGGGTATACTTTGTGGCTGCTAAGAGTGAGACTAGTGAGATCCTCAAAAGTTTCATTACTAAGATAGAAAATCAAGTAAACCAGAATGTTAAAGTAATCAGATGTGATAATGGAACTGAGTTTAAGAATGAAGTGATGAATCAGTTATGTGTGGCTAAGGGTATAGAAGGACAGTTTAGTGTTGCTAGGACACCACAACAAAATGGTGTAGCTGAAAGGAAAAATAGAACACTAATTGAGGCTGCAAGAACAATGTTGTCAGAATCAAAGTTACCAACTACCTTTTGGGCTGAAGCTGTAGGAACTGCATGTTATGTGCAGAATAGAAGTAAGGTAGTGAAGCCTCATAACAAGACCCCCTATGAGCTGTTACATGATAGGAAGCCTATGATTGCATTCCTAAAACCTTTTGGGTGTCCTGTTACTATCTTAAATACCATAGACTATCTAGGCAAGTTTCAAGAGAAAGCAGATGATGGATACTTTCTGGGCTATTCTTCAAATAGTAAAGCCTTTAGAGTATACAAAAGGAGGACCGGGATTGTAGAAGAAAACTTACATGTTAAGTTTAGTGAAGAGACTCCTAGTGTTGAGACCAAAGGACCAGAATGGTTGTTTAACATTGATATGCTAACCAAATATATGAATTATGAGCCTATCATTGCAGGAACTTCCACTAATGTTGATACAGGTACACCAAAGGACACTGATGAAGAAACAAATTCTAAGGAAGCTGATTCTCCAAAGGAGTTCTATTTGGTTGAAAAGTGGAAAGCTAGTTCTGTCTCACCCATCATTGAAAAGCAGGGTCCCACTGATGATGATGTTTTGAATTCTGGAAGTAAGGTTGATCATCATCAAGATAAGGAAGAGTTGTTGAAAGATAATTCAGTGTCGGTAGAAGAAATTGAAAGAAAGAATAAGCCAAATGAAAGTGTTGGATCGATATACTTTAATCAAACTAACTTAACTAGCTTGTTAAGGTTTAATAACCTCGGATAAATCCTAAGTTATTAGCAAAGAAACACTGAGCAATCTTTATCAAGTACGCGGAATTTACTTAAAAAAGCTAAGAAGAATAACTTTATTATAAACTCTAAATCTGCTTATTATGCAGATACTCTAATACAACTCTAATATAATCAAACTTTTCTCTAAAACACTAATTCGTAAACTCTAAAACTCTTTTTCTGAAATCGTACCTCTAATGCCAATCTAGGAGTCCTTTTATAGGCTCAAGGATATCCTAGTCGGTTTACAATTGATAACCTTGTACGACAAGTAATCTAAACATAGAATACAATTCTTTCCATAAACGAATATAACAGTTCTTTTGTTCTAGCAGTACTTTGACTTCATCTTGCAGTACTTTGACTTTGTCTTTAGCAGTACTTTGACTCTTTGACTTCTTCCAGTACTTTGCAGCTTACAGTACTTTCATATCTTCAGTACTTTGATATCTTCAGCACTTTCATATCCCAACAATCCTCCCCTAACTTGAATTCTACTTGCTTGACTTCAAGTTCCTTTGTGAATATATCTCTAACAGCTTCATCTTTAAAAATGGATTGTTTCTTAGTCTTTAGATTGTATCTCTGTAATATCTGTGCTTGTCAAAGTATCTCTTAGAATTGTTCTCTTCACAGCAGCATCCAGCAATCTCCATCTTTTCAGCAACACATCAACATATGACAATTTGTACAGTAATTCAGTTTAAGTTGCATACTATTCTCATCACGTCCAAGTGAATCATTGAAAATTTAATGGATTTAGATCTCTTTACCAAAGCCATTATATCTGGAGTAGCCAAATGTTTTGGTGTTTAAGACCATGGTACATTGATAACCATATGATTTTTAGCAAACCACCAGCTATCAACAGATTTGTTTTGTCTTTACCAAAAGTTGTACCCTTCTAGACTAGTTAGTTCTTCTATCTAATGGTGAACTAATTACCAATAATGGTTTTTCCACTGCCTTTACCACAAGCCATTTTCTTGTGGGCTAGCCAACTCTTCACATTACTGATATGGTGAGTTGATGACCATCCAACTTATTAGCAAGTTGTCAACAAAAACGGATTTGATATATCTTTACCAGAGCCGTTTGCTCATGGATTAGTCAATCCTTTTGTAACCATGGTGGATTGATAACCTATTGATGTTATCATCACAAAAACCATTTATTCAACCTTTATTTCAAAATATTTTTTACTTAGCAAAAAGGTTTCTTCTAAAAGTCATTTAACTGGTTTAATTCAGCAAACAGTACTTTGATGAAAGTACTGTCTGATAAGGAGTACTTTGAATAAAAGTACTGATATATCAAAAAGTATTTATTCAAATAAAATTCATACCAGTTATAGATCATTCTCAGCAATGGTAGTCCAGTTTATAAACAAATTGATAACCATGCAAGCAGTTTCATTATCCTCTTCTACTTCCAATCCATGCTCTAACATTCTTCTCATGAGCTCAACTGTAAGAGGGTATCTTCTTTCTGCAAACATATGTATCATTGTTCCATTTTCTAGCTCCAAAACATGAACTCCAGATTCTTCAAAGAATCTCCAGCAAACTATTTCCCAGCTTTCTTGATTCTTCCAGATATCATCAGTGCTCTCTTCTTCAGTTTCCCACATAGTTATGAGATCACCATGTAAAACCAAACCAATCCCTTCTAATGGATTATCTTCAAAATAAGCCTTCACAACATGATATAAGTAGAATAGGTCTACTCTATCTATAATATGCAGCAAATCCCATAGCCTTTTGAAAACTTTGAAGCTTTCATCTTCTTTATGAAAAACCATGTAATCTCCATTCTTAGATTTCACAACTTTGAAAACACTAATCTTTGATCTGTTCATCTTCATGTCATTATCTTCCTTTGTATAATCAAAATCTACCACTCTGAGATAATTTTTTAATTCATCACTAGTCTCAGATCTTAATTCAACCTTTTCTTTCTTTGAAAACTGAACATCTGTAACTTCAGTTTTTCTTTTTCTCTTTAAGCTCTTCTTCCTTTCAGCTTCAGTCCAATGAGCTTCTTCTCTGAAGTCTTTAATGTCAGCAACACTATTCTTATAAGCTTCTGTTTCAGCATCATAGAGTGTTTTCATATCAACATAATTTAGCTTCTGCAGTCCTTTATATCCTTTGCTTTTTAAATAAGCCATCATTGCATTCCTTTCTTTTGCTAAATTAGGTCTTCTTGACATATATCTAACAGGTGTAGGAGACTGTAAAGGTTCAGCAGTTTCAGCATCTAATTCATCTTGCACCTTTTGAGTTGCTTCTCTATTTTTAGCTTCTTGAGCTTCCTGTTCTTCTCTATCTTTAGCATCTAACTCTTCTTGAACTTTTCTAGCTGCAGCTTCATTCCTAGCAACTTCAATTGCTCTAAGTTCTGCCAAAGTGAGTTTCTTTTTCTTAGTTTCAACCAGAATACCTTTCCCTTTGTCTTTAGGATCAATTTCAGGTTGAGAAGCTCTTGGTTGTTCTTCTTCTTGTACATCTCTAATAGTAACTCCTCCTCTTGGTTGTGACAAATCTAAAATTGTAGCAATTAATTCATCATCACTTGCAGAATGAATCGGTTTGAATGTAGCTTCCTCCTCTTCTTCTATAACAGTTGTAGAAGGACAAAACCATTCTTGAACGAACTTCCCTAGACGAAGTAGAGAAATTGAGATCAGGGATCTCACCATGAATGAAACAAGTATGTCTTCCTTTGTCTTCCCCTTAATCCATGCCATGTCACTCAAACATCTCTTCCCCTTTTTGTTATTATCCAAATAGGGAACGTATGAAAATAATGATCTTGACCACCACAAACCAATATCATACTTCCAATCTAAGACTTCCAATGCTTCAAATCGCCCACCATTACGCATCATAAGAAAAATGGATCCAAAACAGTAGAAAACTTCAACTAGCAGTAGTAATAATGATCAACAATGGTAAAATCAAAAACTTCCCCTTGAGTGATGCATGTAGATGGTTAAAATTTTAACAATAAGGTTCCCCTGAAAACCATATGTTAACCATCTTCTTGATTCTTCAAAATCTGTAGGCTCCTTGTAATGATCACTTTGTGAAGAAAACCAAATATAACAAACTTGATGAAGAAGTAGAATTTCTCAAACTTGTGTCTTGAATCTTTTACTATCCATGGAACTCCATACTTATACGAACCAACAAATATAAGTAGACCGCAATCCCTTGAAAAGAATCCTCAACTAGTATGAGACACTGAGCACTACAATGTAACTCCTTCAAGTGATAGCCAATGTGTGCATAGAGCATTATAAGTAAAATCACACATTGCTAGATTCAACAAGCTAGATGATAAGAACACAAACCAAGTAATTCCACTTCACCTTCAAATAAGTGATAAATAATCCTCTTCGTAATCAATTCTTCAATAAATCTCCATAACGAGCCTTTTTTAAATCCTTTTAAGAACATAAACTTCTTCCTGTGTGTGTGAACAATAACCTCTGTGTGTGTCATCCAAAAATCATGCTCGACTTCCCCTTAAAAAAAAATCTTTTCGTAATAAAGCATGAGCAGTATGTTGGGAAGGAGCAGTACTTTCATCAAAATCTGCAGTACTTTGAAATAAACTGCAGTACTTTCATAAAAACAGCAGTACTTTCGTATAAACTGCAGTACTTTCATAAACAATCAGCAGTACCTTAAAAATCCAAGCAGTACTTTGCTGATTCAGAGTAAACACAGTACCTTAAATCAATTCAACTGATCAAGCTTTGGCTTTTACCCTCGTACAGATCATAAATCACACAGCAGTAGCTTTAAAAGAGTAGCAGTACTTTCGAAACAGTGAAGCAGTACTTTGAAAATAAATTTGCAGTACCTTGACACATAATACGAGCAACAATCAAATACCTCCAAGCCCACGTGATTCTGTCTTGCGTGTACAATCATAGAAAATATAACATCGAACGCACCATAATACTTCCACCAGGCCTGCGTAGTACCTGATCAAAACCCAATCTTCACATCGAATAAAATATAAAACATTATAGCCATAATCCCACGTGATGCACTTGGATGAAAAAGAAATCATTGGACCGTATTTGTTATGAAATCAGTACCATCATGTCATCCAATTAATGCTTGCATGTGAATCCCACATTGATCAAAACAATATATATCACGAGCCACCATCATGTGATTGACCAATTAGAATTCGACCATTACAAATAAATAACGGCAACAGTACTCTTTCTCGAAGACCCAACAATATGAAAGCAACAGATCTACCTTTTCTTTTATAAACCTCGACGAATCACAAATATTCATTGCTTCTCCATTAATCAATTACTATATCAACCATAAGCACTGTTAATAATTACCAATCATTCACGTTTAAAAAAATATTCGACACCTAAAAAATTTAAATTTGCTTCTGTCAAATTTTTTTTTTTTTAATCTGCTTTCTTCGACGTCTTTTACTGCTTCAATAAAACCTTGAATAAACCCTATATCAAGAGCTCCCCGCTCTGATACCACTTGTTGGATCGATATACTTTAATCAAACTAACTTAACTAGCTTGTTAAGGTTTAATAACCTCGGATAAATCCTAAGTTATTAACAAAGAAACACTGAGCAATCTTTATCAAGTACGCGGAATTTACTTAACAAAGCTAAGAAGAATAACTTTATTATAAACTCTAAATCTGCTTATTATGCAAATACTCTAATATAACTCTAAGATAATCAAACTTTTCTCTAAAACACTAATTCGTAAACTCTAAAACTCTTTTTATGAAATCGTACCTCTAATGCCAATCTAGGAGTCCTTTTATAGGCTCAAGGATATCCTAGTCGGTTTACAATTGATAACCTTGTACGACAAGTAATCTAAACATAGAATACAATTCTTTCCATAAACGAATATAACAGTTCTTTTGTTCTAGCAGTACTTTGACTTCATCTTGCAGTACTTTGACTTTGTCTTTAGCAGTACTTTGACTCTTTGACTTCTTCCAGTACTTTGCAGCTTACAGTACTTTCATATCTTCAGTACTTTGATATCTTCAGCACTTTCATATCCCAACAGAAAGCACTGCTAAGGTTAATAAAACCACTTCTAAGCTAATCTCTACCACTGCTAGTACAAGTGAAAACACTGTTGCAAGTACAGATGATGATTCTTACTTTGGAATCCCTACCAAGCCATTGTTTGGTGATGATGAGTATCCCACTAATCCTGACATGCCTAATTTGGAAGAAAGGGATACTCCTACTGATGATGAAAACTTGGATGACTACTTCAATGATACTGATTTTACTAATTTAGACACAGTCATCACAGAGAGTCCAATTCCTACTACCAGAGTTCATAATAATCATCCCAAAGAGCAAATTCTTGGAGATCTGAATACTCCAGTTCAAACAAGAAGCAGAGCTATGAACAAACCACCTTTTCCTGAACAAGGTTTGTTTGCTAGATCACTTCACAAAAGGAACAGTCATAAAGATCTGCAAAACTGTTTGTTTGCTTGTTTTCTGTCTCAAAAGGATCCCAAGAGAGTTGAAGAAGCTTTATCAGAAGAAGGATGGGTTGAATCAATGCAAGAGGAGCTATTGCAATTTAAGCTTCAAGAAGTATGGACATTGGTTGACCTTCCAAATGGAAAAAGGGCTATTGGGACTAAATGGGGTTTCAAAAATAAAAGGGATGAAAGAGGTATTGTAGTGAGGAATAAATCCAGGTTGGTTGCTCAAGGATACATACAAACTGAAGGTTTGGATTATGAAGAAGTGTTTGCCCCTGTTGCCAGAATAGAAGCTATAAGATTGTTTTTGGCATATGCTTCATACAAGAACTTTGTTGTGTATCAGATGGATGTTAAAAGTGCCTTTTTGTATGGTACTATTGAAGAGGAGGTTTATGTTTGTCAGCCTCCTGGTTTTGAAGATCCTGATCATCTTGATAAGGTCTACAGGGTGAAAAAGGCTATGTATGGTTTGCATCAAGCTCCAAGGGCATGGTATAAGTGCCTTTCTACTTATTTGATGGACAATGGTTTTAAAAGATGAATGATTGATAAGACTTTGTTCATAAGGAAGCTAAAGGATGATATTTTGCTAGTTCAGGTTTATGTAGATGACATCATCTTTGGCTCAACAAATAAAGAGCTATGCAAAGACTTTGAGAAACTTATGCATGACAAGTTTCAGATGAGTTCCATGGGAGAACTCACTTTCTTTTTGGGACTGCAAGTTCAACAAAGGACTTGGTATCTTCATTAGTCAAGACAAGTATGTGGAAGATGTTTTGAAGAAGTTTGGGCTTCAAGATGTCAAGAGTGCTAGTACACCAATGGAGACTCAGAAACCACTGCTACCTGATGATGGAAGTCCCAAAGTTGATTTGAAGCTGTATAGATCCATGATTGGATCCTTGATGTATCTCATAGCATCTAGGCCAGATATAATGTTCTCAGTTTGTGTGTGTGCAAGGTTTCAAGTTACACCCAACACAACACACATGAATGTTGTTAAGAGAATTTTTAGATACCTTAAAGGTCATCCTAAATTGGGCCTTTGGTATTCCAAGGATTCTGAACTTGATTTGGTGGCCTATACAGACAGTGACTATGCTGGTGCTAGTTTGGATAGGAAGTCTACTACTGGTGGATGTCAGTTTTTGGGAAGCAGATTGATCTCATGGCAGTGCAAAAAGCAAACAATTATGGCCAATTCCACCACTGAAGCAGAGTATGTGGCTGCTGCTAGTTGATGTGGACAAGTGCTTTGGATTCAGAATCAATTGTTGGACTTTGGGTACAATTTCATGCATACTAAGATTTACATTGAGAATAACAGCACAATATGCATTATTAAAAATCCTGTTTTACATTCTAGAACTAAACATATTGAGATAAGGCACCATTTTATTAGAGATTGTAATGAGAAAAGGTTGATTCAAATGATCAAAATCCATACTGATTTTAATGTGGCTGATCTTCTCACTAAAGCTTTTGATGTGGGGAGGTTTCAGTACCTTGTAGTTAGTATTGGAATGATTAATCCCTAAATCTCAAATTGTTTTGTAAAAGTTCGTAAAATTATGTATTGTTATTAGTTAATCTGAGTATTGCTACTTTCGTTTTAAACACTGTTAGTTCTGCTGCAACCACTGCTTGTTTCTTTGTGTTCCCACTAACTATTTTGTAGAGTAATGAAACAAAATCACTGTTAGAAGAATGCAAGAGACTTAAAAGAAAAGACATGGTTCTATTATTCATATTTTATAAACTGCATTCTGAAATGCAGTGGTTACAACCATGGATACCAGCTAACATGAGATTACATCATAAATTGTTCACACAACCAACTCAGAACACAAGCTGCACATCTTCTCCCCCACCACCTAAGGCTTCCTTGTAAAGGCCAACTCAGGCATCACTTTTGGTGCCCTACGCCTATCAATCACCCTCCATACCTTTGGACATGAAAGCCCAATAACCTTTCCTCCAACAGGTGGTGAGGATGATGAAGGACCCTCTGGTGGTGGTGCTGTCAACAATGGTAAACTGGGTGATGCTTGCAGCTCTTTAGGAGGGATTATTGCTGCAAGGGGAGGTACAACCAAGACTCTTGAAGAAGTGTCATCATCTGTGCTTTCATATGTGTCATCATCTGAGTTATCTTCCTTGATGATGGCATCCTGAGGTATTGGTTGAAGTGAGGATGGACCAGCAACTGAAGGGGTAGTGCTCATGGCCAACTGAGTTCTTTTTCTTGAAGAAACCTCTTCAAACACCTCTCTCTTTGTTCTACCTGGATTTTTCAGCAAAAAATGCCAAGCATCATCATCCCAAACACTATCAGAGAATGAACTGTCTGATGAAAGATTGATAGGATTAGAATGGCTCATAGTGATTTTTGGTAAAGCAGATTTTGAAAGATTTTTTAGAGAGAGAAGTGTTGGTGTGTTAGTACTATAGGCAATATGTGAGTATGATGTTCTTTAATAGAAGTTAAGATGAAATCAGTTAGTTAATGTGGGAAAGGTATAAGTTGTTGAGGTATAAATGAAGTCTTTGACTTTGGTGGCTGGATTAATGACTGGGAGTTGACCTGTTGACTGGGTGGTTAGTACTGTTCTAACCACTGCCAGTTTAATTTTTACATCCACTTCTAGTTCTTTTCTAACCACTGCTAACCTTAACTATACTTTCAGTGTTTGGTTTATGTTTGTGATATGCAGGTATGAAGGATTGTTTGTATACTTTGGAGGTTTTTGAAGCTTTTGCTGTTTAGTTTTAGTTTAAAAATTATAAAAAAAAATGGATCTTTGTAATCCTTCATATTATTGCATAATTTCACTATTTTTGGCCTTGATTTGGTTGCTGTTATCTTGGTCAACTGATTGGAGTTTGGTTGCTGTATCCACTGCTAGGGCATTTCAAACCACTGCTAGTGGTTTCAATCCACTGCTAGTATATTGATGATGATGGATACTTGAGGGGTTGTTTTGTAACTTTGATGATAATGTATAAATTCCCCCAAATCACTGCCAGATCATTTAATTGATCTTCAAATCACTTCCAATTGGCGCTCAACATAAACCCTAACCACTCCCACCTGCTTATTTCACAAATCCCACATCATATCTTATAACCAATCACAATGTCGTCACTCTATTCCAAAACCCATAACCTTGTTGCTTATTTGATAAATAACAATCACTCAGAAGGTTTTCATGACATGATTGTCCTATACACTTTGCACTAACTGTAGCACCCACTATTCTTAAAGCATATGTACATCAATTCTGGGGTAATGCTAAGCTTGAAGAGAGAGATGGTGTAGAAGTTTTTAGTACTGTTGTGGATGAGAATGAGGTTTTGGTTGATGAGAAAATTCTTTGAGGTATTTTAAAGTTGGATGATGCAGATGGTATAGTTAATCTTTCTGATGATGTAATTTTTGCTGGTTTAGAAAAATTAGGTTATACAAGAAGGGGAGACAAGGTCAAATTTCTGAAAGGTTTGTTTTCTCCTAAATGGAAGTTTTTGATTCACACTTTATTGTTGTGTGTGAGTAACAAGACCACTGGGTTTGATGAATTTCCTTCCAAAATTGCAACTGCAATAATCTGTTTATCTGAAGGTAGGAAATTTAATTGGTCTAGCATGTTTTATGAAGGGTTTGTTCAGAATATTAGGAAGAAGGGTAAATTTTACTTGTATCCTAGGTTTGTTCAACTTATTGTGGAAAGTCAAGTAGCAGAGCCTGTTGAACATACAAGGGAGTATGAGGTGCATTATATGTTTCCTAAGGTTTTTGCACATATGAGGAATCAAAACCCAAATTTCCAAATAAGAGTTGTGCCATTGTTCCCACACATGATCAATTTACCTGATATTCCTGAGTTTGAGAATGATCCTGAACCCCAGTTCAATGAACCTGCACCCACTGCTCATGCATCTGAACCCACTGCTAGTCAATCTGGATCAACTACTAAACCTATTTTGTGAACTAGGAGAAGGAAGAGCACTAAGCTACCTGATGAGTGTGTAAATACTCATCATTTTTATACAAAATAAACTGCAAATTCATCTGAAAATACTCAGAAACACATCTAAATGATCAAAATATCACAAATTAGTGTTTTATGTGTTTCAAATTCAAAAATATCAAAATCAGATGAAAAACATATCAAATTTGCAAAAATTGCAGTTTCAGTCCCCCAAGTTTCAAAAGTTGTCAAAAACAGTCCCTGGTACATAATTTCAAAAGAAAAGTCACCAAAGGTCCTTTTTAAATCAAAAGTTATCAAATTTAGTCCTTTGGTGGAAAATATCAAAAAGTTTGAGAAATTACAAGTTTAGTCCTTCAACTTTCAAAATTGGCAGAAATGGCCCCCGGAAAATGGCAAATTGGCAACATTGGTCCTTATACTTATTGAGATTGTCAATTATGGTCCCTTGAAGCAACTTTGCAAGATTGGCAGTTTAGGTCCCTCAAATTCAGAAATTACATGAAAGGTCCTTATGTGTTATTAAAACCCTTGTGACCTCTTGGACCCTTTCACACCTTGTGACCCCCTGTCAAACTGAATATTGAACCCCCCCTTTATAATATCTATCCAGTCAAACCAGTCAACCCATCTCTTTCCCACCTTTCCCTCTACCTTATCTGTTCCCACCATGCCCAGCCACCAACACCACCAACCCAGCCTCCATTCCACTCTCCCATGTCCCCTCCACCTAAACTAACATCCAAGGGTCATTTAATGCCCTTTCACCAACCATATCACCCCCAATTGGCAGAAAAGGATTTTGGCGCCAAAATCCTATTTAAACGGTGGAGATCATTTTTGAGCAATCCAATGGTCAGGATTGTTGGGAAAGATTCAGAGGAGAGAGGAATAGCTTTTGGATTATAAAAAGAAGCAAAAGGAAGCCAAGAAGATGGTCTGCTAGTTTTTAATTTTCTTTCTTAAGTCGTTTTTTATGTAAAAGTGTTAATTCAGTATTAAACTTGTATCATTTTGTTCAATTGTATCAAACTTATATGTTTAAGTGTATTTCAATTATTTTCAAGCATCCAAATCAGTTTATGATCACAATTCAATATTAATGTTCACTGTTTCAAATTCTTAAGTCTAAATCTTGTTTAAAAGCTTCAAAAAGCTCATTTATCAGTATTAATAAGCTTATACAAGCTTCACATAGCTTTCTATAAGCTTAAATTCCAGTTTTAAGCACATTTGGAAACTGGTCAAAGAAAGTCAAACAGGGTCAAAAGTGGTGATGAAGATGGTCAATGGGTGAAGCAGCTATGGATGTGGGTTGATAATAAGCTAGGTTAGGGGTTTGGATAGGTTAGTGGTTCATGGTTCTTGGATTCAAGCCATTGTGGCTATTGGACAACTTGTAAGTTGATTATTTGGTTTATAAGCATAATCTGTTTCTACTGCCAAACCAGTGCAAATCTTGTTCTAGTAACTGTATTTAGGATAGTTGAACTTGGTTTGATCATTAAAATTAAGTGGATTAGTGTTTTAATTAGTTTTACTTGTTTAACAGTGGTGTAAAGGTGTGTTTGGCACAGCTGTTTAAACTGTCCCAAGGTTTTGTTCATTGATTAAGTTTTGCTAGTTCATGCTTGTTGAGTCATATTCAACTCATATCTGTCTGAGTTTGGGTCTGCAACACCAATAAAGTCAAAAATCTTCTAAAACTGTCTCAACTGATCACTGTTGTGATTTTCAGAAGTGCAAACCATTGTTTTGAGTTTAGAATCATTAAACATTGATTGCATTAGGTTTATAACATCATTTAACTTCATCATCAATCATCAAATTGGGTCTAAAGTTCACAAAAGTCAACTGTGTCTTTGTTTCAAAAAGTCAAAAATGATGAAAAGTTGGATTTTTGCAGATCTTGCAGATTCTGCATAGGACTCATTAAAGGGTTTTAGGTTCTGATTTTTGGGATACAAGTAGTCTACTAGGTTGTTTCTAAGTCCTAATATCTGTTTTTACCTCAAGTGCTTTGGATAAGCTTGGGCATAAGCCCAAAGTAGGCCTCAGTTGCCCTGCACCACTCAGTATACACTGAGTGGTTTTCTCAGCTTTTGTGCAGCTTGCACAGGATTCATTTTGGCTTGTTAGAAGCTGGTATTTTGGTTACAAGTAGTCACCCAGGTCTAGTTGAGATTTCAATATTTGGATTTTGCTTTGTAGCTTATTTGGTTGCTTATTTTGGGTCTGCAAGTGGACACCTAAAACTGTTTTTAGTTCTTTAATCAAAATCATCAAATCTTGGTAACTTGTATATCAGTGATTGTAACTTGTTGATTTTAGTTGGATTTTGGTTAATATAGCTTATTAGAACTTCTGTTAACAGTTGGTTGCCTGTTTAGATCATTTGGCTTATTTAGTGCTTATTTCAATAAGCAATCTCACATCAGCTCCATAATCTTGTACACAAGCACCTGTTTTTCTAATTTTCATAGCTTCTTATCATTATTTTAGAGTTTCCCTGAATTTTTCAGATTTTTATAAGCTGTTTTGCTATTTTTTCTATTTTTAATTAGTTTTTAATACTTTTTAAATAGCATTTAATACAAAAAATTAGAAAAAGGTTCAAAAAAATAAGTTTTCATTTTTCTTAGGCTTAGATAAATATAAAAAGTGAAAAAAGTAATTTTCCATATTTTTCATAGTTCATTTGGTAATTTTTAGTGATTTAATTAGTTTTTAATAGTTTAAAATTCCTAGAAAATAGAAAAATAGTCTCAAAAATACAAAAATAGTTTTGAAAAGTCTATTTTGATATTTTAGACTTTTCCAAGTCTTAATCTTATTTTTCTTGCTCATTTTCCTATTTTCTTGTAATTTAGGTAATTAATTAATAGTTAAAAATAGTTTTTAATTAGATAATTAGTTTTAAAAATAATTTTCTTTTTCTAAATATTTTCTTATATCATTAGGTTTGTAAAAACATCATTTTCATATTTTTAAGGTTAATATTGAATTAGTTTCACTTTTTATTTTGTACGTCACGTAGATTTTAATTTAAACGTACGTTTTAGGTTTTAAACGTTCATCACTTTAAATATAGTGATAGCGTTTATTTAATAGGTTTTATCTTTTTAACTTTCTTTAATTTGCATTTAAGGCGTTTTTAATTTGTTGGTTTTTCCTTAGTTATAATAATCTCACAATTCCCTTTATCGTTCAAATTTCTCGATCACTAGACGTTGATTGATCCATTGCATAGCTCGCTGGGACATAACGACCCGGGGAGACCCTATACTCCTCAGATCTTAATTGCATTAGTGTTTGAGCAGTTTTTAGCCTTTTAGGCTTGACTGTTTAGCACCGATCAAATTTTGGCGCCGCTGCCGGGGAGCTGTGCTGATTTATCTCCCGTTTTAGCAGATTAGTTGTTTGAATCCTCACTCTTTGTTTATATCATCCATTTCTGTATATATATATATCCATATTTTCCTCTAAAAAATCCAAAAACCCAAAAACATCCAAAAACGTATAAAACACAAAAATATTTTTCCTTTTGTTTCTATATATGTATCAAAAATAAAAATACAAAAAGAATCGTCGTTTTCTCTAATAATTAACAACTTAAAAGATTACCACCGAAAACCAAGGCAGTGCACTACCTAACTGGGGGTGCGACCATAATAAGTTCCCGAACTAAAGATATAAAACTTGCCTTTGTGTCCTTGTGATTGGTGTACCTTTTTCAAAGAAGCCATTCATTGTGGATTATTGGTTAAGTTCACTGTTGTTTTGCCTCGATCTTGTGTTAATTGATTTTGTTGTGATATCGACGTTTCAGAACCAGAAAACCCATAAAGATTCTTCTCACCCTGATTTTTATAAAACGTCTTCATAATTCTCATTCTCATGTGAAAGATTTCATAATTCCATTTCTCTCCTTAACTCTGAGTTTCCTTAGAGTTAACTCTTGTGTATGCGCACTCGCTCTTCTAGATCTGTAAGCCCATTTCGTGAGCTTGTCAAGATTCCAAGAAGGCGTGTTCGTAGACTTTCTGCTCCATCAGTCGGATCTGAGATCCGGACTGTTCACACTACTTCCGCTATCATGGCGGATGAGATTCCTATGTGTGAGCTTCTCCAGGCACCCATCGACGGGTATGGAGATGCTATCGTTGTACCAGCCATCGTGGCTGAAAACTTTGAACTCAAGACCGGGTTACTGAATCTTGTAACTTCAAATCAGTTCTACGGTTTTGAGCGGGATGATCCTCATGCTCATATAAGATGGTTTAACAAGATTGCATCTACCATCAAGTATAAGAATGTCCCTTCTGATGCTGTTAAGCTTCTTCTGTTCCCGTTTTCTCTTGAGGGGCAAGCCCGGATTTGGCTTGAAAAACAACCCCCTAAATCAATAGAGACATGGGAAGATCTGGTGAAGAAATTTGTGAATGAATTCTATCCACCTTCCAAGACCACGAGTCTTAAAAATGAAATCATCAAGTTCACTCAGAAGTTTGATGAATCCTTCAGTGAATCGTGGGATCGTTTCAAGGAATTGCTTCGCAAATGTCCTCACCACGGTTTCTCCGAGTTGATGCAACTCGATACTTTCTATAATGGAGTGAGTCAATTTGATCAAGATTCTCTTAATTCCTCCGCGGGAGGAAATTTCCTAAGCAAAACTGTCAAAGAAGCTTTAGCGATAATCGAAAACAAGTCTAAAGTCCGCACTGCACGAAGCAAGCCGGTTGTTTCCCAAGTCAGTGTTGGTCCTTCTTCTTCTTCATCGCCCGTGAGTCAGTCTAGCACCGATGCTAAGATTGATAAACTCACGGAAGCTATCCAAGCTTTGGTTCTCTCCAATCAGAAGAAAGTCTCTTTTCCACAAACCTCACCTCCTGCTGAAGTTAAGAAAGTGGAAGTCTGTGTTACCTGTGGTGGCCCCCATGCTTATTACAACTGTATAGCCACTGATGGTAACCCCTTTGAAGCTAATGCTGTGGGCGGGATGTCTAATCAAGGAGGAAATCAATATCGTGCTCCTATAGACCCGAACCACCGTCCTAACCACTACTCTGGACCTCCCGGTTTCAATCAAAACCAAAACCGTAATCAGAATCAGAATAGACCAAACCAAGGTTTTCAAAACCAAGGTCATTTCAATCAAAACAACGGTTTTCAAAATCAGAATCAAAATTTCCAACATAAAGGAAATTTCAATAGAAACCCAGGTCAGGGAAATTTCAACCCTGGGTATTTTCATGCAAACAATCAAGGGAATTTTCAGAATCAAGGCCCTAATCCTAACAATAGAGGCCAGAATTTCCCTGTTCAAACTCAAGCCATTGTTCCAACTGGCCCATCATCTGATGAGCTGTTGAAACAATTCATGAAATCCCAAGAGGAAATGAATCGGTTGTTGGTCAGCCAAATTTCTGACATCAAGAAGTCTTTAAATGATCGACCCTCGGGCTCAGGTACTCTACCTAGCAACACGATCGCTAATCTGAGGGGCGATGCAAAGGCGATCACAACCCGAAGTGGTGCTTCATATGCTGGACCCGCTATTCCTACTACCTCTTCTTCTATCCCGAAGGTAGTGGAAAGTGAACCTCCAAAACACAATGGACCTACGACTCCAATGCCCCCTCCCCCTGTGGCATTTAGTCAAGTTACCAAGGAAACAACGGACAAGGTACATTATTCAAGTCCACGAAGTACCGCACACGTCCAACCTTCGGTAGTCCAACCTCAAGTGGTCCAGCAACCCAAGACGAATCAAGGAGTTGTTTTTGAACCTCCTATAGCTCCTGTTGAGAATCAGAAATCCAAATCTTCTCTTCCTTATCCCTCACGGTTACATGAGCAAAAGCTCCGCGAGAAAGCTAGTCATCAGATGGAAAAATTCTTTCAGATTTTCCAAGAACTTCACTTTGACATAAGCTTCGCGGATGCCATCATGTTGATGCCAAAGTTTGCATCTACTCTGAAACATATGCTGAGCAACAAAGAAAAGCTGTTTGAAATGGCTAAGACTCCTTTGAATGAGAATTGCTCAGCAGTGTTGTTAAAGAAGCTTCCCGAGAAGCTTGGAGATCCCGGAAAATTTCTTCTTCCTTGTGTTTTTCCTGGGATGATTGAATGCTTTGCCCTTGCCGATCTTGGTGCAAGCATCAATCTGATGCCGTATTCAGTATGGAAACAACTGTCTCTTCCGGAACTCATTCCTACCTGCATGACTCTTGAGCTTGCAGATCGTTCTATCTCGCGTCCTCTTGGCATTGCCGAGGATGTATTTGTGAAAGTAGGAAAGTTCCATTTCCCAGCTGACTTTGTGGTCGTTGATTTCGATGCTGATCCTCGAGTTCCCCTCATTGTTGGGCGGGGATTTCTGAGGACGGGCCGTGCTCTTATCGATGTATTTGAGCAAGAGATCACTCTCCGTGTGGGTAATGAAGCTGTTACCTTTAACCTCGATCAGACTTCGAGGTACTCCTCAAATTATGACACTGAATCAGTTAATCGAGTCGATTTAATTGACATTGCTTCAGAGGAGTACTCTCAAGAGTTTCTTGGTTATCTTCATAATTCTGTGGGAGGGAATTCCAATCCCACCACATCTTCTCAACCTATCATTGCCGACTCTTCCCCCTCTCTCACTCCGTTTGAGGGAGGTGACTTCCTTCTGGAAGAGATCGATGAATTTCTGGCTACTGATGAATCAATTCCGCCTGGAATTGATGGTGTTTATGATTCGGAGGGGGATATTCTTTATCTTGAGCAATTGCTTAATGAAGATCCATTACCTTCACTCCCTCCGAAGGAAATCACGACTAAGGAAATCAAATCAGTGCAATCTTCCACTGAAGAGTTTCCCGAGGTTGAACTTAAGGATCTACCTCCTCATCTCGAGTATGCATTCTTGGAGGGTGATGATAAATTACCCGTCATAATTGCTAAAGACTTGACTGAGGAGGAGAAAACTGCTCTCATAAAGGTCTTGAAGTCACACAAGCAAGCAATTGCTTGGAAACTCTCCGATATAAAGGGTATCAGCCCTGAGTTTTGTACTCACAAAATCTTAATGGAGGATGACTTCAAACCAGCAGTCCAAAGTCAGAGAAGGGTGAATCCTAAGATTCACGAGGTTATCAAACAAGAGGTTCTCAAACTTCTTGATGCCGGTCTGATTTACCCGATCTCTGATAGTCCTTGGGTTAGCCCAATTCATTGCGTTCCAAAAAAGGGTGGCATTACTGTTGTCACGAATGAAGAAAACGAGTTGATTCCAACTCGATTGGTTACGGGTTGGCGTGTGTGTATTGACTACCGAAAGTTAAATGACGCCACCCGAAAAGACCATTTTCCTCTACCCTTCATGGACCAGATGCTTGAGAGATTAGCAGGGAACGAGTACTATTGTTTCCTTGATGGTTTCTCAGGATACTTTCAGATCCCCATTGATCCGCTGGATCAAGAGAAAACTACATTCACCTGCCCATACGGGACGTTTGCCTACAGACGTATGCCTTTTGGCTTATGCAATGCTCCTGGCACGTTCCAACGTTGTATGATGGCCATTTTCCACGACATGATCGGGGAAACTATGGAGGTGTTTATGGATGACTTCTCGGTCATTGGGGACTCATTTCAGACTTGTCTCTCCCACTTAGACAAAATGCTTAAAAGGTGTGAAGACACCAATCTATGTCTAAACTGGGAGAAGAGCCACTTTATGGTCAAAGAGGGCATTGTCCTCGGCCATAAGATTTCTAAGAATGGGATCGAGGTTGATAGAGCAAAAGTTGATGTCATTGCTAAACTTCCTCATCCCACTACTGTCAAAGGTATTAGGAGTTTTCTAGGTCATGCCGGGTTTTATCGTAGATTTATTCAAGATTTCTCTAAAATCGCCCGGCCTATGACCCATCTTCTCGAAAAAGATGCTCCTTTCATCTTCTCTCCTGAGTGCATCGAAGCTTTTGAAACACTTAAGAAAAAGCTTACGGAAGCACCCATTCTAGTTGCCCCCGACTGGGACTTACCCTTTGAGCTCATGTGCGATGCAAGTGATTTTGCAATCGGTGCAGTCTTGGGGCAACGCAAAACCAAACATTTCCAGCCGATCCACTACGCGAGCAAAACTATGACTGAAGCTCAGACTCATTACACCACCACGGAAAAAGAATTATTAGCTGTGGTGTATGCGTTTGAGAAGTTTCGGCCATACCTTATCTTGACCAAATGCGTGGTGTATACGGATCACTCGGCCCTCAAATATCTCTTTGCGAAACAGGATGCAAAGCCGAGATTGCTCCGTTGGGTTCTCCTCCTACAAGAATTTGATATCATCATTCGTGATAAAAAAGGAGCTGAGAACCTGGCTGCTGATCATCTCTCCCGATTAGAGAACCCTCATCAAAATGTGTTCGAGAAAAAGGAAATCAATGAAACATTTCCTCTCGAAACACTCAATATGGTTTCTTTTCGTGGAGATTCTTCTACCCCATGGTTTGCCGACTTTGCAAATTACCATGCGGGTAACTTTGTGGTGAAAGGGATGTCGTCCCAACAGAAAAATAAATTCTTTAAAGATGTGAAACATTATTTCTGGGACGACCCCTACTTGTTTAAAATCTGTGCGGATCAAGTCATCCGGCGATGTGTATATGGTCAGGAAGCTATTGACATTCTCAAAGCTTGCCATTCTGGACCTACTGGGGGACATCATAGCCCCAACTACACCGCCAAGAAGGTGTTTGATTCGGGATTCTATTGGCCCACGATCTATAAGGATGCCCATGAATTCGTCAAAACCTGTGACGCTTGTCAGCGTCACGGGAATATCTCACAAAGGAATGAAATGCCGCAAAACGCCATTCAAGTGTGTGAGATCTTTGACATCTGGGGCATTGACTTTATGGGGCCATTTCCTTCTTCTCACGGAAACAAATACATACTCGTGGCCGTTGACTACTTGTCAAAATGGGTTGAAGCTAAAGCTTTACCCACCAACGATGCCCGAGTTGTGGTGAAATTCTTGAAATCCTTATTTGCTAGGTTTGGAACTCCACGAGCCATCATCAGTGATCGTGGTACGCATTTCTGCAATGACCAATTTGCAAGAGTCATGCAAAAGTATGGTGTAACTCACCGTACCTCTACTGCGTACCACCCACAAACAAGTGGGCAAGTGGAAGTTTCTAACCGGGGGATTAAAAGAATCTTGGAGAGGACGGTTGGTGAAAACCGTGCCTCTTGGTCGGATAAGCTAGATGATGCACTCTGGGCCTTCCGTACAGCTTACAAAACACCCATCGGGTGCACTCCATACAAGCTGGTGTACGGGAAGGCATGTCATCTTTCAGTTGAGCTCGAGCACAAGGCATACTGGGCCTTGAAGCATGCTAACTTTGATATACAGACAGCGGGTGATCATCGGAAAGTTCAAATGAATGAATTAAATGAACTCCGTGATCAAGCTTACGAGAACTCTTTGATCTATAAACAAAAGACAAAGAAGATTCATGACTCAAAAATCAAGAACCGCGTTTTCAACGTCGGTGATCGAGTCCTTCTTTTCAACTCAAGGTTGAAGATTTTCTCGGGAAAGCTCAAGTCCCGTTGGTCTGGTCCATTTACTATCGCTAAGGTTTATCCTTATGGCACCATTGAGTTATCTCAACCCGATGGTCCTAATTTCAAAGTGAATGGTCATCGAGTGAAGCATTATTTTGGAGAGGACATTCCATCCATGGTTGTCCCGGACTTACAAACTTTCCCCATGAACCAATGAATGCGGGGATCAAGTCAAGCTAGCGACTCGGTAATCAAAAACAGTAGCATGCCATATGGGTTTTCACCCATATTTCTGTCTTCTCACCTCTTTCTACCACCCTAGTGTGGGGGGGTTGCCCACATGTTTCTAAAAAAAAAAAAAAAAAAAAAAAAAAAAAAAAAAAAAAAAAATCATCTTTCTAAATAATGGCCTTAATATTTCCCTTTCACGTTCTTTGTTTCGGCATAACCGCCGGTACTTTGAATATTGAGGGCAATATTCATTTCTAAGTGTGGGGGGGATTCTCACGAATTTTATCATGTAAATATGCCGCCTAATTCCCCCGTTTTTGGCCAAAATTTTTTTTGGAGTAAGTGTTTTACACTTTCTCATCTGGTTATCAGTCCGCCATGTCTGTAAGACAAAAGGATTGGCTAATCCAGGAGCAAACGGCTCTTGGTAAAGATTTCTCAAATCCGTTTATATGGCTTGCAATTTGCCCAAAATTGTATGGTTCTTCAGCTCCCCATCATCCTCAAAAGATAATGAGTTGGCTAGCCCGCAAGATTATGGCTTGTGGTAAAGGCAGTGGAAAAACCATAATTGGTATTCAGCTCACCAAAGATAATATTGATAATTTATCTAAGAGTTGGCTAGTCCAGAAGGGTACGGCTTCTGGTAAAGACAAAATCAAATCCGTTGAAAGCTGGTGGTTTGCTCAAAATCACATGGTTATCGGTGTGCCATGGTTCTTACTTGAACTGAAACATTTGGCTACTCCAGAAGTAATGGCTTTTGGTAAAGAGTTTAAAATCCATTATGTTTTCTCAAATCATTGCTAGGGACTAGCAATATCTCAGTGTGGGGGATTGATGAGTGTGTAAATACTCATCATTTTTATACAAAATAAACTGCAAATTCATCTGAAAATACTCAGAAACACATCTAAATGATCAAAATATCACAAATTAGTGTTTTATGTGTTTCAAATTCAAAAATATCAAAATCAGATGAAAAACATATCAAATTTGCAAAAATTGCAGTTTCAGTCCCCCAAGTTTCAAAAGTTGTCAAAAACAGTCCCTGGTACATAATTTCAAAAGAAAAGTCACCAAAGGTCCTTTTTAAATCAAAAGTTATCAAATTTAGTCCTTTGGTGGAAAATATCAAAAAGTTTGAGAAATTACAAGTTTAGTCCTTCAACTTTCAAAATTGGCAGAAATGGCCCCCGAAAAATGGCAAATTGGCAACATTGGTCCTTATACTTATTGAGATTGTCAATTATGGTCCCTTGAAGCAACTTTGCAAGATTGGCAGTTTAGGTCCCTCAAATTCAGAAATTACATGAAAGGTCCTTATGTGTTATTAAAACCCTTGTGACCTCTTGGACCCTTTCACACCTTGTGACCCCCTGTCAAACTGAATATTGAACCCCCCCTTTATAATATCTATCCAGTCAAACCAGTCAACCCATCTCTTTCCCACCTTTCCCTCTACCTTGTCTGTTCCCACCATGCCCAGCCACCAACACCACCAACCCAGCCTCCATTCCACTCTCCCATGTCCCCTCCACCTAAACTAACATCCAAGGGTCATTTAATGCCCTTTCACCAACCATATCACCCCCAATTGGCAGAAAAGGATTTTGGCGCCAAAATCCTATTTAAACGGTGGAGATCATTTTTGAGCAATCCAATGGTCAGGATTGTTGGGAAAGATTCAGAGGAGAGAGGAATAGCTTTTGGATTATAAAAAGAAGCAAAAGGAAGCCAAGAAGATGGTCTGCTAGTTTTTAATTTTCTTTCTTAAGTCGTTTTTTATGTAAAAGTGTTAATTCAGTATTAAACTTGTATCATTTTGTTCAATTGTATCAAACTTATATGTTTAAGTGTATTTCAATTATTTTCAAGCATCCAAATCAGTTTATGATCACAATTCAATATTAATGTTCACTGTTTCAAATTCTTAAGTCTAAATCTTGTTTAAAAGCTTCAAAAAGCTCATTTATCAGTATTAATAAGCTTATACAAGCTTCACATAGCTTTCTATAAGCTTAAATTCCAGTTTTAAGCACATTTGGAAACTGGTCAAAGAAAGTCAAACAGGGTCAAAAGTGGTGATGAAGATGGTCAATGGGTGAAGCAGCTATGGATGTGGGTTGATAATAAGCTAGGTTAGGGGTTTGGATAGGTTAGTGGTTCATGGTTCTTGGATTCAAGCCATTGTGGCTATTGGACAACTTGTAAGTTGATTATTTGGTTTATAAGCATAATCTGTTTCTACTGCCAAACCAGTGCAAATCTTGTTCTAGTAACTGTATTTAGGATAGTTGAACTTGGTTTGATCATTAAAATTAAGTGGATTAGTGTTTTAATTAGTTTTACTTGTTTAACAGTGGTGTAAAGGTGTGTTTGGCACAGCTGTTTAAACTGTCCCAAGGTTTTGTTCATTGATTAAGTTTTGCTAGTTCATGCTTGTTGAGTCATATTCAACTCATATCTGTCTGAGTTTGGGTCTGCAACACCAATAAAGTCAAAAATCTTCTAAAACTGTCTCAACTGATCACTGTTGTGATTTTCAGAAGTGCAAACCATTGTTTTGAGTTTAGAATCATTAAACATTGATTGCATTAGGTTTATAACATCATTTAACTTCATCATCAATCATCAAATTGGGTCTAAAGTTCACAAAAGTCAACTGTGTCTTTGTTTCAAAAAGTCAAAAATGATGAAAAGTTGGATTTTTGCAGATCTTGCAGATTCTGCATAGGACTCATTAAAGGGTTTTAGGTTCTGATTTTTGGGATACAAGTAGTCTACTAGGTTGTTTCTAAGTCCTAATATCTGTTTTTACCTCAAGTGCTTTGGATAAGCTTGGGCATAAGCCCAAAGTAGGCCTCAGTTGCCCTGCACCACTCAGTATACACTGAGTGGTTTTCTCAGCTTTTGTGCAGCTTGCACAGGATTCATTTTGGCTTGTTAGAAGCTGGTATTTTGGTTACAAGTAGTCACCCAGGTCTAGTTGAGATTTCAATATTTGGATTTTGCTTTGTAGCTTATTTGGTTGCTTATTTTGGGTCTGCAAGTGGACACCTAAAACTGTTTTTAGTTCTTTAATCAAAATCATCAAATCTTGGTAACTTGTATATCAGTGATTGTAACTTGTTGATTTTAGTTGGATTTTGGTTAATATAGCTTATTAGAACTTCTGTTAACAGTTGGTTGCCTGTTTAGATCATTTGGCTTATTTAGTGCTTATTTCAATAAGCAATCTCACATCAGCTCCATAATCTTGTACACAAGCACCTGTTTTTCTAATTTTCATAGCTTCTTATCATTATTTTAGAGTTTCCCTGAATTTTTCAGATTTTTATAAGCTGTTTTGCTATTTTTTCTATTTTTAATTAGTTTTTAATACTTTTTAAATAGCATTTAATACAAAAAATTAGAAAAAGGTTCAAAAAAATAAGTTTTCATTTTTCTTAGGCTTAGATAAATATAAAAAGTGAAAAAAGTAATTTTCCATATTTTTCATAGTTCATTTGGTAATTTTTAGTGATTTAATTAGTTTTTAATAGTTTAAAATTCCTAGAAAATAGAAAAATAGTCTCAAAAATACAAAAATAGTTTTGAAAAGTCTATTTTGATATTTTAGACTTTTCCAAGTCTTAATCTTATTTTTCTTGCTCATTTTCCTATTTTCTTGTAATTTAGGTAATTAATTAATAGTTAAAAATAGTTTTTAATTAGATAATTAGTTTTAAAAATAATTTTCTTTTTCTAAATATTTTCTTATATCATTAGGTTTGTAAAAACATCATTTTCATATTTTTAAGGTTAATATTGAATTAGTTTCACTTTTTATTTTGTACGTCAAGTAGATTTTTATTTAAACGTACGTTTTAGGTTTTAAACGTTCATCACTTTAAATATAGTGATAGCGTTTATTTAATAGATTTTATCTTTTTAACTTTCTTTAATTTGCATTTAAGGCGTTTTTAATTTGTTGGTTTTTCCTTAGTTATAATAATCTCACAATTCCCTTTATCGTTCAAATTTCTCGATCACTAGACGTTGATTGATCCATTGCATAGCTCGCTGGGACATAACGACCCGGGGAGACCCTATACTCCTCAGATCTTAATTGCATTAGTGTTTGAGCAGTTTTTAGCCTTTTAGGCTTGACTGTTTAGCACCGATCACTACCTCAGGCCGGTGTTAGTGGTGTAGCTCATGAGGTTGTCACACGTTGTGGAGGTGACATGATTGGAAGGGCTTCCACTACTGATTAATGCTTAGATGCTGGTCAGGACAGTGGTAACATACATAAGACCCAACCTTTGGCAACTCCTATTGTGGAGAGTTCTCAGGAACTCAACACTAGTGGAGGAATCCCTGGCCAACTGGCTCAATCATGGTGCATAGATGATCAGGCTAGGTCTGGTGCTATGTTTTCTTTACCCAAGGATTCACCTCTCGGTCCAGTTAACACAGGTCGAAATGATGAGGGTAGTTTGGAACATGATGTTGAATTGACGACTAATGATCAGGTACATGATGACTTTTCCAATGAACCACCCCTCGGACCAGTTAACACAGGCCGAAGTGGGGAGGATAATCTTGAACAATTACATGAATTGACGGTTAAATGTACAACTATGGATAATACAATCTCAAGTCTTAAGGAGTTAGTTGTGTTTCAGGGCAAAGAGATAAGGAGGTTGAAGCACAGAATGTTTGTGCTGGAAAAAGTCAGAAGACCTGGGATTAATGCTTTAAGAAAGGTTAGGATTCAGAAAACGAAGGTGGACTCCTCTAAGGCTATTTATTTGGAGGATGTATCCAAACAGGGGAGGAGTGAAGGCTTGGATTCAGGGGAGGTTGTTGATATGAATATGGAAGAGGATGTGGATAGTGGAGATCAAGGAGAGCATTTTGTGGTGTCTGATAAAGATGGGAATGAGGTTGTTCTTGAAAATAAGGTGGTGCAGAACACAACCACTACCAGTGTTTCTACAACCACGGCTGGTGTTAATGAAACCACTGCTACAACTTCACAAAAGGTACTCACAACCACTTCCACCTTAGAATTAACCACTGCTGTTACAACCACATCTACAATTGTCACAACTACGTCTGTTTCACCACCCAAAACCAAAGAAGTTGAAAAGGAAGTTGCAAGTACATTGATAAATCTAAGTAAAAGTTCATCTAATCCTAAACCTACCATTGCACCTGCTCCATTAGTTCTTAAATCTACTTCATCTATACCTAAACCTTTGAGTAAGAATTTAATTATTGGTGAGCCTTTGAAGAAGATGGTTCAACCAGACATTGGAAAGGGAAAAGGTATTGCTGAATCAGTTTTGAAGTTTAAAAGTAGAGAAGAACAGATTGCTTATGATGAAGAGTATACAAGAGGTCTACAAGCTGAAGAAGAAGCAGCTGCAGAGAAAGAAAAGCAAGAAGAAGAAGAAGCTACTCAGAAATGGCTAGATGAATGGAATAATACACAATCCTGTCTTCAAGCTTCTAATGATATACAAAATGAGTACACAACTCTAGAGTGGGGATTGGTATCTATTGATGAAAGAGCCAGAATCTTGGGTGAATGGGCAAGGAGGATCAGGAAGGAGAAGAAGCAAGTTATAAGGAAAAAACCTCCTACAAAAGGTGAGATGAGAAATGTGATGATGAAGATTATCAAGAATTCAGGTATATATATTTCTGAAAATCTCAGTAAATGTTCATTTGAGAGGATTCAAGAAATTTATCTGAGATGTATGAGGATTTTAATCCAATGAATTCTGAAAAAGAAGAAGAGTGGATTAAGAGTAGACAAAAGAGAAAATCTGAGATTCAGGAGGAATCTGGTTCTAAAAGATTGAAAGAAGTGAATGGTAATCAAATTATTTCTTATACATTTGAGCTTAATGGAAGTGAAGGATGTTGGAAAATTCAAAGAGTTAGTAATGAAGTTTATGAGTTTGAGAAATTTTCACAAATGCTTTAATATCTGGATAGAGATGATTTGATGAATCTTTGGAAGTTGTACAAGAATAAATTTGGTGATGTACGTCCAGATGATTATCATGAGAGAATGGTTTATCATCACTTGAAGATTTTGTTTGAACCTACTCATGATGAACCTGAATGGAAAGGACTCTACAATGGTCAAGTTACAAGATGGTTTTTGTATCAGTCTTGTAGAGTTCATGTGCTAACAGTTTCTGGAGAAGTTATTCATATGCTTGTAGAAGGTGATTATCCTCAGTTGAATAATTATCTAGGAGTTATTGCTCAGATGGTAAAGCCTGGTGGTTTAAAGATGCTGAAACCCTATGATGATCAAGCTTACAGTTTGTTGCTGAAGTATGAGAACATTTTTAAAACTGTTAAGTGTTTGGATTCATCCTCCAATTAAGAAGTTTTGAGCTTAAAAGAAACTTGAGAATTCTATTTGAATGTATCAAGTTTAGGGGAGGATTGTTGGGTTTTAGGTTCCTCAGTTCATGAATTATTCTAAGTATTGAAACCACGGCTAGAGTTGATGAAACCACTGCCAGAAGAATTAATCCACTGCTGAAGTTAAACCGCGGCTAGTAGTAAAGTAGAACCACTGCTATTGTATTGTAAACACTGCTAGTTGTGTATAGTCGGTTTAATATTTTGTATTAGATAAATATGGAAAAGATATTTATCTTGTAGGTTACGTATTGTATTATGTAATGGACTCCTTAGCCTATAAAAGGAGGTCCTATGTTAGATTAGATATACGAATGTTTTATATCTAAGGTCGATACACTTCAAGGTTGAAAACCCTAATACTGGTTAGAGTATTCGCTATTAATATAATTGAGGTGTTTAAGAGTTATTGTTATTGTTCTTCTTCTTAAGGTTGAATATTAAATTCCGCGTAATATTTAACAAGTTATTATCAAGTCAGTTTCTATAAGGATCGTTTTGCTCAACTGGGATCAACAAATAATGAACAAATCAGATATAACTAATGAAGAATACATTCTGAATCTTAATGAAAAAGCTTGAAGGAACAATCAAGTTTTCTGTTGGGAACCTGCAAACTTTGGTAAGATAAGGAAAGAATTAGATGAAGGTAACATTGATTTTCTTCTATTCTTTGAAATTAAATTTTTAGTCATTATTTATGATGATGCATTAAGTTATAAGATGGATTCTACACCTGACTCGTTACTAATATTTAATGATATATGTGAATCATCTTTACTTGAAACTGGAATTTGCATGCCCATTTCTGAAAAGACAACTCTTAAGAAAATATTTTATAAGAAAGAGAAGTATAAGATTTTAAAAATTGATACAGATCTTATGAAATACCCACTTTTGAAATTTAGATGAAATCAACAACTATAGTTTTGATTTTGTTTGCAAAAACTTTTCAGATAATGTTCCTTGTGGATCTTGTTACCACAAATTATGATCTCAATTTTTCTAAACCAAAAATGGATATTATCCCAAATGCAAAATTTCTTTCATATATCTATTCGAAAAGACTTGATAAAAGGATCATGTTTTGATGGTACTTTAAGATGGATATGCCAACTGTTACAATAAAGAATTTATACTTATCATATGGCATTTCATTTGACACTAAGTTGATGTATAAGGAAAAAGCTTACGGATGCTAAGGTACGCTTTACTTTTAAATTCTGTTCACCTTTATTATAACTAATTATAATATTGTTGATACGGCGTATTACACTAATCTATTGCGCCGTACCTTCACTCAATTATACCGCTTGACTAGTCAACTATTATTTCCTTGATACAGCATATGATCGAAAATATAATACGGCGTATCGCCTCTGCTATATAAATAAAAATGATACGCCGGATTTATTTTTACCGTACACTTTTATACACATAATAAAAACACACAGCAAATTCCTAAATCCTTGATTGTGCTTCTTTGCTTGATTCTTTGTTCTATGTCTAGCAAATCATATAAGGCATGGGATCCTAATTTTCTTATTTATATTTATTACAATTTTTGTAAACTAGGTTTTATATAATTTAATAAATTTAGGGAGGAATTAAGTTAGGGATTGTGTTTGAATTTGGATTATCTCGATATGCCCTGATAAGATCGTTTATAAGCTCAGCTAGGGATCAATAACAAAGATTAATAACATGCACAGCGGAATAAACAAATCGTTACTTTATTATTGAACAAGGTTTTTCATTCACTAACACTAACTAATCTTAGACGTTTATGGGAACACGTCTACTAACTAAACTAATAACCTAGGCGTTTACATGAACATACGCCTAGGACACACACACCTTTTAGTCGACTACATTATTGGAAGACTTAATTAAAAACCTACACCTATGTCCTCTTTATATACTAGAGGATAAGGACTAAATAATAAAACTTCCATTGCAAGCAAGCCCTTCCATCTTTTAGTAGGTTTCCTTCTTGTCATATTAAGTCCCTCTTGTTTCATTCTTTTTGTCTTTATCAACTCAAACTTGTAATTCCCAACAATCTTCCCCTAGTTGATAATGACAAAACCATTCTTGAACGAACTTCCCTAGACGAAGTAGAGAAATTGAGATCAGGGATCTCACCATGCATGAAACAAGTATGTCTTCCTTTGTCTTCCCCTTAATCCATGCCATGTCACTCAAACATCTCTTCCCCTTTTTGTTATTATCCAAATAGGGAACATATGCAAATAATGATCTTGACCACCACGAACCAATATCATACTTCCAATCTACGCCATCCAATGCTTCAAATCACCCACCATTACGCACCATAGGAAAAATGGATCCAAAACAGTAGAAAACTTCAACTAGCAGTAGTAATAATAATCAAAGATAGTAAAAATCAAACACTTCCCCTTGAGTGATGCATGTAGATGATTAATCATTTAACAATAAGCTTCCCCTAAAAACCATACGTTAACCATCTTCTTGATTCTTCAAAATCTGTAGGCTTTATGTAATGATCACGTGTGAAGAACACCAAATATAACAAACTTGATGAAGAAGTAAAATTTCCCGAACTTGTGTCTTAAATCTTTACAATCCACGAAACTCCATACTTATACGAACCACCAATATAAGTAGAGCGCAATCCCTTGACAAGAATCCTCAACTATATGAGACACTGAGCACTACAATGTAACTCCTTCAAATGATAGACAATTTGTGCATAGAGCATTATAAGAAAAATCACACATTGCTAGATTCATCAAGCTAGATGATAAGAACACAAACCAAGCAATTCCACTTCACCTTCAAATAAGTGATAAATAATCCTCTTCGTAATCAATTCTTCAATAAATCTCCATAACGAGCCTTTTTAAAATCCTTTTAAGAACAAATAAATTTCTTCCTGTGTGTGTGAACAATAACCTCTGTGTGTGTCATCCAAAAATCATACTCGACTTCCCCTTAAATCAAAAATCTTCTCGTAATAAAGCATGAGCAGCACGTTGGGAAGGAGCAGTACTTTCATAAAAATCTGCAGTACTTTGAAATAAACTGCAGTACTTTCGTAAACGCAGTAGCAGTACTTTCACGATCAGCAGTACTTTCATCATTGTCGAAGCAGTACCTTAATAAGAACTCAAGCAGCACTTTGAATAACCTCAGCAGCAGTACCGTTAAAAATCCTCGAGAAGTACTTTGAAAAATAATAGCAGCAGCACTTTAAAATCAAAACAGTACTTTCAAACTAGTGTATAGCAGTACTTTAACCATGTATATTATTCGGACCCACGTGCTCATCAATACCAACCAACGACAAAATCTGCTTTCTGCTTCTGTTCGAGTTTAACTTGAATGTGATCTCCACGTAATACATCTGACATCCACTTGATCGTCCCATAAAATAAATATTATACTCGATTGGTATTATAGGTAATCCCACGAACACAAATTTTCCATTGACGCAATATTAATTTCCAACCAATAGAATGCCCACGTGATGCACATAGATATTGTAATCAATATAATATCTCGTAGGTCTCATTATAATCTTCAATTGTAATACTAGATAGTCATCATGAAAGCGACACAAACTTATCATGAACAGATAATCTTCACGTGAACACATTTGTAGGTCCCATCATGAATATAAACCACCATCACGTGACCTCTTCCATTAAGAATACCATTGATCTCGATCAATCCAAAATTATACGAGACCAAAATTTCATTGACCTTCACCAATAAAACTATCTTTGTCGCCAAGCAAATTAATCACAGCAACAGCATACGCTTTTTCGAATATGCTTTTCTTTGACGATCCTCGACAACCAAAACCTTTTGACTCCCTATATCAAGAGCTCCCCGCTCTGATACCAATTGATAAGATCATTTATAAGCTCAGCTAGGGATCAATAACAAAGATTAATAACATGCACAGCGGAATAAACAAATCGTTACTTTATTATTGAACAAGGTTTTTCATTCACTAACACTAACTAATCTTAGACGTTTATGGGAACACGTCTACTAACTAAACTAATAACCTAGGCGTTTACATGAACATACGCCTAGGACACACACACCTTTTAGTCGACTACATTATTGGAAGACTTAATTAAAAACCTACACCTATGTCCTCTTTATATACTAGAGGATAAGGACTAAATAATAAAACTTCCATTGCAAGCAAGCCCTTCCATCTTTTAGTAGGTTTCCTTCTTGTCATATTAAGTCCCTCTTGTTTCATTCTTTTTGTCTTTATCAACTCAAACTTGTAATTCCCAACATGCCCCTACTTTAATTGCTGTTGAATTGCGTTCTGATTGTGAATTAATCCGGTTTTTAAATTTGGGTTAGGGTTTTGTTTTTGGCAAAACGGGTTGAAACATGTTGTGTTTTTGGGTAAAAAAGAGTTTGCATTAATTCTTGTGTGTTCCGTATAATGTTTTTAAGAGTTTCTGGTTTGCGCCACATTTTCAGCAAAAGTCCCTGCTGATAAACTTGTTCTTTTATACTATTGCTACATCCAATACGACGTACCTAAATGTTAAATGTGTCGTATCGAAAGTTTTTAAAACATTTTTAATCATATCCTTGATACTTCATAGGACAAATCATGATACGGCATATCGTTCATGCGCAATAAGATACGGCGTGCCTAATTTATTCCGTATGTCGTATCGACCCCCTTTTACAGACTGTTTCACTAAAATTGATTTTCTACTTTTTATGAAAATAGTTCTTCCAGATATTGCATTGAGACACCACGGCTCAGAGATTGGATAGTGTCGAGGAGGAGCTTTGACCGATGAGGGTTGCTACTGAGGCCTAGCGGGTGTACATTATTGTTGTTAGGAGAGATGTTGGTTGGATAGTGGCGCATGTGAGTTCGCTGCTGGAGCATCAGGGTGTTGGGAACACTTGTCCTGATAGAGTTTATGTCCGGACTTTGATCAGATATTTACGTGACACCGAGCATAGGACCAGGAGGAGGATTGACGGTGCCAATACCTTAGGGACACAACATGATGACAGCCTGATGCATGATCACTTTCCTCACTGACAGTTCTTTTGGTTTATGGACATGTGTTTCGTACATTTATATGGTTATGTATTTGTATATATTATTATTACTATTTTGCTACCCATTACATATATTCATGATCAGTTCAGTCTTCATTTTGAGATAGGTAATTTTTATCAAGACTGGCATTAAGTTCAGCAATGCATTATGGATGTGCTTATGACGAAACAAATATTATTACAAACTTACTGCTGATATATTGAGTTTGACTGGTAATCGATACGGCATATCAATTTAATGGATACACTGTATTGTATCTTTTACATATTTTATTGTCGTATTTTATTCCAGGCTCGATACGGACCATCCCATCCCATGGATGCGACGTATCGATTGACCTGATGAAATTTTCAATTTTAGTTTTTTATTTTTATTTTGTTTTAAACTAACCATCGATTAAACAAATACACACTAGCTGTATTTTTCATGTTCGTTAACACAGTATGATTACAAGGAAGTGGTGGTTTACATACATTATGTATTTTCTGTGTGCTCTAGTCATGGTGACAGAGATGCCTTTTCACACACACAAAAAAATTGCTCACAAACGCATCATGGAGGATCATACCAAGCAAATATCCAGGGATTTCCGTTCTAATTCTTTCTATTTTGTTAATACAAATAAGCCATAAAAACTTTTATTTATATTTTACGATCTTCTAATGTTTTGTCGATAACAAACGTAAAATAATTTTAACAAAACAAATAAAATACGTAAATAGTTTAAGCCAATAGTTTTCTAACACACTTACGTTTTCACATAAAACACTAAAACAAGTATAAGTGATTTTATGATTTAGTAATACATATGTACAACAACTAGTGTTTACATATTGGGCAAAATATATACATAACTAGTATGTATTATAAAATGGGTAGAAACTACAACCCATGGAATATATTCATAACCCATGGTATTGACCCATACCCATTTGACTAGGTGCATTGCACTCATTAGATACATTGTATCTAATAAAAGACCCATGGACCAACCCATAACCTATGACCCATGACCCATAACCAAAAAACCCATGGGCAAAGAGGAGCGTCCCACGGATCCCTAGGTTTACACTAGACGGATCCCTTAAGGGAAGGATCTGTGGGATCCGGGGAACAGTAAGCATTTCTCCTCTATAAATAGTGAGCCATTTCTTCCTTTTGGTTTGTCACTCTCACACATACTTTCCCCAAGTATTGTAACTCTCTAACCACTGATCCTAAGGGATCTTTCTATGTAGTTTGTCTTTTGTCTTTGTGTGATTCTCTATGTTCCTCTTAAAGGCGAGATCACCACCTCTTGAAGTCGAGCAAGCTCAAGTCCATAAGTTTCCATGCTTCATCATCATCAAGACTACCAAGGTTCTCTTGTTGATAGTTCTTTCTTCCTCTATAGAAGTGTTGTGTCAAAGGCATTAGTGAAGGATGCCGAAAGAGTCAAGACGAAAGTATTACTGAAAGATGCTTAACGTCCGTGTCAAGAGCATTAGTGAAGAATGCTAATGGTGTCAAGACGAAGGCATTAGTGAAAGGTATCAAGCGTTGTGTCAAGAGCATTGGTGAAGGATGCCTAGAAATCAAATCAAGTGGCATTAGTGAAGAATGTCATGGTCGTATAATCGATGAGGTGCATCGTTATACATATAGTGAGAGTTTGTTTCCAAGGATGTTGATATCCTTGATGGTGTTGTAATAAGGAGTGGGTCTCCTTTGGGATTAGGTGTTGTGCAGTGTTGGGTAGTAGTTCCTCCATTGTAATGGAACTCGGTACTTAGCCTAGTACCGGATAAAGGGTAGGCTACGTTGTGAAGGCTTCTCCGCAATAAGGAGTTGGTGTCGTGTAGTGATTACGAACTCTCGAGTAGGTGACTCGGGGAGTAGAGTAGGGCAAGGAAGGTGACCTTATAGCCGAACCACTATAAATACTCATTTCGTGGTTATGTGCTTCTTACTCTTTATCTTTCATTACACTTTTATATATCCATCTATCAACGTCCAACATACACATCTAAATAGATTGACATAAGTTGATCTAAATATTTTAAAACGAAGTTTTAATTGGTAAAACTATTCAACCCCCCCCCTTCTAGTTTTCCACAATTGGTATTAGAGCTTCGTTACCAAGTTTCTTAGAGTATGTTGTACTTTGAAAAATTGATACGATCCATGTATGTTTGAAAACTACAAAGAAGGATTTTTCAAGTCATGTTTTAAAAATCATTATAGTGTTTATTGTTGGACAATGATAGAATGTTCTAATACTTTCCTTGTTAAGAATTCTCCATACTTGGATTTGGGCATACCAAGAAGATCATGAAGAAACTATCTAAATATTTCTTTTCGTGAAAAGAATGTTTAGCATTGTTTTTTTTTTCTCACACATGGATCTGGAGACTACAAGAAGATCACAAAGCATTTTCTCTAAATACTTCTTCCCTTAAAAAGAATATTTAGCAAAGGTATGATCGTTAATAATTTACATTTGTTTTACTATTGTTAAAATCTTAGTTGTATAATTAATCTCTATTAGTAATTACTTGAGTAGTTATCTATATTAAAGCCATCATCAAGAATAGTATTCTTCGATTGATTTGTATAGACTACACTACTAATCTATATAATGATATCTCGGTTATTCGATAGCCTCAATCATTATTCATCACAAAAGGATTATTGACACTTCATCTATGTCAATAAATATCCATGTGAAATTTCTTATATTATGATAAAATGGGATTTTATCATAATCTTTGAAAAACCTCCCAAGAATTGTGACTAATTCATAAAAAGGGGATGTCGTCAAATAGGATTAGTATTAAACAGTCAAAACCCCATAAGTTATAGATCTTAAACATCAAACTCTAGGAATTTTAGAACTCCCAAACCAAAGATATCAAGGAATGCTTAAATTGGTTTTTGCTGTCATGCCGGATCCCTGAGTTTGAACTAGTCGGATCCCTAATGAGAGGGATCCGTGGGATCCGTGCAACAGAAGACAGCGTAAGTTAGTAATGATCACTGTGGATGTTCCACAATCACTTTCCCTTCAAAGACTCACGAACAAAAAACCAATTACTATTCACAGGAGCAATTTGATCATTTCCTTCAAGCATAACAATCTCTTGTGTAAGTATAATCTTCACTACATTGTTAATTTAATTCCTTGATTTCAAGGATTACAATTTCTTCATTTTTAGAAGTTGGGTTCGAATGGGTTTATCATAATTTGTTACCACATTATTTTCTAAGATAATCCAAATCAAAGAATTAACATTGTTAATACAAATTAAACTCATTTCTTGAATTCAGTAAAAATGATTTGAGCAAAATTGTGATCAAACCCTTTAGGTTACTATTCACAATTAACACCACATTGTGGTATTGTTGTTTAGGAACAATCATGCCAAGTAACCGACAACAAGACTATCAAGATACCGCTCATTACATACCAATGTACCATAGAAAAGATGGACTTAGCCCGGAAGATAGGAAAGCTTTTAAAATGCTTGAAAAGAGACATTTTCACGAAGGTCGAGTAGTAGAACCATCATTTCTTGCTAACACCGACATGAGACAAGTTTTTGGGACCATTGGCTTTGATTGTTTATTGGACATAAACGAACAAATTTGCCCGGTTTTCGTACTCGAGTTCTACAAGACAATGAGGATAGTTAGAAATGATGATGGGTCCATCTCGATTGTCTTCATCATAAATTAGCATAAGTACACCCTATCGCTTGTGGAGTTTGGAAGAATAATAGGGGTTCTATATCAAGGTGTTTGCATGTTTTCCAATGAGTGGTCTTTGGAAGAGATACACACTATGGTTGATAATCATGAAATCTACCACATGTTAATCCCGGAAGCAACCACGGTGAGGGAAACCGTGTTCATTCGAAGAGCATCCCCATCGAGGGTTACTAGGAATTCGAAAGTGATCTATAGGGATCCTTTCCAAATGGAGCTCTATGAGATGTACGCATTGTATAGGAAATGGGAAGTTGTGGTGAGGGAAAATGTGTTGTGCCTAGTAGGAAACAAGGATCACCCCAACGCATGCCTAAGTTTCATGATCTATTGCCTAGTGACCGAGACTCGCTTCAACCTTGCTTACTACATGATTAGGAGAATGGAAAGTGTAAAAAGCATGGACAAAATGGTGCTTCCATACGCAATGCTCCTAACCCGTCTTGCAAAATTCGTCTTTGCATTAGATCCTTCTCCGCAATCCTATGATCATAGCTTTTGCAACAAAGTTATGGTGTCATTGACCGAGGGTAGAACAACAAGGTTTATGGTGGAAGGCAAAGGGCCTCACCCACCCACAGATTCCTTGGATGAAAGGGAGAGGCAAAGAGAAGGTGAAGGTAGTAGCAACCCACTCGGAAATACCGATCTCGACCCCTTGGATTACATCAATCAATTACCGGACGTTCCTAGCCCATCACCCGAATGGCAACAAACCAAGGGAATCTTCAAGTGCTTCGCCAACTTCTTGAAGAAAAAGAAGTAGAGATGGTGTGATAAAAGGTGGAGGAGGAGTGAAGACAAGAAGTCGTGGAGAAGTAAGGTAAGGTCATAGGACCTTAATTTGTGAAAACAATTTGAAACAATGGGCTGTAACATCTAAACAAATACTTATGTAGTATAGGGTATAGTATGTAGCTATTGCCATAACTTAGAATTGAACAATCTTAACTTAGGAACGTGTAGGATGAGATTTTACGACTTCTTCAAGTAGTCGTCATCACTCATCTTTAGGTACCTTTAGTTCCCCCACATTTGCTATGCATTATACTTGATGTGTTCTTGCAATTAGTCTTTGTAGAAACAACTAGGAGCAGCATTTTGCTAAGAGTGCAAAATTGCACATTTGTTGAAAGCCTTCTGATCTGCAGTAGGCGGATCCCAGCAATATAACTAGCCAGATCCCTCCCAAAAGGGAACCGTGGGATCCGTAACCACATATGAGCAATACAGACCTCCTTACATAAAAAACAACTCACTAGATCACCTCACACTAGTCAAACATAAGACCTTAGAACCAACTAAGTATTCCCTAAGCATTTGAAAGCTTCACACTCACCCATAGCTTACCTAGAATATATTTCAAAGTGTTTTTTAATTATCAACTCATCAAAACTCACCACATTTCCGCTCAAACGCTCACACATTATTCCTCACATCATATAACACTTAGTTTGATATGTCCATCAATTTTAGCAAATTGAGTTTAGTCACTTTTAACCCAAAAATAGGCTCAAAACTAGTTTTTCATTTTTCTTTATTTTTTAAGATTTTATTAAAATTTTCTTGAGCAATCATCTGACTTCTAGGACTAATTACCACCACTTTTCGCATCAAATCAAATGGTATTCTTCTCAAGTACCTGCCTAACAGACGGATCCCTGGTATATAACTACACGGATCCCTGGTAAGAGGGATCCGTGTCTACAGAAAGACTTTAATCAGCTTTCCTCTTCAAATTTAAGCCACCTTTTGGTTATCTAACCACTTTTAGTTACCATTTAATGAACTTCTAGAGCTGAACAATATCCTAAGTGCATGCTAAATCCTCTTAGTGGTCAAGAATTTAATTCCCTAATTCAAAATTATCCTTTATAAACCAAACACTCTTAAGGTTAATTCATCACTCTCACCTAGCTCTCAAAAAATCAGTAGTTAGAAGCTTATATTGCATCCTTACCATCACCATGACCAAAGCACTTAGCAACAACTCTTCAACCAAAGGCTCATCCAAAAGAAAGGGTCACATGATTCATGAGATTTTATCCACCGAATCATCTCCCGTAAGAGATAACAATTCTAGAATCCCACCTCAACATACCCATTCAACAATTGCTAAGAGAACCACAAGAATTAGCATCAAACCTTTTGGGCTAGAAAGAGGGTCATCTAGTTCAAAACCAAACATAGCTAGCTCTAGCAAACCGTCTAAACCCTCATTTCTAGAGCATGGATTACACTCATTCAACGAGCCTCTTCCTCACCCAAATTTCTATTCATTAGAGCATTCACCACCAAAAACCTCCAACTCACCAACTTTCTCGTTAAATAGGGAACCACCTACAGCACCGACTAGTCCATCATTGGAAACAAGGAACCACCAAGGACTTGATCATATGGAGGAATATCCATTATCATCACCCTCATTCTTAGTAGAACCTCACCCTACTTCTCATAATGAAACCCCACCATCACTCGTAGAGCCTCCTCAAAACATTCATTTTCCTCCGGTTCCAAATCAAGACAATAATTGCTCTAATTGTCTAATCACCCAAGGACTTGTTCAAGAAGTACGAAATGAGTTGCATTTCATGTTTAATTATCTTCTTGAAAGATTTGACCGAATCAACAAGTCTACTCATCTTTAGACTCAAGCACATTATTGCATTCTAGGCTTTAGTAACTTATTAGTATTAGTAGAAAATGTATGGCTAGATCATTCTCTTAGTTTTAGAGATTTGTTGATTATCTCTCTGTTTTATTGAATGATAACTTATTTGCCATATTGCTATGAGTATATGTTTGTTATTTGTATACATATCTCATTCTCATATGAGCATTGTTTGGCATATCACCATTGCTGAAAAATGTGTCACCAGACAGACGGATCCCTAGAAAATGCCTAGACGGATCCCTCCATGGAGGGAATCGTGGGATCCGCGCAACAGAAGACAAAGTTTCTACTAACTTGAGTCTTATTTGCAGGAAATTATACACTATATACTTGTTCTCTAACCTTTATTTTGTAGATTTTTAAAATACACATGAAGACTTTGACACTCTAAGCTAGGGGGAGCTTTGTGTCAAACCATACATTGCAAAACCATTTGCAACATAATCCTTGTTTGGATTAAACTTCATGACACCCCATTGCAAAGTTGCAATCTTCAAGACGAGAACCATTCCCATCACTTGCTTTCTTTACATTTTTTTTCTCTTTTACATGTTTTTTTTTAAAACAATGTGTTAGTTTATTTTCGACGCTCTTTTTGTTTCGACAAAAAGGGGGTGAAGAGAGTAAAAACTCCAATTCGAACTTTTACTAAGTTTAGCTTTTCCTTAAAATAATTTTATGTTTTGTCATCAACAAAAAGGGGGAGATTGTTAATAAAAATAAGCCGTAAAAACGTTTATTTATATTTTACGATCTTCTAATGTTTTGTCGATAACAAACGTAAAATCATTTTAACGAAACAAATAAAATACGTAAATAGTTTGAACCAATAGTTTTCTAACACACTTACATTTTCACATAAAACACTAAAACAAGTATAAGTGATTTTATGATTTAGTAATACATATGTACAACAACTAGTGTTTACATATTGGGCAAAATATATACATAACTAGTATGTATTATAAAATGGGTAAAAACTACAACCCATGGAATATATCCATAACCCATGGTATTGACCCATACCCATTTGACTAGGTGCATTTCACTCATTAGATACATTGTATCTAATAAAGGACCCATGGACCAACCCATAACCCATAACCCATGACCCATAACCAAAAAACCCATGGGCAAAGAGGAGCGTCCCACGGATCCCTAGGTTTACTCTAGACGGATCCCTTAAGGGAAGGATCTGTGGGATCCGGGGAACAGTAAGCATTTCTCCTCTATAAATAGTGAGCCATTTCTTCCTTTTGGTTTGTCACTCTCACACATACTTTCCCCAAGTATTGTAACTCTCTAACCACTGATCCTAATGGATCTTTCTATGTAGTATGTCTTTTGTCTTTGTGTGATTCTCTAAGTTCCTCTTAAAGGCGAGATCACCACCTCTTGAAGTCGAGCAAGCTCAAGTCTATGAGTTGCCATGCTTCATCATCATCAAGACTACTGAGGTTCTCTTGTTGATAGTTCTTTCTTCCTCTATAGAAGTGTTGTGTCAAAGGCATTAGTGAAGGATGCCGAAAGAGTCAAGACGAAAGTATTACTGAAAGATGCTTAACGTCCGTGTCAAGAACATTAGTGAAGAATGCTAATGGTGTCAAGACGAAGGCATTAGTGAAAGGTATCAAGCGTTGTGTCAAGAGCATTGGTTAAGGATGCCTAGAAATCAAATCAAGTGGCATTAGTGAAGAATGCCACGGTCGTATAATCGATGAGGTGCATCGTTATACATATAGTGATAGTTTGTTTCCACGGATGTTGATATCCTTGATGGTGTTGTAATAAGGAGTGGGTCTCCTTTGGGATTAGGTGTTGTGTAGTGTTGGGTAGTAGTTCCTCCATTGTAATGGAACTCGGTACTTAGCCTAGTACCGGATAAAGGGTAGGCGACGTTGTGGTAGGTGTGGTTCACCTTGGTGTAAAGAACCCGATGGTTAGCCTAGTACCAGAAAAAGAGTAGGCGACATTGTGAAGGCTTCTCCGCCATAAGGAGTTGGTGTCGTGTAGTGATTACGAACTCTCGAGTAGGTGAGTCGGGGAGTGGAGTAGGGCAAGGAAGGTATCCTTGTAGCCGAACCACTATAAATACTCGTGTCGTGGTTATGTGCTTCTTACTCTTTATCTTTCATTACACTTTTATATATCCATCTATCAACGTCCAACATACACATCTAAATAGATTGACATAAGTTGATCTAAATGTTTTAAAACGAAGTTTTAATTGGTAAAACTATTCAACCCCCCATTCTAGTTTTCCACATATTTCCTATTTTTAATTTTATTTTATACAACGAGGACCTTGTTTATCTTAAGTGGGGGGATGGAGAATTAGAACGTTACTTGTCCTTATTTTTTAAAAATATGTGTAATATGTACTTAATATATGCCAAAATTAAAATTTTTCTAGCATGTTTTTGTTAAATCAAAGTTGCATAACCGCACACATAACCCTTATTTCTATATTGTGAGACTTAAGCCTTATCCATTTCTATTATTTTATACAAATTCCATAAAATATGAGTGTGCCGGTGATTTGTAGTAAACTTTAGAGCTGGTCTTGTATAATTTTCGAGACCACCGTAATGAGTATTATTTATATAATTGGAGTAACTTGTCTGTACAGGTAAATTTCTAGGATTACACCCAAAAAGCCTTTATATGTTATGTTATATTAACTGACTACACTGGTTAGTTAACCCCCGTATAAATCATTTTTTTACTCTCATTTTAAGAGTAAGATGCCCCTAGAAAAATCCTCGGAGCCATTCTTTTCGTTTCTTACACCTAATAAATAATGTTTCGTTACACCTATACACCTTAGCCTACCCTGTAGATTAAGTCTGTGGTTGGTTACTTTTTGTAAAGTGTGTATTTCCTGTGTTTTTGTGTATGTTGCTTATCTATGGTTAGGTCGGGAATTACACATCGCAATAGGTGTATTTCTTGTCTTCGTATTGGTCAGAAATTGAACATCGCAATGAGAATGTGATAGTAGTAGTTATTTTTGATTTTGGTGTGTTTACTCCCATCACTATTATTTTATATATGAAGTATTGAAAAGTATGGAGAAAAAAATCATCCAGATTTATTTATGGTGAAGTGGTGAAATTTTACACCATTAGTTTATATTAAAAAAATCGAAAAAAAAGAAAGAGGGAAGAAAAGTGACATTGTGAGATAATCGGTTTGTTTAAAGCTTAACCGATTCTATATTTTTAGCTAATCGATTATTCGTTGGTACATGTTATAAACCAACGATGCAAATTATGTATACTAGAGATATCGCCACTATTTGTTGTATTATATTTATAGATTGCAAGGGAGTTGGCCGTTATGGGAACATCAAATAAGGTTTATTCTTTGATTGAAACATCATTGAGTCTAATTTGTGCCTACCTATTAAAGTGTGAGTCTATCTATTAAAGCGTGAGTTAATCTATGATTTTTGTCTTTTTCAAAGAAAGGTCGGAAAGTACCTAACCACATTGTTTCATTTTCGTATGGACTTAATTTATTTGTGATTTTATTTTAACAAAAATTGTATGTTTCCCTTATCTTTACCCTTTTGTATGGCTTAGTGAGAATGTCAAATGCATGAATTAGGTAGTGACCATCTGAGTTATTGAGAAATCGAATGACGCGCCAGCGATCTGGTGTGTATTTTGGTGACCATCCATTATGCAAATAACGCGCTAGCGAACCGAGATACACATTAGTGACCATCCGTTGTTTGGGAAATCAAGAATTCGAGCCAGCGATCTATTGTGTTTGTGTAGGAGATGTTTGAACAAAATCTAGGTACAACCCTTAAGCCTTATCATGTTTAACCCAATTTACCACTTTAGACTTGTTACTCTTTAGCTTTAGTGGTGGAGATGTGTATCATTTCCAAGCTTATGATAGAATACTCGTAACTACCGAACAATTGAGAAAATTACTTAAATGTTACTACATAGATTAGTTGAGTGATTTGAGTGTTTCGTGAGGTGTTTGGTTGTGCAATCGAAATTAAAAAAAAAATGAATGCTTAACTATAAAAAGATCCTAGATAATGTTTAGGATACATTTTCATAAGTTTAATCTAAGGTTTACTTAAGGACAAGTAAAGTTCAAGTGGGGGGGGGGGGGTTATTTGATGACATCAAATAACAACATATTATTAGCATCATTTATCCTATGTATATTGTTTGTTTTGAATTATTATATATGCAAATTGATACTTAATCGCTTACTTTTGTAAATCTCAGTTATAACCAAGCATTTGGTGAAAGTTGGCTATTTTGGACGTAAATTGGAGCTAAAAGGATTAAGTTGGAAAAGTCTACTGAACTAACGACAGATACGCCATAGCATTATAGATAGATACGCCGTACACCAAGACTTAGACGAATATGAATACCATTGCCTGACTTTGAAGCATACGTCATATGGATTTATCCCATGCGCCGTATATGAAACCTTGGTCAACAAAGAAGATTTGATTTATTCTACTCCAGATACGCCACATGACATCCCAGAGATGCGGCATATCAATCTCAAGACTTCACCAAAAAATCCAAGATATTGAAGATATCATACGCCGCATAAAGTATGAAGATGCGTCCCACCATATGGAGGTGTACGAATATTTCAGAATATAATAATCTTGGACCCCATGTGAAGTTACCTAGATATGGCATACCAGATAAACTGATATGCCGTATCGAGTCTGTTTCTAGAATGTATAAATAGAGGATCGACTACCAAATTTTGAAGGCATTCAGACACAAGACCAGACAATCGACCATACAAAGACACAACCAGAAGGACGAAATCAGAGCAATAAGAAGGTCCTACTAGTGCATAACTCCATAGGAATATTGGCTTAATTTGTATTAGTACTCTCTAATCCTTTGGTTAGCGTGCTTTTCACTATTTGATCATACTTAAATACTTACATTCTTTTAAAGATTATATGATGTTTTATTGGACGCTCATGCGTGTGTTTTGATTACATTATTACTTCATTAATATCGTTTGCATGATTAATGTTGGCCCTAAGTGGTTAATTATAAAAATTAATAATCATTAAGGTAGACTTTAGGCAGATATACGATTAGTCGTGACAGGATTAGTCTGTTGAGAAAACTTAAAAGCCGAAATCTAGACGTTTAACTTAGTCTAAACATTGGAATGAGATACCCACTCACGTGAGCAACCAAAGAGAGAGAATAGATTTAGTACTCATAATATATAACTAAACAATTAGCCAGTACATTTTCCTTACTATCGGCTTGACCTCTTATCTGCTATATGTATTCTTATCTGTGTATGTTTGTGTTATTTGCCTAATTACCTTTATTTACAGCTTCACTAATCTAAACACCGAGCCAGTCTCTCAGGCTGAAAACCCCCTTGCGTTGAATTAGGTTTAATTAGACTAACTTCAGAATTAAAATACTGGTAGATATTTCAATGTTAACGTTCCACTATTAGTGATCGAAACTCTACTTACCAACTAGGCTACATTGATCGGGAACACTTCCCGTTAGTGTTTTGATAAGGATTTAAAACATACGCTTTTAAGGGGTTATTTAAGCCCTTAATCGACCACTTTTATATCCGTTACTGCTTAATTGCGTTCCTTTTCACTTTTTAGGTCTCTTGGAAGCAAAATGCTGGAATGATGCACATTCGGACGAAAAGGAGCGAATACATGAAGAAAATGGCAAAGTCAAAATCGAAGCCACCCAAGCTACTCAAACTGAACCTGACGGCGTCCCAATCATAGGGCGACGCCGTCTCTCTATACAGACTTGATCAAAACACGCACCAGATGGCTCAGTGGAATTTTTGTTCGTATAACCTGACGGCGTCACGTTGTGAAGAAGAAGGGCATTACTCAGACTTTTCATCTCAGACGGCCCAGATCCAGAATCAAGAAGACGTCCCAACTAAAGACTGACGGCGTCACAAGCTCTAAGGTGACGCCGTCCTATCGATGACTTGGCTAAGACGAAAACCCTAATGACGGCGAGCTGATGGCGTCCCATCCAAAAGATGACGCCGTCGCAAGTGTAAATCTATATATAGAATTCGATTTTTCTGCATTTAGGAGGTAGACTTTTGGAGAAAAACCCTAAACATTTGTAGTCTGATTTAGACAGTATCTTAGGGTCCCAAACCCTATTTTACACATCGAGATAAGTATTTTAATCCAAAGTATCATTATGTCTTCAATTGATTGTGTGTATGCTTGCTTGTTTACCATATCTAGCTAAATTTCTTGTGTGTTTGCTTAGATCTATGAAATCTAGTTATTCATTATTGTTAGGTTGTTTCTTATCTTAATTGTAATTGGCTTAGGAGTGTAACTAGGCATCATTCGTTGTGTTTAATGCTTGAGTATTCTTTGTGAAAGTGAGGCTTATGAATGAAATAGCTTTAGGGCTTGCGGATTTCGTATGCTAAACCCGAAGGATAACCTCAAAGAGTTACGGACTACGCATACCCTACGACCTCTAGGAATACAACGCGTTAAGATAAGGTGTGACAATTCAACCGACCAATAAAAGATAACTAGGGAGTAATAGTATCTAGGTAAACACGTTTTTAATCATTATACGAGCACACATCAAATAGACAGAGCTACCCGTAGTATTAGATAATTAAATAATAGAAGTAATCGATAGAAAATACCACCCCCCAACCAAATGCCCCGAGATATTTACCTTAGCTTTCTAAAAAACCAATAAAAAGATAAAAAAGAATCATCCTCCACCCCTACCTTTTCGTCATACATTTCTTGCTAGCATTCCAATTCCCCTAGAGAACGATATCAATCCCCGAGGCTTACCCAATACTTCACTACAACGATTAGGTTCACTGCCTAGGTGGTTGAAATACTTGCTCGAAGAAAAGGAAGTTCCTTTTACCCCGAACGCGCATCAAGTTTTTGGCGCCGCTGCCGTGGAATAGAATAGCTAGTTTGATTTCTATCTCGTTTAGGTCCACTCGCTTGATTCCTATCAAGTGAGCTATTTTCTATTTTCATTAGCTTCCTTGTAGTCTATCCCCCTTCTTTGTGTTTGTGTTCGTGAAACCCTTTTCATTTGTCGTTATGGCAAGTGAAGTTGCATTCGAATCATTAACAAATGAGGAAATATTGTATTTCATAGATAGAATTGCTTCTTATTGTTCTAATGAATTTGTGAGTTATCTTAGAGATATCCAAGAGGAGATAGGTGTAAAGTTAGAGGGCTTTGATGAATTTTGTGCATGTGTTGTTTCTATTCAAAAATCATTGTTAGGATCAACTCCTTTTAGTGCGACCATTTGGAAAATTTTTGAGAAAAGCTTCCTAAGCGTAACCCATAGTTTGAACGAAGTCATAGGATTGTCTACATCACAATTTAAGGAAACAAATAAGGAGGATTTATCCAACCTTAGGCGCCATAAACAAAAAGACCTAGATTTTAAGAACATGAAACCTAAATCTGAACAAGATTGTGAGATAGTTAGAGTTGAACTACCTAGTTGCATGCGTGGGATAGATTTCACCAAAACATATGACACGCGTGAGGAATCCTTTAGAAAAATAGAACATAGTAGTCAAGTTTTTTAGAACAATTCTTATGAATCGGACCAAGAATTTGAAATGGCTAAAGAAGGATTTGAGATACTTAGGAGTGTATTTGGGTTAGATCATACTAAAACACATGATAAACATATAAGAGATCTAGATATAATGGATAATGAGGTGGAAACTCCAAGCCCACAAGCCCTACCATCACTTGAGGAACACACACCGCCTATAACTTACCCGGAAGAATTAGGAGATAATATAGGAACCCCGATTGATATAGAACCTTTGGACCAAATACCACTAGAGAATGTAGGTTTAGATGCTTGTTGTCATGACCTCTTTCTTAGTCCTAGGGAAGTTCCTAATTTTGATGAACCGAAGCCTCAACCAAAACCCTTACCCAATTTTCCGTATTTAGATGTGAATCTAGGAATTGAATTAGGCCCCAATCCACCCATCAAAATAAATAGTCCGGGTAGTTGCTTGACAAAGGTAGTAGACTCTAGGCCATGTAGAGTGGAAGCTAATATAGGAGTAACCCATGACCTTACACACTTACATCACCCATTCCTGGTTGATAACAAGAAACATTATGGGTTTAAACCGGGTTTATTAGGTCAAGATGAATCCTTAACTAAGAATCTCTTGAAGTTAATAGAAGATGATCTATTTCTAGGAAAAAGACTTGATTCACCCGCTACACCAATAGAATTAGGTAAGGTTATAATGAATGGAGCACACCCCTTTGAGCATATAAATCACCCATCACCCTCTCTTCACGTAGCAAATTTCCACCCTAAGGGTGTGTATCGCTACTATCACTCGCACTTAAGCTTAAGTGTAGGGAAAACTTCCCTTTTATCCATTAAATAAGGGTAGAGTCAAGCTCATGACTTGAACAAAAACAAGCGCTTCGTGGGAGGCAACCCATGCTTAATTGTTTGCTTGTTTGTGTGTCATATATCTTTTTCATTGTTGTTTATTCTCATGTTTGATTTTGTGAAAATGCTTTATTTTGTCTTTAACATCATCTCAATTACATATAAAGGTATTTTACAAAAAGATAAGTGTAGGGAAGATTACATACGTTTTTGAAGAACGTGAACATGAGAATTGCAATTAGTGAAATTGATATATATGTGTGTTTGTTAGAGTCAAATGCTTGTATCGAGTCATAATGGATGTTTTGCACGAATGTTTCCAGGTTCTAAAGGTGTAATTTTTCCATAATTTTTCTAGAAAAACGCAACAGACCAGTTTCAGTTATGACAACCTGACGACGTCAGGATTAAAGCCTGACGACGTCAGGTTAAGCAGAAATAGCTTATACATTTTTTCGTTTGCTGTGCTACTTATAAATTTTTGGAAAATCTCAGGTCTTAATTTTCTAGAAAAACTACAAACATCCATTCCACAAGCATTATATCTTAGTGTAGTTGTGTCATATATAGTTTTACTGCCGATTTTACGCGAAGGTTTTGTTTGTTTTCATAAGCGTGCAGGTTATATTTGGCAAGAAGAAGAAATACAACATTAGATGGAGCTTATCACTTATGCATTCTTCTTGGAAAAGAATTTAACCGCAACTTCACACGAATCCTACCGAGCTAATCAGGGGAGTACTAGTTTCTTTTCCTTACTTACCTTCCTTTATCATGACTTTGATACTTTCAGGGAACATTGGGGATAATGTTCAGTTTAAGTGTAGGGAGGGAGAGTGAAACGGGAACTTAGAAACTATTCTTATCCTTGATTATTTGTCTTGTCCTTCGTTATGGATAAGAGTTATATGACTAGCATAAAAAAACCATTTACCACTCAAATTCCACCCAAAAAATGTGAGGTTCGCCCCTAGATCTTTAGGAATAAAAGCATTCACCTTTAATGCTTAGAGAGTGTACCGGTAGTATAATAGATTCTAGAACTTGTTTTGTGATGCATTTCAAGATTGCTAGTGAGACTACACTTGTGTAGTTAGGAATAACTAAGTGATAAGAGGCAGTAGGATAACCCTTGTTTGAAACATGTTTTATAATTACTTCTTTCACATCGGTCGAGTAATTACCCCACACCCTTGCGATGTACTCATCTTTAGTACACGATAACCCTAGTTAACCCCTCAGAGCCTATCCTTTTCGCGGTTCTCATGATGTTTCAGTTTTCCGGAATATCAATGAAGAGCATTGTTTGCAATCTACCCCCAAATGTACACCCTGCACTCACCTTTAGTGAATTATTGTTATCATTACTAAACCCTTAGTTCAAATATCTAGTTACTTGCATGGTTGCTAAGTCGAGTCATATCTTTTGTACACAGTTTTGGGATGATTGGGACTATGGGTAACAGTAATATTTTATGGAGTAACGGGAAAGAACGATAAATTCAAATTCCCTATATCTACATAATTAAATACACCAAGTGTTTTGATCTTTTCAAATCGGGTCAATTAGTGTTAGAGAAATAAAAATCGGGTCATATCGCCTATCAAACAAAACCCTTTGTTTCCCTACCGTAATCCTAACGTTACAACCCTTGCAAAGACCTCTTAGATAGTTGTTCCTAGGTGCTTACACCAAAGCGGTGGAGGTTTGATCTAGTCTCAAGCCTATGGTAATCTATGTACTATGCCAGGTAATGAGTTTTTATCTTCCATTTCCATTTATTATATTTCATATAAACCCGAGAGATGAGAGAATCCAAACACCCCTTGTGAGGTGCTAGTATATAATTTTCGTGCTTGTTATTACTATTGCGGTGCTTTTAATTGTTATGAATTATTCTAAAACTATGCTTCATGCCACCTAACTTATAAATTGATTGGCCAAAAGCACATTTGCTTGAGGAAAGAAAATACCAAGTGTAGGGATATTTGATAAGGATTTAAAACGTACGCTTTTAAGGGGTCATTTTAGCCCTTAATCGACCACTTTTATATCCGTTACTGCTTAATTTCGTTCCTTTTCACTTTTTAGGTCTCTTGGAAGCAAAATGCTGGAATGATGCACATTTGGACGAAAAAGAGCGAATACATGAAGAAAATGGCAAAATCAATATCGAAGCCACCCAAGCTACTCAAACTGAACCTGACGGCGTCCCAATCATAGGGCGACGCTGTTTCTCTATACAGACTTGATCAAAACATGCACCAAACGGATCAGTGGAATTTTTGTTCGTATAACCTGACGGCGTCACGTTCTGAAGAAGAAGGGCGTCACTCAGACTTTTCATCTCAGACGGCCCAGATCCAGAATCAAGACGACGTCCCAACTAAAGACTGACGGCGTCACAAGCTCTAAGGTGACGTCGTCCCATCGATGACTTGGCCAAGACGAAAACCCTAATGACGGCGAGCTGACGAAATCCCATCCAAAAGGTGACGGCTTCGCAAGTGTAAATCTATATATAGAATTCAATTTTTCTGCATTTAGGAGGTAGACTTTTGGAGAAAAACCCTAAAAATTTGTAGTACGATTTAGACAGTATCTTAGGGTCCCAAACCCTATTTTACACATCGAGATAAGTATTTTAATCCAAAGTATCATTATGTCTTCAATTGATTGTGTGTATGCTTGCTTGTTTACCATGTCTAGCTAAATTTCTTGTGTGTTTGCTTAGATCTATGAAATTCAGTTATTGATTATTGTTAGGTTGTTTCTTATCTTAATGTTAATTGGCTTAGGAGTGTAACTAGGCATCATTCGTTGTGTTTAATGCTTGAGTATTCTTTGTGAAAGTGAGGCTTATGAATGAAATAGCTTAAGGGCTTGCGGATTTCGTATGCTAAACCCGAAGGATAACCTCAAAGAGTTAGGGACTACGCATACCCTACGACCTTTAGGAATACAACGCGTTAAGATAAGGTGTGACAATTCAACTGACCAATAAAAGATAACTAGGGAGTAATAGTATCTATGTAAACATATTTTTAATCATCATACGAGCACACATCAAATAGACATAGCTACCCGTAGTATTAGATAATTAGATAGTAGAAGTAATCGGTAGAAAATACCATCCTCCAACCAATTGCCCCGAGATATTTACCTTATCTTTCTAACCCAATAAAAAGATAAAAAAGAATCATCCTCCACCCCCACCTTTTCGTCATACATTTCTTGCTAGCATTCCTATTCCCCTAGAGAATGATATCAATACCCGAGGCTTACCCAATACTATACTACAACAATTAGGTTCACTGCCTAGGTGATTGAAAAACTTGCTCGAAGAAAAGGAAGTTCCTTTGACCCCGAACGCGCCTTGTACGCGCATCAAGTTTGTTATAGGTTAAGTCGGCTAAATATAAATTTAAAACTTGATAAAAATAAATTACCTATATACAAACGACACAATCAATGATCCTTGCATATGATGTTAGAGAAGTAAGAATATAGATAGATGATATATCTAAATGTGGTGAAAAGAAATGAGGATGGCCAACTATTTAGAGGTAAATTGTCCTCTGATAAGCCAGATCCTTTCCCAAAGGGATCCGACCAGTGTAAACCAAGGGATCCGGCAACTGGGCCAGTCCAGTCCGGATTTTGGGTTAGAGTTTCGGGTTTTGGGTTATGGGTTATGGACTATGGGTCATGTGATGTCATGCATGATGCAATAGACATATTGGGTTATGGGTTGTGGAATTTGGGTCATAGGTTATGGACTTTGGATCATGGGTCACGGCTTTTACCAGTTGTGATGTCATGCTTGATGTAATTAGCATGGGTCATGGCTTATGGATTATGTGTTATGGGTTTTGGGTTATGAATAGTCCAGCTCTATTTACTAATATATTACATTTAACTAGGTTAGTTCTAAAGTATGTATTTTATGAAAATGTAGGTAAGAAATATTACTTATATGTGTTTCATAAAAATGGTTTCTGTTTTATATAAACTATTAACTAAATATGTTTGATCGTTTATTTCTTTAGTGAAATGAGATAGTAAACTATTGAGTCAAAAACTTACGTATTTTATTTATCTCGTTAAAATGATTTTACTATTGTTACTGACAAACATAAGAAGATCGTAAAATACAAATAAATTTTTTTATGGTTTACTTCTATTAAAAATCTCCACCTTTTGTTGATGACAAAAAAAAAATTATTTTAAGTAAAAGTTAGAATTCGTAAATTTTGAATTTAAGTTTTTTTACTCTTTCTCCCATTTTTTTGTCGAAACAAAAAGAGCGTTGAAAAGAAACTAACCCGAATAAGAAAGAGAATAAAGAGATTAGAAAGTGGTTATAAAGAGATGTAAAGGGTAAAGTAGTGCATAATTGTTCCCCTTAACGCTCCCCCTTTGTGAGGGCGTCAAGTATTTTGGGAAGGCTAAGAAGAAAGTATCTCCAGTTTTGCAATGATTTTGCTTTGACGAAAGCTCCTCTTTATTGAGGACGTCAAGTATCCGAGTGAGTTTAGAAAATCTAAAAAACAAATGTTAGAATGCAAGCATATAGTATCATTTTGAAGAAAATATGTCTCAGTTTTGTTTCTGAGCACCCGGATCCGCCGGATCCATTTCGGAATGGATTCGCCAGCTATAAGTCAAAGGATCTGGCTATCTGCAACTATTAGTAGCAGTTTAAAGCAAATAAAATCCATAAAAGACCATATAATAAAGTCATGATAACATCAAATAGTCCTGACTTTTTAGTGTCAATTTCCCCCAATTATGCTCATATTTTATGTCATTTACATGGATTTATGCTTGTATTCCTTTATATTTCACTTCTAAGTCAAATATGAGCATTCGAGTTTAGAGACGCGGATTTGAAGATTTTCCTAATGGTTTTATGTTAGTATGCTATTTATGAAGAAACTACGACGTAACTCATGTTCTCAATTATGCCGTAGCTAGTATTTTGTCACAAGAGACCAAATGAACTGAAGTTATGGCGTAACTCTCAACTAAGGTTACGACGTAATCATCAAGGTCATGAAGAATTCCGTGCCTCCATCAACTACGCTGTAACATCCTTACAAACATTACGACGTAACAACCTTCTGTTAAGAGGACGTATTAGTTACGACGTAACTCACATCAACACTACGACGGTGCTGCAAACTACGGCGTAACTATTCCTTATGTTACGTTGTAGTCTCCTTAACGAGGCTTCTGTTTTAAAGATAATTAAGTTATGGCTTAACTCGCAACTTAAGTTACGCCATAACTGTGATTGGGCCTATAAATACAAGCCCTAAAATCTGCATTTCACATCATTCACTCACAACTCAAAGGCAAAGAACGTGAAGAGGGTTCCAAAGGCAGATCACACGGAGCATATGGAGCCATCTCCAAGGGAGGAATCATACCATATCGATAAGCTTTAGCGATCATTTCTATCTTTTACTTTACTTCATGTCTCATAATGTTAAACATTGAATTCATTGTATCTTTTAAGATGATCAGCTAAGCACCTTTGGTGCTAGCCCAGTTATGATTCTTTGATTGTATTGTTTGTGTTTTCATGCTTCCATAAATTGTTTCTAGTGTATGCATGCATAGTTCGATGGTAGTTACCCTAGCTTTGGTAGTTTGGAAGTGCGGTCATATCTAGTTGATTAGGAGAATTGACCAACTGACACTAAGTAAGTAGGTAGAGAAGGGATTGGTAAGAATTGACCAACTGACTACCTTTCGCCTCTTATGCGAATTGACCAAAAGATCACCATTCGGATGGACGAACTTAAGAAATTAGGGATGAGTGTCTAAGATGCTAGCGCCCGGGCACTCATTATTTTGAATCTTGCATGTAGGGTACTTAATGAATTGGTTGGGTTGCTTAAGACCCTCGACTCCCCAAAGGGTAGGCCTTTGACGTCGGGTAGGAGCTTTTGTTGATAGATTAGAACGAATTGACCAAATATTGTCCCAGTGACTTAAACCCCCACTTGAATCAATTGGAAGTAATTTATAAAACATAGACATTACATGATAGGATGATTAATTAGGTTAACACACTTTCTCAGCATTGTTCACAACCTTAATTTACTTTTTGTTATTTATTTCTTGTCTTTAGTTTAATCAATTATTTCAACCTTAAAACCATTTAAAACAAGTGACACTTAGACTTAATAGGATCCTCATCTACATAGATCTTGGGAACGACCTCGGCTTTACCACTCTCTATACTACGCACGACCGGTTTCACTTCTCGTTATTGCATTAGGTAGACCTTAGGTAGACGAGAATTGTAAATATTAAATTTTAGTCGGAATACCTGCATCAGAATTTTGGCGCCGCTGCCGGGGAGCTATATTAGGATTATTTGTTAAGTCTTTTATTTTTGTTTTTATTTATTTAATTTTTTTTTCTCACGATCTATTTTCAGTTTCAGATATTATGGCTCTCACCATTAATGATTATCTAACCATCTCTAAAGTTGAACAAGGTATCACTGTTCCATCCCTCGAAGAAAATGTTAGCTTCGAATTCTGGGGACTATGCCTGGACGAATTAAAGAAATGTAGTTTTTTCGGTAATAAGGACTAAGTAGAACACGAGCACATCTCTAAGGTCTGTGAAATTGCGGATTTGTTTCATGAACCAGGCGTATCCAGAGACCATGTTATGATGAGAGCATTTTCGTTCACCCTTAAAGGAAAAGCTAGGGATTGGATGAAGAGGCTACCTTCGGGATCTGTTACGACATGGAGTACATTTAAAAGGGCCTTTCTAAAGGAATATCGAACCCCTGTAATGATTATTCAACAAGTGGATGTAATCAGAAGTTTCCATCAGAACAATGATGAATCATTATTTGCGGTTTGGGAAAGATTCAATGAAGCCATCCTCAAATGCCTTGAGCATAAACTCAACAGACACGAGCAATTACAATTTTTTTACAATGGGCTTAATATTAATACTCGACAAATATTGGAGTCCAAGGAACCTATCCCTTGGATGACTGTTGATAAAGGATGGATAAGAATTAAAGAAGTTGCCCTGCATTCTGCGTCATGGCATAAAGAAAGGATAGAACACCCCTTTGAACTTCAGTCAGTAATGAAGAACTTAGAAGCATTTGAGTTTGATATGCATTCCCTTACAGAGAAAGTAAAAATGGTTAAACATAAATTCGACAACCCCGTGGAAGGAAGGGTAGCAAACCTCAAAAAAGCAATAAAAGACATTGTGAAAGAATCTTGCAGGAGGCAAGAGGAAAGCGAAAAGATGGTGTGGAATATCAAGAAGGATTACGACTATGTACTAAGAACTCAAGTTGCTGTAATAAGAACATTAGAGAACCAGGTTGGAAAACTTGCCGAATCTGTTAGAATCAGAGTTGAAGGGGAACTTCCAAGTACCACTGAAACCAACCCTAGGGGACCAAACTTATGCAATCACCACTCGGAGTGGATTGAATTACAAAGAACCAGCCTATCCCTCAAACTCAGTGATTCAAGACCAAGAAACCCCTCAAAGCAATAACAAGGAAACAGAGGCAATTAAACCAACTGTATCACATGAAAAAGTTCGACCCTACATTCTACCAATACCATTTCTCGGGAGAATTAAGAAGGAGCAAGAACAGTTACAGTTTCAGAAATTCATGGAGAAACTACAACAACTTAGCATAAGCATTCCTCTCGTAGAGGCATTAGAACAAATGCCTAAATATGCTAAATTCATGAAGGACCTCCTCACTCACAGAATACTTTCTGATCAAACACAGGTTACTTTAAACCAAAGGTGTTCTGTTGCGCTTCTAAAAGACATTCCTCTCAAAGAAGAGGATCCAAGGAGTTTAACCTTACCATGCACTATAGGTGGTATCATTTTTGAAAAAGCCCTAGCCGACCTGGGAGCCAGCATTAGCCTCATGCCTTACTCGCTATTTTCAAGACTTAAATTAGGCGACTTGATACCCACAAGAATGTGCATTGATCTGGCAAACAAATCAACTCAGTACCCTAAAGGAATTTCCAAAAATGTCTTAGTCAAAATTGATAAGTTTGTATTTCCAGTCGATTTTGTGGTACTTGAAATGGAAGAAGATGATATTCCAATCCTGCTCAGGAGAGCATTCCTTACCACCGCACATGCCATGATTGATGTATTCAATAAAAAGATTTCCTTAGAAGTAGGAAACGATAAGATAACCTTCGACCTCGAGAAATCAGTGGAGTATGCCACCTATACAGACGACGACCTTAATGATCTTGATTTAGCTGAGGTTAATGTTCAGAAACATGTTTAGGAATGTTTTCAAATAGAACCTTTAGATTCAGTACTACTGGTATATGGAGACGAGGTCGATATAACTGACGAATCAGGGATTGAAGAAGGAGACAAGTGGGAAGGAAATACTGAGGACAACCACACGTTGTATTCTGCTAACGTCCTGGAAAGAGCAGAAAATACTCCCAAGCTCAAGGAGCTTCCTTCTCATTTAGAATACGCATTTATTGATAATAATCCTAACTTTCCTGTTGTCATTTCTTCATTATTATCTAACAAAGAAAAAAAATTCATTATTGCATATTTTAAGCAATCATAAGGGGGCAATTGCGTGGATGGTTTTTTACATAAAAGGAATTAACCCTTCATATTATTCTCACAAGATACTAATGGAAGAAGATTTCAAACCAGTGGTACAACTGCAGAGGAGATTGAACCCAAAAGTTCAAGACGTGGTCAAGGATGAAATTATTAAACTCTTTGATGCAGGTTTGATTTACGCTATTTCCGATAGCCCATGGGTTAGCCCTATTCATGTTGTACCAAAGAAAGGAGGAATGACAGTAGTCGTTAACGAGGATAATGAATTGATCCCTACATGGACTGTAACTGGATGGAGATTTTGCATCGAGCAAATATTAGAGAGACTTTCGGGACATGAATACTATTGTTTCCTTGATGGATTTTCAGTGTATTTTCATATTCCAATTGCTCCGGAGAATCAAGAAAAGACAACTTTCACTTGCTCGTATGGAAAATTTGCTTATCGAAGAATGCCTTTTGGATTGTGCAATGCCCCAGCCACGTTCCAACGTTGCATGATGGCAATATTCTCGGATATGTGTCAAGATTTCATGGAAGTCTTTATGGACGACTTCTCTGTTTTTGGTAACTCTTTCTCCTCTTGTCTGAACAATTTATCTAAAATGCTTGTTAGGTGTGAAGAGACTAGCCTAGTCCTCAACTGGGAAAAGTATCATTTCATGGTTAAGGAAGGAATTGTTTTAGGACATAAAATTTCCCAAACAGGAATTGAAGTCGATAAGGAAAAAATTGACGTTATTTCTAGACTCCATCACCCCACTAACCTCAAGGGGATTAGCAGTTTCCTCGGGCATGCTGGGTTTTATAGAAGATTTATAAAAGATTTTTCGAAAACTGTTAAACCTATGACCCAACTACTCATGAAGGATGCAAAATTTGATTTTAACGATGAATGTGCTTTTGACATTTTGAAAGAAAAATTGACTACTGCTCCTGTTATCATATCTCCTGATTGGAATAACAATTTTGAATTAATGTGTGATGCCATTGACTACGCTGTAGGGGCTGTCTTGGGACAAAGGGTAGAAAAAAATTTAAACCAATTTATTATGCTAATAAAACCTTAAATGAAGCACAAGAACATTACACTACCACCTAGAAGGAACTTCTTGCAGTGGTATATGCCTTCGATAAATTTAGGTATTACTTGGTGATGTCTAAAAATGTTGTCTACACTGACCATTCTGCTTTGAAGTATTTGTTCTGTAAACAGGACGCCAAACTCAGGTTGATTAGATGGGTACTTTTGCTTCAAGAATTCAAAATCGAAATCAAGGATAAGAAAGGGGCAGAAAATTAGGCGGTTGATCACCTGTCTAGGCTAGAAAACCCTGGATTAGAAGAACTTGACATCGAAACTATTCATGATTCTTTTCCTGATGAACATCTAATGTCAGTAAAATTTTAAGGATCATGAGCCAGAACCATGGTATGCCGACTTTGCTAATTACCATGCCGCCAGAGTTCTACCAAGCACTAAAACTTATGATCAAAAGAAGAAGTTCTTCTCAGATTTAAAGTATTACTTTTGGGACGACCCTTTCCTGTTTTGGTCTTGCCCTGACGAAATCATTAGGAGATGCGTTTTCGAAGAAGAGAAACAAAAAATCTTGGAACATTGCCATAACGGACTTGCTGGAAGACATTATGGGGCTGACACTACTGCTAGGAAGATTTTCGAAGCGGGATTCCTTTTGGCCTAGCATTTTCAAAGATGCCGCTAAGTATGTAAGGAATTGTGATGCATGTCAGCGGGCAGGTAATATCTCTTCTCGAAATCAGATGTCGCTCAATATCATTTTAGTATGAGAAGTATTCGACGTCTGGGGGATCGACTTCATCGGACCCTTCACCCCTTCGAAAAATAAAAGTTATATTTTGGTAGTTGTCGATTATGTATCAAAATGGGTCGAGGCTGAGGCTCTACAAACTTGTGACGCTAGTAGCGTCATTAGATTTCTAAAGAAGTTTTTCTCCAGGTTTGGGGTTCCTAAAACTATTATAAGCGATAGGCGGACGCACTTTTGCAACGCAATTATGGAGAAGGTGCTTAATAGATACGGAGTGTTCCATCAGATGTCTAGGCCATACCACCTCCAAACTAATGGGAAAACTGAGAACACCAACCGGGCATTGAAACGCATTTTACAAAAATCCGTTAGTAGCAACAGAAAAGATTGGTCCGATAAAATAGACGAAGCTTTGTGGGCATTCAAGACCATTTATAAAACCCCTATAGGTAGCACACCTTTTCGGATCATGTACGGAAAGGCTTGTCATCTCCCGGTTAAATTAGAACATAAAGAATATTGGCCCCTTAAAAATGCTAATTTAGATACTAACATGATCAAGGATCACCAATTTTCTCAAATCAATCATCTTGCTGAATTAAGAGATGAATCCTGATCATGTCAGAGCATATAAGGATAGGACCAAAAGATGGCACGATGCTCGAATAAAAAATAAGGAGCTTAAAGTTGGACAAGAGGTGCTTATTTTCAACTCAAGGCTTAAGCTTTTCCCTGGTAAAATGAGATCTCGCTGGGTTGGACCTTATACGGTCAGTAAAGTATTCCCTTATGGGACTATTGAAGTTTTTAATAAAGAAGGGGAATTTTTTAAGGTGAATGGGAACAAGGCAAAGATTTATTATGGAAAGGATACTAGTGAGCTTATTGGCGATATGTTCTTTGCGCCTACATAAAAACCCATGGCTTTGAGTCTAACTTAAAGACTCGGTAATAACAAAAAGTGCTCTTTCTGGAGACAACCCGAATTATCCTTTTCATTTCTGTTTCTTTTCATTTTTATTTGTATGTTTTTTGCTTTTAACATTTTTTCATGATTTGGAGATGAATTTACCGCGATTAAAATGGGAACCTGATTATGTCTTGTTATGAAGTTACAATGTAACTCTCTCTTTGGTTACGCCGTAACCGTTCTTCAGTAGTTGATTCACTCCAGGTTTTCAACCATTACGGCGTAATCTCCATCCATTATTACGCCGTAACAGTCTTCTGTAGACGAATTCCAGGTTTAACCAAAATTACGACGTAACTCATTCTTAAGGTTACGTTGTAATTCATCCTGCAGTTTTAAAATTTTTCCAATATTAGCACGATGACCTTGTATTAGTTTTAAATGAACTTTGTGGGTATGTTCCCTATAAGCTCTCATGAGACTACACTCGTCCACTTGGGACACCAAGTGGTTTAAAAGGCTTGTTGCATATGCTAAATGCAACCGTGATTCCTACGAAAGTGAGTTAGGTTTTTTTTGTTTTGTTTTCTTTTTAGAATTATGCTTGTTGGTTAGTTGTGATTTCAGGAATCAAAGTTTGCTCAGGATGCTTAACACTATTTTCTTCGTGGGCCTTTTTCCGTTTTAGAAACGAATTTCAGGGAAGTTCTCGCTCTAATTCTACTTTCTCTTCACCTTTATTTAACGTTTACTACAAAAAGGACTTTGTACATCTCAAGTGGGGGGACGGGAGTAGAATTATTACTTGAAGTTAATTTCCTTCATTTTTCTAGTTTATTTTGAAAAATTATGCCATTTTTAAAATTTGACATGTTTTTCTTAACCTAACTAGATTAGACCTTAGTCGAGCATATTATAACCTTTGATATTCCATGGTGAGATTAACCTTATCCGTTTCCACTTATTTACCCAAATCCATCAAATTATGAGTGTGCCGGTAGCTTGTAAACTTTAGAACTTGGCCTTTGGATCATTTCGAGACCATAAACGAGGTATGTTGAGTTAGCTTGATATATATGGAATAATTAATTTGAGAAGGCAATATTTATAGGATTATCACCCAAATAGCCTAATTTTGGGTTTCTATCGATTAGTCACCTCGACTCTTTGACCCCCATGTTAAACCCTTTTGTTGCACTCTTCTTTAGTGCAAGATACCCCTAGATATATACCCTTCAGAGCCTTTCCATTCATTTCATAGCCTCTATGTTTGTTTCGTTACACCTATTCACCTTAGCCTACTGTGTAGTCTTAATTTGTGATTGAGAAGTCACTGTTTGCCCAAGTTCAAGGTTCAAGTAGAGAGGTTCAAAAATCCCGCTTTCGTCAAATACTTACATCTGAAGATCATCGAAGACCCCCCATATTCTCATTATATGTTTATCTCAAGTGGGGGGATGTTTATGTTTTTATTTAGCTATAAAAAAATTATATATATATATATATATATATATATATATATATATATATATATATATATATATAAGTGTTTATTGTTTATGTTATTTAGTGCAATGTTATAAGCACTATGTTAGGAGCTCATCAGATATTAAGCATCGAGGAGGCCACCTCGATCACATTTGAAGAATTTTGTTGATGATAATTCTACACCAACAGTTTGAAGAACAAGTAATGTGCCCATCATGATGTCCGCTAATGGCACATCTACTTGATATATCATGATCCGGTTTCTTCATCTCAAAGTTTGAACTTTGGATGGACGGTGGGTGGTGACAACTTGGTTATAGGTTAAAACTATTTATTTTGTTATTTTTAATTTACACCAATTATTTCCCATGTCTTGTCCTACCTTTTAGTCATGAAGCGTGTCTAGGTGATGAAGCGAGCAATCTTTGGTGTCTCGGCCATGGATTTGGTCATGTATCATCGATTTTTTCCACTTTACCATGACACGTTATTAATGACATTTCACCTTTAAAATCATTTTGTGTCTACCCCTATTGCCTTCAAAGATTTTTTAGTCCTTAACTCTAGTGGTGGAGATTAATGTAATCGCCAAACTTATGATAGATACATGTTATGACTATGCTTTGAGTGATCACCCCGAAATTGACACTTAGACTAGATGAGAGAATATAAGTGTTTGTTCGGCTTTGATTTATTCTAGCATAAGGAATTTTTAAACTCATATCTTCCAGGTATTGGGGGATATCTTTTTAGAAAATTTTCTAATAAGGTCTACTTGAGGGCAAGTAGAGTTCAAGTGAAGAGATATTTGATAACATCAAATAGTCCTGACTTTTTAGTGTCAATTTTCCCCGATTATGCTCATATTTTATGTCATTTATATGGATTTATGCTTATTACTTTATATTTCACTTTCAGGCAAAATATGAGCATTGGAGGTTAGAGACACGGATTTGGAGATTTTCCTAATGGTTTTATATTAGAATGCTATTTATGAAGAAGCTACAGCGTAACTCATGTTCTCAATTATGCCGTAGCTAGTATTTTGTCACAAGAGACCAACTCAACTAGAGTTACAGCGTAACTCTCAACTAAGGTTACGCCGTAATCATCTTGTTCATGAAGTATTTCGCGCCTCCATCAACTATGCCGTAACATCCTTACAAACATTACGACGTAACAACCTTCTGTTAAGAGGATGTATTAGCTACGGCATAACTCACATCAACACTACGGCGGAGCTGCAAACTACGACGTAACTATTCCTTATGTTACGCCGTAGTCTCCTTAACGAGGCTTCGGTTTTGAAGATAATTAAGTTACGGCTTAACTCGCAACTTAAGTTATGTCGTAACTGGGATCGGGCCTATAAATACAAGCCCTAAAATCTGCATTTCACATCATTCACTCAAACTTCAAAGGCAGAGAACGTGAAGAGGGTTTCAAAGGTAGATCACACAGAGCATACAGAGCCATCTCCAAAGGAGGAATCACACCATATCGATAAGCTTTAGCGATCATTTCTATCTTTTACTTTAATTCATGTCTTTCATAATGTTAAACATTGAATTCATTGTATTTTTTAATGTGATCGGCTAACCATCTTTGGTGCTAACCTAGTTATGATTCCTTGTTTGTATTGTTTGTTTTTTCATGCTTCCATAAATTGTTTCTAGTGTATGCATGTATAGTTTGAAGGTAGTAACCCTAGCTTCGGTAGTTTTGAAGTGCGGTCATATCTAGTTGCTTAGGAGAATTGACCAACTGACCCTAAGTAAGTAGGTAGAGAATGGATTGCTAAGAATTGACCAACTGACTACCTTTCCCCTCTTGTGCGAATTGACCAAAAGATCACCATTCGGATGGATGAACTTAAGAAGTTAGGGATGAGTGTCTAAGATGCTAGCGCCCGGGCACTCATTATATCGAATATTGCATGTAGGGTACTTAATGACTTGGCTTAGGTTGCTTAAGACCCTCGACTCCCCAAAGGGTAGGCCTTTAATGTCGGGTAGGAGCCTTTGTTGATAGGTTAAGACGAATTGACCAAATGTTTTCTTAGCGACTTAAACCCCCACTTGAATCAATTGGAAGTAATTCAAAAAACATAGACATTACATGATAGGATGATTAATTAGGTTAGCACACTTTCTCACCATTATTCACAACCTTAATTTGCTTTTTGTTGTTTATTTTTTGTCTTTAGTGTAATCAATCATTTCAACCTTAAAACCAGTTAAAATAAGTGACACTTAGACTTAATAGGATCCTCATCTACATAGCTATTGGGAACGACCTCGGCTTTACCACTCTCTATACTATGCACAATCGGGTTCACTACTCGTTAGTGCATTAGGTAGACCTTAGGTAGACGAGAAATATAAATATTAAATTCTGGTCTGAATACTTGCATCAAGTCATAATCACACCAATATGCTCAAATAAGTAGTAAGCATAAACAAGTAGGTTCATGTAATAAAATGAAAAAAGATGTACAATAATGACCAACCTATAAGACTAAGAAAATGGCCTAAAGCTTAAGAAATCTCAATGAAGGACTAAACTAAGACTAGAAAAGAGATGAATGTGACCACTTGTGCTTGCAGTTCTTTCTAATAATTATAATGGTGATTTGGTTTGTTGATACCATCTAAGTGTTCAAAGAGGTGATATAACATGAAATATACTTCATCACAAAGTTCATGAACTAAGGTTTGAGTTTTTTGGCAATGGTAGCAAGTTTCTTCATGACTTGGATGTTGTGGTGAAGGAGGTATGATTGAGGTATATGGACCTAAGAGAGAAGATTTTAGGTGCCCATAGGATGTGTCACACCCCCAATTTACCTGTTTTGCAGCGGAATGGAATTCCTGGGGGTTTGACTGTCATAGCACCACATCACAGTTATATTGAACGACCTAAAGTGTCGTTTTAAAAACACATCGTTGGATATTTCATAAAAACAATCAGAGTACAACATCGGTCCCAAAAGGTTTACAAAGTTTGCGAAAATACATCCAAGTTACAAATCCAAACGATGTTTTGAAATAAAGTACCATAATGTACATAATGTAAGTCGACGCCGCGACTCAAAATGTAGGTCCCTAAACCATGTCATGATGAATGCCTCAGTTACCTGAAAATACATTGCTAAAAACGGTCAACAATAATGTTGGTGAGAAATCATAGGTTTATGTAAATGTTTTATACGACTACACAAGTATTGATCAGGCATGACAATCCAGTCACGTAAAAATAATGTTACAATTGCTCTAAGCCCATGACCCCGAAACTAGACTGTTCAATAATGTATGCCCCTGCAGAGTGTTTGCCAGACAACTCCGTAATGTAATCAAATGAAATGCATCCGTTTGCCTGGTTGGGATTCACCAACCCGGATGGAGGCGTCACCCTCGATAGATCTATCCACTCATCCTCGCTTCAAAGATTAACGGTTCATGTTCAAGTAATGGGGACTTTCAAATTGGCAAATGTGGTAACTTAAGCAATGTAATGAATTTAACATACTTGGTATCGTACAAAAAAAAATGTAGTGCAATGTATTCTCCCCCGTGGGTTTGAAAATAATCGAAAGCATGTAAAACGGGGCTATGAAAACTCACTTGGATAAACAGGAATAACGGCAAAAGTGAGTACACTGAGGTATAATGTAATGCGTCAACCGGGACCTATTATCAATGATATGATATGTCATGAGTTGCAATGTAATGTTATGCATGCACTTCGTATGTTATTTATACCATTTACGAGTTTTTGAAAATATCACTTGTCGTCGAAAAATACTCTTTTGACGTCTTGACCAATTAAAAATGACTTTACATGTTTTTACGTCAAAATGTCATCCTACAATGGTTTTATAATGATTTTTGGTGAAATTACAACTTTTCGTCGCAAAACAATGTCGACGGAATTTTCATGAAATCAACAAAAATGGCTCCGGAAAAATAGTCGTAAAACGGTGTACGTCGGTCGTTAGAGAACGAACTCGACGGTTTTGGAAAGTTTGTATCGATATCTAGAAGTTTCAGTTCAGGAGTTTTCGTTCAAAAGGTCTCGATCATAAAGATATCAAAGGTTAAAGATGGTGGTTTTTGCTAATCGTGTGCAGAAAATGAGTTTCGGCCAAGTTTGAACATCCGTAATTTATTTACTGTAACTCCGCTTTACAAACGGCTTTTTGTTTTGAAAAATATGGCCGATGCACTTGATTTTACTAGAAGACATTTTGTTCCAAAAAGTTTCACATCATGGTTAAAAACAGCCGCAAACATAGCCTTTACAGCTAATGAAATACTTGTAACGTAAAAATAATATAGTTTTTCAGAAAATAATATTTACGGCAACTTTATGAAAACGGCCATATCTTTGTCGTTTTAAATCCGTTTTCTACGTATAATACGTCCTTAGCTTCGTATCGAAGTAAACTAATGTATTTTTGACTAGTCGAAATAATTTGTGAAGCTTAAGGCTCATTTTTGACCCGAAAATACTAAAAACTGCATGCTGAAATTTTCTGAAAATAATACGTTTCGTCGTCAAACTTTAAAAATCCATAACTTCTTCGTTATAAGTCCGTTTTTATCCGTTCAAGCGGCCACGGATTCGTTTTAAAGTATATTTTCTAAATATCAAGGCCAAAGTTTCGTACCAACAGTAGGTTTTTCCAGAAATTCGAATTAAGGACAGAACATAAAAATATAGTTATCGAAAATAGTTTTTCTCGGACAAAACCTATTCTAATCCCTTCAAATCAACTCCAAAACTAATCTAATCCTACCATACACCTTCTTAGGGTGTCATGGGTTCCTAATCACCATCAAGACCAAAGAATACCATGGGAATATTTATAGGATGACCATAAGTATATAAATAACTCTAAAATCATGAAATAAATGGTATAAATCACATATCATGCATATAAGCTCCAAAAATGAAAAGAAACATATGAAAATGAAAAGGAAACTTGAAAATGATAAAAACAAGCTTACAAATGATAGTGATGAGGTGAAAGTAACAAGGATTAAACTTAAATACCCTTGGTTTTTATTTCAAAACCATATAAAGGATATAACTAGGTTGTAATAACACTTGATCTTGCAAAAATTTTTGATCCCCTTGAGCTTGTTGAGTGGCCGGTTTTGATGAAGCCAAAAGAAAAGAGAGAAAGTTTTTCTTAACACTTAGATAAAAATGAATGTATGAGAAATATACTTGTGAAGTAAGACTTTTGTATACATGAATTATTAGAAAACATACACCTTACTACATTTATTGACCACCCTCCCCTTATGGCCGGTTTTAGGGGAGGGTTGTCTCTCCAATATATATATATATATTTTTTTTTTTTTTTTTTTTTTTTTTTACTAATGTACTTGCATATATATTTTGTATAATTTGATAAAAAGTGTAAGTAAAACAAAGTTAAGTTAAGGTGAATGGAAGTTTTTGGTACAAGTAACTTTTTAATAGATCAAAATAGATTGTAATGAGATAATAAAAATTGTAAAAATACTTTCCTTGTGAAAATTGAGTGATAAAATAATTATCGTATAATTTTTAAGAAAAACGACGTAATAATTAAACTTTAACGATTAATGTACCAAATAAATTTGAAACATTAGGAAAACTAAAAATATAGTTTTTATGAACTAAATGTAAGTTTAAAAATACCTCGGGATCATTTTTGAAAGTAATGGATTAAATATTCAAAATAAAAACTCACGCGATAAAGATTATTAAATATAAAAATTACGCGTATAAAGTGAAATGAAATGTCGTGAATGAACTTATGAGGTGCAAATGATGTCAATGGAATGTAGACTAATCTTAGTCCATATGAAATGTACGTGATGTTATGATCATGAATTCGCCTCTAAACCTTCAAGGTTACGCGAATTTGAAACAAGTAAACCAAGTTTACTATAAATGTTGAAATAATGAAACATAAATTGTGTCGAGAAATGACCTGAAAGTACGGGTTGTCACATTCGCCCATCCAAAAAGGAATTCAGTCCCTGAATTCAGTTCGTGTAAGTCTATCGAATTTTTGAGTTTATGATGAATATCGAGGAGAGAAGACATGGAGAAATGTAGTTACTGTTGTCGATGATTGAGAGTGTACAAAACATCGTATTGGGTAAATCTCGCATGAGTAATACTTTGACTTGTGGAATTTGTGAACATTTTGCTTGCACTAAGATTTATAAATAGCCGCTCCCAACATAACATGATCCCTCCAGAATTAGACATAGTTAGCTAGGCTATGTATAATTAAGGAACGATGATGTGACGTTCAGTTTAGTTGTTATAACTCTCGATGCTTACAAGGATTTAAACCGTGTCGTTAAAATGGTCGATAAAGTAAAAAGAAATAACATTCTCGAAAGTGATATTGAATCGAAAGGAAATAAAGTACAATAGATGAGAATATTTACAACGAGTGGTTTATCAAAAGTAGTACATCTTAGGTTATAAGGATTCGGATACGATGAAAACATATACTTAGTACAACATAGTACATAAGGAGAAATAAGACTGTTAGTTTCCGATTTTCTTCAGTCTTTCGTGTCGTTGGTACCTTGACGAGCTTCTCCTTTTCCTAATCCATGAGCACCTTCAACTTGCTGACCTTGGTTTTTGAGGACATTGATTCCGATAGTGTCCTTGCTCCCCACATCTGAAACATGTAATTATAGTTTTGCCTTTACAATCCCTGGCTAGATGTCCCGGTTTTTGGCATTCGCGGCACTTGGCAGGGCAAGGACCCGTGTGATGATACTTACATCGATTACATAGTGGTTTAGCCCCAACATATCCTTTTCCCTTGCAGTCCTTTGCAAGGTGTCCCACTGTTTGACAGATAAAGCATATACCACATGGACCATTATGATGTAGAGTGCATTGATGGCATCGTGGCAAGTTTCCAGTATAAGTTCTTTCCTTTGTTGGTGCAGCAACATGAACCCTGACAGCTTCTTGTCTTCTATTTTGTTGTTGGTGATGGTTAGTGTTACAGCTTTGGTTGTTGTTGTTATAACCTCCCTGGTCATTTTCCCATTTCCTTTTGTTGTTGTTAGTTTGGTTGTCGCGGTTGTTGTTGGTTTGATCGTTGTCATTGTTGTGGTGGTTATTGTTGATAATGTTTTCCCTTTTCACAACTTGAGCCATGAGTAATTGAGTTACCTTGATGGTCTCTTCAATTGTTTGCGAATCGAAAGAGGCTACCTCTCCTTGAATGCATTTTGGAAGTCCTCCAATGAAACTTTCCAGTAGTTTCTCATTGTCCATAACCATATATGGGCATAAAGCAGCCAACTCTTGAAACCTTCTGATGTAGGTCTCAATGTCATAACCAACGGTCACTAGCCCAATAAATTCCATTTTCAATTTCTTCATCTCCTTGGGTGGGCAATACTTCTTAGTCATCAACCTCTTGAATTTATCCCATGAGAGTTTATAAGCATTTTCCATACTAATAGGTTGTGCATAATGATTCCACCATAACATTGCCTCATCCAAGAGTGTACTAGTAGCAAATTTCACCTTGCAGTCATCTGGGCAATCGCATATAAGAAATAACAACTCGATCCTTTCCAACCAACGGATCATAGTAATGGCTCCTTCTGTGCCTCTGAACTTCGGGGGGTCACTGCTCTTAAAGTCCATGTATGTACCACTTCGAACTCTCGAATCTCCTGCAACTCCTGTAGTAGTAGCATGTCTAGTAGTTTCAGTAACAGCCGTGGTCTCGACAGCGGCAGCAACAGCAGCTATCGTTGCCCGTTCTTTCTCTAGTTCCCTAGCTATACAATCCTTTATATACTTTTGGATATCGGCTTGTATCATAGCTGGTGGAGCTCTCTTCGGCGCCATAACTCTTCAAGTAAAAGGAAAATGAGACGTGTCAAATCCTATGTTAAGAATAGGCGCTCTAAAGAGAAGTGATAGAAGGTGGTAAGTTTGAGGGTATTTTCAAAATGATCGACGGGTTCCGAAAAGATGGGTTATTAGGTGTTGTAAGTGCTTCAAATGTAGTTCATCCCTAATATTGTTATCATGCTAGCAAGAAGATAGATATCATCTCAAACTATGTCGAAGAATGTTTGTTCTAGTTTCACTTGTAGATGGGGAGTCATTGATTGTCCGACATGTTCAAACCTGTGGCATCTCTTGATATGGAAATGAGGTTACTTGGAATTTCTAGAGAACACAATGCCTTAGGGGAAGTCTATATCGATAGCCTTAATTTAACCAAATTTTCCTTTAAGGGAACTTATTGAAGGGAAGTTCACATATTGTTGAAGCTATGCTTAGTGAAATGTTCTGTAGCCTCAGATAGAAGACTTGGTATATCCCTATAGTGTTGTTTCATGGGTATTCGCTTCGTATTAAATCTCGTAACTCGGTCTAGCTAGTACTTTTGGAATGATAGAGTTTGGATTCTAATTCAAAATAGTGGTTCGGAATATCTCGTGATGTCTTAAGATTTTTGTTGAGTTTTGAATCATCCTACCTCCTAGTTCTAGTCCTTGTTGGTAATCCCCAAAATCCTTCCATTGTTTTCTTGTATCGAGGAATCCTCCTCACAGATGGTATAGGAAGTCTTTCTAAAAAAAAGGTCACTCGTCAAATCCTAACTTATCGGTTGAGTGAGAGATAAATGGCGTAAGCATCTATAGAGTGTTAACAGAAAGGAATGTTTATGCACAATATATTTGATTATAAAACTTTGCTTTCAAACGAAAATAAATAGTTTGTAAGAAAATTACAGTAAAGTTTATGAAAAGGGTTTGTAAAACCACTTTATTGAGTAACAAAGAAAAATTTTTTTATCATTTACAGTTTAATAATAAATCTTAGTTGTGGCTTGGTGTAAAAGTAACAACTTGTTAAGGTGATTTTAAAACATCTTATATAGTGATAGAAAACGGCTTAACAATGGTAGTGAAATATTTTGGTAAGTCATAATTCAGATTATAACATAACTCGTGAAATGATTTGTAAAATAGCTTTCAAGAAAACAATTTATCGTTTGTCAAATAATAGAAGATTTCGTAGTTCAATTAATATCAAGATGGTTTATAGGTTGGGAATATAATAGTTAGTAAAGTAAAGGCGAATAGTTTGTGAGGTAAGCGTACCAAGTTTTATGATTTTAAATCAGGCAGTGGCTAAAATAGTTCACCAAAAGGGTAAAATAGTTTATAAGACCGCGATATTACTTGCAGGAAAAATTTGTAATATAGTTTGTAACTTGCTATTGCAATTGTTTGTTGTTTTATAAAATAATAGCAAATTAATCGGTTTATCATACTATGAGAAAATAGTTTGCAAAGTATCAGTAAGGTCATTGTTTATAAATTATTATCAAAGTCGTAAATTTTGGTTTAATGGTACAGGAGTAAGATGAAATGATCGGTAAAATAATTGAAAGCAGTTTGTGTTAGATAACGATGAAGTTTATTATCTCAAAAGAGAGAATGTAGGACAAATAGTTGGTGTTCAACGTTTTGTTTTGTAAGATAATGGCTTGATGATTTTTCAGAGTAACATGAAAATCGTTTCACATGAGGATATTGAATAGTTGATAAAATGACTGAAACCAATAGATAAGTTGGTAATAAAACAACTTGCGTTAAAACTTTACGAAACAACGTTTCTAAGATAGTGATGAAATAGTTCGAAATAAAATCAAGTGAAATAATTTCATGAAATAGTAGCAAGATAAGTTGGAATAAAATTTGTTGGATGGTTTGTAAGATGCATAAGAGAACCTTATCGAGTAATAACAGTCTACTAATTGGTCGAGAATAAAATTGGCCTAACCCCTAGTAAGATAGTGATGTATCATCGCGAAATGATAGAGAATTGGGCAATTGGAGTAAGGAATGAAATCAACAAGGTGGTGATTATCGTAGAGATAATAAATGATAAAGATCACATTAGTTAGAAAGGTGCTTATTATCTGTTCCTGTTGGTAGTCTAATCATGTCTCAAGTGTAGAAGTAGTAGGCGGTCTAGCAACAATAGCCCTAGAACTCTCACAGTCCTCAAACCTATGAGATGATGTAGTGTCTATAGTCTTAGTGGTAGATGATAATGGTGTGTCAAATCATGCACGCTTCCCAAGCTGTAAGTTAGGTGTATGAATATCGGGTATGAGATGTGATGGTACGGATGGTGCTCGAAATGATAATGATGATCATGGAATCCTTGTGGTGAGTTAAGGAAATTGGTTCATTAGGATTAAGCCTATAAGTTCTACCCAATAGTATGATCTGTCCCAACTGAGTGATAAAAATTGTCCTGATCCTACAGTGAATCGATAGTGATCGTGATAGTGTAGGTGTAACTTCGTCCTCCTAAAAGGTTTATCTCGGTATTCAACGTTATCGGTGATGAGTCAATTGATGTGAAAATTGTGATAGGGAATGACAAGGAATTCTCCACGTTAGAGTATGGGGAAAAGATAATGGGATGGGTATTTAAGGGCATCCATGTGACAATCGTTTTGAAATGAAAGTAAATAACTCGTAAAATGTGCGTATAAAACCGCATGCAAAGTGAACATGTACTTATGATGAAATGATGAGATGCTATGATAATGTAGCTATAGTCTAGGGTCAATGATGCAACCTAGTTCTCTATAACTGTAGCTCTGGTACCAATCTGTCACACCCCCAATTTACCTGTTTTGCAGCGGAATGGAATTCCTGGGGGTTTGACTGTCATAGCACCACATCACAGTTATATTGAACGACCTAAAGTGTCGTTTTAAAAACACATCGTTGGATATTTCATAAAAACAATCAGAGTACAACATCGGTCCCAAAAGGTTTACAAAGTTTGCGAAAATACATCCAAGTTACAAATCCAAACGATGTTTTGAAATAAAGTACCATAATGTACATAATGTAAGTCGACGCCGCGACTCAAAATGTAGGTCCCTAAACCATGTCATGATGAATGCCTCAGTTACCTGAAAATACATTGCTAAAAACGGTCAACAATAATGTTGGTGAGAAATCATAGGTTTATGTAAATGTTTTATACGACTACACAAGTATTGATCAGGCATGACAATCCAGTCACGTAAAAATAATGTTACAATTGCTCTAAGCCCATGACCCCGAAACTAGACTGTTCAATAATGTATGCCCCTGCAGAGTGTTTGCCAGACAACTCCGTAATGTAATCAAATGAAATGCATCCGTTTGCCTGGTTGGGATTCACCAACCCGGATGGAGGCGTCACCCTCGATAGATCTATCCACTCATCCTCGCTTCAAAGATTAACGGTTCATGTTCAAGTAATGGGGACTTTCAAATTGGCAAATGTGGTAACTTAAGCAATGTAATGAATTTAACATACTTGGTATCGTACAAAAAAAATGTAGTGCAATGTATTCTCCCCCGTGGGTTTGAAAATAATCGAAAGCATGTAAAACGGGGCTATGAAAACTCACTTGGATAAACAGGAATAACGGCAAAAGTGAGTACACTGAGGTATAATGTAATGCGTCAACCGGGACCTATTATCAATGATATGATATGTCATGAGTTGCAATGTAATGTTATGCATGCACTTCGTATGTTATTTATACCATTTACGAGTTTTTGAAAATATCACTTGTCGTCGAAAAATACTCTTTTGACGTCTTGACCAATTAAAAATGACTTTACATGTTTTTACGTCAAAATGTCATCCTACAATGGTTTTATAATGATTTTTGGTGAAATTACAACTTTTCGTCGCAAAACAATGTCGACGGAATTTTCATGAAATCAACAAAAATGGCTCCGGAAAAATAGTCGTAAAACGGTGTACGTCGGTCGTTAGAGAACGAACTCGACGGTTTTGGAAAGTTTGTATCGATATCTAGAAGTTTCAGTTCAGGAGTTTTCGTTCAAAAGGTCTCGATCATAAAGATATTAAAGGTTAAAGATGGTGGTTTTTGCTAATCGTGTGTAGAAAATGAGTTTCGGCCAAGTTTGAACATCCGTAATTTATTTACTGTAACTCCGCTTTACAAACGGCTTTTTGTTTTGAAAAATATGGCCGATGCACTTGATTTTACTAGAAGACATTTTGTTCCAAAAAGTTTCACATCATGGTTAAAAACTGCCGCAAACATAGCCTTTACAGCTAATGAAATACTTGTAACGTAAAAATAATATAGTTTTTCAGAAAATAATATTTACGGCAACTTTATGAAAACGGCCATATCTTTGTCGTTTTAAATCCGTTTTCTACGTATAATACGTCCTTAGCTTCGTATCGAAGTAAACTAATGTATTTTTGACTAGTCGAAATAATTTGTGAAGCTTAAGGCTCATTTTTGACCCGAAAATACTAAAAACTGCATGCTGAAATTTTCTGAAAATAATACGTTTCGTCGTCAAACTTTAAAAATCCATAACTTCTTCGTTATAAGTCCGTTTTTATCCGTTCAAGCGGCCACGGATTCGTTTTAAAGTATATTTTCTAAATATCAAGGCCAAAGTTTCGTACCAACAGTAGGTTTTTCCAGAAATTCGAATTAAGGACAGAACATAAAAATATAGTTATCGAAAATAGTTTTTCTCGGACAAAACCTATTCTAATCCCTTCAAATCAACTCCAAAACTAATCTAATCCTACCATACACCTTCTTAGGGTGTCATGGGTTCCTAATCACCATCAAGACCAAAGAATACCATGGGAATATTTATAGGATGACCATAAGTATATAAATAACTCTAAAATCATGAAATAAATGGTATAAATCACATATCATGCATATAAGCTCCAAAAATGAAAAGAAACATATGAAAATGAAAAGGAAACTTGAAAATGATAAAAACAAGCTTACAAATGATAGTGATGAGGTGAAAGTAACAAGGATTAAACTTAAATACCCTTGGTTTTTATTTCAAAACCATATAAAGGATATAACTAGGTTGTAATAACACTTGATCTTGCAAAAATTTTTGATCCCCTTGAGCTTGTTGAGTGGCCGGTTTTGATGAAGCCAAAAGAAAAGAGAGAAAGTTTTTCTTAACACTTAGATAAAAATGAATGTATGAGAAATATACTTGTGAAGTAAGACTTTTGTATACATGAATTATTAGAAAACATACACCTTACTACATTTATTGACCACCCTCCCCTTATGGCCGGTTTTAGGGGAGGGTTGTCTCTCCAATATATATATATATATTTTTTTTTTTTTTTTTTTTTTTTACTAATGTACTTGCATATATATTTTGTATAATTTGATAAAAAGTGTAAGTAAAACAAAGTTAAGTTAAGGTGAATGGAAGTTTTTGGTACAAGTAACTTTTTAATAGATCAAAATAGATTGTAATGAGATAATAAAAATTGTAAAAATACTTTCCTTGTGAAAATTGAGTGATAAAATAATTATCGTATAATTTTTAAGAAAAACGACGTAATAATTAAACTTTAACGATTAATGTACCAAATAAATTTGAAACATTAGGAAAACTAAAAATATAGTTTTTATGAACTAAATGTAAGTTTAAAAATACCTCGGGATCATTTTTGAAAGTAATGGATTAAATATTCAAAATAAAAACTCACGCGATAAAGATTATTAAATATAAAAATTACGCGTATAAAGTGAAATGAAATGTCGTGAATGAACTTATGAGGTGCAAATGATGTCAATGGAATGTAGACTAATCTTAGTCCATATGAAATGTACGTGATGTTATGATCATGAATTCGCCTCTAAACCTTCAAGGTTACGCGAATTTGAAACAAGTAAACCAAGTTTACTATAAATGTTGAAATAATGAAACATAAATTGTGTCGAGAAATGACCTGAAAGTACGGGTTGTCACAGGATGTTAGTGGAGATGTGTATGTAGGTGTAGGAGGTAGAGATGTGTCAACATCCATATTGACCGGTTGTGGTGGTTGATTTCTAGTCATTACCAAAAATGGGCCAAAAGAGGGTGATGGAGAAGAAGATAGTTATGCTATTGATGGTGACACATTGAGGTCAACTCCTATTTTGGATGAATGTGGTTGTTGTGTATTCCTCTTTTCAATTGAAGAGAATGTAGGTAATTTTAGAGGATTAGGTCTAGGAGGCAAGTCCTTTAAAGTATTCATGTAGAGATGTGGCAAAGAATGATGTGTAGTAAAGGAGAGTTGTTTGGGTTCAAGAGGAGAAGCTCTTGTTAGTTTGGTAGAAATGGCAGTGCTTTGAGGTCTTTGTTTAACAAATGGTTGAGAGGTTGGTTCAAGAGGTGTAAATGATGGTGTTGTCTTAATGGAAGCAAGTTATGGTGATGGTTTGATATGAGCAAGTTGTGGTAGTGTTGGTTCAACGGAAGGTGGAGTTTGGATGTAGTTAGGTGAGGATTCCTTGATAGGTGACGATTCAGTTGATGATATTTCATGGATAATGCGGGCAATTTTTCTAGGGGGGCTTCTAGTCGAGGAGCGAGAATTTGGTACGTTAGTCATTATGATAGGTGTTTAGAATGTGAATTTGTAGCTGAGAATGTGATGTTGAGGTGTGTGATTGAAGCACAAACACAACTGATTTGTATAGTGAAGGATCATAAATGGAAATTAAATCCTAAACCACTAAAATCTTTCAAATTGCAATCATTTGCATGCATAAGAGTCAATTACTGAGATACAATCTTCTAGGAGAGTTATTAAAGACAATGTTGAGTATTTGAATGGATAAAAATGAAGTTATAACTGAAATGATGTGTTTTTAACTGCTCTGTTTGCCCGGATCCACCAGATCCTTTTCCAAAATGATCTGGCTAGCTCTAGACAAGCGATCGGGCTTAATGAGATAGAGATTTAGAGAGATGGTTTAGCATTTAAGAGCTCTAGTCTATATAAGTTGATACTATGATTGAAAGGATGTGGCTTAATTGGTAGAAGTCTTGAGAACTTAAACCAATGATGAGAAGTAACTAATGATGAGTTTTATGAAAAAATAAGAGCTAAGGAAAGCTAAATAATGATCAAGTAATATTTAAGATTACTCAAGAAATTATCTTCAGATATAAGGATCAATAGGTGATGAAGGAAAATATATAAATTCTCAAAAAGTATAAAAATTAAAAAATTGATTTTGGAGCATTTTGAGGAAGAAGTGTGCAAAGAAAATTTAAAATAAATGTGAATAATATGAGAACAAGTCAAGGGAGATGAGGTAAAGAAGGTGTAAGCACCTGAGTGGAGGAATAGTGAGTATGTGAGAAATGATAAATCAAAAACATCTTAGAACGATTCTAAGTCTTTCATAAGAGAGTATTGAGTCTAGTAAGGCTGAGAATAGCTTAATTATGGACAAAATAGTTTAAGCCACTAATCTAATAAGGTATGGAAGGTGAGAAATATGTAAAAATGACATAATTGCATATATGTATAGCCGGTTCCTCCGGAATCATTTCAGAATGCATCCGGCTAGTTATCCTAAAGGGATGCGGCTTCTTAGTTCCAAATTGACACAGTCGGCTTGCAAAAATCATGTCCACTTATCGGATTTTAAAACTTATGTTTCTACTAATAACTATATATGGATTCTAGTCTAGAGTAGCAAGATGGGTAAGCGAAACAAACAAATAGTTGATCAAACAAGATTAAATCCAATATTTGATAAATGATCAAGTATGGTAAAATTTCCTAAACATAAGTAATATAACTAAAAACTCAAGGAGCTAGTCAACAAAATAAGTATTCAAGGTATCATACAATCATAGTAACATTAAAGACAAGATACTAAAATTTTTCATCCCAGAAGTTTATTCTACTACATTTTTTTTTGATAAACTTTATCTAATTTTTGTTATTTTACTCATCTTCATCAAATGATGCATAGTTGGTGGATGAATCGAGAATGAAGAAGGATGATATATAGGGCTCATTCAAAGGTTCCATCACTTTATCGGTAAGTGAATATTGAGGCCTTGAAAGTGTGGGTGAAAGTGCATGAAGTGATTATTGAGACGAGTTAAGAACATTCCATAAGGTATTAGTTTGTTTTTATCACCCTTGAGATGTACAATTCGCTTAGCGAATAAGTAAGCCAGATTGTAAGGTTGTTGAGTTAGAAGACAGTAGATCATATGAGCACAACACGCCGGAAGTTGCTCACGATTTCCCGTAAGACTCCAAACATTTTCACATAGAATAACCGCGATTGGTTTTGACTCATATCGGAGCTCAAGTGTATGAATTATGTGTGGATCAAGACAATTCAAACCTTGAGGAGTATGAAGGAGACGAGTTAGTTCTTATGGGGAAGGTATATATGAGCAATATGGACTATTTTCCTCATGATACTTAAAGAGAGACTCAAGAGACCAATCTTAAGTGTAGGAACATTTCCCATGACATGGAATTTAGAGGATGTGAGAAAATAGGTCAAGACTCATAACATTTTGGGTTTTTGATCCAAAACCGAAGTGAGAGGGAATGATCCTCGTTACATGCGAGTTCAACTTGACGAAATAATTTCAACACGAATCATGGACAGATTTTATCGGTGATGGTAAGGAGGAACTCAAATACTATGGTGTGAAAACAAGTGTTGATATCTCTTTGGAAGGCAAGAGAAGAATCAACAATACGACCCTCATGGAAGAAACGGGTTTCAAGATTATTGAACCCACGAACATGATTACCGGAGGTGTTTGGTTAATGTGAAATGTCTGGGATGTAAATGTTAGTTACTCGATGATTGAAATCATACTCGTGAGACATATTGATACCTATACAAATTGATCAAATGTATTAAGAGAAAAACTGTTACATAGCAAACATGTATCTAGTACATTATTGCATTAGAAAGGCTTCTTTGGAATATGAATGTTTTAGTTAAAGACGCTTCATACTTTCTTTATCAAGAATCAATTAAATGGGGTTTTAGAAGATTAGCAAATATTGGTTGATTGTTAAGTATTACAAATTATGTATTTACTTGCATTAAAAATGCTCAATAGGCCTTTTAATCCATTATTTCAAAGGATCATCCATATGAGATGAAAGACAATTTAAGTTTTTAGAGGGATTCAATATCTAAAGATAATCATGAATTAATTTCAAATTTGCATACTTAAGTTTGTAGGAATGATTTAATTAACCTATCTCATCAACTTTTAATAAAGAGAAAAACCATTTATTTAAATTGAGAGAAGTGTTAGGAAGATGTAATTACTTATGAAGGTGATTAGGAACCCAAGGTGGATAATTTAGTGTTTAGACTAAGAGTGTGTATGTTTTTGGTCATTTTAGAGGAAAAGGAGAATATTGTCTGTGATGTTTAAAGAGTGTAGACAAGTGTCTATCATGCCGTTCTGCCGGATCCTTTACAAAAGGGATCCGACCCATTAAGATGAACGGATCCGGGAAGACAACAGATAAGAGGATTTTGAATGTTTGGTTTTCGATGTATTGTTTGTCACTAGTTATTTTAGTTCATTTGTTTTAAGGTGAGTTTTGAATATATGATAATTATTGGGAATTTAACAAAGACAGTTTGTACTGCCAAGGTTAAGAGTTAGTACTGCTAGCTTTAACTGTGGACTGCGAAGAAATATAACTAGCAGTACAAACTGCCAGTACAGTAAGTTAGTATTGCTTCTAAGATTTTGTATAGTCGGTTAGATAATTATAGAAAAGATTCTATAATATGTATCTTGTATAGAAAGTTATTGTAAACCTAGTAGGACTCCTTAGCCTATAAAAGGAGGTCCTAGGTTAGATTTATAGTACAAATTATTCTAAGAATCGATCACTTCAAGTTTTTGTAACCCTAATACTTTTGAGTATTCGTATAATATATTGAAGTGTTTTGTGAGAAACATATTGTGTTTAAGTATTCTCTTTGTCATTAAACATTAGATTTTTCATATTTTTTAATCTTTGATACAAGACAGCTTGTTATATTATTATTTGTGTTAGATTTATCTAGCTCAATCAACTTGATCAATTGCTCAACTGGGATCAAAAAGTCGTATCAGAGCTTGTGATCTAGATGATGTGATATAAGAGAATTAGTGTTCAAACTACTACTAAAGTCATGGAAGATTCAACACACATGGTTACTGCATCAAAGGTGCCCATGCTGAAGTCAGGAGAGTATGAACTCTGGAGGTCAAGGATGCAACTGTATCTTAAGATGTTGGACTACTCTTGTGGGAAATCATTCTGAATGGTGATTCTCTACCAGCTAAAGGTTCTGATAGGAAGGATTTCTAACTTTTCTAAACTGATTTTTGAAAATATGGTGAAGAATGTGGATTCTAAAATGAAATTTCTAATGTATCCAAGATTTATTGCAATGATTTTAAAGAAAAGCAAGCTACTCACCCATGAAGAAATTTTTCCAACACCTTGTTTGCAACAAATTTTGTTTGCAAATATGTCTATGGCATCAAGGTTGTTTAATGGGGTAGTAGTTCCTTTATTTTCTAACATGATTGTGCAGGTACAGGGTGAAGGATCAGCAATCCCAGCTGAGTCATAACACACATCCATTGTTGTTCCAAATATAACTTATATACCACTTGTTACACACACCTATAGGAGAAAACACATACAGGGTACTATGGTCTCTCATCCTAGTATTCCTACTCAGACCCTAGGAGTTAACGAGACTGCCTCTGGTAGAGTGGAAGGGGCTACCACTACTGTGTCTAGCTTAGATGCATCACAGGGTAGTGGTAACATTAATAAGACCCCAACCATGGCAACAGTGGATGTTTATAGTTGTAACAGACTAGATACAACTGCTAGAATCTCAAGCCAACTGGAAAATATGGATGGCTTCAGTAATCCTCCTAGTCCAACTAGGGAGAAAGCTGAGTCTTTGCCTTATGATGCACCTCTCCCAGGAGGTAACACATCTGGAAGTGTTGAGGGCAGACAATCACTTCAGGAATTGACGGCTACTTATACCCAGTTGACATCTAAAGTAGGGGCTTTGGAGAAAGAATTGAAGGAAACAAAGAAGCTATATGCCAAAGTCTACTCTACTCTGGTCAAGAAGGTGAAAAGATTGAAGTTGAAGGTTAAAGCTCTGCAAGCTCCAGAAAGGCCAACATTGTGGATTCTACCAGTTCAAGTGATCCTGAAGATATTGGGGAATTTCACAAACAGGGGAGGAGAACAGATGCAGAGACTCAGGGGAGGACTTTAAGTTTTGAAAATGGGAATCAAGATCAAGATATGGGAGATTTGTACAAGAAACAGAACCAGTGGATACTGAAGAGGTTGATCTTGAAGCTCCAACAAAAGTTATAGAAGAACAATAGGATGTTGTCGATACTGCTACCAGTACAAAGAAAGCAGTGGAAACTGCTGGTTCACATAAAGGTACTGCTAGAGTTGATAAGGACAAGGGCATTCTGGTTGAAGATGAATCTGTTCAAAAGAAGCCAAAGATTACTGCACATATGGTTTTTGATGAAGAAAATGCTAAAGAGGTGCAAGAACAGGAAGTTGTAAGATTCTTGGAAGAGCAAAAGATGAAGAAGACTGCTAAATTATCTGTTGAAGAATCAGATAGACTACTTGCTCAAATTTTGCAAGAAGAGGAAGTTGTAGCAGTTCCTGAGGAAGAGAAAGAGGATGCTATCCAAGACTTACTTAATCAGATGAGAGAAAAGCAAAGGACAAAGAAAAGAGTCAAGCCTCCAACAAAAGGACAACTAATGAGAAACATGAAGTTCTATCTGAAGCATCAAGATCATAAGAAAGATTTTAAGTTGAAGGGCAAGATTTTTGATGAAATACAAGAGATGTATGTCAGAGCTTATAAAAGGATTCAAGATTTCAGACCAGTAGGAACAGAGGAAGCAACTGTTAGAACAAAAAGAGCATGTCTGATACTGGAATCATAGATATCTAAAAAGCAGAAGATAGAAGGGAGTTCATATGCTGCAGAGATTGATTTGGAAGATGAAGCTTTGAAGGAGTTGATGATTATTCAACCTAATGAAGGAATGCATGTAGAAGCTTTACAGACCAAGCATCCCATAATTGATTGGGAAATTCATAATGACAGATTTGGAAAAGCTTGGAAGATCATCAGAGTTGGAGATATAGTGGAGATGTACAACACATTTGCAGACATGTTCAAATCATTTGACAGATATGATCTAGTAAAGCTATAGGAACTGGTACAACAAAGGCTAAATCATAAAGAAAATCCATATGAAAAGGAGCAGAAACTTTGGGTAAAACTGGAAAGATCATTTGATCCTGATCCTTATGACAGACTACGAAGTCAAGATGCAACAGTTCCAGGAACTACGTGGATTTTATATAGCTCATCTAGTGTACATAATGTCTACACAAGTATTCATGATTGGTTTATGCTTGTGGAAAAGGAGTATCCGCTCAGAATGAAGACACTGATAGTGATGTTATCTTCAAGGTTGACTACTGAAGAGGATAATGAAATGGCAAGAGAATTGGTGAACAAGATCTTCATTCAAGCATAAAGACCAAGCAAACCAACCAAGTAGGTGTTTGCAAAATTCCCCAACAGTATGAATAAAAAGATTTATTTAAAAAACTTGCTGATTTATAAATGAAATCACAAGTTTAGGGGAGGATTGTTGGGAATTTCGCAAAGACAGTTTGTACTGCCAAGGTTAAGAGTTAGTACTGCTAGCTTTAACGGTGGACTGCGAAGAAATATAACTAGCAGTACAAACTGACAGTACAATAAGTTAGTACTGCTTATAAGATTTTGTATAGTCAGTTAGATAACTATAGAAAAGATTCTATAATATGTATCTTGTGTAGAAAGTTATTGTAAACCTAGTAGAACTCCTTAGCCTATAAAAGGAGGTCCTAGGTTAGATTAAGAGTACGAGTTATTCTAAGAATCGATCACTTCAAGTTTTTGTAACCCTAATACTTTTGAGTATTCGTATAATATATTGAAGTGTTTTATGAGAAACATATTGTGTTTAAGTATTCTCTTTGTCATTAAACATTAGATTCCGAATATTTTTTAATCTTTGATACAAGACAGCTTGCTATATTTTTGTTTGTGTTAGATTTATCTAGCTCAATCAACTTGATCAATTGCTCAACTGGGATCAACAATAATTGATCCTAAGTAAGTAAATCTAGAGTTTGAGGGCTAATACTATAAGGAGAGTTTTAGACGAAAACATGCTTTTACTCAATTTTTCTTTAATGCATAAGCCAATACAAGGAAATGGATGATCATAAAAAAAATAGAGATGTATGAGAGGGAATACATTTTTGTGAGATAATTTGACACGGGAATAGATGAGTAACATTTATGATGATGATCTAGCTATAGAAAACTTTTATTTGCGTCAACTTAACCTTTTCATTTAGAGAGTTTTAAAGAGATAAATTAAGAAATTAGGGATCGATTGAGTGGAATACTATTCCCGACCTATTCTAAGGAATGTGAAAGTTCGTGAAAAGAGATCTTTTGAAAGATGTGATTTGGTGTGATAAGTAATTCACGTGAATATGTCATTTAGGTAAGACACATAAAATCAATGATAAACTAAGAGGTTCAAAAAAGAGATCATGCATATGTTAACATAAGAAAACTAGACCAAAGCTTTTAACCATACACAACTAGAACCTTTTAAGATATCATCTATTAGTGAGAAAACATAACTTTGCCAAATTTTCTCAGATAGACGGGTGATAAGGATTTAAAACGTACGCTTTTAGGGGTCATTTAAGCCCTATTTCGACACATTTTATATCCGTTACGGCTTAATTTCGTTCCTTTTCACTTTTTAGGTCTTTTGGAAGTAAAATGCTAGAATGAAACACATTTGGATGAAAAGGAGCAAATACTTGAAGAAAATGGCAAAGTCAAGATCGAAGCCACTCAAGACTGATCAGCAGAACCTGACGGCGTCCCATCCAATGGGTGATGCCGTCCCTCTATGAAGACTTGATCAAAACATGCACGCGACGGCTTAGTGAAAATCCTGGTTCCAAAACTTGACGGCGTTACGCTTTAAATATGAAGGGCGTCACTCACATTTTTCACTCCAGACGGCCCATATCTAGAATCAATATGACATCTCAACTAAAGACTGACAGCGTCACCACTCTCAAGTGACGCCATTACATCGATGACTTGGCCCAAACAAAACCCTAATGACGGTGACCTGACGGCGTCCCATGCAAAAGGTGATGCCGTCGCGATTGTAAATCTATATATAGAATTCGATTTTTCTATATTTTAAAAAGCAAACCCTAACTCAGTTGTTGTCCGACTTGGACAGTATTCTAGGGTCCCATACCATATTTTACATATCAAGATAAGTTTGTTAATCCAATTTATCATTATGTCTACCCCATGTTCGATTGATTGTGTGTATGCTTGCTTGTCTAGCATGTCTAGCTAAATTACTTGTGTGTTTGATTAGATCTATGAAACCTAGTTATTGATTGTTGTTAGGTTGTTTCTTTTCTTAATTGACATAGGCTTAATTGGTGCGATTAGGCTTCGTTATATTTAATGCTTGAGTATGATTAATGATGATATGGTGTACGGATGGAATAGCTTAGGTTAGCCGATTCCGTGTATCATATACGAGAGATAACCTCATAGAACTAGGGAATCCGCACACCCTATGACTTTTAGGAATACAATGCATTAAGATAAAGGGCATGACAACTCAACCAACTAATAAAAGATAACTATGGAGTAATAGTATCTAAGTGAACACATTCTTAATCATCATACGAGTACACCTAAATTAAACATAGATATCCGTAGTAATTAGATAATTAGCTAATTTAAAGTAGAGTAATCGGTAGAAGTACCACCCCAAACCAGTTGCCCCGAGATTTTACATTAGCTTTCTAAAAAACCATAAAAAAAAAGATTAAAAAAAAGAATCACCCTCAACCCCACATTCTCGTCATATATTTCTTACTAGCATTCCTATTCCCCTAGAGAAAGATATCAATCCCCGAGGCTTACCCCATACTACACTACAACGATTAGGTTCACTGCCTAGAGGATTGAGAAACTTGGTCGTAGAAAAGTAGGTTTTCCCGATCCCGAACGCGCCTTCCGCGGTCATCAAGTTTTTGACGCCACTGCCGGGGAATAGAATAGCTAGTTAGATCTCTATCTCGTTTAGGTTCCCTTGCTTGATTCCTATCAAGTAAGATTTTTTCTCATTTTCATTAGCTTCCTTGTAGTCTATCCCCCTTCTTTGTATTTTTCTTCGTAACCTTGTCACTTATCACCATGGGTGACAATCCACCACCAAACAACCATCCGCCACAAAACCCACCACTTGATCTAGCCTATGCCAACCAACTCCGCGCTCGTATCTTTAGTGAAATTGGAGAACTTAAGAAATTGAATAGAATAATTGAAAGTGCACTTGAGAAAGCCCTTGATGAAAAAACTAGTACTTTAGATAGCAATTCAACCACGAGTGATGATTCAGATGATGAAATTGGGGAAGGAGATCATAAAGTATTAGAAATCATGGAGGGTAGTGAGGAAGAGGAACTTAATGAGTATTTCAAGTCATGCCCTAATGGAAAGTGTTAGTACCCTTTTATCAAACCATTTCACACAATATAACTAGAGATATGAAGAAAATATATGGTGACTTGAATGAAGATATGTGTATTTTAGAGAGACAAAGAGTAGAAGATGAAACACTATTTCATAAGTAAAAAATACACACACACACACACAAAATCAAGCACACCCCTCAAATGAGAATTTGAGGGGTTATATAGTACAAGTAACATGATGCCCTAAAAGGCTTTCTATGGGCTTCGTGGGTTGGACATGGGTTGGATTGGATAAAAGGCAAGATTAACATAACTAGTACCCATTTAGCTTAGTCCAATCCACGAGCCCGTTGACTATTCTATCACGATATCTAACACACGATATAAAGTTCCTAAATGTGAATGACCATCACTTCTAATAAAAACTATTAAGGCTAACAATCTCCCCCTAAGGGGTGGTCATTTAAAAGATGCTCCATTTGATTTGGTCTTTACTTTTCTCGAGCTTGAACTTTGTGCGTAGATATAGAATAGTCTTGATTCTTTGTTCCTTCATGCTTTGTGATCAGTTAATAGTGTTGTCTGCCGTTGTCAACTTCGTTGGTTAGGTGTCTCCACGTCTTTATCCACCATGCTCACACTTCTATTTGTCTTTTGGTTTCCAATGATGTAGTTCTCAAGTCTTTAAACTTTGAGGATTCTTTGACATTGACGAAGAATCATCTTTAACTTTTAGTAGCCTTTGATTTTGATGAGAACTTTCATGTGTTGTTGGTATGAGCATGTGGAGAGTCTGCACGATCAATCCGCTCTGGAGCTTCCATAAGAAGAAAACATAAAAACAGGTTAGTAATAAGCGGATTCCGGCACTTACAAGTTTGAATTTCGAGGGTGTTAACAGCATAGTGTGAAAACACGTCTCTAATTCTCACAAAGGCCGTTCCTGAACTGGAGTCCCACAAGTGAGATAACGCGATATACGTAAGTACATCTACAGTTCAGATGAGTCATTGAGGTACACCGAAGCATCACCCCACGACTGTAGACCGTTTGAGACACACTAAGCGTAATCCACGGGGAGTTACCGAAGTGACCTGCTGTCAAGGCTGCTTGATGTTGACCCTGGCAGGAATTTTCCATTCAATCACTGAAGATCACAGATGTGAAACTTCTCATAAATGTTCTGGTAGATTGCTAAGATCTGCGTAGGACTCTAGAATATATCACTTGTGCCCTTAATGATGAACAGCAAGCGATGTCATGTCAAGTGTTCCTATGAGATCTTTTGATGAATCTCGTGGCTCTAGACTCAATAGTGCATTTTGGTTTTCCTGAGCGGAGACTAGGGAGAGGGTCTCCTTCTTCAATACCAACGATCTCTAAGAGAAAGTCGATAGATTATGTAGGGTTCCCAGTGAGAATGAAACAAATCCTTTTAAGAGGAATTGAGTGGCTAGAAGGTTTAGTGCAGTGCGTCACTGGGTCCATGACGTCTTTGTCTTCAATACCAGTGTCATCTTAGTGACAACCAGTAGCAGATGAGTTGAACCCGGTTTCTGCCCTAAGGTTGAATATGGAGGGCTATTTCTTTTCACCCTTTTTCATTACATTTCTTTTTAATTCTTCAACCCCTTCTTTCTCCTTTCTCACATTACTCCTTTTTTCAATCATTCCTAAGGACTTTTAGTACAAACTATTGGTGGTGTCCTTGGGTAGATCCCTCTGGCTTTGGCGGATCATAGGACGGATTTCCTATCCTTAGTCACCTTATAACTCCATGATTGTCCTATTGTTGCCATAAAACCATTTTTCTTGAAAATCTCTCAAAGTGTTTATGATAGAAAACATGTTTGAAACATTCCGAGAGTTTTATATTTTCAGAAACACTCCCCCTTCACATGTGCTTATATGTTTTGACAAAAATCTGCACATAGAGGGTAGAATTCGCACGTTTTGAATTGATCGACTTTAAATGAGCTAGACCGATTCGAGACACGTTTACATCACTAGAGAACTAGCTTGAAATTATTACCCGTCCTGGTCAAGTCCATAGAAAGTTTCTCGAAATTGTACATTTCCTGACTTTGATTTCTCGTCAATTCATTGGTTACGACTGAGTCGAGCTCTTTTGAGATTCAAACAACGATCATTAAACATTTTGATCACATTTTAATCATGTCTCTCCCCCTCAAAAATAGCCTATCTATGATGTTTTTGAAACAAACTGATTAAAACATATGTTTTTCGAAAAGCATTTGGGAGAAACTGATTTAGCATGAATTTTGGAACAATTTTGGTTTAAAACTCCCCCTTAACGAAAGCATATTTTTCATACAGAAAATTTAGAATCAATTAAGGTTTTAGAGGGAGTTATCTTAGTACCAAATGTGAGAGATTTTGAAAAAATCTTTTTGAAAAATTTCGAATCAATGGTAGGCAAGATGAAGATTTTAAAAAACTCTTTTGAAGATAATGAAGAGAATTATCTTCATTTGTTTTAGGATAAGTGCTCGATATTTATGAAAATCGATTTTGCATAGCACTTTCCTTTCTTTAAAGATCGGGTTGCAAGCTGAAATACTTACAAGCCATTGTTTTTAGGAAAAGTACTTGAAAAATATTTGAAAACCTTTATTTTTGGTTAAGCACTTTCCTTTCTTTGAAGCGCGGGTCCTGAACTGATGTGTCCAGAAGCCATTATTTGAAGTCCGGGTTTCGTACTGAAGTATACGAAAGCCATTATGTTTTTAAGAAGTTTTAAGAATCGACATGTTTTAGAAAACATATAAAGAACTCTCGCTCAAGCATCTGTACATGCCCGTATCATTGTTGAATGACATTTCTAGAAACGTACAGAATATCGATTATACAAGAAACATGTCGTGAGAAGAATATTTTTGTATTTTTTGATTTTCTAATGTTTTTGTATTTTTTGAAAGTTTTTCAAATTTTGTATTTTGCTCTTGTTGGTTTTATAGAAGAAAAGGAAAATCAAAAATAGAAGATAAAGAGAATGAAGAAGAAGAGTTTACAGAATTAGAACCCTCTGATGAGCTGGGTTCTGAGATATTTGATTCACCTGCAACCAAAGAAGAAGAGTTTTCACAAATAACAGTGTTAGAAGTACAAGATTCCTCACGGTGAGGGTGATCACTATCAACGGTTGTAGTGGTTTTGACTTCCTTAACTTGATGAGTTTCACTATTATATGTGTTGGTGCAAGTATTAAAAATCTTTCCTGTGGGAATCCATCTAAGACCTACTTTGTTGAAAACTTTGCCTGTGGGTTTCCACCTAAGGTAAGATCTAGGAGTTGTTTTCTTTTCAGATTCAGCGGAAGACTCATTTTTGGAAAAACTACGTCCTGAAGAGATCGTCCTATTAGGTGTCTTTTTGTTTGTCTTTTTATCAACGGGCTTGTTTCTATTTGCTATCTTAGTGGATTGTGCCTTGGCACGAGAATTATCTTTCTTGAGATATTGTGAGACACATGCATCATGATTAGCTGAAAAGACACATTTTTTACATGTAGTACAGACAAATTCAATATTCTTGTTTAAAACAGCAGCTTTAACTTTGTCACTACAGTCTTTTGGAAATTGATTCTTGTTCGAAAAAGACTTAGAATTCCTGGTGTTGTTTTCTAAGGGCATAGCATTTTCTTTTGCGCAACTACTCTTAGATGCAAGCCAATCCCTAGTCTTTTGTAGAGAGTTCCTAGGTAATGGTTTACTACTACTAGCATTGCCTTGAAATCTTGTAGAATTCATCACCCTAGATGTTGCACCTAAAATTCCGTCTTTTCGAGTCTGTGCCTTTTTTCTAGCTTCTTCTAGATAGTGATTGTTGACCATGTCGTTAGAACCAACATATTCTTTAACAGGATTTTTGGTCACATTTCGTGTACTATTCCTAGAAATGCCAGGTGTAATCACTTTTTCTTTATCAAAAACAAGTTTTTCAAAACCTTTGATAATTCTCTTTTTAATAGGCAAAGTCTGTGGAGTGACTGTTTTTGACAAATCATATTTCTCATTGAATTTTGGAGGAGGCTGAGAAATAGACATTTTTGGTTTGAAAACCGGTTTTGGAACATTTGTATTCTCCTCAGTCAATGGTTTTGCAAACTTAGTATCCACAGCCTTTCCTTTTAGACATCCCAGCTGAGCTCTCAAAAGATCATTTTGCTCTTGCATGTCCTTGTAGGCACGCTCATACGACAGTTTGTCATACTTGCATTCCTCGGTTTTTCGATCAAGCTGTTTAAAATAGGACACATTTTCTTTTTCAAGTTTTTCAAGAGCATTTTCATATTTTGAAACAATTGCGGAGGTCTCAGACTGGAGTCTTTCATGATCTTCAACAGATTATGTTTGTAAGATAATGGACATGATATCGGTAGTCATAACATCTTCGAAGAAAGAATCATTTAAATTTTCCAAAACTTTGATGTGTTCAACACTTTCATTAGCTTGCTTTACCAGGGATTTATGGTCCTTGACAAAGTCAGCTGTTTCTTTCGAAAATGCTTGTTCAAAATGAATTACCCTTGCACAGATGGCATTTAGCTGAGGGGCAATTTGAGTTTCAAAAAACTTTCTTTGTTCGATATCAAAACTAGAGAACCAGTTGTTAGGTGTAATAGTGGTTTTAGTTTTAACAGTCTCTTGAAGTCCCGCAATTCTAGTTTTCACATTTTCTAAAATACTTCTAGCATCACTTGTGTTAAAAGGATTGTTTGAAGACATTTGTTCAATGTTCGAAAGAGATTTTGAGACAACTACTGGTTTTGAAACAGATTTTGAAACTGGTGTTGACTCTTTGTTTGAAACACTTGGTGTGATGGAAAACTTTGACTTTTCTTTTTGTGTAACAAAAGTAATTCCGTTAATTTTGTTCCATTTGTTATAATCGATTGGTTTGATTTTCGGATTCTTTTGTTTCATTTTTAATCTGCTCTCTTCAATATGTTCTAATGTTTCAAGAGAATCACGAACATGTATGGGTTCATGCAAAGGTTGTCCATTATTCAAAACATTCTGTTCTTTCTTAGCTTTCTTGAGGAAACAAGGAGGTGAGTTACCAAGAGCCATTTTTTGTGTTGTATGAAAATACGGATTTGTTTGATTAATCGACATATTAGTTGATTTAGCTGAATGACCCGTTGTAACAAGCAAATTTTCCAATTTTTTTATTTTTTCATCTTTATCAAGAATTTCATCAAGAAGAGAATCTTTTCATTTTGAAAATTCTGAAATCAACTGTTTCTTCTCTTTTTCAAGATCAGAGTAAGTTGCTTTTTGATTTGAAAGTTGGTTTTTAAGTTCAGAAATTTCCTTGTTTAAAGATTTTATTTTCAAGTTCAAATTAACATCAAGCGTGTTATACTTGATTTGCAGTTGTTGTTCTCTTAAAACAGAATCTCGATAACCAATTTCTAATTCTGACTCTTTGTTTTTGTGAAATTCAAAAGCTTTTGCGTTCTCCTTGTAACTCTCAAGCTCAGCGGTCAATTTCTCATTCGCGGCCTTAACGTTGCGATTGACCGTTCTAACTTTCTCAATCTCAATACCACAATTATGAATTAATGTTTCAAAATAAGCACATGTTTCCTCATCATTAGCACCATTCTGTTCACCTTGACCTTCATTAGGATCCATATATGGAGTTTCAGAGTTAACATTGCTATTAACTTGCTCCCCCACATATGTGTCATAATAAGGTTCGGGAGACACAGAATGTGGCTTCTCATGAGTAAACGAATTAGCAACATTACTATAATTTGGTACCTCATTGAGTGGATCTGTGTCGTAGACGGGAGTTGTGTCAAAAGTACCACTTTATGTTGTGTCCTGCTGGTTGACTGTATGACAGGAGTTTGCTTTATCTGTCCGTCCTGGATTCATGAATTCGTATTCCTCATCAATCAACTCAATTCCCGACTCTTCTTTATGTGCTAACAGCAACATGTACTTGATCCTTTCAAGCTTCGTCATTGGTTTGACACTAGATTCTGAATCAAAATAACCTGAATCTTGGCTTTGAGGTTCGGAGGTAGCATTCTGAGCCGAAGTCATAAAACAGTTATTCCCATATTGATATCCCATATTCTGATTCACAATCTGACCCCCCTGATGTCCAACATATTGTCCTGCATACTGCATTTGATTCCCCATTTGTATACCCGTAGCAAATTCATTCTGATTCCCAATAACATCAACCATGTGTCCTTCTTGACTCATATGAATACTTGGTTGAGAAAACTGCGTTTTGAACTCGGAAATCCATACATTGGAGAATAAGGCAATAGCATTTGTGAAAGCAGTTTTGAGACGATCTTCGTCAGTTGCCATTGATGAACGTATGTGTGAAATGAATTTACGGATCTTGTAGACGATAAAGAAGTAATTTTTGTTTTTTGAACCGTGTTATCCAATAACTAGCACAGTAGTTATATTCAACGAACCCGAAAAATTTCACTTGTGACACTATAGTCACTAAAGTCCAACACCAATAATCCAATAAGCTGAAGCCTAAATAAAATTCGGGTCAAGCCGCATTACAAAATTAATAGTAACAATTTGTCCCTCGTGAGATTACCAGCCCAACAATCAAGATCGGATATACCAGCCCAAAAGTCCAATAAATATGCTAAACCTAAAAGTCTGATTATATAATGCCACTAATATTATCACTTTTCCCTAAAATCACTCACTAACCCTAATCACACTTAAAAAAATGCAGCCACCAACTGTTTACTTCTCTCTCACCACAATGATAACCACAACGAAATCACAAATAATTTATCCCATGTTTTTATCTTGGTTTCTTTAGCAAATGATAACCACAACACAAATCGGCTGAAGTAAATCACGTTTTCAAGGTTTGGCTTCAAGATCTTTGAAAGGTCTAAGGTAGGGATTTGTCTTGTTTGTTTTTTCGTGTTGAAATCGAAACAAAGAGAGGGTTAGTTGGATTAGTTGGAGTTTGTTGATTGATATGCGTTGTTGTGAGTTATAGGATAGTTGGGATTGGATTTGCAGTTTGTTATGAGACTGGATTGAAGATTGTTGTTTGTTGGTTTGTTACGAGTTAGAGATGGTCTTTTCTTTTGTCCGTTCTCACGTTTTCAGATTTTCCGAATATCTTACTTGTAACTCTTGGTTATGCGTAAACTTATGTTACTCCTAAACAAACCTTACTCGTAGACTCCTTTACTTACTCGTAAACTTATGTTATGCGTAACCTCTACTCGTACAACCTTACGCGTAAGCCCTTGTCCTTAGGCGTAAACACCCTTACGCGTAAGCAACCTTACGAGTAAGGTTTAGGCGTAATAAAAGGTACGAGATACTTTCCAAGTAAATCGTAATCAGATCTGAAGATAGTCGTAAGTGCTTAGGCGTAAAAATGAGGTCTTACGCGTAAACCAGAATACTTATGCGTAAAAAACAAGGGTTTTGACTTTTTTGTTGACTTTTTCCGACCAAGTTTTTCCGACTACTTTTATACCACAGTTTTTTCAGCAGTGATTGTGACCACCAGAAACAGAAGCAGATAAGAAGATAGAGTATTTGGACAAAAGAAACTACTTATTGGACTAAAAAATATTAACTTTATGGACAAAAACTGTTTTGACAGAAATAATTTTTTGACAGAAATAAGCAGAATAAATAAACAGTTTTGGACCAAATAAGTAACAAAATAAGCTTAAAGTATATTCTTTTTGACCATAAAAAACATAAAGAGAAGCAGTTTTGTTATCAGAAACGAGCAAAGATGCCAAAAAAAATTTAGAAACGAGATTTTTGATATAAAAAGACACGATTTTTTTTCTACAAAAACACTTCTAAACCATCTTTAGGCTCTTGATACCACTTGTTAGTACCCTTTTATCAAACCATTTCACACAATATAACTAGAGAGATGAAGAAAAGATATGGTGACTTGAATGAAGATATGTGTATTTTAGAGAGACAAAGAGTAGAACATGAAACACTATTTCATAAGTAAAACACACACACACACACAATCAAGCACACCCCTCAAATGAGACTTTGAGGGGTTATATAGTACAAGTAACATGATGCCCTAAAAGGCTTTCTATGGGCTTCGTGGGTTGGACATGGGTTGGATTGGATAAAAGGCAAGCTTAACATAACTAGTACCCATTTAGCTTAGTCCAATCCACGAGCCCGTTGACTATTCTATCACGATATCTAACACATGATATAAAGTTCCTAAATGTGAATGACCATCACTTCTAATAAAAACTATTAAGGCTAACAGAAAGGAACTCGCCTATCATTATAATGTAGTTAACTACCCACGACCACCTTTTGAGCCATGCATAAAAAAGGGTGAACCTAGAAACATCAAGATACCATGCATGATTGGGTACTTGTATAGCGATCACACTTACATAGATTATAAGGCACCCATGAACATAATGTCTAGGCTCTATTACAATTGGATCATGAGCGAAAAGCTAGGACCTAGGAGAGATCCCTTTTACCCTAGGAAAGTAAGTAACTATGTTGGGAGAGCTAGAGGATTGCATGTCTTTGTAGGTAATTTAACATATAGGTGTGATTTCATGATCTTGGAAGATGTTAAAGGCATCATTGATGGATTCCTAGGAGATGTGATACTTGGAAGACCATTTATTGAGGAATCCATGATGATTTATTATCAATAGAAAGGAATAGCCAAGTTTTCAAATGGGACCGAGTGTGTTAAACATGTAATGCCTTACAAAAATAAAAGGTTTAAGGGCATTGATAAGTTAGATGTGGACAATATTCTAGATTTTCAGGTTGATTGTAAGGATAAAGTTCACTACACCGCTTGTCTAGAGTTAAGCCCCGAATACATTCGTGATGAAGAAAGAGTCAAGGCCTTCGAATGGGCATCTAAGATATACAAAAAATAGGAGCACGACTTCGAGTCTAGCTACAAGACTCATAAATAAATAAAAGCGCTCCGTGGGAGGCAACCCATGCTTAATTATTTGGTTGTTTTGTTTCTCAATTTTTGTGTGTCTTATATCTTTTTCATTGTTGTTTATTCTCATGTTAGACTTTGTGAAAATGCTTTATTTTGTCTATAACCTCGTCTTAATTACATGTAAAGGTATTTTACAAAAAGATAAGTGTAGGGAAGATCACATAAGTTTTTTAAGAACATGAACATGAGAATTACAACTATTGAAATTGATATATATGTGTTTTTGTTAGAGTCAAATGCTTGTATCGAGTCATAATGGATGTTTTGCAGGAATTTTTCCAGGTTTTAATGATGTAATTTTTCCAGAATTTTTTCAGAAAAACGCAGCAGACCACTTTCTGTCAGGACAACCTGGCGGCATCAGGATTAAAGCCTGACGACGTCAGGCTATGTAGAAACAGATTGCTCAGTTTTTAGTTTTCTATGCAACTTATAAATTTTTGGAAATTCCCAGGTCTTAATTTTCCAGAAAAAGTGCAAACATCCATTCCACAAGCATTATATCTTACTTTTTTTCTAGTATAGTTGTGTGTCATATATAGTTTTACCGCCAATTTTACGCGAAGTTTCGTTTGTTTTCTTATAAGTATGCAGGTTATATTGGGCAAGAATAAGAAACACTCATTGGATGAAGCTTATTACTTATGCATTCTTCTTGGAAAAGAAGTTAACCGCAACTTTCTACATATCCTACCGAGCTAATCAGGGGAGTACCAGCTTCTTTTTCTTACTTACCTTCCTTTATCAAAACATTGATGCTTTCGGGGAACATTGGGGACAATTTTCAGTTTAAGTGTAAGGAGGGACAATAAAACGGGAACTTAGAAACTGTGGAAAACTAGAAGGGGGGGTTGAATAGTTTTACCAGTTAAAACTTCCTTTTAAAACATTTAGATCGACTTATGTCAATCTATTTGGTTGTGTGTGTTGGATGTTGATAAACAAGCATATAAAGATATGTAATGAAAAGATAAGAGTAAGAAGCACAAAACCACAACGCGAGTATTTATAGTGGTTCGGCTACAAGGACACCTTCCTTGCCCTACTCCACTCCCCGAGTCACCTACTCGAGAGTTTGTAATCACTACACCAATCTCCTTATGGTGGAGAAGCCTTCACAACGTCGCTTAACCTTTTTCCGGTACAAAGCTAAATACCGAGTTCTTTCACACCAAGGCGAACCACACCTAACACAACGTCGCCTACCCTTTATACGGTGCTAGGCTAACCACCGAGTTCTTTCACACCTTAGGAGAACTAATCCTTCACAACGTCACCTACCCTTTATTAGGTACTAGGCTAAGCACCTAGTTCCATTGCAATGGAGGAACTACTACCACACTACACCAACGACTAATCCCAAAGGAGATCTACTCCTTTACAACATCATCAAGGACATCAATATCCTTGGATCTAATGCTAGTCTATCTAGTACATCGAAACACACCATATCGAATGTACATCTAAGGCACCTTTCACTAATGCCTTTGATTAGATCTACAAGACACCTTTCACTAATGTCTTGTGTCTTCACTTCTAAGCACCTTTCACTAATGCTTCTTGTCTTGACTTCTAAGCACCTACCACAAGTGCTTATCCTATAGACGATAGATACCCTTCACTAATATCTTCGTCTTGACACTTGAGACATCTTTCACTAATGTCTTCAAAACTACACTTCTTTGAAGAAAGAAGGGAATCATCAACAAGAGGACTTCAATAGCCTTGATGATGAGGAAGCATGGCAACTCATGGACTTGAGCTTGCTCGACTTCAAAGGTGATGATCTTGCCTTTAAGAGGAACCTAAAAGATCACACAAACACAAAACTACAAACATAGATCTCTTGGATCTAAGGTTAGTGAGATTTAACACAGGGGAGAAAGTATGTTAGAGAGGGGTGTGAAATAATGAAGAAATGGCTCACTATTTATAGAGGAAAAACCTACTGTTTCCCCGGATCCCACGGATCCCTACCATAAGGGATCCGGCTAGCACAAAGCTAGGGATCTGTGGTCCGCTCCTCTTTGCCCATGGGTATTTTTGGTTATGGGTCATGGGTCATGGGTTATGGGTTGATCCATGGTTTTCTTTCTAGATACAATGTACCTTTAGGATACATTGAACTTGGTTAAGTGGTATATATAAAACCATGGGTTATGGGTCAAAACCATTTGCTAGTTTTTATCTATTTAGTATATACTTGTTTTTACCCATTTTAGTATATACTTGTTTTTACCCATTTTAGTATACTTAGCTTAAGTATGTGTTAACTCAATATGTAAACACTAGTTGTTGTACATATATATCTAAATCATAGAAACACTTATACTTGTTAAGCCAATATGTAAACACTAGTTGTTGTACATATATATATATATATATATATATATATATATATATATATATATATATATATATATATATATATCTAGATCATAAAATCACTTATACTTGTTTTAGTGTTTTATGTGAATATGTTAGAAAACTATTAGTTCAAACCATTTACGTATTTTATTTGTTTCATTAATATGATTTTACTTTTGTTATCGACAAAACATTAGAAGATCGTAAAATATAAATAAACGTTTTTACGGCTTATTTGTATTAACAGAAACTATTCACTCACTTGATCATTTGTCTTGATTTGTGTTATAAACTATGAGAAATATTCGTTAGGGCAATTTTAGCACCAAATTTAAATTTTTTATGACATTTACGAGCTAAACTTTAGTCTTAATAAAGCGTTTCATGGATAGGAATTATATGACTAGCATAAAAACCGTTTACCACTCAAATTCCGCACCAACAATGTGAGGTTCGCCCCTAGATCTTTAGGAATAGAAGCATTCACCTTTAATGCTTAGTGAGTGTACCGGTAGTATAATAGATTTTAGAACTTGTTTTGTGATGCATTCCGAGATCGCTAGTGAGACTACACCTGTGTAGTTAGGAGTAACTAAATGATAAGAGGCATTAGGATAACCCTTGTTTGAAACTTGTATTATAATTACATCTTCCACATCGGTCGAGTAATTACCCCACATCATTACGATGTACTCATCTTTAGTACACGATACCCCTAGTAAACCCCTCAGAGCCTATCCTATTCGCGGTTCTCGTGATGTTTCGGTTTTCCGAAATATCAATGAAGAGCATTGTTTACAATCCACCCCCAAATGTACACCCAAATCGCCTTAGCCTACCTTGTATGCACTCATCTTTAGTGCATTATTGTTATCATTACTAAACCCTTAGTTCAAATATCGAGTTACTTGCATGGTTGCTAAGTCGAGTCATATCTTTTGTACATGGTTTTTGGACGATTAGGACTCATGGGTAAAAGTAATATTTTATGGAGTAACGGGAAAGAACGATAAATTCAAATTCCATTTGTCTACGTAATTAAATACTCCAAGTGTTTTGATCTTTTCAAATCGGGTCAATTAGTGTTAGATAAATAAAAATTCAAGTGTAGGGATGCTTCTATAAATCTCTTATATTTTGATGTTATCGTAGAGGATGGTAGAGTTAAAAGGTATGTCTAAAAAAAATGTCAAAAAAAAATGAAGAAAAACATACGGGCTACCATCCTACATCTATCTTTATGTTTATGTTTTTTTAATTTATGTTTGTTTTGTTTCAAGTTATCTAGTGTTAGTGAGTCGAGTCTTGGCTTAGCAACGCCACACTTTACATGCTTGTAACATAAGATTTTTGACTTACCACCACTAAATATCCCCTATCCAACAAAACCCTTTGTTTCCCTACCCTAAGCCTAACATTAAAACCCTTGTAAAAACCTCTTAGATAGTTGTTCCTAGGTGCTTACTGATTCGCTCCGAACGGTCTATCTTTTATTAGTCAACCACTTGTGAATGGTCAACCATAAAAGTCAAACAGCTCAGAACAAAATGCAATTAAGTCCAGAGGAGTTTAGTGTTTCCTCGGGTCGTTAAGTCCCAACGAGCTGTGCGATTGAATAGCTAAACGTGTAGTGATCGGGTGATATTTGAACAGGAAGAGGGTATGATTGATTACACTAAGGAAATTAAATCTAATAAAGACTTTGAAGTCATTTTAATTCTATATTTAAAATCGTTTAACGATTAAAACCTAAAAATGATCTAAAATCACTTTTACTCTAAAAATGCAATTTAAAATTTTATTATGATTTAAAACTAAATTTTATGATTTTTCTTTTATTTATTTGATTTAAAAACTAATTTTAGACTTTTAAAACTAATCAAAAATACTAGAAATTATGAAATTAAAGAGGAAAATTGTGAAACTATTTTTCTAAAATCTAAAATGACTAAATAGAATTTTCAAAACTAATTTTGTATTTTTATGATTATTTTTCTATTTTCTATGAATTAAAAATTATTTAAAACTAATTAAATTGCTAAAATTACAAATTAAACTAGGAAAAATCTGGAAAAATTATTTTTTTGCTTTTTATATTTATCTTAATCTATGAAAATTGAAAATTTATTTTTTTGAAGATTTTCTGATTTATTGGGATTAAAAGCTATTTAAAAAGTCCTAAAAATAGGGAAAAATAGCAAACAGTACTGAAAAATTATGAAAAATTCAGGAAAAGTCTAAAATAATATTCTTAACTGATAAAAACAATAAAAACCTATGCTAGTGTGTGAGATAATGAAGCTGTAGAGAAAGGTACTTGAAAATAAGTACTTACAATAAGCAAATGGCTATAATACTGAACCAGAAGCTAACAGAAGCTATAATAAGCTAAAATAAACTAAAAACAACTAGAGTCAACTACTCCTAACCACATATTATCAGGCTATAAAGATTTGGTGAGAAATAAGCTATAAAGCCAAACAGTCTAAAGTGCTACTTTGTGGCTTATGCACAGCCTTATAAAAAAGCTGAATGGAAAATCCACAACTTAAGTCTTCTAGTTAACCAACCAAAGATCATTTAAACCAAAACCTAGCCTAAGACAAGCCTGAATGAAGCTTAATCAGCTACTGCAAGAAGACTGCACTCACTCAATTATTCTGAGTGTGTGCACAGGGGATTTAGTATCCAAAATAAGTACTTATATAAGGCTTATAAAAATTCTCAAAAATTTCACAAAAATGGTATTTGGAATAACAACCAGTTGAAATTCTTTATTCCAAAATAACAATTAATTTGAACCAGAAATGAGCTCATGAAAATTCCACAAACTTTAGTTAAAATCCAGTTTTTCACTTTTGACTAATTTAACAGTTTTGGAAAAGTTGACCAAATTGAGTTTTGAGCTTAATTTTTGAACAGATTATGATGTGATAAGCTAATATGCAACTAACTTAATCTACTCTAAGGATTTCTATACCTATTTCTTAAACTGATGCATACTAATCCTAACTGATTAGAAGTTTGAAGCAGATTTGAATGAATTTTGACTTAGAGCTTTCTATAGTGAAAAATAATGACTAAGGTGGATATAACTATCCTAAATGAGAATGCAGTATCAGGATTTAACCAAATTCTAAACCTCTTATCTTAGATAAACAACTTGTGCCAAACAGTACTTTAACAAACTAAAATGCAATCAACTCTAACTAAGTCCTTAATACTAATCTAAAACAGTTATGATCAAAGGTCTAACAATACTAAATGGACTAAATCAGTGCAATTATAAGCTGATCTAACTATATAGATTGACAGAATAGAATAAGCAATAAAAAAAAAGTTTCTAACACTTACAAGTGTCCAGCCACTATGGCTTGCCTTTTTGAACATGAACCACTCTCAACCCAATCCTACAGCTAAGCTAACCATATCCAGCTCCACATCAGCAAACCAGATCCAATGAGCTTAGCAGGTTGATTTTAGTTGAGTGATGAGAGTTTTAAGAGTGAATGCTTAGAACCAAGAACTAGGACCAAGAAACACTTCCTGTAGAACCTCCACAGGTTCAATAACCCAGAACCATCTTCATTTCACCATGCTCCTTGCTTCTTCTTCTTTTTCTTGTGATTTTTATTTTTACACTGTTTTTTTTCTATTTTTGGTATTTTTTTGCTTTTTGATACTAATCAAAGTTTTAAGGTTTCTAATAGCTATATTAAGCTATTTAGGAGCTTATGTGAGCCTAATCAATCCAATGTAACAACTTTAAATCAACAAAGCTTAATTTGGAATTTCGAATTTAAAATTGTAAACATGAGAATTAATTCTACAAACTTGAAATTGAGATTGAAATGAGTTCAAATTACATCAAGGTAACAGAATACAAGTTTTAGAAAGCAAAGATTACAACTAATTTTGAGTTTACACTAGCTACGACAATAATTTTAACTAAAAAGAACTACCCTCTGTCTTCAGCCTTCTCTTCTCTTTTATATGCTCTAGGGTTTGTGGTACCCTTCTGATCATTTCCCACCAATAATCCTGGCCTTTGGATGCTTGGAACCCTTTTTAGCCGTTGATGAGCTTTTTGGCGCCAAAAAGATATAGCAACTGGTTCTGATAGCTTGGACAGGTGAGAGAGCAATAAATGCATCTTGTTGTGTTGTGGAGGTGGAGTGATAAGGGTGGTGGTATGTGAGCTGGAGGTATGGTGATGGGAGTTGGTTGCAGAGAAGTGGGTGAAGGAGGTGGGTTTGGAGGGAAAACGAGGGCTGGGGGTTTGACTGGCTTTGACCGGGTTTTTATTAATAGGAAAAGGGTTCACAAAAGGGGGGGGGGGTCACGGGTTGTTTTGGCAGGGGTTCAAGGGTTATGAATTAAAAGGGATTTGGTATTAATAACAAGGACCAAAGTTGTAAATCAACCAAACTAGAGGGACTGAAACTGCATTTTCCAAAATTCATCATAGGGACCAATTATGACAAGTTTAATTTTCCCAAGGACCAAAAATAATAATTTTCAAATTAAAAATGTCCCGGGGTAATTTCTGTCAATCTTTGAAATTTCAGGGACTAAAGTTGCTATTTTGCAAAATTGAATTTTATAAGGCTAATTTTGACAACTTGAAAATCCCTGAGGGCCTTTTATGAAAAATTAACTTGTTTTGAATAACCAGGGACTAGATTTGACAATTTATGCATAAAATACAGTCTAAATATTTTTTCTGTCTTTTTAAGACTTTTCAAAGTGTTTTTGACTGTTTTTGCAGTGTAGAAGGAACAAAAATGATGAGTATTTACACACTCATCAATCCCCCACACTAAAACATTGCTAGTCCCTAGCAATCTTTTGAGAAAACTTAATGGATTTGAATCTCTTTACCAAAACCCATTACTTCTGGAGTAGCCAAATGTTTTAGTTCAAGTAAGAACCTTGGTACATCGATAACCAAATGATTTTGAGCAAACCACCAGCTTTCAACGGTTTTGATTTGTCTTTACCAGAAGCCGTTTGCTTCTGGACTAGCCAACTCTTAGATAAAATATCTTTGGTGAGTCGATTACCAATTATGGTTTTCCAACTGCCTTTACCACAAGCCATAAACTTGCGGGCTAGCCAACTCTTCACTAATTAAAGATATGGTGAGCTGAACACCATACAATTTTGGGCAAATTGCAAGCCGTCAACGGATTTGAGATATCTTTACCAAGAGCCGTTTGCTCCTGGATTAGCCAATCTTTTTGTTTATTAGACATGGCGGACTGATAACCGTAAGCTGAGTAAGTGCAAAACACTTGCTCCAAAAAAAATTTTGGCCAAAAATGGGGGAATTTGGTGGTATAATTACATGATAAAATTTGTGAGAATTCCCCCTCACACTAGAAATGAATATTGCCCTCAATATTCAAAGTACCGGCGGTTATGCCGAAACGT